>OY998180.1:9258269-9901126 GCA_963921935.1 Galeruca laticollis | reverse complement strand
AAGACGCCATCAGAAAATATTTTTTTTCAAAATGTTCCCAACGGTTTGGGAAAATGATATTTACAGGGAAGTATATACTGAATATAAACTTTCGATGGGCAAAATACCAGGTTGTCACAAAAGTTAGTTTCTTGAAAAAATGATTCAAGACGCCATCAGAAAATATTTTTTTTCGAAATGTTCCCAACGGTTTGTGAAAATGATATTTACAGAGAAGTATCTACTGAATGTAAACTTTCGATGAGCAAAATACAAGGTTGTCACAAAAGTCAGTTCCTTGAAAAAATTATTCAAGACGCCATCAGAAAATATTTTTTTTCGAAATGTTCCCAATGGTTTGGGAAAAGGATATTTACAGGGAAGTATATACTAAATATAAAATTTCGATGAGCAAAATACCAGGTGGTCACAAAAGTTAGTTCCTTGAAAAAATTATTCAAGACGCCATCAGAAAATATTTTTTTTTCGAAATGTTCCCAACGGTTTGGGAAAATGATATTCACAGGGAAGTATCTACTAAATGTAAACTTTCGATGAGAAAAATACAAGGTTGTCACAAAAGTTAGTTCCTTGAAAAAATTATTCAAGACGCCATCTGAAAATATTTTTTTCGAAATGTTCCCAACGGTTTGGGAAAATGATATTTACAGGGAAATATATACTAAATGTAGACTTTCGATGGGCGAAATACCAGGTTGTCACAAAAGTTTAGTTTCTTGAAAAATTTATTCAAGACACCATCAGAAAATATTTGTTTCCGAAATGTTCCCAACGGTTTGAGAAAATGATATGTACAGGAAAGTATCTACTAAATGTAAACTTTCGATGGGCGAAATACCAGGTTGTCACAAAAGTTGGTTTCTTGAAAACATTATTGAAGACGCCATCAGAAAATATTTTTTTTTTCGAAATGTTCCCAACGGTTTGGGAAAATGATATTTACAGGGAAGTATCTACTAAATGTAAACTTTCGATGAGAAAAATACAAGGTTGTCACAAAAGTTAGTTCCTTGAAAAAATTATTCAAGACGCCATCAGAAAATATTTTTTTCGAAATGTTCCCAACGGTTTGGGAAAATGATATTTACAGGGAAATATATACTAAATGTAGACTTTCGATGGGCGAAATACCAGGTTGTCACAAAAGTTAGTTTCTTGAAAAATTTATTCAAGACACCATCAGAAAATATTTGTTTTCGAAATGTTCCCAACGGTTTGAGAAAATGATATGTACTGGAAAGTATCTACTAAATGTAAACTTTCGATGGGCGAAATACCAGGTTGTCACAAAAGTTGGTTTCTTGAAAACATTATTGAAGACGCCATCAGAAAATATTTTTTTTTCGAAATGTTCCCAACGGTTTGGGAAAATGATATTTACAGAGAAGTATCTACTAAATGTAAACAGGGAAAGTCTATGCCGAAATATGCTAGGAGTCAAATCTTGATATTAGTCTCACCGGAAGCGCAATAGAGTTAAAAAATAGCCAGTCCATCGGCATTTTGTAGCAAAAACTTCAATAAAGACCTTTTTAATCTCATCTAATCGTCTGATATCCGTTTCGAAAGTAAAACAAGTATTATTTGATAATTTTAACATAATTTTCTAATTATGCATTATCTGAAAATAAACCAAATACACTTTTTAATTATTAGTAAAAACGACAAGTACCTAGTACAAAACATGAATGATGATCAATGGCGATTGTACATTCAGTATGATTTACCGGAAGAATTGAAAAATGTAAACAATACTGATGAGTTCTGGATTCTAAACTTTGTGATATGGCCGGCAATTAAAAATTTCCAAAGCTGGGAAATTTTGTCTTCAATCAATACCTCATTCTAATGCAATTGGTGAAAGATTTTTTTCAAAAATAAGCCTACCCAATAAAAACACTAGTTAGGAACACGCTCTGCACTGATGAACAATCAATGGATTAGTACTGATCAGAGCTTATTCACAAAGTTGTTACTCATTTGAGATTGATTATAAGGCAAATTTTTGCAGAAAATAAGATATACCAAAGACTTTAAAGACGAAAGTTTGTTTTTTAACATTGGTACTTGGTACTTAACTCGTACTTTCGCTATCACACTCAAATGCAGGTGCTGAAAGGGTGTTTTCGATAATGAATGATGTGAAAACAAAAAAAAACTAAACAGACTTCAAGAAAATACATTGAATTCTCTTTGCGTATTGCGTAGCCATTTTCAAGAGAAGGGTACAAATTCTGTAAAAAAGTCTGTCACCAAAAAACATTTAAATTTGATGAAATCAAAAAATTTATATGCCTAATTAGGTATTATGCTAGACACTTTTTTGTTCTGCCTATAAAGTAAATATGTGATTTCTTTTTTCTTTTTTTTTCTTGGTCATTAAAGTTAATTATTTTTTAATTTCTTTTATTAAGTACGTAACCTACCTACTTCAGAACTCAGCAGCTTTTTTCTTTGGTTTTTGGCCTTGCTAAATTTTACGGAATATAAAATATTCATTAGCTAGACTCCAAAATAACGTCACACACCACTGTAGAATTTTGGAGGTGAAATTGAAGAAAATTCATATAAATAATCTGGCAACGCTGCTCGATGGAGATAAGTTCAGCGTGTCTCTTTTTCTTAAACTTTTTCCTTCACTTGAGCTAAAAGCCGGTTGATTAAAATAGTATATTACGTAACGTGTGTTGTAAGAAGCATCTTATGCACGAACGGAAAAGTTAATTCCGTGAGTGCGTAAAATGCGTTACAACACGAGTTACGTACTATACTTTACCTACGACCTACTTGTTAAGGGATTTAAATTACAAATAAAAACGTACATCCTCGATGCCCAGCCAAGTTTTATAAAAGTCCATCCTCGATGCCCAGCCAAGCATCTTAGAAGTTCACCCTCGATGCCCAGCCAAGTTTCGTAAAAGTCCATCCTTAGTAGTATTTATTTTGATTAAAAATGTTTGTAGAATTACCGGAATTGCATAAAATAGCGTATACACCTCTCGACTAAAGTGACATTAATCACTTAGGTGGATTACTTCCTTCAGTTTAGTCGCTTGGTGTATAATATAGTATTGTTCACTAATATGAGATACATTCAGACAGTTAAAAGATTCGGATTGAATGAAACGGAACCAATTATCATATAATTCCAAATAACTCTTAGTATTAAATGCAATCTCATATCTAATAAATGTTATCTACCATTTATGTATAGAATAAAATTCAACGTCTAATATTCAAGTAATAAATTTTGAATAAGATGGCTACGTCTATTGACAGTTGCTATGGAAGCCGTGCGATTTACTTTACAGCCGTGCGTTTTGTTTAACCGTGCGTAATAGACGTCTTACATTGACTGCCGACTGTATGTTTTTGACTACTTACAGGGGTGGTCGTAGGTAAAGTAATTTAATTTCTTTCTCCTACGGGCAATCTCTGAGAATTTAGGCGAGTTATAGCCATTTTTCTGAGAGTTAACAGTAATTCAATGGTGGGAATTTTCCATCTTACACCTAGCAATGCCTATTGATGCCTAGGGTATCAACACCAGCAATACTATAGTGAACTGTTTACCGTATGGTTCCTTTTTGTAGCAATTTTATCTAGTAAATTTTTTTGCGGTTGCGTTTTTGATACATATAACAATTAAACTGTGGTCATTAGTTATTAAGAAATTCGCGGTAGTTAACTGGGCCTAGTTAACTAACAATAATTGTCCCGTATTGTGCAGTTTTTAGCATCAATGTTCGCATGTTAATTTTTACCTCTCTATTTGTTTATCAGTTTTTAAACCAATTTAGCATAGACACATTAAACGATTTATAATATTTTGGTGTTTCAATTCTTCACTTTAAGTAAAGAATATTCTAAATCAGCGCTGTGGAAATACACCTTCCACTTACCACCACTCCGAGCGTGCTACAGTTATACTCTGACCTCTCTTATGAGAAGGATAGGAAAATAAGCCTGTTCTAAACACCAATCTTCTTCTATTCCGATTATCACAGAGGCGTTTTCTTTTCCTTAAAGCATAATCTTGCATTTTTAAATATTTTGAGCCATGTCTGATAAAAACCCGTATTTTCGTCATTGCGATTCCACGGATCTCCTTGTCTATTTATTATAAAACTCTGAAAGCAGGTTCGGTTCAATATACATATGTCTCTAAGAAACTTAAGTGATTCACGATGTCTTAATTTTCTGTTTTTGTTACCGCCGTTTCCTCTTCATTCTCATCAGTTTTTTATAGTTCACATTTGAAGGGTCAAAGGGAAAAAGTCAACAAAATCTAAAAGAGTTTTGGAATATGTGTTCTAAGCCTCACATATCCTTAAAATCCTATTCTAATACTGGGACAAAATTTTCTTTATTAAGAATTTTGATGTTATTCTTAGTTTTAAATCTATTAATTGCTTTTTTCCAACTATTTTTAAGGGACTTAAAAAACCCACGTCTAATGGTTGCATAACATGCGTGGAATTTGGTGGCGGGATTATTAATATCAGTAGAAATTATATGCTCGATATTTTAATTCACATGCAAATTATATTTTCTAGTTAATTTATTCATATGGATGACAATAACTAAATATTTTATAAAAATAATAAATGCTCGATAAATATAATGAATGCCCGATATAAAAGTTACATGCTCCTTAAAATAATAAATATTCGATAAAAATAATAGATACTTGATAAATTAATGCAAAAATGAAATCCTCAGTTTGCTCATTGCTTCAAACTGCCACTCCAAAAGTGTGAAACGATCTGGTATTGTCTGTTGTTCCAAACACCAATAGCGGGAAACATTGCCATATAAGTTTATAAGTGCATGGACATTGGAAGCATTCTGTGATTGTCTGATTAAATCTCTTCTGAAGTTATTTCTTCATATTTTACGTCGGACGTCATATATTATAGTTTTGCTTGTTTAGGAGTGGAAATGTGGAAATTGGAATAGTGACTGAAGGAATTTGTTTGAAGTATAGATAGAGGATAAAGATGATAATAATAATAATTTTGGCATTCTAGTAGAGGGATATCAATAATAAAAATTATTTAATTACCTTTTCTATAACTTTTTATGTTCATTATTTTTTAAACAAAGAATGTTTTCTAAGCTAGGTTCTAACGGTAATTTATTTTGATTTAAATGTTTACTGATTGATTTTACTTCATCTAATAGATCTTTAGGCTAAACAATTGAGTTATGGAACACATTCATTTTTGAAAATGTTATTGCGACTTCTAATTTTTCTAAAATGCCATAATATTGCTGGTAGTGTAATGGTAATTTCAGGAATTATTAATTGTGTAAATATTTCTTTAAAAAAGCGATGATATTGAGGATCTATTATACCTATATACGTTTTTAACTCATTAATTCTAGATTCTATTATAGCTCGATTGTGTACTAGATTATTTATTTATCTTAAGGTAGTAATTTGGTCGTTAATTGAAGTTTTGAGTTTTTCCTGGTAATTTGATATATTTTTAATAGCTTTCTCATATCTTCTGGCATCGTTTTCGTCTAAGTTACATGTGATACATTTTATTACTCTGTTAAGGGCATTTATTAGTGCTCGTTTACTTCGAGAAATTTCAAATTAGGGGTTTAATCAGTTTATTTGATGACTAATGACTAATAGACCAATTTTAAAGGAAGTAGGCCTGGGTTATCCGTTAAATTATGGAACTTCGGTTGTCCGATTCCATGAGTGTAACTGTAGGTATGGCTGAGGAACCTAGAACAATATTATATTATCGTATTAATACGATTAGAACGCCCTATAAGTTTAGTACCTTTTTCGGAAAATATTTCTAAATATTGATGGCATTGTATACATTATCTGAGTGAAACTAAATACAATATGTTTTTTTTGTGATAGTATAATCTCTAAGAAATTCAAAAATTAAGTTTTCATCATTATTTTCGGGAATTACTACAGGGGTAATTTTATGATGTTCGTAAATTTCATTTTTAATTTTTAAGGTAGGTTAAGGATGTGGAAATACCAAAATTTGATTTACTTTGTTGTGTTAATATTTCTATTCCATCGTTGGTTGTAGCTGAAACTGTTGTATGTTTAGTTTCGAATGTGCTTCTAGGTACGCTTTCCAAAGCCGTGATATTTTCTTCTGTTCGAGAAATTTCTTCAATTTCTTCAAAAAGATTTTGAAATCGATTTTCGAATGAGTCTTCGATTTTTGTTCCTCTCATGGATTCTGCAATTCTTCTTAAGTAGTCAAGAGATTCGAGATTAATATCTCCAGAATTGTTCGTCAATGATTCATTGTCTAATGCGTTTAGTGAAATTCGAAAGAGTCAGCGGCTGCATTTAATTCACCTTTTCTGAAAGCTATAGTATAGTCAAATTCCTCTAACTTTAATCTCCATCTCATCAATTTTGAATTTGGCTCTTTTAGGTTAAATATCCAAACAAGCGGTCTGTGATCGCTGATTATCTTCTACCAGATGAGTATGGTCGAAAGTCGAAAATATTTACATCCCCATATTATCGCTAACAATTCTTTCTGAACTGTGCTGTATCGTTGTTCTGATTCGTTCAAAGTTCTAGATGCGAAAGCTATTGGTTTATCGTTTCCAATATTACCTTGCGATAAAATAGCACCTAAAGTTGCGTTAGACGCGTCGGTGGTTAAAATAAATTCTCTAGTAAAATCAGGATATTGTAAAATTGGGGATTTGTTAACAACTGAACAACTGCTTACAAGTTTCAAAAGAGTCAATGAAATTTTTGTCGTTGATAATTTTAGCATATTTTTTTAAGCATTTTGTGAGAGGTTTTGTCACTTTCGCGAAGTCTTTGATGAACTTACGATAGTAACCAATAAGACCTAAAGAGATCTTGAACTCATTTTGAGTTCTTGGAATGATTTTACCATTTCTACTTTATTGGGGTTTGGTTTAACTCTATTTGGGGTTATTACGTGTCCGAGGTAATTCACTTCCTTTAGAAGGAATTGGCATTAGTCTAATTGTACTTTAAGATTCGATTGTCTAAGTCTGTCAAAAATGTATTTCAGTCTCTCTATGTGTTCCTGAAACAAGGTACTGAATATGACAATATCATCTAAGTACACAAGGCAAATTTCATTTTGTAATCATCTTAACATGTTATCCATCACACGTTGGAAAGTGGGTGGCATTTTTCATCCCAAAAGCCATTCAGTTGAATTCGCAGGGGCCATTCAAAGTTGAAAAAGTCGTTTTGCGGATATCTTCGGGATTCATCTCAATGTAGTGAAACCCAAGTCAACTACCAAGTCTCCACTTTCATTTTCCTGACGAATCTAATTTTTTTGGTACGATTCAGGTAAGAACGATCCAGATGAAGTACGTACAAGGTTGTATTGGCTTGATCTAATAATTTTTGGATTTGATCTTTGACTTCTGCTTTGTGCATTTCCAGGAATCGATACGATTTCGTATACATTGGTGAATAGCCTGTTAGATTTATTTTATGTTGAATTTTGTTGGTAAATGTTAAATGTATTTTGTCAGAATAAAATATGTCTCGATATTCATAGCACAGATTTTTAATACACTGTTTTTCTTCGGTATTGCTATGATCTAATGGAATTTTTTGCAAATTTGATCAATATATTCATTAACTTCGGTATCGGTTTCCATTTATCTATAAAATTAGTTTCACTTACATCAATTATATCTATGTCAAAAGGACCATTAATTGTAATTTATACAGGCTTTTCCAGAGAATTAGTAGTAGAAGTGATGGAAAAATGATTTACTGAAGCACATGGTGATTCTTCTTGGTTTCCAAATTTTATATAATCTAAATATCATATTCCTTTCAGCAGTGACTGGTAATTTGACAATTTGTGATGTCCTTGCAGGGACGGTAATAACAAAATTATTTAATTTGAGATTTCTTTTAAGAACCGATAAATTTTCTGGTTCATATGCTATTGGTATTTTAGCATACGGTATAATTATCAACCTTTTGTCTAAAACTACAATAGCTTTAAGTAATTCTAATAAATAAATTATCAAACCATCGTATTTGCGACTAAAATCAAACAAGTACAATTTATGAAATTCATTTACTTTGAAATAATCAAAAACTGGTAAAAGAAAAGAGGTACTATGTGCGGCTTGTACCATAAAGTGTTCATTATATATACATTGGTGGTAATAGATATATATATATATATATATATATATATATATATATATATATATATATATATATTGAGCTAATTTTGGATTAATAAAACTAAGAGTACTTCCAGTGTCAATCAATAAGTTTGCCTTTAGGGAAGGTATAAAAATGTAAGGTAAATTGGATTTTAGTTAATTCAATTGAATTATGTTAGACCTGGGTGAGGTAGATGTGCCTCGATAATTTTCATTAAAATTCGGGTTAGACATATTTTCATTGTCGGTATAATTTGTTGTATATGAGTTTGGATTCGGAAAATTGTTTGGATACATGTTTTGATTATCATGAGAAAAATAATTTTGAAGATCATACTGTTGTTGATAATATTCAATATTGTCGTTAACTTGTTCGAATGGATTTTCAAATTAAATTGCATTTTAGTTAAAAAATTCAGTTCAAGTAAATTTATTCTGTTTGGACTATTTATGAAAGGAGTATCCATTGGTTCTGGCTTATATGAGCGTTTTAAAATGGTACTGTTTTTTTGTACGAATTTATTTTGATTATATGGTAGATTTTGCCGAGTGTTTTGAGAAAAGTGTAGTCTAAACTGAAAATTGTTCTGAGGAGGGGTTAAATGAATTATTAAAATTGGGTAGTGTTCGCATAGGCGGAAATTGATTATTAGAGTTTTATTGTGGGCGTATTTGTGGATTTTTGGGGTTTTGAGGCATGGATGGCACTATTCCTTGAGAAGGTCCAACATTGATTTGTAAATTTAAATTATTACAACGGTTTTGGCTATAAAGGAAATTTTCTTCCTCTACAACTAATGACACCTCTTTTTCTAAGCTATCTGGATTTCTAAATCATTATAACTATTGATACGAATTGTTTTTTCTAAAATACTAAGAGAATTTACTTGACATCCCATGCCAAAATTATACGCAGCTTCGTTTCTATGAGGACAAAGAGTTATCACGTGTTGAGCTAAACAATCAACAATTGTAATGTTCCTTTAATTGAAGCCCAAGTTCGTAACTGAATTCTAGGTACCTACAATAGTTAAAGCCCTACCTGTTAGCTTGCCAATTATAGCTGTTAATAAATAAGTATTTAATTGTGGATTATTTCTATCTAGAAAATTAGTTATTAAACTTTCACAACTATCTATAAAAATTCTTAGGGTGTATGATTTACCATAGTACTGAGGAATAGCGTCAACGTTTAAAAAAAGTTGGCATTGATTCGTAGCCATAGCCATTTCTGTATCTTCTAAATTTAGTCTATCTAAACTATTAACTAAGTTTTCAATATTTGGATTACTTGTAAAGTATTTTGAAATTTCTTTTTATTTACTTTTGTTATATACTTTTGGTATTCCCTGTATAATAAAATTCCCTGTATAATAAAAAAACGGGATAGATAATAAAATATGGAAATAGAAAGGAAAGCAAGTTAAAATGACTTACAGTAAAATCTTCTGTAAATCTGATTTCTTCTTAGTCTAGGTACCAAATTGATTTGGGAAATATTGATCCCTCTTCCTTGGTGTGGAATTATTTCGGCTATTTTGTCCTGGATCAGACCGTCAGTTGAGAATTCGGCGAAATATGTCTTCCTTCACAACTGTAATAGCACTTTTTTGAAAATAGTTTTTATTTTTCACTTTGCTTGTCCGTTAACCTTCCGCTACTAACGTGGATCTATGTGACATAAATACTAACGTTGGACTCACAGTCCGCATTTCCTTTTCCATTGAAAAAAGAACGAAAACCATGCATAACTGAATCAGTCTTGGGGAAAATATATAAAGACATTCAATGTCAGTATATTTACACATTTTAAAGGTAAATTAATGAAATCAAAAAGTCCAGAAAATTCTTTTTAAATTCTAAGAGTCACATAATTCGAGAACATACCAAACAGATAAAACATAACATTTTCAAAAGCAGAAACATAATTTCTAAAATAAATAAAAAATGGCGACATTTTGAGAAACAGCAAACCTAAACTTAAAAAAATGATTAATTAAAATCGTCAATCTTCGTCACTTTCACCAGCCAAGCACGCACCACACATATAGTTGGCATGTTCCAAACAAATAGGTTTTTTACAGTATGTTCAGCTAAATCTTGTAGGTCTATTTTTTTCTGTCATAATAAAAGCAGCGTCGTTTGATGTTTTCGGTTTATGGTTTGGGTGACTATTCCTGCAGTGGTAAACGTCGTAAGTGTTCGTCTAGTAACTGCATGTCAATATTCTCCAGAAATATTCTTCGAGGTGTACTATCCATATATTTTGAATTGCTCTAGGAAATAACGAATGAGTTTATTCCAGCTATATTTAGTAGCACATAAAATATAACATTTGTCCAGCGACGAGTATCTGTGGCACAATCACAGGCAACACACATATTGTCCACTGTATCAACCCCGCCTATTGTTTGATTGTAATCAATTATTTGTGACTTTCCAGTTGCTTTGTCTATTTTATCTTCATTATGGTGCATGGTTAACAATATGAGAACGTTTTTATTTTTTATGGGTATATAAGATGTTATGGTTGCTTTGTCTGGGAATGCAAACGTGCTTATCTTTTCGGGTCGTTTAGCAGGTTGGACAAATTCAAGTGGAAGTTCCTTTCTGTTTTTTTCTAATGGTACCAAGAATCATGAGTTTATGATTTGTTGAAAGTGTGTTAGCAACAGCCATGCTGATAAAGAAGTTGTCCATTGTAATTTTTCTGCTGGTTTCTGAGATGGAGCGATAAAGACAGAAAAGGAGGGACACATTATCAGTTTGAACTTTATAAGGTCCAATCGGCTGTTGTCCAACGTAAATTTCCATGTTTGCAGTATAAAACAATTTGGCCTATACTAGAGAATATATTCTTTTTTTCCTCATCTGCCCTCCTTTAGCGACATAAACGTCTGGTCACCCTACATTAGGTTGTTGGTGTCTTCGACTTAAATTAAAGCGGTTGGTTGTCGTTAATCCCTGGGGCTCATATTTATTTATCAAGTTGTCTTTTAGTTCCTTAAGACTCTTTTCAATCGGTTTTTTTGGAAGTCATGCCTTGTTTAGGGCATTATAATGTTTACTAACTACTGACGCTAGGAAAAGATCCTTCTTTGTATGTTGGGTATCGTCTGGTTCACTTATATCGCTTAATTCACAGTAGAGATCAAACCTTTCATACAATGAGGCAAAACTTTCAATTGCGAGTTTGAGGGGTTCTAATTTACCTTGAGCAGTTACTGGTAAAACTACTACCCCAGTTCCTAGTACTGTCTGATCCGCTGTATTAGCCATAGTTTCTTATGAATACTTTTTACTTACTGAACACTTTTACAGTCGACTAATACACTTGACCACGTGTTTTGACTAATTTCAAGGTTATACTGAGTGACCTTCGACTATTTTTGGGTGAATTCTTCACGTTTCGTCGCCACTTTTGTGTTCTGAAGCTATTAGGGGTTATAAGACACTTTACAATTTACGATGCATAATATATTTCGGTTTTTATTACAGATGTAACTTGTTTATTACCATAATAATAATCTCCAATTAACAATTATCTTGGACATGAAGTTAGGAGTCTGATGCCAAATCCTCTGTTGATAGAATGTGATAGGTCATTATTCGCGAACATCACAACTATAACAATAAACATATTCTTCCGACACCCGGAACAATATATGAAGTTTCCCTTATACAAACCGTTATTCTTTCCAATTTTCCATTGATGAAACTGTGTTTTATTGTAAAAGATTTATTTTAATGAGAGTCTGGGCTCAATTTATTTCCACATTTATTTAAACTCTTCAACTATTTATGTACTTATTTACATCACTTATATAAATTACTACCCTAACTTTCACTTATACTAATTATTTACATTGTTTCCAATATTTATTTCAACGAAGCGCGGCACTGTTACTGACTAAGTTGGGTTCAGGTCTGGTTTTGTGCTGTGACTGAAAATTCAATACAAAGCTACCGATCTTTTTCATCTCAACGATCGACTTCGACCCATCTTGATTGCAACAAATCAACTAAAATCAAGAAGTTTGAAAAGTGCAATGACCTCCGCTTGTACCGATATAGGTCTTGCACAGTGGCGTGGGCGTTTTTTGCGGAGTTAAAAATAGCATTGTTACATTTTCCTGAACTATTATTTTGGATGTGGAAAATATTTATGGAATAAAGAAAAAATTTCAACTAAAACAAAAGGATTTTTTTTTCAATAAAGGAAATCATAGGTACAAAAATAAGAATTACAAAAATAAAACTTTAACACCGAAAAACAACGTTAGAACTTACCCTTTGTCACTTCCCGATTTTCCATAATCAATATTACTATTACCGACATTGATAATAATATCATCGATAACTTTATCAGCCATATTATCTACATCCCACATTTTTTTCTTCGTTTTGAACATGAGCAACACACTTGCTCCAGTTTTGTTGTCATTCGTTCCAATGATTTCTTAAGAAGGCGTTCCACATCGGCTAACTTAAACATTCGACTTTCCCGTCCCACATCCCCTTTAACTTGTGACCAAATCAATTCAATTGGATTCAACTCACAATGATACGGGGGTAACCTTAATATAGTAATTCCATGGCTCAATGCTAATTCATCTACAGCAAGTTTCTTATATGTATAGGCATATATCTTCACAATTTGAAGCTATTCGGTCTTTACTCTGCTTTCATCGCAAGGGATGCTTTTATCTCGTAACCATTCTTGAATTTGAGCTTTTCTCCATGCCTGTTGTGGCGTTTTTTCACAGTGTCCACTGTGGTAAGGACCATTATCCATATCGACGACAGATCCCAGTTCCAAATTTTCAGTAATGCATCCAAACCACTTCTCGTACACCACTGCGTTCATCTCTTCATGGTAGTGTTCCGTTTTCTTGGACTTAGATATTCATTCACCATTTAACACAAATCCGCTATCATTTCCTATATGTGTAATTATCAAACGGCGGCATTTTCCAGATGGCGTTTTTAAACCGGTTGACCAGCCTTCAATAGCTGCTTGCCGTGCATTTTTCAAATATTCATCTTGCCATATTCTTTTCACCGTGAGCCCCTCGTTGAACCATGTTTCATACGTATAATAAATCTTTCTTCCTTACTTCCGAAACTAGTTAATTTTCCTTAGATACTCTCTTCTCCACAATACTATTTCAGATATTTCAATAAGAACACATTTATTTTCTCATAACTAAAATTCAAACCATGTATGATTTTCCTCAACGTCTCCTTACCCATTGTATGGATGATCTCGTTTTAACTAACAACTTCCAGCACTTTCTTTGATGTTGGTACTTCATTTTTCATCAAAAATGTAAGGAAAGTTCTTCGTATAGCATATTTCACATCTTCCTCGACTTCTATTTTTGTCCGACCGCTCTTCCGTTTTGGTGCCTGTACTTCTCCATATACTTTCTATCAGATCCAAAGGTGGATGGAATAACAAACCAACAGCTTGTCAGTTTAGGTGATCTTACAAGAGTTTGTTAATAAGATCAGAAGTTAGAAGTTGAGGCGTTGGTGATTGTACACCTTTGGAACAAATTCCCATTTTAGTTACGTCCAGTAGACCAGCAAAAACAGATCCCGTTAGTCTGATAAATATTAATATTCCTCAATTTGATAAAGATGAAGAGGTAAAGATGACCACAATTTATGACTTATTTGAAAATATATTTAACGATCATGATTACATTATGAATTCATTTATGTTCTCGACATGTAGTGAACAAATTATCACATATATAGCTGGATTGGTTGTTTTACAATTGAGAAACGCCTTGAAACGTGAAGCATGTGTTGGGTCATTAACTGGACTTAAACCAAAATTGCTTAATTCTTTGATTACCGATAAAAGTAAAGGAGGATTAACATAACCTTCAAATGATGTTAGACGCATTTGTCAAATGTCTGGAAGTGTTTTAAGATTTCTGCATAGGAAAAAGTCCTTTGAATTGTTAACTAACACAGTTATGAACGAAGCTCTAACAATGGATTTTTCTGAAGGTTTGAATAAGCATGTTTTGGAAAGTTATGTTAATCACATTTACTTTTTAATAGCCATATATGTACAAAATACCTAAAAATCATAATACATTTTATTGTTAAGAAGAAAAGTGAAATTAAGACGCCAATTAGAAACCATTTAACTAAAATGATTTTGTTCTCCTGCCAATAGGAGATGAGAATATCATGTATTCATATTTTTCTTTTGTTTGTTTAATTTTTATTTATAATGTACATATTTTTATTATAAGAATTTTTTTGGTTTTAAAAATGTGCAAATTTATTTCTTGATTGATGTTCTAATTTAACCTTTCAAGTCTATATCTAATCAGAAATGTTTGATTACTTTTTTAGATACTTAACAATATTTAAAAGATTTTAGATAATACAATCAACTCCAACAAATAAACCATTTTCTGTTTCTGTTTACATTATTGTTCTGCCACTGGTGTGACTGTTCAGTCGGTTCAGTCCGAACTTTGTTACTCGTCCATTCGTCTTTCCTTGTCTAAGCAAAATCGAGACAGGCGTCTTTCGAGGGCGACGTTCCATTATTTGAAGAAAGTTCTTAAACATTTGAAATAGAAGTACAAAGTTTATTTCATAAAAATAACATTTTTCTATGTGACTCATAAATCGTAGTATTACATGCATAACTGAATTTTGAAAAATTCAAGAATACATGTTAAAATTATTAGTTCTAGAGTTTTTAAAAGAATTTCCGAATCATTCCCAAAGATAAACAAATTTTAGAATTCAATATGACAACAACGCTTTCATCTTTATGTGTACGTTGCCAGGTCATTGCACTTTTCAAAACTTTTTGGTTTTAGTACAGATTTCACTACTGTCTTAGGCTTCGGTACTTCTAGTAAATTCGACAAGAGGCGACGTTGATCAATTACAGTATTTTTGACACTTTGAATGGATTAAAAAATAAACGGTTTTAAAGATTAAAACTTTCCCGCATCTGTGAGACGCCCCAATAAGGTTCATCTGTGAGTTACCCTGAAAAATATCCAATTATAATATTGGTCACTTGTATACACCCCGGAGGATGTATAGTGCTAACAAACTGAAAACTCTCCAAAAATGACAAAAATTTGGTACTTAAAGTATCATAGCACCCGTTGTACTGGATATACTGAGCTGAAAATCAATAGAGGTCATCTGTGAGACGCCCTGAACAATATCCAGTCATAAAATTGGTCATTTGTATACACTCTGGAGACTGTATCGTGCTAACAAACTGAAATTTCTGCAAAAATGTCATACTTCAATTACCATAGCACCCGTTGTACTGGCTCTGGTGAGCTGAAAATTAATAGGGTTCATATGTGAGATGTTTTGAACAATATTCAATTATAAAATTGGTGACTTTTTGCACTCCGGAGGCTGTATCGTGCTAACAAACTTATTTCTATAAAAATGACAAAAGTGTCGTACGTCAAGTACCATAGCACCCGTTGTACTGACTCGGGTGAGCTGAAAATCAATAGGGTTCATCTGTGAGATGTCCTGAACAATATTCAATCATAAAATTGGTGACTTGTTGCACTGCGGAGAATGTATCATGCTAACAAGACATGTTACGAAAAGTGGCCGACGACGACGGCATACAAACAGGATTTTTTTTCTAAAAACCGTTTTTTCGTGTTGTTCTTGGTAAAAAACGTGAAAATAACTCAAAAAAATCCAAAATTCCAACTTGTTTCGGGGTAAACCAATACTTTTCTCGCATATTAGATAGGTTGGGCGGAAAAGTAAAATGGCACCATACCCAAGCAACCATTTTCAAAAGTAACTCGTGCTATTGAAAGAATTAAAAATGTTTGCAATTTGTATAATAATGGGAAACAGCACAAATTATATCAACGTACTAGTATATAAATTGAAGTTCAAATAGCATCATCGATATAACTTCATGTAATAGATAATTCAAAGCAATCGTTGCTAGTACCCAATCTGTCTTTTTAGTAGCGGCCGTTGACAATCAAGAATGTCGAAGGTGTATAATATATAATTAGGTTTTTGGCTTGATATCGCACATTATTAATGTTACACCATGAAGTAAATCCAATTTAACTCTTATACAGGGTGTTTCAAAAAAAGGTGGCACCCTTTTAGGATCACTGCAAAATAAGTTGGGTTTGCTCAGTGAAAAAATTTCATAACGTCATCCGTTTTCAAGAAACTGTATTGAAAAACGAAATGTATACACATTTTTTACGATTATGTCGAAACTACAGGCAACAATGTAATAAAATTTTCCACGAATATGTTTTGAAAGCTGACAGATCGCATAAATTTGTTTTTATATCTGCCTCTCATAGAGGGCGCTAGTTACATGGTTCGTTCTGAGTAATTTTGAACACTTTTTTGAGGTTAAATTTTCTGGTCCAAATTTTATGTCAACTCGAACAACATTCAATTTTACACCAAAAAGCTACTCCTGGTAAAATTCGATACTTTGTACCGTTTTCGGAATATTTTTATTTGAAAATTATGCAGTTATAACTAATGCTGGTACCTATAAAGTATTTTTAAAAACAGTTACCTATTTATTTAAAACCAAAAATAATAACATACGGCCGCCTTTTTTGAAAAACCCTGTATTTATTAATAAAATTGAGAATAGTGAATAGATTCAAGATAAATATTAGTGTTTATTATTGTCAGGGTAAGTGAATTTAAAACATAACATATTCTTCAAGGTTGAATTTTAACGTATATTCTAAAATCTCTATAACGAAGAATTAGTCGAAGTAATCTGAAACAAGGGTACTTATCTCGATAACATAAACAAACCAATATTGGGGCCGATGAGATTTTGTAAAAGTCACGTCCCAAAATTCTTAAACATTTCCGTGGTTGTTATAGCATCTTACGCTGTATATCACATAAGAAATAAAGACCAAAATTGGTTATAACACCCCTTTTCATAGTTCCCGGTTTCTTGATGAGAAGGCATATCATTATTAAATCTAACAGAGTAGAGTTCAGTTTAATCAGAGAAAAGTGTGGTGATTGTAAAAGTTTAATAAGAACAAGCTTCAGTAAAATAGGTGAGTTTTTCACAGAGTAACCTTTTCCATAGATTGTAATAATTTTGATATATTGTTTTGATAAGCTATTATAACTTAAACTAATTCATATTTGACTTTTTATGTTGACAGATCTATATATTTATACATATATTTATATACAATAACTGTTTGACAATTTATGAATTTGATATCTGAGTTTACAAACAATACATTAATTTGAGGTACGTCGCGAGTTTGCCCTTCGTACTTCGCTAGTTGAAAGGAGTGGATACTTTGCGAGTTTGCCCCTAGTATCTTAGTGAAGGCCTATAACACTGTTTATCATGATAAATACTCCGGACTAGCAAATGTTGTGCTCTTAGAGAGGTATTTCGCGAGTTTGCCCTTAATACCTATGACCTGAGAGACGTTGGAACTATCTTATGTATTATTTGTACATTTCTTTTAAATATATTATTCTGATTAGGTTCTGGTTTTAATAATGAACCATAAATATACGCGATTAGACTTTTGTGACAGTTAATTTTATTGTTGTTGCTTAATTTTCCAAATCTCTTATGAACTGGTTACTCAGGATTTTGTTTCCTTTTCAGATGTGTCATCTCGAGAGAGCGCTTTTCCTGACAAACGCCCCACCTTTGTTTTACGTTTTAATAGTTTATTTAATGGTTAGTTAATTTATAATCGTAATGATTTTATTTTTATTGCTATTATTTTAGATTGTTTACTTTAGTATATTTTATTTTTATTATCCTCGGTCTAATTATTTTTACATACATACATACCTCTCTTATATTATGCAGAATTTTTATAATCAATACCTATATTGGTTGCTTCATGCTTTATCGGTATAATTGCACCACTGTAACATTAATATCGCTCATAGCAAAGAATACACCATTCTTTGCTCATAGTAATAGAACAATAACGAAAAAGTCTTAGTCCAACCCAGGTTATAAAATGTGAAGGTAACTGTTCTTGTATTAGGTCGAAGGTCAAGCCAATACCGAGTGCTACGACTATATTAGGTGCATTTTATTATAAAATTTGTTCAATCACATTTCATATTTACAAAATTGAGGTATATTATATAAAACAATTTTTAATTAATTTATTTATAAAAGAATATCATCAAAGTGTATTAATTTATTATACTGGTTTAGATATGTCATGGGATCGGGGGAAAACAAAAAGTGCGGTGAAAATATGGAGTCTGAGAAGAAAATGAAAAATAATATTTGAGTTGAGTACACTGGAAATATTAGTACTTGAGATGTAAAAAATAGAATTTTTTTTTCGTTGTACTGTGTTTTTTTCAAAGAATATGTACCTTGATCCCTATTAAGAGTATAACACATTTTGTAGATATATTGTTTATAATTTATCTCTTGACATTGTTTGCTGATGGGGTATTATAATTAAATAGATCATGTATTTATCGTCGCTATATTAACTTTGGAAAATAGTTTATGGGTAAAAGTTGGTTTGACACAAATACATACTACGGGTGACATGTGTTGATTATTTCTGATGTTGATTCTGTAGTTGAGGATCCTGTGAGTTTTCGAACAATATTATTTCTAGCTAAGATCTTTTTTCGTTTTATTTCGAACATTATGACGGGCAGTGCAGGAATTTCAAACTTTCTGCCCTTCTGGTGAAATACACTATTTATAATCTCTCGTGTTATATAAATTCCATAAAAATAATTTTAAATTTAATCCAATTCACTTTTCATTTTTTTGAGCCATCCTGTATCTTTATCTCTTACTTTTCTACTTCAATACAACTATCAATAACCATATGCAGTACTGCATCCTTTAAATGCTGATGGATTAGGAATAAATTGATCATGAATTCTTTAAGTGAAAGTGAGTACAAAATTGGTGGTATTGGTCTACTTTTGGGAATTTGTATTAGATAAATTATGAAATCGACTTTAACGGAATAATTGTATGCTCTTTCGATTACCGTCTAGATCTGTGATAGTGTTTATTTACATTTTGTTTTATGGTTTTTATTGAATACATCGCCTAATGATATTTAATATGTTTGGCGGATATCCAAGTAAGTACGTGAAGCATACTTATCCATAAAAAAATCCAATGGCATACGACCAATTGGCCAGGCTTACTTCAAGTAATATTTTTGCATCAATTCAAAAACAAAAAAATACAAATTTTTCTCGTGAATCTGTGAATTTTCTTAAATAAATATTTTCATGTACGTTTTAGAAAAAAGTGTTAAATACAAAAGTTGTAGAACGTGTTAAGGTCTGTAACAAATATAAGTAACTTTTTTGCGTCAGATCAAAAACAAAGGAAATACGATTTTGTTTCAACTTTGACAGGCCGCCATTTTGATTCTACTGGGCCGATTTGGCCCGTTAACGAATTCTTCCAAGATTTTGGCCCTACCGATTTTTGTAGCAAATAGCGGTTCCGTCAAAAAATGCGCCCTCTATAGTGATTACAAATTGCGTTCATATATATATATATATATATATATATATAATCTTTCGAACAGGGGGTTGTTTTGGCATTAGGGAACACCAAAACGAAAAACTGCATTGAGTTTTTCCGAATTCGCGTCATACTACTCTCTACAATTGCCCTATTTCATTCTAAAACGAGCCTAAAAGAGAGCGTGATTTTATAAAATTTTATTCATACACTTAGAGAAATCAAATTAACAGATGCATTGTGATCTGATTTTGTACATGCTTTTCATTTCGTTGGACATTCATTTCATTTTCAATGTTTTACTTGATCGATTTCAATTAATTAATTATGTATATATATATATATATATATATATATATATATATATATATATATATAAATATATGAAACATAAATTTCGATTTTCTACTACACCTGCTTTTAGTCGAAATTTCAATAATTTCGACGTATTGGCCTGACCGTTCTTCGAAGGGACAAACAATTACATTCCTGGCTAATACCACGCAGAATATTGAATTACATCCCCTTCGAAAACCGTGACGTCTATCGACCATTTTGCCAATACGGACATCTGTGGTGATTCGCAACTGATAGCGGAATGGCATAGTAGACTGACGCGTTTCGACCTTCTTGGGTCTCTTCAAGAGAGCCGTAATGCCTTCTAGTTCAGAGTCTCTAATCCGAACTGAAGATTCCGTCCTCCGACAACTTCTACTTGGCTCGTGTAGTTACACACAAGCGAGAAGTAGTCAGCTGGCGCCATCTTCACTTTCAGTTGCGAACCAACACCTCAGATAAATTCGATAGTATTAATCGTATGAAATAAAATGAATATATATATATATATATATATATATATATATATATATATATACAGCCCAAAATATGACGATTGGGGGTAATTTACCTCTATACCAAGTTGCATCCCTGAGGAGTTATGGAGCCTCAAACTAGGGCCCAATATTTCGAAAAAATTAATTTGCAACCCTTTAACTTAAAAACACCAAATTTTGAGCACTGTATGAGACTGTTGAGGGCATTAAATAATGGTAAGTAGAAGGCGATCGAACCATTCTGAGGGGTTAATTAGGGGTGACCTAACCTTAAAATTTCACAGAAGTTTTTTATCTGTCAGTTGATTTGAAAAAAAATATTTTCATATCATGGATAATTTAATTCTAAAACTTTGTTCACTCTTGAAATTGTACATAAAACTTCTCATTTTCAAGGAAAAGTCGAATAACCAAAGACATCTTTTCAACAATGTTATTTAAAAAGTTACAAAAAAGTCAAGAGTTGGCTATGAATTTATACATCAAATGTCACAATTTGCAATTCAGTTCTTATAGTAAGTAAATTGTTATATTTTTTTTTAAATGAATGGAAAATTCTCATTTATCGAACAGGGCGATATGTTATTAGTGTTAGTTTTTTGTGAAGGAAACTGTTAAAGAAGCGTGGAGGAATATCGGAGGTTTCCTAATCGCGTGGTTCCTCACAGAGAAACATTTTATAATGTTGAAAGACGGGCTGGAGAACCAGGAAAGTTTTATAGTGTTAATCGAGAACGGACTGTTCACATGAGTGTGCAAGAAGAAGAACTTATTTTGGATACCATTGACGATCAACGGTATATTAGCACTAGAACTTTATCTATACAGAAGAGTGGCATATCAAGATCATCTGTACACCGAACTATTAGACGTAATTTTCTGCATCCATATCATGTCCAAAAAGTGCAAGAGTTGTTACCTCAAGACTTGGTTCAGGGAGTGAATTTCTGTCGATTTATTTTACGTCAGGATATTCACTTTCAAAAGAAAATTATTTTTACTGATGAGGCTTGCTTTACTCGTAGGGGTATTTGAAATATGCATAACTATCATGAGTATACAGATGGAAACTCTCATGTAATAACTCCTCCAATTTTCTAACGTGATAACGTGAGTTTGAGATTAATGTTTGGGACGGCTTTATCGATCATTCTTTGATTGGATCAGTTATTTTACCAAAACGGCTAACTGGCGAAACTTATTTAGAGGTTCTCCAAAATCTTCTTCCGGATTTATTTGACATTACGATTGAGATTGGAACATTGGGTTATGCATGATGGAGCACCACCTCATTTTAGTGTGAATGTAAGAGGCTTTTTGAACCGCCAATATCCAAATAAGTGGATAGGACGAGAAAATAATTTCCACAAGATTGGCCTCCCCGTTCACCGGACCTCAATAAATGTGATTACTTTCTTTTCGGGGCATTAAAGGAATCTGTTTATTTTTCTCCAGTTGATTCATGCGAAGAATTGTGGAATCGCATTGCAGACAAATGCAATATAATAAAAAATGATCATCAGCTACTGGCCAGGGTCGACTTCAATTTTCGGCGACGAATAATTTTGTGTCTAAGAGAAAATGGTGATCATTTCCAGCAATCTCTTTAAATAAAAATGTTCATGTTATTTCTACAATATTATTTATTACTTTTTCCATTAAATTGTTCTTATTGAAATGTATCTATTAATTTGTTATATCTGAAATAAAATTCATGATATGGACTAAATTACGTTTTAGAATGAAATTATCCAAGGTATGAAAATAAAATTTTTCAAATCAACTCAGAGATAAAAAAATTCTGTGAAATTTTAAGGTTAGGTCACCCATAATTAACCTCCAGAATGGTTCGATCGCCTTCTACTTACCATTACTTAATGCCCTTAACAGTATCATACAGTGTACCAAATTTGGTGTTTTTAAGTTGAAGGGTTGCAGAAAAATTAGTTTTTCGAAATTTTGGGCCTTACTTTGAGGCTCTATAACTCTTCAGGGATGCAACTTGGTATAGAGGTAAATTGCCCCCAATGGTCATATTTTGGGTCCCCTATACGCCTCTGCTCTCTGTCAGTTCTTATGCGGGACACCCTATATATATATATATATATATATATATATATATATATATATATATATATAAAAGAAGATGTAGGAATATCGCGTGATATGTTAACAACAACAACAAAGAGAATCATGGGTAATTCACGCAAAGTAAAGGGCTACTGAAATAGAGTGGTAACCGTGGACATGCATGTTTCTGGCTCATTTTGCCTCATCAGCACGGCATAACCAAATAATGATGTGAAATTTGGGAGCAAAGATGTTAATCGAAACATGGGAAAACACAAAATAACGGATTTCAGCAGGGAAACCAAACGCTCATTTGTGTCTTCAATTGGAAGATCCCGAGTTTTCAGGACATCAACCAACATCGACACGGAGGCGCATATATACAATATTATTTATTACTTTTTCCATATATATATGCGCCTCCGTGTCGATGTTGGTTGATGTCCTGAAAACTCGGGATCTTCCAATTGAAGACACAAATGAGCGTTTGGTTTCCCTGCTGAAATCCGTTATTTTGTGTTTTCCCATGTTTCGATTAACATCTTTGCTCCCAAATTTCACATCATTATTTGGTTATGCCGTGCTGATGAGGCAAAATGAGCCAGAAACATGCATGTCCACGGTTACCACTCTATTTCAGTAGCCCTTTACTTTGCGTGAATTACCCATGATTCTCTTTGTTATATATATATATATATATATATATATATATGCATACATACATTAGACATATATACACTGCTGAACATATCATAATTTTTGCAAAAATTTCATTTAAAAATGAAGGAAGTAAACTGTATGAACACTTATCTATAGTGAATATTTTTTATTATTATTATATCGTTCTATGCCTCGGCTGTTATCTTTTTAACAGAATAATATTGGAATGTTGTTTATATTTTGGTCTTAGAGAAGTGCTTATACATTGCAATACTATTGTTATTAGCAAGAAGTTTTCTTATTTACGATTAAGTTATGACTTTACGACGATTACATGCAGTGCAGCTCGAGCAATTAGTGTGTTGGATACGTGAAGGCTTATCTCAAGAAGAAGTCGTTCTGCGGTTAAATGTTTCGCCAAGCGTCGTTCAGATGAGCATGGATCGATTTGTAGCTAGTGGGTCTGCCCAGTATACGCAAAGAGGAGGACGAGTACGAGCCACATCACAGCTCAAGACCGTTTTATAGTCATGACTGCAAGGCGAAACCCAACATTCACGGCTTCAAGAATTAACAGCTTCTTTAGACATAATACTGGACTTTTTATTTCTGGTCAAACTATCAGAAGAAGGTTGCATATACGTAATTTGAGAGCAAGAAGACGTGTCGCACACCCAAGCTTAACGGTGGTGCAGCGTGCGGCGACATCGTTGGGCTATATACATACCTCGTATTTCATGAAATTTTAATTCATTTTATATATATATATATATATATATATATATATATATATATATGTATATAAATATATATATATATATATATATATATGTATATAAATATATATATATATATATATATATATATATATATATGTATATAAATATATATATATATATATATATAAATAAAATAAAAATTCAAAGAGTGGTCTTTGTTAAAAAAACCCTCAAACTCGTGGGGATAGCAGCCAAAAAAACTTTACAGGTTAGAGATAAAGTGAATCAAATAGTACATTACCCAAGCTTTCGAAGAGCATTGTCTTCATTTTCAAAGGCTATAATAAACCAGAAAGAAAAAATCGGTTAACTTAATAAAGAAAATAATTTTTGAAATCATTACGACTTACTTGTAGTGTTGATTTAAAATTAAACTCACATTTCACAAATTGCAGGAAAACCTTCATCCACTAAAGACTAAAATGTCGACTAAATATAATTTCTCTCCTACATATAGTAATGAGAGCCAGGATTTTTTTCCTGTTTTCTAAAACCAAAAGACGTACAACAAGAAACGAACTGATTTTGTTGAATATATATTTCAACATGAAATCGACTGCTGTCGAAAGGTAGAGATACGGGGGGCAATTGCAAGGTTGACGTAACAACATTTAATAAAAATCTAAATTTATCAGCAATACTGTTGTGTTTTTTTGGTTGCTTTGGTGAAAACTTCAAAGAAAAACAATAATAGATTAATGTCCACACCTAGGATCACGTCAAGATTGAAAAATTACACCTTTGAATTTAAACATAATATTGTCTGACAGCTGCCACCTGTCTTTTGCAAAATGTAAAAAATTGGGATGACGAAATAAGTCAACAGTCAGTGAACACTCAAACCTCTCACATTCGGTATTCCCAAACTGTCAACCCATTCCAGCAATTACTATTGTTAAATAAAAAAGCCAAACAAAACCCACCCGCAAATACTAACGATCTCCACTTTCGTCTGATGTTAATTTCCATGAAAATCAGTATTAATAATTTAAAATTCTCATAACAATAATATGTCAGTTAGGAAAAGTGATGTAAGATCTGTAACTTTCAACACATGGAAAGGACCTAACCTCTCACGTTAAGGCCCGACTGTTTGGAAATCATTTGCATTCGCAACCGAGCTGTGATAGCCATAATGTACACAAAAATTCTTTTGTTTTTAAATGAAATATTGAATAATGTTTGTATTGTCAACACTCGACTGACCTGTCACATCAGCCAACCATTAACTCAAAACACTAATTTGGGAATCAATCTCCTCGCTACCGGAGTGGACATTATTAAAGTGCAACAAATATGTATAAATCTTACTAAGTGACTTAATGTCAGACCTTCTATTCATTGGTTCCTCAATGTTATTAATATGATACATTTCTAAAAACTTTCTTTTGTTATAGTTTCTTTTTACATCAAGAATCTTTACTTTATCAAAATCTATATGGTGGAACTCATCTATAACATGTTCTGATAATGCACATTTCCGCTTTTTTAACCTAGCATCGCTTTTATGTTGAGCACACCGTGATTTCAAATTCTGAGATGTCATTCCTACATACTTTTTGTTACAATTTTTACAAGAGATACTATATGTTACGTTAGTTTTCATCATGGAGTCCTCCGGTTGTTTTAACTTAGTAAAAAGAGACTGTAGAGGTTTGGCTGTTATTTGAGCAATTTTTACATTGGTCCCCTTGAATTCTTTGATGAACTGCCAACTTTTGGTTTTTGGTTTATATATATATATATATATATATATATATATATATATATATACATATATATCGTTCACTTCTTTGAAACCAATTTTTTTCCCTTAAATTGCATTTTCCAAAACTGAACAACAAATGAACAGTGGAAACTGCACGTCGCTGTCTCTATTAATTTGAAAGTTATGGAGGCCTACGACATATAAATAAAATAAATTTGGAGATATAATCAACAAATAATACTCGTATTTACGCGAGAATAGTGACAGGGATCTATTATACATTTTTCACATTCAACAGGTCGGATTTAACATTATCAATAACTCTTAGCTTATACCTTGCCATATTGTTCATAGCTAATAACTCTAGTGGTTGAATAAGTTTTCAATAAATAAGCTAGTCATTATAATGATACTGTTAGTATTAACCTAAATTTCTTTAATATGTGTTACAGGAGCAGAACATGGTCGAAGACTAAGCCAACAATACTCAGTAAACGGAACAGAGACTAGAGATCGTCCGCATACTTTATCAGAATATGCCATTGATCATTTCCGTCCACCCATTAAAAGAACAATGTCGAAAGCTCTCACACTTACCGCAAATCGCAGGGGAAATGATGACTTGTGGAGACATTCTCGAGATCCTATAAAACAGCCACTTTTGAAGAAACTATTAATGAAGGAAGAGTTAGCTGAAGAGGCATGCTTTGCATTCACAGCTATTTTAAAATATATGGGAGATTTACCATCGAAAAGACCGAGGCTGGGAAATGAATATACTGATCATATTTTTGATGGACCTCTGAAACATGAAATTCTTAGGGATGAAATATATTGCCAAATTATGAAACAACTGACGGACAACAGAAATAGGTATAATTTTTGTTGACTCAAGTTTTATTTAGAAATATTTTATAACACTTCACTATTTTGTCCCTATTGGATATGGAGGAGGATTTGGATTCGTGAACGATCAAAATTAATTTAAGCTTTAATTTCAGTTTTATGAATACTGTTTATTTCTTAAAGTTAGCACTCTGAAACTATGTCGTTCTCTTACTGAATTTCAGTTTAGACTAAAAACTACGACTAAATTACCTATATTCTCTCTTAGTTCTCACATCTTGTATCAACATCTAATTTTTTTGTACATTTTTAAGCCCTATGCCGACATTTCAATATAATAAAATGTAGGGAGTTTTATTAGTGGACCTTCAGGTACTCCTTCTAAATATACATCATACCTACCCTGTCTCAAAAGACTTCCATGGGTAAACCAGATATCAATATTTTCACTTACCTATGATAAATAGAAAAGTATTTTCAGTATCTAATTACTTCTAGAACACTCAAATCCTGAATCGTCTTAAGTACTTATATTGAATAAGATGCTCATAATTTGTCAGTAAGGAAATGTTATTAAAATTAGACCCGATTCTTTTTTAAATAGCTAAAGTAATGATCTCTTAATTTGTGTCTATATTCATGCCAAATACAGTCACTTTTGTATTTTCATAAAGATTCCCATTTTTTAACCCCCCAACTTCTTTTGAAAAACTCTTTGTTTCATTTCCGTACGAAATTATATCAAACTGCTTATAAAATCATAAGATCAAACGAACTTACCAAGTGATGTTCGATCTTGATTACATGAAGGCCTCGTTGAAATAAATAAATAATAAGTAGTACCTCCGCCTCTGGCCAATACATCCACAACATTGAAAGAAAATGTCTACCCTATCCCATCCTTGCCCAATCTACGGTCATATAAATCAGCATATTTTAAAGCTGTTGTTGCAACCCAAAACGGATGCTGTAAAATTGGGTTGGGTGGGACTTTATTTATTTCGACGAGGCCTTCATATAATCAAGATCGAACATCACTTGGTAAGTTCGTTTGATCTTATGATTATATCCGGCCTCGTCTCATAAATAAATAATATGTAGATGTTTAAAGAAGTTGCAGGAACTAATTATTTATCATAAATATATTTTAATAACCTAAAAATAATCAGAAAAAAAACTAACAAAGATTGAAGAAATTGTTTAAACGTAATAAACAAAAAAAACAAGTGATAAATATTTCTCGTTGCGACAATAAACGCAAGCAGGCAAACTTTAATTGGTTTATATTTCATAAGTATAATAAAAGTGTATACAGTAATATGCAAATGGTTCACTAAGATTATGTAACGTAAACTGAACAGCAAAAGAAACTAAAAAGAAATGTATAGATAAAGATAAAACTAAACATTTTTCAAACTCAAAATAATATTAGCAAACTTCTCATTACAAATCAAGGGCCTATTATAAAAGGTGGCAAATATTTTTGAGTTATTGGCCACCCCGCCGCCAACCTTATGGAATCAAAACTAACTCCTCCCCTAGCTGCCGCTGATGTGGAAGCGTGACGTGTGCTATGCGCCTTAAATTGAGTTATATCCAGACCGCTTTTGCCTAAAACCTGCTTTAGCCACCTCCCTATGGTTTGTGAGGTTGCTATATGAAAGGGTTTCTTATATGCTAGAAATAAAAATTTACAGGTACCCCGTAAATCTTTTGTTTTATCTAAGTATTTCAATAGAGTCCTAGCAACGCAAATGTTAGTATCTGCATCAAAGAAAGGTAATACAATAAATGGCTGACTTCTATTATTAATGCCTGAAGTCTTTATTCTGCTTGGTATTTTTATTTCTATTTTATTACGTTGAATAGGTAAGTTATCGATGCTAATTTTTTAGTAAGAATTTTCCAATTAATTTCTTCATTTTTGAACGATTTTAAATAATCAAGTACTATACCTGGGTCTCATGAATTTTCATATCTGGGCAAAGGTTGTCTTTTCCCAAAAACTTCTTTGAAAAATCTTTTATTTCGGTCCTGTCCCAAGTTAGAACCGGCCATTTGCGCACTCGCGGATCTATAACTATTTAAAGTACCATATGAAGCCCCTTTCTTGAAATATACGGTCAGAAACTCTAAAACATTCGGAACTATCACTTCATATGGGTTAACATTCTTTCCTAAGCAAAATTCCCACCACAATCTCAGAGCAGTATTATATTGTTTAAGTGTGGCGGGCGTAATTAATTGTAAGCATATGTCAAGTGAATCAATCCATGGGTACTTTTACTAATAACACCTTCTTGATAGCTTCCCTGCCACCAGGATAAGGTTCTGCCAAAGGGAATGCGGCGACTTGCTAAAAGAAAGTAAAAACCTATTAGGTTTAAAAATTAGGGGATCACCGACTAATAAAGACTTAAAAATAGGGTACCACGGCTGAGAGACCCAGAGAGGAACGACTACAATCCACTCAGCTTTGTCCTCTATAATTTTTTGGAGCATTTTTAAGACAATGCTAAATGGGGAGTCGGACAGTTCGACCACGGGCCAGGTACATATTTTAAGTACACCGATCAGTTGGATCACGACCGCTCTTCTAGCGGATTAAGGTTGTGTTCTAAGAATGAAAACAATCACTATTTACTTAACATATTATTTATTATTGAGGTGAATTATAATAAGAAAAAATTTTTACAAAATCTTTTTGTGATAAAAGGCCATTTCTATATTCTGCTGTTTAAGCTTTGATAAAATCATTTTTTTTCTGTGTTGCACTTTTTATTTTTTTGGTGGAACATTTTGCGG
This sequence comes from Galeruca laticollis, assembly GCA_963921935.1. Classification (NCBI taxonomy): domain Eukaryota; kingdom Metazoa; phylum Arthropoda; class Insecta; order Coleoptera; family Chrysomelidae; genus Galeruca; species Galeruca laticollis. Next base: position 9,871,717 of record OY998180.1, on the reverse strand, counting down.
AATTTATTTTAATATATGTTTCTGCTTGAAAGTTTATTAAAATATTTACAAAATTAAACAAACTTGGGTGAGAACTATAAAAATTAGAATTAAAATGAGAATGAAATGATTCACACGCGTTTGTGGTCCTGTACATACTATCTGTAGTACAAGCCCACATACTTGGGGGAAAATTACTTTCTTCATCGATATAAGTTTCCACGATATAATCGCAAAATTTCTATAGACTCGGATTACTGGGCATTATTGAATGAATTTCTTCAGAAAAAAAGTTTCCTACTTCATGAGTGTCTAAAAATGGAAGTCCAAAAAATAATTTAAGAAAATTGCCTATTTCTGAGTTTTTGTTGCTATATTCTGTGACCAAGCCAAAATTTTGAATTTTACGATACCACGATTGGCACAAATGGAATCTACATCCTATAATTTTTATATTCGGCCACATTATTGAACAAGCGCTATGAATTGCCTGTTCAAAATCAACAATGACTGTTGAAGGTTTAAATATCAGATCCAAAGTATTACATTTTTCATTTAACAGTTGAAATAATTTTAAATAACTTGAGCTGTTCTTGTTTGGTAATAAGCAAAACGCAACAGGTATATAATAGCCATTTTTAAAAGCATGAACAGTAAATAATTGAAGAAAAAATTTAGTACAAAATTGAAATGTTCCATCCATACATATTGTACTCACGGAGCAAAGAAAATGCAAATTTGTGTAACACGAAAACACAATAACACCATTTTCTTTATCAACTATACTTAAGAATTCCTCAGCTTTATTAGTTTTTGGTTACATGTCCAGGAGTGTATCATACATTTCATTTTGATTTTTAGGACGTGGTGGTAAAACACTGCGACGAGCGACATATATATTCCGCCGTAAATACTCCAAATCGGAAGATATCATTTTTCCAGTAATTTCGTTATCCTGTTAAAAACAGAAATAAAATAGTTAAGTTAATAAAATAAAAATATGAAAAAAAGAATTTCTTAAAAATTTAAGTGTATAAATTTTCGGTCAAAAATAAAATCGCAAAAATAAAAACAGACAAATAAATAAACAGACACAGTTAAATAAAGCGTGGTAATAATAATAAAAAGAACAAACCATTCCTTATGAATTAGCTTGGAGGGTCTTTCTGTTAGATTTTCTAACGCCTTCCTTTTCAAAGCATTGCTAACCTGTTGCCTTTTAAGAGTACTATCCTTCCATGTGATTATGCTCTAGATGTGTTTCTAAGATGGTTATTTCGTCTTGCTCGGTATAACTTTTAGAAGAACAATTTCTGTTAATACACCGCCAACGAATTTTTCCGCATTTTGCTACATGAGCTTTAGAAAATTTAAAATTATTTAGTAACAATAATTTGTGTCCCTTTTCATTAATCATACACTTAAAATCCGTTTTGGGTGCAGTTACACTTCTTAAACAAACTAAATTGCCTAGATACTTATGAAGGATAATGATGCTTACTAGAACGTTGCTGGATTTAAACTAATATTTTAAAATTTGATAGAAAACTACCCACTATTACTACCCTAATGATATTGTAATTCCATTAAATCGATTAGAAAATAAAATTATATCCTTGTCGAACTGAAGGGTAGGCTTAACTTGACCTTTTTCAAAAAAGAATTAATGCAGGTACTCGTGATCCAACTGACCGGTCTCCAATTGGTGGAAAGGCATTAAAATTCAATTTATTCCAATCTAAAGTAAAAGCATCAACTTTATACGCCTCAGGATGTCTCATACATGATAAGAAGACATTTTTTATTTATTCTACTAGTAAACAAATCTATGTCTGGTCTTCCGAAATAATTTTTTTATTTTTTGGAAAGCCTCTTCCGATAAGCTCCATTCTGTTTCTTTATGCACCTGACGAGATGCCCTATCAGCTTCTACAATAAATTTTGTATCGATAACTAGCAAATATGTAAATATTTATTATTTCACAGAAATTCCAAATTTTCCTCGTTATGTGATTTAATTTGTGAAACCTAACATTCCCCATTCTATTGATACATGCTACAGTTGTAGTATTGTCTACTCGACACAATACAGTACTGTCTGATAACCTAGATACAAAACATTTCAAACCGAAATACAATGCAAGAAGTTCTTCATAATTTATGTGATGGTCCTGTTCTTTTTCAGACCAGTAACCAAAGGTACTTTTGTCCTTACAGAAAACTCCCCACCCTGTCCTTGGACCCCTGGACGCGTCAGAAAATATCACTAGGTTGAATTTTGATAAACGAATGTTATTTAAAGAATGTGTGATATTATTTTTGAACCAAACAATGTCGGGAAGTGAGTGCTTTGGTATCTTCATTTTTGTATTATAACACCAATTGTCCTCTTTTAGTGCTACATATTTACAACGCTCTATACTCGATAGTCGAAATTCTGTAAAGTGACTCATCGCTCTTACTGTCCATAAAATCAGTTGCAGAAGCGAACTTCATGAGCGCATCATTTTTGAAGGGTTCTTAATAGTCCTAAATAAAAAATAAATAGAAAATGTTCTTGTACGCTCTGGCGTTTAAATTTGAGAGAACAGAAATACGAAATTATTATGGTAGGTATCATTATGTATATACAGGGTGTTACCAAGAATAATACACATTTTTAAGGATGAGCTATAATAAGATGTATATAAAAAAGTCGATAGTCGAAATTCTGTAAAGTGACGTCATCGGTTATCTACCGATTTAAAGTGAACTCCATGAGCGTATCATAGTTTAAGGGTGCGAATACTGAAATATCTGGAATTTCAATTTTTAACATTTGAAATAATAACTTATCACAAGTTGTTCATAAGTAAGTTAAAACAAAATAAAAAAATGTTTAAAAGTCAATTCCAACTTACTACTACTAAAACTAAAAAAAAGTTGTTTGTCAAGACCAAAATAAATTACCAATAAGTATAGGTATGTTGCGAGGTCACTTGTAAAATGTCTGACTAACTGGAAGCGGTATCACTCCCTGACAACTCCTCAGAATCATCGCTTTCTCCTCCTATATCGATAATGAGTGGTTCCGTCATTACTTCTACACGTATGTCTAAATCCCAAAACTTTATTTCTTCTTTTAATACGTGTTGAATACATTTACGTCAACTCTCAGCAGTAACGGTATGCAGCGCCTCGTCAACAATTTCTCAACGTCAGCCATTTTGAATGTACTGTTTTTTCTCGCAACATAATTTTTCACTTGGGCCCAAACCAGCTCGATGGGGTTTAACTCACAGTGGTAGGGAGGAAGTCTAACAACTGAGACGTTGAAATCTTTCGCCATTTCATCGACAACGTACTTAATATAACTGCTTTTATGTTTCCGTACGAGAGATAATAATTCAACTTTTAGCATTGCCTCGTTGTGCGGAATGCTTTTACTCTCTAACCAATCAAATATAACCCTCTTTGCTCCAGTCGACGAGAGTGGTATGAAGCATTATCCATAACTATCACTGAACCAGGAGTTACCTTTGTTAAAATTGATCTAAACCATGTTTCAAACCGGTTACCATCCATCTCTTCATGGTAATCGACAGTTTTTTTGGACTGAAAACTTAGTAATCCACCTTCTACAAATCCTTCCTAGCTGCCAATGTGAGTGATAATCAGTCGACGTCCTTTCCCAGAGGGAGCTTTTAAACCGGAAGAGAAACCCTCCATAAAGGCTTGTCGATTGCTTCGTATATTCATGTCTTGCCACACTTTTGACACAGTGTGGCCTTCATTTAACCATGTTTCGTCAAGATAATATATGTGCCGTCCTTCGGTACGAAACTGTCGTATCTGTTTTAAATAATTTCTCCTCCATTCCACAATGTCATTTCGTTCAATTAAGGCACTGTTTCTACTTCTTGTTTGGTAACGAAAATTCATTAATTTTAAAGTTCGTCTCAAAACTTTATCACTGATGTTTGGTAAAGTATCATCAGCTTCTATTACCTTGCTCAATTTAGCTACCGAGGGGATTTCATTCCTAAAATAAAAAGAATGTATTTCCCTACGTATAGCATTCCGTGTTTGGTCGTCCAAAACAATTTTCTTTCTTCCCCTACTTTCCGGTTTACAGTTTTCACCTCGTTCTCTTGTCAAAGATCCGTCCGCGATTTCTTTAGAATATTGTATATAGTACTCTCAGAAACTTTAGTTAAATAACTGCACTTAATCACAGCGTCACTAACACCCAACTGTTTGTCCATGGCACGCAGTCCTTCGTACACATTTAATATGAGGACTTTTTCTTCCCGAATTAAATTGTTACGACGCCGTTTTTTATCGCCAACACCGCTACACTCCGCCATTATTGTCACTAAATATACCGATATAAATTTTACAATAAATACCAATAATAACCGATTTATCACACAAAACCACAACACAAATACTGATGTTACGCTCATGAAGAGAATAAACACCTCACATAACTGTTTACTATCACTGTCTCATTCGCGTAGCTCGATCTATCTATCTCGTTCTCAAAGCCGGAACATTGAAGCGACTCTCCAACATTGTCAAATCGGCGAGTTTTTCACAACAAACTTTGCGTTCATGAAATATACATAAACACTTTATTTCACATTTCAAGTAAACTAATTATTATTAGTCTGCTTGAAATTTGAAATAAATATATTAAATTGGTATTGACTTAATTACATTGCATCTTTTGTACCTGAAATATTGACACAATGGATTTGAAGTGTATTTATAAAATACAGCATTTCTCTCTAGAATACATATGGCAACTGCGCTTTAACCAAAGTGTTGATTAGATAGCTCTGACTCACTTTACACAATTTCGACTATCGAGTATAATATCTTTGTATGGAAAAAACCATATTTAATTCCCAGACAGGCCGAGACAAGCATTCCAATAAACTTAGCAAAGACTCTTATTTTACATTCCTTTACCATTAGAAACATTTCACAAAAATGATATATTTTAAGTTTCTTTTCCTCTGTTACTCATATTTCCATTGTGTCAGAGTTATATATAAACCCTAAAAATGTATATATGTTACTAGGTGTTAGGCTACATTTTGAGTGGTTAATTGAAAAACCCAAATATGATAGAATATTCAACGTTAATTCTGTATTGTTTTTGCACTCATTATATGATTTTCCCATAATCAAAAAATCATCTAATTATACTACTAAAAGTACCCCTTTATTTCTCAACAAACTAACTATCGGCCTTACAATTTAACTGAAAATTTGACGGGTTCAGCTCAATCTAAATGGTAGGCAGTTGTACTCATAAGTTACCCCTCTAAAGAAAAGTCTTAAGTATCTACGGTGAGCCTTTTTCACAGGAACCAGATGATAAGCATATTTAAGTCTATTCGAGTCATATAAAAACCTTTTTCTAAAATTCGTGCAACTGCCTTATTATCCTCAATTTTGAAATTATTGTTATTCACAAAAAAGTTTAATTTTTTTTTAAATTAAAAAATGAGTCTATGCGAACCATCTGAGTTTGGAACAGAAAAAAATTTAGAAATAAATTGTTTGTTTTTTATAAGTACATTGGTCCACAATTGAGATAGCGCCTTTCTTTAATAAATCTTCTATTAAAGACTTTAACAGTATTAATTATTTTGGAGACCCCTTGTTTTTAATGGGTGTAATACATTGTTTTGGCTTCCTAATAAATGGAATAGACAAATCTTCAATGTAAGACAGCACTGTCTTGTGTATTAACAAATCTCTCCACCTATGAGAGAAAAATTTTAATTGACATCATGGTCTACCAACCTTCGTATCTAAAACTAACGCGGTCGCTTCTGGACGTTCTGGATGCTCCGGGAATAGTAGTTCTGTCCCTTCTTGTATGAAGTCTTTCTGTGCGTGTACTGCACTTCTTGGGAGCCTGGTGAATAAATCCTCCTGACTCCCATCGACCTCTGGGGGAATGAACTATTGTAGTTTTCCGAAGTAGACTGGACTACTGACGATTGACTTCTTGGGTTTTAATTGTTGCCCTGATCTGTCAAACAATAGCCCAGAAATGGGTGTACTGACCAGGGTCTCTTTAAGCTCATTATTTAAGTTTAGAGCAATGAGCTCCCTTCGAGATTTTGACTCTGAAAAATGAACATTTGCCATTAACCTGCCGGTATTACTTAGTAATTCAATATATTCTCCATTCTTCTCCCCCTCCTGTTTATCGAGCATTGTCGTTGAGACTAACCCTATAGCCGATAAACTTGACGCGATCTGCTGTTGTGTCTGCATCAATCGTGTATCTCTGCGGATGACGCTTTCTGAGATGGCAATCTTTACTTTTGGATTTATAATTGGAGGGTTTATACCCTGGCAATTTTCAGGAGGAAGATACATATTTATCAACACGTCTTTGGTTTCCTCATCCAAACCAGGGGTCAAAATACTGTCCCAACGAGATGCTACATCTGCTTGAATTTGTTTCGTAAATGTACTCTTAGTAGTACCTTCTTCTCCCAAAATTGACAAAATGTCTTTCCCTAAACTTGTAAGATTTTCTGACACGTCTGCAAGAAATATTTGCCTATTTAGTAATTCAGGTATAAGGTATAACCGTTATCACAAACAGATAAAACAATAATAATAATAATAATATGAAACGTTGTAAAACTCCAAAAGCACTATCCATTATCACAAATGGATAAGCTACCTGTTATTACAAACAGGCAATTGACAAGTAAATTACTTTTCTTAGGTATAACCGTTATCACAAACGGATAAAACAATATTAATAATATGAAACATTGTGAAATTTCAAAAGAACTATCCATTACCACAAATGGATAAGCTACCTGTTATCACTAACAGGCAATTGAGAAGTAAATTCATTTTCTGCTAATACACTATCTGTCATCACAAACAAATAGGTCACCTGCTGGCACGAACAGGTAAGAATGTTTCTCACATTGACCAGTGAAAAATAAAATTATTATTGTACTTACTAGTCGTGTCTCTTTCTCCATCTATGTCCTCGTCTGACGAAGCGGTTGACGAAAAACTATCATCCCGCCTCTCTCTAGACGATGAACGAGTACGGGAATCTTCCGTCTCACATTCACTATATCTTATTACACGAATTTTACGACGATGGCGTCCCTTTGTTTCTTCCAGATTAACAAGTCTTTATTCCAGTCTTTTGAACATTCTATACATATCCGACACTTCCCCTGACCGACTCCTTTTTCTCTTTCGCGAATGTTTGGGCATGATTTTAAAAAGTTCCTATAATTTTCACTACCAATCCCGGTAACTCACTATGCGATGCGTATGTATCAGCACAAAAACAAAGACTGATTTATATGACCGTAGTTTGGGCAAGGATGGGATAGGGTAGATATTTTCTTTCAAGGTTGTGGATGTATTGGCCAGAGGCGGAGGTACTACATATTGTTTATTTATGAGACGATTGGTTTGTAACTTACAATAATCAACTGAAATCAACAATGCTGATTTTAATATAAATATCAAAGGTATGGTATTTTGTTTTCCAAAGAACGTAGCCTGAGAATCCATTGTTTCTGAGTTATATCTATTTGTACCAGAAGTATAATCTTCAGTTTCTTGTTTATTATTTCTTCTGTATTTGTCTATACTTCTATAGTATTCTCTTTATTCAATTTATATACTCATTCGACATTATTTACTTAATTTTCAACTTTGAATTCAGACTTCTTAATGAAAGTTTGACATGACCAGTAAATTCCTCTATATTCTATTCTTTTCTTTTCAGAGACTAAGGAATCTATTTACTTTACTCATTTTATCTATACTATATCAATTGTATATTGGGTTCATTTTTACTGTTAGTTTTTCCTTCATTATTAGTGATAAGTTTTATCTATCGTAACTATGCTCAAGCCAAGATTTTTTGTTTTTTAAATTGTCATTGTTTGTCCTTATTTATACATGTACATTTTTATTACAGATTATCAGAAGAGCGGGGCTGGGAATTAATGTGGTTGGCTACAGGATTATTCAGTTGCTCCCAGAGCCTCCTAAAAGAATTAACTTTATTCCTTCGAAGTAGGCGACATCCTATCTCCTTAGATTCACTTCAAAGGCTACAGAAGACATTAAGACATGGCCAGAGAAAATATCCTCCACATCAAGTGGAAGTAGAAGCTATTCAACATATGACTACTCAAATTTTCCATAAAGTTTACTTTCCTGATGACACCGATGAAGCTTTCGAAGTTGATTCTAGTACAAGAGCTAAAGATTTCTGTCAAAATATTAGTCAGAGACTGAGTCTGAGGTCTAGCGAAGGTTTTAGTTTGTTTGTTAAAATTGCAGATAAGGTGAGTATGTTTACTTTCAATTAGCGTTTTGAATTAGTAAATATTAGCTATTTTGAAACATATATTTTTTATACAATTGCTTACATATGTTACAAATTGATCTGTGTGTAATCAGATGTCATGAACTATTCAGCTATTCTAATCCCACAATCATAGCATAATTGAGTACTCCCACAGAAAGTAACATATATTTTCCTACGATCACTACCCAAAGTAGGCTTTTGTACACTCAAATCTAAACGCAAAGTTGATGTTTTCCGTGATCTGTCATAATTTGACATTATTTCCGCTCTAGAGCGTACTTTTCCGCTCGCCTGTTTTCATTTACAATAAACTAAAGAATGGTAGTGAATAATAGATATATTAAAACAAAATGTAGCTGAAATATTAATATTTGAAGATATTTCGAACGAAATTAAATCTTATTTTATAAAATTGGCCTAGAAAAATATAACAGAAGGTAAGCAATACCATTATACACCTAGATGCAATAGGGATTGCATATTTAAGTACCTACCTACTATTTTGTGCAAATAGTGGACTGTGAAATTAATGAAACGTCATTATTTCATTTTTAGTTTATAAAAAAGTTGTCTGTTTATAAATAGCTATTTGAAAAATGGATAGTGACAGTGAGTTTTCAAGCACACCTCCAGATATAGCAGATTTTGCTAAAAATATCACTCTTAATCTTCTGCCAACTAAATCCAGAGGTAAATACGAAAAACAATACAATATTTTCATGGATTGGTGCCGCTCAAAGAAAATTCAAAAATATTCAGAGGATGTATTGCTGACTTATTTTAGCGAAAAATCCAAAACTCTAAAATCTTCAACCTTGTGGTCACAATATTCGATGCTTCGAAGCACTTTGCAAGTAAAAAATAATATTAACATCAGTAAATACACTAAACTGATTGCGTTTTTGAAGTTAGAAGCACTGGGTTACAAAGTAAAGAAGTCACAAACATTCTCAAAAGAACAAGTGGAGAGCTTTATTAGATTTGCACCTGACGATGAACATTTGCTGAGAAAGGTACAAACGTTTTACTATTTATTTTATTCTGATACAGAATTTCTCAGAATATTGTTTTTAGGTGATCTTAATCATGGGTATCGCTGGTGCATGCCGTAGGGATGAATTAATCAAAATTGAATTAAAGGATATAGATGATAGAGAATCCTTTCTAGTGATCCGAATCCCCGATTCGAAGACGAATCAAAGTCGTACATTCGCAATAATTACTAGTGCCGAAGAAAACTATATTTTATATTATAGAAAATATTTTAATTTAAGACAGCAATGTCAAATTAAAAGTAATAACATTATCTAGCGCTTATTTTTACGATACTCCAAAGGTAAATGCTTCAATCAGGTGATTGATATGAATACTGTGGGCAAAGTACCAAACGAAATAGCCAGTTTCTTAAAATTGCCCGATCAAAATTTATTTACTGGTCATTGCTTTCGACGAACGTCGGCGACATTATTAGTAAATGGTGGAGGCGACTTAATTCAGCTTTAAAAACACGGTTGGTGGAAGAGCAGTAATGTGGCTGAAGGATATATCGCCGAATCCATTAACAATGAAATAGATACTTTCCAAAAAATTTCTGGGAACGCACCAGTACCAACTAGCGAAGAACTTTTGATTCCTCCTATATCTGATATTGCAGAAAAATATAAGATATTACCCTACCTCCTACTTCTTCAGGTCCTGGGATAAATATTAAAGATTGCCAAAACTGTACATTCAACTTTAATATTGTGTTCAATAAATAAAATTAATAAGTAATTGTTACATGTTTTTAACATCACATTCTAATAAAGTGTATTTTTCATGTTTTTTTTTAATTATTTGTCTAAAAATAATGTGATCGTAGAAAAAATCTTGTGTGCAATTCGAGCAGAAAGTGCGTTACCGCTTTCGGCAGATTGCCCGCGCTCGCCTCTCGCCTCAAGCGGCAAAGTATCAGTTTCCACTCTTAATACACAAATAGCTATTATGCGTGCGTGGAAAGAATTTTTCGCACAAGTGTGAATTATTTTTCATATAATTTCCTTAATAGTAGTAGTATGATCCTTGAAAATGGGTACTTCTGTACACATATATGAGTATTAACTATAATATTTGTAAAAAGTTGATTTCATTCTTATAGAAAATCTGCTAACTACTGCATCAGTTAATATAGTTATTGCAGCAAACCGGCAATTTCAGCATTAAACAAGTCGAACAGTATTAATAATATAGAAATTTCACAGTTTAATAATAAATTCAAATATTCCAGATTTAAAATGCGCCAAATGCTTTTGCAAAAATCCCCAATATCATCTCTGCTATTGAATGGAGCTGCCCTCCACGGTATGTAATGTACAAGAAAGTTTGGCAAAAAATGTGAGGAAATTGCTCTCACATATTTGGTAGAAAGAAAACTGTTGAAACAGATTCAATTTTGATATTAAAAATGCCAGACTGCATAGATTTTTATTCGATCTGATCTCAAGTGAACATATGTGTTTTCCAATTACAGAGCAAAATACGATTCAATGGCCCACATTGCCAAATTGTGCTAACGCTTAATTCGATTCAGTTTTCAAGTGCACTAGAAAGAAGTCTTGAAAGAAAAAACATTCTAGACCAACGTAATTAAGGTATAGATAAAGTGGTTACAATAACAATTGGTCAAAAACTTTTTACGGTCATTTTAAGTGATTTAGATTTTTAGTATTTCAATTTTTTTGTTACTAACGATAGTGTAGAAATAATAAATAAAATGTTGATCAATGTCATAGATAACCTTTATATATGGATGATCAAGGCCAACTTGAAGACAAAATACTTCTATTTTCTGCTACTGAGTTGGTATCCGTTGCGCACCTTATTCCAAAGCAGTAATTTTTAATGTGCTCGATTGGGCGAAGCGTTGGTGTAGTTAAAACATTCGACGTTGAGCATGATGCCACATAATGCGCTTTAGTGCTGTAATTGGAAAACTACCCATGTGGAGCATATGTTTTCAAGAAATGTTAGATATATTTCATTGGGAACTTCAAAGCATTGAGAAATGTGTACAATGCGGTATAGTTGGCGTAACAGATATAGTTTAGCAATCTAACCGTATATCCCCTTTAAGTTATGTTGAGGAGCTAAACTCAGAAAGGTATTAATATTTTGTTTACTTTTACCAATACCTATGTTGTGTTTGATGTTACGTAATTGTTGAAAGGGTGTTCGGTTTAAACAGAATACCAGACGTGAACTAAGTCCTCTTCGTATTCCATTTGATTTTTTATGGGCAAAACTAAATTCTATGAAATAATAACAAAAAAAAAGAAATTTTATAACAATGAATAAAGCATTTCTTTAAAAATAAGTATTATGTCTAACTCCTGTTAGTCACTACTATATAAGTAACATGAAAAATATATTAAACTTAATTAATTTTCTTCCTCCAAAAATTCTACTAATCCTTCTCCCATATTATCTGCTTCACTATCGTCTTGTAAATCAATAATAAATTTATTTCCTCCATTAATATGGACTTGCCCAATATTCTTATACTCATCTTCAATTTTCATTACTTTTTTAATCCTTCTGCCAGTCTTCTTTGGTAATATTAGCTACTTCTCTTTTAATCAGGTCGACGACTTTCGTATCAAATTTAGGAAATGTATTGTTACGCCGAATACTCTGTTATAATTGTGCCCAAATTAATTCGATGGGATTGAAAATATAAAAATAAGGAGGAAGCCTCAATATAGAGTGACCATGTTTTTCAGCAATACTCTCTAGGGCTTATAATTTCTTTATCTGTAAAACTTCAATCAGTTGTTGTTTTCTATAAGAATCTTCAAAGTATAAATTATTATCCATTAAAAAATTTTAGAGTTCGGTTTTCTTGTAGCTTTTATTTGGTATTTTATTGAGTTGTCGTGAATGATAAGAAGCGTTGTCAAGAACTGCAACACTAATTGGCTCTAAGTTTGGAATCAATGTGAATTCAAATCATTCTTCAAAAATATTAGCGTCCATGTTCTTACGATAGTCAACGTTGCAATCTTCCATGTTTTTCCACATATTTTTAAGGAATTTGGAACCCATCCCTCATTTCCACCGCAATGCACAATAATAAGTATAGATCCATTGTTTGCAAGCATGTTTGGCATACACATTTTTGAACTATCAGTCTATCCTTTCTTAACCGTGTCGTGTGTATCATACCAAGTTTCGTCCAAATAAAAAATTGGCCGGTTTTCTTCTCTATACTTAGTTACGTGTTCCAAGTATGTATACCGCATATCCACTATTCTTCTGCTTTCTATAACTGTTTTATGTTTATTAAAGGTTTTGAATTTGAATCCCAATTTTTGAACCCAGTTTTAAATAGTTTTCTTACAGCCATTTACATTACGGCCGGCATTTGTCAATTTATTTCTTATTATTTCAATCGTAGGTAACTCATTACTTTTGTAACAGTCATATATGGGGGTTTTTAATAATTTTATTACAGACACATCTCAAGGTTTGACCAATCCCTTATCACATCGCTTTTTGCGTTCATAGGGCCCATTCTTGGCTATTTAACCTATATTTGACAGGGGATCTTCTGTTAAATCAGATACTGCGTGCATTAATTCTGTTTCTTCATCGAAACCAAACTTTTCCCGTAGATTCTTATATACATTGAAACATATTTTCTGTGCTTCCAATTTTAAAAGTCGTCGAATCCTGTTTTCAGTTTCATCACCATTATTTAACTTTTTGTCGTTGTTACACACAATATTTTGGACCGAACTCGTTGTTTCCCAAGGACGATACATTCTAAATAATTAATTTTTAACTAAAAATATAATTGCTATATAAAATATATGTATACTTACCCAAATTCCTCAGAAAAACACTACACTATTTCTTAATGTCAGCCTACCAACTGAAGAGTGAACATCTGTGTTCTAAAAAATCGCCCTCTCAAAATAAAGATGGTTCAGTAAAAGATGTGAAAAATTATTTGAATTATTTGAAATTTAATAATATTGTTTAAAGCAATGTATTTTGCTGTATACATTAATTATTAAATACATTTTAACGATTATTTGTTGAAATTATAATATTAAATGAATTTATCGTCAACTAAGCATTTTAAATTATAATATTGACTGGACTATGACGGTATCCTCGTATTCGAGTGACTATGACGGTATCCTCGTATTCGAGTCAAACGAAAAGCCGACAGCTTTAAGTTCGCACTACATATGTTACGCCAACTATATGTGGACTTGGTGCTATTAAAAATAACACAATAACAAAATGATTAAAGCTTTTTGAACTCACACAAACACATGAAAGTAGTTTTAGAAATGGATTATAGAGATAGAAAATGCAGCTAAAAATAGAGCTGAGCAACTAATTGAGCTTGGACCAAAAAAGGAAGAAAGTTACAACCAAGAATTGAACTTACCAAAAAAGCCATGCTAAGTTTAAAAAATATCAAAATAAATGTAACTTTATTTATGCCCAGAAATTGAAATTTGTTAAAAATTAAAATATACTTTGCAAATTATCTAGATTATTAAAAATGGTGTATCCCCTCACTATATTTTTGTACAAAAAAGCCTTTCCAGCTCCATAAACTTAAGTTTATAGTATTTTTTAATGAAATTTTATTAACGTCAGATTCCACATTATTTGGTAAAATTATCGTAGGAAAAATAGCGTACATCACATGTGCGAAAATGATTTCTCTCGCCTGACATCTCCTCTTGCTGCAATATTTCTCACTAGTGTTGGAAATGAAATTTTCCCTATTATAATATACTATCCATCAATAAAAATCATCCCTTTCATTTAGTTGATAGTAGACCTTGACCTCTATTAGGAGCAATAGATGCAATAACCACTGTAATAGGATTACTTAAATTATTCCACTCTTTTAAGAACAATTTATTAATAACTAAATTAAAAATTACAATTTTAATTAAATATCAATGATGACGAGATATTGTTCGAAAAGGAACTTATCAAGGAGTATATATATTTTTAGTAACTACAGGTTTACGTTGAGGAATACTTTTATTTATTATATCCATAGTATTCTTTTTTATTAAATATTTTTGAGTATTTTTTTCATAGTTCAGTGTAAATGGATACTGAAAATAATATAAATATTATCGTCCAAGAACGATCTAAACGAATAATACCTACGTACCTGATCTGGTTATACGAAGTTATAAAATAGAAATGGATAATTGTTCTGAGCATAGTAATCTCCATAATTTATCAACACATATTGATCTCTAAATAGATCTGCTTCATAGTTTGTTGTGTTTCAATTAAATGATATCCAAAAAAGTATAACAGTGGTTTGCGTTTGTACTTTCTTATTTATTAGTCCAGGAAATCTGGGTATGTAAGAGTCATTTTCTAGGTAACGGCTGATACTTGGTAAAAAGTTAGTAAAAATGGTGAACAACAAAACTTAACTTATGCGACCTCTCAAATCGGACCGGAACATTGTTTATGATTCGATTTACACTCATTTCTCATGCCTTTTGTAGATTTTTCAGGTATATCTTTTTTCTCGTGCATAGTACAGACAAAAAGTTAAATACTTTTTTTTTCTTTTTCTAAAGACCTACAATTCCAGACCTTACACGTAAAAAAATTGATTAGGTCAAAAGTTATTGGCAAATAAACAACTGATAACGTTATTGTTAATAAATAAAAATATAATGAGCATTTTTTACACTAACACTTCCACATCACGCTTATCTATTCTCACTCATTAAAAAATGATACTCACGAAAGATGGAGTCTGTAGTTCAATAGTTTATGAATTATGGCCTTATAAACAAATTAACTAAAAATTGATTTGCACAGTTCTGTAAGCTATGCGACCTCGCGCCAATTTTTTCACAGTTAGATTTCATAATAAGACATCGATACCCATCATTGTTTTTTAAAAAAATACATTTTTGCAACAACGCGAATTTTTTTTCATATTTGGCTTAGTTGCATACTTAATTTGACACTATATCCGCCGATTTTTGTCGAGAATTAAGTACGCACATAGGAGGGGCATGGAAAGAGCTTTAATTGAAAAAAATACGTTAAGATTCATTGACCAACGACTGAGTCACGGACAATCGAAGTCGGAGACCTGTTAGTCAACAATTTATGCGAGTATCGAAAAACAAAACTTTAGCTCGACTATACTCTCTGAGGTTCACCGTACGACTGCCAACGCAAAATACGGACGATGATAGAATGAAAATCTAGGCGTTCCCCCCACTCCGCTGCCACGCAGTAGCCAGCCGAAATATCCGCCCTGCTGACTTTCGAAAATTTATTTGATTGGGTTGCACTTTACGCGACGTCTCGCTATTTCGTACAATAAAAGTACATTGAATAAAAAATTTTTGGGATATTTTTTGTTTTTCGATACTCGCATAAATTGTTGACTGACAGGCCTCCGACTTCGATTGTCCGTAACTCAGTCGTTTGTCAATAAATCTTAACGTATTTTTTTCTTCAATTAAAGCTCTTTCCATGCCCCTCCTATGTGCGTAGTTAATTCTCGACAAAAATCGGCGTATATAGTGTCAAATTAAGTATGGAACTAAGCCAAATATGAAAAAAAATTCGCGTTGTTGCAAAAATGTATTTTTTTAAAAAACAATGATGGGTATCGATGTCTTATTATGAAATCTAACAGTGAAAAAATTGGCGCGAGGTCGCATAGTTTACAGAACTCTGAAAATCAATTTTTAGCTAATTTTTTTATAAGGCCATAATTCATAAACTATTGAACTTACAGACTCCATCTTTCGTGCGTATCATTTTTTAATGAGTGAGAATAGATAAGCGTGATGTGGAAGTGTAAAAAACGTTCATTATATTTTTATTTATTAACAATAACGTTATCAGTTGTTTATTTGCCAATAAATTTTGACCCAATCAATTTTTTTTACGTGTAAGGTCTAGAATTGTAGGTCTTTAAAAGAAGAAAAAAAATATTTAACTTTTTGTCTGTACTATGCACGAGAAAAAAGATATACCTGAAAAATCTACAAAAGGCATGAAAAATGAGTGTAAATCGAATCATAAACAATGTTCCGGTCCGATTTGAGAGGTCGCATAAGTTAAGTTTTGTTGTACACCATTTTTACTAACTTTTTACCAAGTATCAGCCGTTACCTCGAAAATTACGCAAAATGATCATTTTAGATCTGATTTTCCTGGACTATATTGTTGCTGAAGGTATGGTTGAAAATATTTCTCTATAGTAATTGTTCACGCCGCAAATACTTTTCCCCATACCTTCTTTTTAAAGGAAAGTATGGCAACAGCGTTCCACACGTACTAGATAGAGATGTCCGAAGCAACAACATTTTTTTGTAGACAGTTAATTTTGATTTTTGACGTTGAATGTCAACTTAATAAAAAACGTTGATTATACCATACAAAGTGATTTTTATCTAAACCAAATCAGTGCCAAAAGTACAGTCCAACTATACATATAACAGTAATTATTAGGTTTCTGAAAAGGCACCAAAACAAATCTTGAAAGTCCTATTGCGTTTAACCTATGTAGTCTTGCATTCATACTAAAATACAATTTTCGTTTTTCAGGTTATTTCGGTTCCCGAAGGTGACTTTTTCTTCGATTTTGTTCGGCACTTAACAGATTGGATTCGTAAAGCTCGTCCAACTAGGGATGGCATAACGCCCCAATTTTCTTACCAAGTATTTTTCATGAAAAAATTGTGGACTAATACCGTGCCAGGCAAAGACAAAAATGCTGATTTAATATTTCATTTCCATCAAGAACTACCTAAATTGATAAGAGGATATCATAAGTGTTCTAAAGAAGAGTCTTGTAAATTAGCCGCGTTGGTGTACAGGGTGAGATTTGGAGAGAGTAAACAAGAATTGCAAGCCATACCGTAAGTATTGCAAATAAAAAAAGTCATACCAATTGACTCATTTGAGTCGCTGCTTTTAAAATTAATTAATAATACTTGAATTTTATTTAATAAAGGCATATTCTTATATAAATTTTAAACAAGTATTTGTTGAAACCTTAGATCCCTTTATGGTTATAACTAAAAGTGGCAACATTATGAATGAATAGCCCTCTCTATTGTATATGATTACTCTAAGGTATCACCTCTTTTCCAGGATATCATAAACATGGGAAAGAAGTGAAATACAATCATTATTCTTCTTGAATTTTAAGTAATAGTGGTTATGTTGCCGGTTTTAGATTTTGTTATCCCTTTGTACCTACATTTATATTCCCTGTATAACCGCTTTGTTTTTACATGAGGAAGAGAAAATTTTAGTTATAATTCGAGAGGTTGTAACATATCAAAATAATTATGTATGTGTTGGAAATTTTATTGTAATGCTGATAATTGTTTTAGTCTTTCAGAGTGAAAGCGGTTAATAACTTTACTTTTTTTACGATTCGGCAACGTGGAAAGAGAACGTTGAAACGGTAGGTATTTGGGTTTTTTATCAACGAATGTTTCGATTACTTTTTATGTTTGTTTTCAAATGAGAAACGAATTCTTTGTGTGAGCAAACAGACTGTACAAATTAAAAAATGATTTTGAAATATTAAACGGATAAGAGAATATAAAGCGGAGGAAAAGAAACGTGGAGTGATTCGCCGGATTACAACACGAATCTGAGAGCTCCAGTGGAGTGGTTACAATTCTCTCGGGTATATATATATATATATATATATATATATATATATATATATATATATATATATATATATATATATATATATATATGTATATATATGTTATATTCACAAATTCACGTTAAACTTTTTAAAAACAATTTTTATTGAGTTACACAGTTTTATGTTATATAAAAAAGAAGTAATAGGTTGAAATTATAATTGTAACTAACTATTTTACATAAAGTCAAAGAATTTATAGAATTTGTTAAATCAACGTCAGCGTTTATTTTCATGGAGAATTCGATGTAGCGTCGCTCCCATGAAAGTGCAGAAATCATTATTTTTCTGTAACATAATATTTGTGTTACTTAATGTGTTTATTTTATAAAAACGCAACGTAGCATCGTTCTCATGAAAATACGGAAATCGTAATCTGATGTTTGACATTGCGTAACATTACTTAAACATAAGCGTTTTTTCGTATATAACAACTCCCCCCTTAATTAAAATTGTTGTTTAATAAACAACAATTTTGAGAATAAAAACCAAAATACATAAAATAGACAATACAATATATACAGAGATTTCAAGATTAAAAGGAAAATACGCAAAATACAAAAAATAAAAATATAAAGGTATACATTAAACCATGAAATTGTCAATTTTCGATTTCCACTTCCTCAGAGGCTTCGGTGTCAAGTTTGGGTCTTCTTTTTGGCAGAATGTTATGAATTTTGATAAAAACATCATTTGGTTGGTCCGGAACAGGCTTTCCTGGCGATTTGTTGAATTTAATATTTCTACACTTATAACAGGTGTAGAGGACGATCAAGGCAACGATGAGTGAGATCGTAGTATATGTGAACCACGAAATATTTTTCTCAATAAACGGTTTGTTTATGAGTTCATCCAAACTTTTTGAGTATTGGTCCAGTTTGTGTTTTGTCACTTGCAGATCATTCAAGTTAATGTTATTAAGATCTAGTGGTTCTATTTTGGGTACTTCTACTTTGTTTGGAATGTCTAGGCAACAGTTGTAATCAACCATTACGGCATGAAGTACATGAGGGATGTTTATAGTTTTTCTGGTACTAGCTTGTATTTTAGTAATGCCAACAAAAGCGGAGCATCCTGAGTATAGCTGTAAAATAGAATTTTCATTTACGGTTTCGTTTTTGTGTCTGGAAGACTTATGGTCACGTGTACCGGTTCGGCAATCGACACTAGCCACACGTTTTCTTCGAGTTTTTGCACATTATAACCTTGTCCGTTGACTACCGCACTTTTACAATTCGCAGGAAATGTCTTATATTGTCTTAACAAACGGGCTTCACATATCGCGTTATCGTCTATAGGGTACGCGTAAACATCGCGACACAACTTTTGATGCGTAGATAACTGTTTACACTTTTGCAAATCGTGGATTGGAATGTAGGATAAAGAATCATCATCTCGCGCTAAATATTTTTGTGAAAATGATAAAATGTGGTGAAATCCAGTTCTATTATCATAAATTGGTATTGGGTATAGGTGGAATAAAGTAAATACTTGTGGTTCAATCAAAGGTATTTTAAGAACGAAAACAAGATCTGAATTTGTTTGATATGCTTCGAGATCGATTATTTCCAAATACTGTGAAATTTCAGAATATTTTATTGGTAGCGGTAAACCTTTTCTTACTGTATTTTCTTAAGAGCAGTGATCAAGTTTTCTGGTTCAATAATAGAAGTATGAATTATTTGAAGCTGTGCAAAAGTGATAGAGTTTAGAATATCATTAATAGTATTTTCAAGATACGAATAACTCTCCATTAGTTGTTCGCAAATTTCAAAGAAATTTAATTTGGCTTCGATAAGCGCAATTTCGTTTGTTGATTGTCGAATGGTGGTTTCAATTTTTTCTATATCTGAGTTAAATATTTTCTCATTTAATTTTAATTGTCCTATAGTAAGTACTGTTGAGATTTGTTATGACTGAGCTTGTGATTGACATTTGATTTTTTAATAAGTTTTCTATCTGGTTTTGATCAGTTTTTAATTTATTAATGCAGTCCATATAATATTCACCGTCAGACGAATCGAGATTTCCGGTTATTGATTTAAATATGGTGCCAATACCATTAATTAACCCTCGTTTTTGTCTTTTAACATCGAAAGATATTTCACTAAATTTATCGCCAATAGATTTTGTAATTTGTTGCAATAATGCCAAATGTGATTTTACTTCGGATCGGAAGGACTTCATACTGGAGTAGTTTGAAGTAAAGGTATTTTGAATTGTGTCAAGAATTCTATTATTTCTTTCAAAAGTTTGTTTAAAAGCTGATATATTTTCATGCACTAATAAAGTCCATTCGTCGTTCGAAACCATTATTTTGGTTTCGTCGTGGTAGTAGATTCCAACTGTATTGTTTATGGGTTCGATTTTATATTGACATGTTGCTGTTCCGATCAGCAGCAGAAACCTGAAAATAAGTTAATTTTCAACATAGGGTTTCATAAGATCGAAATTTATTTTTGATTTGTTATTTGTTTCTAAATTTAATACTGTTGCGGA
The DNA here is from genome assembly GCA_963921935.1 of Galeruca laticollis. NCBI lineage: Eukaryota > Metazoa > Arthropoda > Insecta > Coleoptera > Chrysomelidae > Galeruca > Galeruca laticollis. The sequence goes on along the minus strand of OY998180.1, from coordinate 9,851,147 downwards.
ATTTCTGTGTATCTCTAGTATTTCAAAAGGGCCATTAAACTTATTTTCTAACTTGTTTTTTATTTGAGTTTCTTTTACGTAAACTTTGTCACCTACTTCATAATTTGGTTTGTTTTCGGAGACATGTTTGTCAAATCGGTCTTTAGCTTTTTCTTTTTGCTTTATGGTTTTTTCTCTCGCTATTTCATAATAATAGGATATGCGGTTATTTAGATCTCTAATATATTTAGTAATTAATTCTTGTTCATTGTATAATTTTTCGGGAGGTCTACTGGACGTGTGTCCAAATACAAGTTCGTATGGTGTGAATCCGTGTGTTTTGTTTATAGAGTTATTATAAGCGATAATAGCAAATGGTAAAATACTGAAGGGGTGTTCATTGGGGTGGTCTGCTAAATGTAATCGAATCATTTCTAACAGAGTAGCATGTAATCTTTCTAGAGATCCGTTACTTTGCGGATGACCGACACTTGAATATGTTAACTTAATATCGAACATATTACAAAGGTCTTTCATTAACGCATTATTGAATTCGCGACCGGCATCGCAATGAATGCGAAGTGGTGCACCAAAATGCTGAAAATAAGCTAATAATGGAGTGACAACGGATTTGGCACTTTTATCTTCAAGCGGATATGCTTGAGAAAATTTTGTTAGTTCGTCTCTTATTGTAAGAGCGTAATTCTTTTGAGGTACCTCTAAAATATCAATATTAATACGTTCAAAAGGTGTTTTAGGCGTTTCAGTTATAACGAGGGGACTGTCCAAATTTTTGCGACATATTTTTGTCTCTTGGCATGCCCGGCATGACTTAATATAATTTTCGACATCTCGATTGAGGCCGGCCCAATTATATTTTTGTCGTATTCGCCTAATAGTTTCATTAATTCCGCGGTGAAGGTGGCTTTTGCCATTATGGAATTGATCTAAGATGATAGGTATTTGATTTTGTTCTGGCTCTTTAGTAATATTTTGACAAATAGTGAATTTTACGTCAACTTCCGAAAGTAGAAATGATAGTGTTTCTAGTATTGGTAGGTCAGGATTATTTTCGATAAAATATTTTTCTGAAGGTTTAAATAAATCTCGATTTCTGTAAATTGCAGCAAATAAGTATTCACTAATACTGTCTGGATCCCATGGTATAGCAATAATAAGGTATTTTCTATTTTTGACAGTTTTACTGTACATTAATTTTTGCATAAGAAAAGTCGGGGTTTTCCTCAAATATATCCTCAATTATTTTTTCATGAAAATCTTGTAAATTGTTTTGTTGAAAGAAGGTTAAAATGTTTTTATGTTGTTTGTCTAGTAGATGATTATTGGAATATTCAATTTTAGAATAGTCAATCAGTGATTTTGTTTTATAAAGTTCCTCAAAAGACAAAAATTCTTCTGCAGCGGCATCCCAGTCAATTTCAGGTTTATTTTCAGTTTGTTGGGATGGCCCTGCATCTTCAAGAGCGGTATAAATTGGGTAAGGTAAATATTTAAAGTTTCCTAATTTTGAGCGAAATGAATCAAAGTCATTTATGTGGTTAATTTTTATTCGAGAAAGGGCATTGGCATTTTTATTGGATTTGCCAGATTTGAATTCAATTTGATAGTCGTATTCCTCTAATTTGAGGCGCCATCGTGCTAGACGACTACCGGGGTCTTTTATAGAGAATAACCAAGTAAGTGGACGGTGGTCAGTTATAAGGGTAAATTTTCGGCCATATAAATAGGGTCTAAAGTGTTTAACTGCCCACACAATTGCCAAAAGTTCTCTCTCTATCGTAGAGTATTTGGTTTCTGCTTTGCACAATGTCCTAGACGCATAGGCTATCGGTAAATCCTTACCTATTGGGCCTTGTGACAAAACCGCACCGATTGCGAATGCGCTAGCATTGGTAGTTAAAAGAAATCGTTCTTCAAAGTTTGGGTATATCAATATCGGAGTAGAAGTAAGAGCATTTTTTAATTCTTGGAATGACTTTTGACATTCGGTATAAATCTTCTGTAGTAACCAGCGAGTCCCAAAAAGGATTTTATTTCCTTTTGGTTCGTAGGTTGAGGAACTTTTTGGACGCATTCAATTTTTGCCGGAAATGGCTTAACGCCATCTTCCGTGATTAAATGTCCAAGGTAGGCGACTTCTTTTCTCAAGAATTCGCACTTGTCTGGCTGAAGTTTTAAGTTAGCTTTTTGAAGTCTCTTGAAAACTTCTGTTAAGCGGGTAATATGTTCTTGAATTGTCGGTGAATAGACGATGATGTCGTCCATATAGACAAGACATCGCTCGTTTTGAATTCCAGCAAGGACATTGTCCATGACCCTCTGGAATGTTGAAGGTGCATTTTTTAGACCGTACGGCATTCTGAGGAATTCGAAATGTCCGTTTTCAACTGTGAAGGCGGTCTTTGGTATATCTTCAGGCATTATTTCAATTTGATGAAAGCCTGATGCAAGATCTAGTGTCGTGAAATATTGACACTTACCAAGCTGGTCCAATAAATCTCCAATGTTTGGTAACGGGTATTTGTCGTCTATAGTAACCTCATTCAGTTTTCTGTAGTCTACGACAACACGCCATTTTTGTTTACCTGATGCGTCGAGCTTCTTGGGCACATTCCACACGAGAGACGACCATGGAGAATTGCTGGGTTGTATAATGTTTTGTGAAAGCATTTTATTGATCTGATCTTTCACCTCTTGTTTATGAATTTGGGGATAGCGATATGATTTTACATAAGTGGGCTTAGAATTTTGCGTATCTATGGAATGTTTTATTTCGTTGGTGAAAGTAAGTATGTCTCCTTCTAAATAAAAAATGTCAGAAAAATCATGACAAAGTTGGGAAATTAAGTCTCGTTCTTCTTCATTAAGATGATCAAGTCTTAGTTGCTTTTTTAATTCCGATGTTCTATCGGTGCACATTTCTTGGGTAGTTAGTTGAATATTATTTACAGTATTTATTTCATATGGTTCTAAGTTAAGTTTTGAAAATGTTACAGTTTTAGGTATACAATTAACATTTAATACTGAAACAAAAAATTCTCCTTTTTCATTTATTTTAACTAATGCGTTTGGTAGTTTAACTTTCTCTACTTCTTGACCTACCAGTATAGCATCAGTATTAACTAAATCGCATTTTAGTTTAAATATTTGTTCAGTCCTAGGTTCAATGGAAATTGTATTTTTGTAAATTTGTGGAAATTGGTTTTCGATTGAAATATTAGTAGTTTCATTATCTGTTACTTTAAATAACGGTACAATTTTGAAATCAGTAATAAGTTGTTTATTTTTTAGATCAACTATACAATTATAATGTTCTAAAAAATCCATGCCTAATAATCCATCAAAATCAATATCTAAATTACAAATGAATACTCTGTGTGGATCGTTAGGTTTAAATGGAATAAGGGTTGATAACTCTTATTTTTTGGTTCGTTATACCTTGAATAATTACATTTTCAGGGGATCGATTTCTATAATTTTCGCAAGTTTTGGGTTTGAAAATTGATAATCCAGCACCTTTATCAATTAGAATTTTATAAGTGTTTGTTCTGTCTTTAATATAGTATAAGTTTTTAGAATTTACAGGTAAGGTATTTTTTACATGAACATCTGTGCGAGGCAGTCCGATTCTGGACTGTTCAAACTCATGGTTTGAATTTGTGTACTGAGGTCTGGGATCGACAAATTTGAAGTTTGGTCGTTTAGCGGATCTGGGGGTTTCGTTTGTAAAGGGCCTTGTCGAAAATCCTGATAATAATCATGATTTGGATTTAGGAGGTTATCAGAATCAAAATTATAAACATTTTCATTATTATAATTAAAATTATCTTGTTCGATATGGCTATAATCGAAAGTTTCGTCTTCATTCGTATTGCAAACTGGTACACCATTATCAGAGTTAGGATCACTATCAGTAGTATAATAGTTTTCCTCTATTCCACTATTAACAGTATAATAGTCAGGAGCACTGGGGTTAATTTCTTGGTAATATTCTTGATAATCAAGTGAATTATCGGAGTATTGTTCTTGATTTTCATAATAATTTTGACTATCATCTGTATAATAGTCATAACTGTTATGAGAGTGTTTGTTAAAATCACGATTTCGATTGAAATGAAAAGTTCTTTGTTGATTAAAATGTGTGTTGGGTCGATTTCCCGGTGGTCCTTGAGGTCTAAAACTTGGATTTGGTCTAATTACAGATGGGCGATTTTGATTTTGTTGGTTATTTTGAAATTGTGGCCTTTGTTGAAAATTTTGGCCTGTTTGGTTATGTGAATTAGGAGTTTGATTTGGTCTAAAGGAACACTGAGCTAAATTTTGAGATTGTCTTTGACGTGTGAGACACTCATTTATAGTATGTCCTATTCTGTGACAAAAATTACATTGTTTTGGTAAATTTTGGCTAAATCTACGAGTAGGTATATTATTTGTATTACGATTAGTCTGAGGTTTGTGGTTTTCATAGTAAGTTAATTGAAGTTCTCTTCTGATTCGTGAAATAGCTGATAAAACACTTATTGGATTACTAGCTCTAACAATTTGACCGATTTTTGGATCTAGACCGGTTAATAAAGTATTTAAAGTTAATGATTCTATAAGACGTGTTTGTGCTACTTTTTGATCTATTGTTAAATGCTGTTGTTTACTTATAGCTGAATACATTTTTGCTTCCAGAGTTTGTAATCTCTAAACAAAAATTAAAGGCGATTCGTTTGGTAGTTGTTTCATTCTTTGAAGGTCTTGAATCAACGAATTTAAGTCGCGAGAATCTCCAAAGTGAGTATTTAATAATGTTTTAATTTCTTCCCAATTTGAAGGGTCGCGTGAATTAACTAATTCAGCGGCTCTTCCTTTAAGTTTGTTTTTAATATGAAGAGTTAAAAGTACATTTTGGTCGTTGCCGGCCATTCTGTAAGCTGTTTTACAAGCATTTATAAAAGTATTTAAGAAAATTTGATTACCGTGATATTCCGTAATTATTGAAAATATTTCGGATAATCTGTAAGGTTCAAGATTTGACGCTTGATCGGTTTGAGCAACTGGAGTATTAGCATTGGCATTAGCGTTTGTTGCACTACGTGTTTCAGGCATTTTGCTTTATATTAAAATGATTGTATTCAAAATAAAAGTAAATTATGACAATAGAACTTGGTAAAAATAAAAAATAATTTGCAAAATATTAAATAAAACGAGATGATTCTTACGTAAATATTTTCATTCCTTCCTTGGCAGCTGAAATCCTTATCCGTGAGCTTTGCTACACCTGGTTAGCAGTTTGCGTGTTCCTGGTGCCGGAGAGACCGTCTGCTTCTTGAAGATCTGGAGCTGGTACTTGAAAATTCCTTAAAGGTTTAGGAACCACCACACTTAGTTAGGCAATCCTTGTTCTAAATGTGTTTAGGAATCCTACTGACTGCGCCACTGTTATATTCACAAATTCACGTTAAACTTTTTAAAAACAATTTTTATTGAGTTACACAGTTTTATGTTATATAAAAAAGAAGTAATAGGTTGAAATTATAATTGTAACTAACTATTTTACATAAAGTCAAAGAATTTATAGAATTTGTCAAATCAACGTCAGCGTTTATTTTCATGGAGAATTCGATGTAGCGTCGCTCCCATGAAAGTGGGTGTGCCATCCCTGCAAAACTTTTGGATCACTAACCATTGCGAGTAGTCCGTCCCTGGCTTCAAGGCACTACTGTAAATGTGTTTACCTTACCAAAATAAACATACACGTACATTATAGCTTTGTCGTAAATTTTATAAAAATCAAATAACTAGTACAAAAAATAAAAATAAAAACTTTGGAGGCCTATAACTTATTTATAATATTGAAAAGTTTATTTTCTTGGGTTCCTAGGTTGTTTGAAATAATTAAAAACGATTATGTTTCACATTTTTCTATGAAAAATGAATATATATATATATATATATAATTTTAACGTTTCGCTTCTTCTTTGGAAGTATTTTCAAAAACAATACCATTGTAAAAATAAGAGACGATTAAAATATCAGCAGATAGATAAAAACATAACATTAGTAGGTTTCTTAAAAACATTAATAAAAACATAAAAACATAGCATTAAAATTGATGTACTCACCTTAGAATATCAACAGAACGATACTATACGAGGTAGGTTGAAAATGAAATTAGTTGATTAGCTTATAATAAATTTGACTTAAGTTTTTAATATCTTGTCTATCATTCACAGAAAACTTATCTTGTTTTATGTGTATCATCTCTTTAATTGACAATTTTTGATGATTGATGCTAAATTGATGCTAAATTTTTTGTATTTTTATAATCAAATTCATGATTCTCAGTGCTTTCATGTTTGTGTAAAGCGGTTGATGCGTTTTTTGTATATTTGTGACCATTAATTCTACTCTCCAAGTATTGTGTAGTCATTCCTATATAATTCTTTGGACAATTCATGCATGGTATGGAGTATATAATATTTGATTTCTTGTTATCTTTGGTTTTGTTTTTTAGTTTATTAAAAAGTGGCGATAATGTGGTGTGGGATTTATGGCTTACATTGATGTTATGCTTTGATAAAATGTATTTAAGTTTTTCTGATAACTGATTTGTGTAAGGTAGGGCTATATATGTATCTTTTTCTTGGCTTGATTTTATTTGTGAATGATAGACAAGATATTAAAAACTCAAAGTCAAATTTATTATAAGCTAATCAACTAATTTCATTTTCAACCTACCTCGTATAGTATCGTTCCGTTGATATTCTAAGGTGAGTACATCAATTTTAATGCTATGTTTTTATTAATGTTTTTAACAAACCTACTAATGTTATGTTTTTATCTATCTGCTGATATTTTAATCGTCTCTTATTTTTACAATGGTATTGTTTTTGAAAATGCTTCCAAAGAAGAAGCGAAACGTTAAAATTATATATATCCATTTTTCATAGAAAAATGTGAAACATAATCGTTTTTAATTATTTCATACAACCTAGGAACCCAAGAAAATAAACTTTTCAATATTATATATATATATATATATATATATATATATATATATATATATATATATATATATATATATATATAGACTACTAATACATTCAGGCGAACCTCGGCCGAGCAAGCTCAAGCCAAGGTTCCGGCACCGAGGCCACTGGTGGGCCCATTGTACCATTTCTGCTACTTATGCGTCCATGAGGTTGGATTTGACGGTTTTGTGTACGGGCTCCATATTTTGTAGGACTGACACATCTATGTTTCTCAAAAATTTTTATAAACGTTCTCACATGTTTCTTGGTAATTGGTTGGGTATTTTCAAATGCTACAATGAACAATATTTCTGCTATTTCTAGATATGAATTACCCTGGTAATTTAAAATTTGCACTTTTTGGTGTATCTGCAGACTATTACTCATTTTAATATTTACAAAGATCATTCATCATTCGAAAACAAACAAGTAGTGACTCAATATTTAAATTTCTCAGTCTGTGTGTATTGTAAAGGCCGCCTGTAATTCATACGCTCCTAATAAAACGATTTCCTAGAGAACTGTAATTCTTCTATTTTTATGTATACCCTCTCTTCATTTTCAATCTACAATCTAGTCCTAGAGCCCATACATTATTCTTTATTCAAACCACCAATTTTCAATTCTCATTTAGTTCTAATGCATAAGGCACATGACGTTATCAGAGAGATACATAATCTGAAGTCTTAGCATAGAACACAATACAACAACTAGAATATGATACTTCTTTCGCTTGTTATCATATCCTGTTAAAGAAAAGAGGCGATACACTGAAAATACTTGTTTTTTTCTAACACATTGTCACTTATAGACATATGTGCCCTAAGAACATTCCTCGCACTGTATACATATTTATAATTATAAAGTATAATTAATGGAAATAACAAAAAGGTCCAGGCAAAGGAATTGAAATTACAAAACAAAAATATTGCTTAAATTGTTACTTAGGGAAGCGCTCCTCAAATAAATAGGCTAATGGGAATAAATGCCTCGACGAATTGTGTATCTATATATTTTCAGTTAAACGTTTAAGTAATTAATTTAAATGGAATCCAAAATTTTAATAAAATTGAATAATTTTTGGTTGTTTCAGACAAATGTTAAGAGAGCTAATCCCAGCCGATTTAATAAAACTTCAAAGTGCAAATGATTGGAAAAGATCAATAGTAGCAGCATATAACCAAGACGCAGGAATGAGTCCCGAAGATGCTAAAATAACGTTCCTGAAAATAGTGTATCGTTGGCCTACATTCGGATCTGCATTCTTTGAAGTGAAGCAAACTACTGATCCAAATTATCCTGAAATGCTCCTTATAGCCATTAACAAGCATGGTGTTAGTCTTATTCATCCACAGTCAAAGGTAAGTATCAGTTGTTCCGTTCTATAGCATTCCACAAGTATATACGGCTTGTCGTTCAAATAGGAGTTATCCACACTTCTCCATAGATGTTCGTGAAAAATGGTGCTTTGTTATCACTTATGAGATAAGGTGGGAAAATTTTGCAATAACAATGGACTTGATGTATAAAAACACGATTAGGAACCCTGCGATTAACAGTCGGTTTGCTAAAATTTATCTTCTATCCAACTATTTATGCCAATAAAAGGAATTGTATCTGCGACTTTAGTAATTCAGATTATTTATTAATGTAGCAAATTAAGCCATATATAGTAAAATACGATGACATGAGATACAAATACAGAAATAGTTATTAAACCTGGAAAAATATTGAACTCTGTTAAAAGGGTCAAAGCGAATTATGAGTCTGAGTCTTATATGACAAATTTGGATTTTTTTATGTATCTAGTAAAAATAGCTTTGTTAGTTAATTTTTTTTATTTGGTAAAAAATCAAAACATATAATATTTGTATATTATTTTAATTCAACTTTTACTAATGTATTGTATTAGTTTACCAAATAGTAAAAACCCTTTTACTTTTTCTTTCATGTCAATAATAAGTACATTCTTTTATTGAACCCCAAGCCTTGATAATGGTGTACAAAGTCCATATTTTGATGAAAATGTTCTCATTCTCCGAATAACCTATATAACTTACTCTAAAGGGCGCTAAAAGACCTAAGTTGTACAATCTCTATTTGTTTAGAAAATCGCTCTAGTGAACTGAGAAATGTTTCAACTAGACTTCCATAATTAACAAATCTTTTGTGTCAACGTGTGATTGTATACAGTATAGATCAATATGATGATATTTGTTTAACATTTTTTTGATAAACTTGTTAGAGGTCTACCATATATTTAAATCAATCGCTATTTTTTTCTTATTTATTTTCTCTTGTCAATTTCACAAAAGTCTTTGCAAATCACTTTCAACCACTTCAATCCATCTTCTTCTTGGTCTTCCTTTTTTTCATTCCTGTAATTTCACCCAATAATGCCTCTCTTGTAGTTCTGTTGTTTGGTATCCACAATATGTGACCAAGCCATATTATTTTTTGTGATTTTGTTAAAGCTGTTTCTATATAATTTCTTTTAATTATAGCTTAGCTCTTTTCGCCTATTCTTCATCAGTACTATATCCATCTCAAAATTTTCCTCTTCCAGTTATTTCTCCGTTTTTGTGTTTTTTGTTCATAGTTCAGATCTATATAGTACTACAAGTTTTATTACTGTTTGGTATACTCTTTTTTGTTTTTCTGCATATTGGAATCTGTTGCTAAGGTGTACGCCACCACAGCGCTTAAAGTAAACACCTTTAAAGCGGCGTCCACATTATGTCGAATGGTGTCGATCAACAATAGTCGCTTTGCTGCGAGGTACCGTTGACTCAACGGTTTTTCGGGGACCGTAACGCTTTCGCGACAGTTCGGTTCAAACCTTGTATCTGTGAACTGTCGCGAAATGTTACGGTCCCCGAAAAATTGTATAACGTTGAGTTAACGGTACCTCGCAGCAAAGCGACTACTGTCGATCCAGTGTGGACGGTCTCCCGACATTGTCAATCCATGTCGGGTCGAATCGAATGCAATCCGAACCAAATCAGTGTAACATATGGAAATAATGAGGAAATAAATTAAACACATGTTAAACTTCACCTTGATCTATCTAATATATATAGAACAAAACTGGTGAATTCTGGGGAATTGCAGAAAAAAAGGGAAAAAGTGTACTCTTAACGGAAAATTTCCAAGCTTTCCAGGATGATTATCCTCATCATCAGGGGGACTAAAATGTAAAACAACAGTTAAATCATGTAATCGTTAAAAGGGATGTAATAAGAAAGAGATCCACAACACGTGTGTACTTACCACCGACTTGAGGTTATATTCCATTATGTTATAATGGATTAAACTACGGATAACTGAAATATGAACTAGTTAAGAAAAGGAACGTGCACATTAAACAACCACATCAAACATGACTAAAAAGCCAACGTACAACACCATTTTGTAACTTGAAGAAACGAAGTGCTTTTTGGTTGAGAGCCGGATAGGAAATGATATATTTTCCCTCTAAAACGGATGGACTATTAGACTGAACAATGCTACCAACTACCAAAAAGTTGGCCTGACATTAGATGATGTACCTATTCTGAACACTGCCTCTGTTATATTGACCACACTCTAAACTGGAGTATGAGATTCTAGAGGAGGTAAATCTTCTATTATAAGAAAGAAGAAGAGATGACCTCATTCTCGTATACGAAAGGGTTGAAAATAACAAAACATATACGGTAGAAGATATCAACGTCAACCCGCACGACAGCATCAATTAAAATATATAAAAATAATAATAATAATATAGTAATCATTAATGTATATAATTATGTAAAATATGTATTATTGGGTGAATCTACCAACACCAATACATCCAAATTGTAGAAGTTATTAAGTTACAGCAATAAGAGTGGTGTCATAAAGAGCAACATGATTGATTGTAGTTTGTGACAGGAAGGCTACAGTTGACATCCAGGGACATCAAAAAGGAGTAAATCTCACTCAAGTGATCGATGTCTGTTTTTTATTAATAACATTGTTGAACTGTGAAACAAATGCCATTTTTAAGAATGATCTCTTAGTACTGTTTGGCTCAGTCGCCAACACCCTAACTTCCTCAAAATTCATATGATGATCTAGAGAATTAACGTGATCAGCCAACGCGCACCCCTCAGGGTGCAATCTACAAGCGCTCGTATGTGAGACAATATGGCTTGACAGAGATCTTAAAGTCTGACCAATATATTGTTTATCGCAATCTCTACATGGAATACTGTACACAACATTAGTAAGTGAAGTTATTGGACCAGGATGGCTATCATCAACCGTCCATGGTATTAGATGTGCTAAATAATATTTTATTAAGTAAAGTTCTTGGATAGGAATTATCCAAGAAAAGGTTAAGTAACACATTAAGATTTTTATTATGAAAGATATTTGAAATTCTGAGTACTCTCTGTTTCATTTCCTTAACCAGATTCACTTTCATGGAATGTTAGTGGTAGGAATATACATTAATGATTACTATATTATTATTTTTATATATTTTTATTGTTGCTGTCGTGCGGGTTGACGTTGATATCTTCTACCGTATATGTTTTGTTATTTTCAACCCTTTCTTATACAAGAAGGAGGTCATCTCTTCTTCTTTCTTATAATAGAAGATTTACCCCCTCTACAATCTCATACTCCAGTTTAGAGTGTGGTCAATATAACAGAGGCAGTGTTCAGAATAGGTACATCATCTGATGTCAGGCCAACTTTTTGGTAGCATTGTTCTGTCTAAAAGTCCATCCGTTTTAGAGGGAAAATATATCATTTCCTTGCCGGCTCTCATCAAAAAAGCACTTCGTTTCTTCAAGTTACAACATGGTGTTGTACGTTGGCTTTTTAGTCATGTTTGATGTGGTTGTTTAATGTCCACGTTCTTTTTCTTAACTAGTTCATATTTTAGTTATCCGTAGTTTAATCCAATATAACATAATGGAATCTAACCACAACTCGGAGGTAAGTACACAAGTGCTGTAGATCCCTTGCTTAGTATATACCTTGTGACGATTACATGATTGAACTGTTTTTTTTTCGTTTTAGTCTCTCTGGTGATAAGCATGATCATCCTCGAAAGCTTGGAAATTTTCCGTTAAGAGTAAACTTTTTCCTTTTTTTGCTGCAATTACCCAGTATTGTTCCTAACTGTCAGCAAAGACTATCCTCCTTTTATTTATATATATATATATATATATATATATACATATATATATATATATATATATATATATATATATATATACATATATATATATATACATATATATATATATATATATATATATATATTGCTTGTATTACAATATAGTTTTAATACCTGCACACGTATTTATAGTCTCAAAATCCTAAAACCTGTTGTAGAAATTAACTACTTAATACATAATAAAGTTACAACGTTTACATAAATAATAATTAGATTTGGTATTGAAATATAAAATAAACGAAATAGTTTTATGTCGTCATGCAATCATGCGTCATATACGTTTATACATACCTATATTTACAATAAGTTATTGAATATGCCTATTGGGGTTAGTATGTTAACCTACTAATAGTAAATGAAATTGACTGTCTCGACCCTTACTTCGTGGAATATGCTCATATTAGTGTTTTTAAATGAAACTCAAGGTCTCTAGTTAATTCCACAATATAATACAAGTTATTGTATTATATTGTGGAATTAACTAGAGACCTTGAGTTTCATTTAAAAACACTACTAATAGTATGTTATAAAATTGTAATACTTTTAATGACGGCGCTACCTAATACGTCCATGAGTTCGGTTCTGACAACGAATGTGTAAACAGTATTTGTGTCAGCTCCTATATTTTTCAAATTTAACAGTGTTTATTGAACAAAGTTAAAGTCAATTACATACAGCATAGTGAATATTAGTGCTCCTCCATCGGACACGTAAGTCAATTTTGACTAATACCACATAAACTCGTGAATAAAACCCGTTTATTTGTAATTAACCTGCATCATTTTATCTACTTACTACAAAACCGGTCGAATTTCGCAGTTTTTCAAGTGATATGATAAATATAAATTGGAATACAGGCCCGCATTCAGGCACCTAGCAACAATTATGGAAATTATATTCGGCGAGACTTCTGACTACGGAAGTTCTCAAAACACCTACTCCTTAATCACTCAACAACATTTTCCAAAAAAAGACCAAGCAATAATTTTTCCCGCAGGTAATAATGAAAAAATTCAGGTTTATTTAATTCCACTTGGAGAAATTATCCAACCAAAAAATATTTTGTTTTCTTCAAAAGTACCTCACAACCGGATGTGTATATACCTAACCAGTACCACGATAGTCGATATATTCATGACCGAACATGATGGAAAAATTAAAATAAATGGCGAAATTGTACAGGCCAGAAGACTTGTCACACCAACAGTTCCACTTGTACTTGATAGAGCCCTACAATACCTCATAATCTGATAATAAATGAGTTAAATAATTTAGGCATCAAATCACTTTCCTCGATGTCATTTTTAAGAATAAGCTCAAATCTTCCTGAATACAGCCACATATATAGTTTCAGACGGCAAGTATTCATAAGCCCACCAACAAATTCATTACCTGAATCAATTTTAGTAACACACGACAGCACCTCCTATAAAATATTTCTCTCAGACGATTATCTAATATCATCATACAGTTCAATTAAAATAGAAGGTCACTACAGCGAAACCTTTGAAATAACAACTGGACTTAAACAAGGGGATGCACTGTCGCCGGCTCTATTTAACACAGCCTTGGAGAAGGTAGTAAGACGAACCGAACTAACTACGAACATATTCGGCCATAATGGACCCTGCCTGATTCTAGCTTATGCAGATGATCTAGATGTTGTAGGAAGAAGTACAGTTAACGTGAAGGAAGCCTTTATAAAACTAGAAAAAGAGGCAAAGAAAATGGGACTGAAAGTCAATGAGGAAAAAACTAAGTATATGCATATGACACGAAACGTAGGACGAGATCGAATACGTAAAAATGTTACTATGGACGAATACATGTACAGACTTTTCAATATCTAGGAGCTCTAATAACATCAGATAATAACGTTAAAGTAGAAATTAAACAGCGTATACTTCAAGGAAATAAATGCTATTATGCAACCCAACAATTATTAAGATCAAGGACTCTGACAAGGCAAACAAAAATAAACATATATAAAACTATTATAAGACCAGTTGTAACATACGGCAGCGAAACATGGACCATGACGGTACAAGGCACGCTACTACTCAATCGTTTCGAAAGAAAGATCCTTAGGAAAATATACGGAGGAGTCTGGGATCAACAAACAGTGCGGTATAGGAGGCGCACGAACAATGAGGTATATGAACTATATAATAGCCCAAGTATAGTACAAGAAATTAAATCCAACAGATTAAGATGGCTGGGACATGTCCAGAGGAGTAATGACTCAAGGCTAATTAAAATGGTCTGGGAAGAAGCCCCTAACAACAAAAGACCACTTGGGCGCCCAAAACTTCGATGGCGTGATAATATACACAAGGACCTGCAAACTTTGGGAGTCCTTAATTGGGAAGAAAGTACTCAGGATCGACACGAATGGAGGAGAATTTGAAACAAAAACCTCTTACTCTCAGGGTAAAAATTATTTAAATAATTGAAAGTATTAAAAGAGAGTAGGTTCTTTCCAAACTGACAAAGAGATTGGAGATAACGGAGCCAGTTCTCAGGGCTCTGTTATCTGAAGGAAGTTTAATTAAAGAAAAAAAATGTGAAAAAGAAAGAGAAAGAGAGAGAGAGAAAAACTAAAAAACAGTAAAGTTACATCAATAGTAAGGGCGCCACTAACTTTGTTCCTAAACAAAATTAGAAAGAAATCAACCTCCTTAATCAGTCAACTCTTACCTGCTGTGCTCTGCTAGTTTTTAGACAATACTTATGCAAAAAAAAATGTACTGAAGGCTATTTCACAGGTCTTTCTGTATAATAAATAAAACAACAAACTACTAATATGTATGAATATAATGAATGAAAAAATATTTAAACGTGTTACATAGTTTGACAATAATGGGTTAGTAAAAGTGTGTATGTGAGAAGAAAAAGAAAGTATAAATAAAAACTAAGACAAGCTGTACAAATATGAATGGTGAAGCCATACAATATAATTTTACTTATCTTGAAGTAGCAAGTCGAAGTCGATTCTCCATAAAATCTTCCTAGGTTAAATAATTCTCAGTATAATACATAGTTGAGTATCTAGATCATGAATTGGCTCTTATGGAAACACCATTTCTTGTGAGTCAATGCAAATTGCCGACAAATCTTCACCTTAGTTCTTCCGTCGGGTGATTTTAGTTAAATTTACCGGAATAGTTAAATTATTCCAGGCGGTATCGCTACAAGAACACCAAGTGTGTTACAGATAGACCTTTTTTTAATTAACACGATATTTAGATATCTGTCCAGTGACATATATGAAACTGTACTTATTATTTTTTTACAAATATACAATCTAGTTTAATGATTTGTCCTGGACAAAAACCTTTATCAATTTACGAAAATATTACACAAAAAAAATAAAACCTACCAGTAATCCCTGCGAATTTGTTCTTAGAACAAGTTTTTTTAATAACCATACAGAATATTTAAAACTTTTATCAGGATTTCTGCGACTACCATTCTCTATTACAATCTCTCGTATAGTGCCGCATTCCGAATTTCTATTCAGGATTTTTTTTCTGTGAGATATCTACACAGTTTATTCCACCAACATTTAAATAGTTGTTTAAAACATTGGCAAGGAAGGACGTGTGGTCTATTCCACCAATAAATTTAACATGCATCGCTGAATTATTTATTTAAAACTCTATTAGAAATGTTAACTGCTAAGTGAACGTTTCATACCCCTAACAGCCAAGAAAAAAAATTTTCAAAAAAAAATTTTTTGTTATATAATTAAACTATTGAGACCAAAAAAAACGAGGGAAGAAAATTTAAAATAGAAACTTTAAAATATGAGAATCACGTATGAGTAAAAAGGAAAGTCCTTTCTATTTTTAAAAAAAACATTGATGAAGTCAATATTAATATATATATACATACATATTTTGTACATATTTATACACCCCCAATAAAGTTCATCCCCATATTGAGACTAACATAAACTTTAAGCTTCTGTGTTATTAAGTACTTATTCAAAGGAACAGTCTACCCAATTAGTAACTGCTCTTACTTATCAACATAGAACCCTAAATCGAATATGAAAAAAATATACATTAGGAAAACCAAAAACCCAGATATGCATTTTCAGGGACTTAAGTACTGATACAAGGGAACAGTCTACCCGTTTAGTAACTGAACTTACTCAAACCCTTAAAATACAGCATAACAAAAGAAAATTTTAGACAAAAAAAAATGAAAGATAAAAATAACACCCTCATACATGTTCTGCACTGTCTGCATCCGATATCCACCGTCAGGTCAGATGCTGAGAATCCCCATGGCTCAATCTAGAAACAGAAGGTGTGCCAAGTTGTAAGTGATCACACAAGACCGAAATTGCGCAAACTTAGCAGCAAAGAGAGCCTCGTATTCCGATTCAACTGCTTCCACATTGCCCCATAACAACTTCAAACACCCCACACCGCAATGTAGCTCGAACGAAGACACTACACAACGTCCAGTTCAGAGTACTGCACACTCAATGATATTCTAGCATATCATTAACGCTAAAATAATAACCTGAAGGGTTATTAAATGATACCAAAAAGACAAAGTCGGGAAGAAACATAAAAAGATATAGAAAAAGATTAAAAGTTGGAAATTTATTAAGATGGTCCAACATTAACCACCCATTATATGGAAGACAAGTTAGGTATTTGTCACGAACCTTATTCACTGAGTGCATATTTGTTCTGAAGGTAAGGAATATAGGAAAAGACATTTGCCCAGGAGTGATATTTCAGGGTTGCCCCTCGTTATCCGTAGACCGAACTGCAAGCAACACTGGTGAGAATAAACTCACAAGAATACTACCCCAGATAAATTCTTTAAATCAAAAATAAAAGTTAAAATAAAATGATAATAGGAAGAGAAAAGAATAACATAATATGGCTCAGATAAATAGGTCGATAAAACTCATAACTAATTGTCGTATCCTATAACTAATGAAAGGAAAGAAAAGAAAAAAAAATAACAAAACTTACTATTCTCATTGAGAATATAGACGTCACAATCAGGTAAAGGAACATCAAAAACACTTCGCAATATTCACAAGAGGGAAGAAGTAAACTTTAAAGAAAATACAAATACTGTCACAAGGGAATGGACGATGATTCCTGCACTAACATATTTAACAACAACAAGTCATTATCTAATGGTGAGGTAACCAACTCCAAACTTATTCGTATCTACTTTTCGATATTGTGAATCATTAAGGTAAAGATATTGTGTTTTTAATGCCTAGATTAATATTATAATCTAGTGTATATGAGTCATAGTCAGGTAAAGAAATATCAAAAAGATATTTTGATGTTTCTATGTAAATAATAATAAGAATTCATAAGAATCCTAAATAGCAAACAGACAGAAAGTAAATTAGAGGAAATACAAATACTGTCACAAAGGAATGGACGATTATTCCTGCACTAACATATTTAACAACCATATGTCATTATCTTTAGGTGAGGCAATAAACTCCAAACTTATTTGTTCTATCCTCTCAAATTCCCTTACTATAAGATAAAGAAAATATGTTTTCTTGACAGATAGAAATTTTAATTTCTACGGTAAGATATATCAAGATAATTATAGATATTTTTGAATAGTGAAAATAACTATTTGTTAGATAGAGATAAGCGTTTAAGCTACGAACACTGAAAATTAAATTCCTTACAATGAACTGGATTTATTTGGAATCTAACTAGAAAAGATAAAGATACAAATTTTAAGATAAAATTAAACCAACTATTAAGTAACATAGATAGATCATTTCTGTGTTGCTGTGCCAAAAGAGGTAAGAGTCAAATTTGCTATAACTATTATAGCAAGCTAGGATATATACTATACAATAGATGTCTGGTGGGACAATATTTAAATG
This sequence comes from Galeruca laticollis, assembly GCA_963921935.1. Taxonomy (NCBI): domain Eukaryota; kingdom Metazoa; phylum Arthropoda; class Insecta; order Coleoptera; family Chrysomelidae; genus Galeruca; species Galeruca laticollis. The sequence continues at coordinate 9,833,029 of OY998180.1, read as the reverse complement.
TACAGAAGACGCACGATTTATGTCTGCTGCGACACAAGATAAGATAAGGTAAAGATAAATTTTCGACACGAGATAAAATAAGGTAAAGATAAAGCTCTGTGTGTCATTCTCTCTAACACACAAAAACCCTAGGTGAGATAAATTATTTCAGTTTGTGTCATTTGACACAATTCAACTGAAAACGGTAAGATAAGATAATATTTTTCAGTATGTGTAACTACACATTTCGACTGAAAAGATAAGTCTACAAATTAGAAATATAATATGGAACATTCAAATTTTAGTGATACTAATTACCGTTCCAACATCACATAACTCTAATTCAGTAAACAAAAATAATATTAATTTCTTAATACTTTCTAATTCCAAAAATATAATCTACAAGATAAACCTAGGTTACCAACAAATTAATTTAGCCAAGAGATTATTTTTAACTCTCTGCACAACACAGAAAAATCTACAGTAAAATTACTTTTGCAGATAAGGTAAAAATGTGTTCATCTAACAAATGTTCATTCACTATCCGAAGATACTGAGTCAGGATTATTTTCATCATCGGTAGAGTCACTTGATTCATCAGTAGATAAGTTATATTCTTTTAGATCTTTAATATGCCATCGTCCTATATTTTTGCCATTACTATCTTTAAGTTCATAAATCAAGGGAGATATAACACGGTTAACAGTACAATGTATATATTTAGGCATAAATTTTGCAGAAATAAATTGAGCTTTATCAGATTTCTGATAATTCTTTTTCCAAACATGATCACCTACATGAAATTTAATATCGCGCTTACGAAGATTATAACGGTTACTCGATTTTATGTAAGCCTTGTGTAATTTTTTTCTAACATCTTCGAAAATTTTTGGCATTTCTTGAGTATCCTGTAAACGGTGTATTTTATCAGCAATTGCAGGCTGATTATTTGCATTTTCTGCAATATTCCCGAAGAATGACCCTGATACAGGTACGTTTCTAGCAAACACAAGAAAAGATGGTGGAAATTCTGTGACTTCATGTTTAGACAAACGAATTGCCTGAGCTATTTTCTGTAATTCTACATCCCAAGTTCTATGATCAGAAAAACAATATGAACGTATTGCAGTGACAATAGATTTATTCACACGCTCAGTATGATTGGCTTGAGGAGTGTAATTTGCAGTGTACCAAATACTTTGGACATTGTACTTAGACATCAAACTTTTAAACAACTGACTAGTGAACTGTTTACCATTGTCTACAGCTACTATTTGAGGAACTCCAAAAATTAGAAAAACATTATTTTCAATAAATTTCACAATCGCAGAAGAGGTAGCTTGTTTTAAAGGTTGAATTAAAACAAATTTAGAGAAGAAATCAACAATGACCAATGCACACGTATTTCCCTGGCGAGATCTAGGATATGGGCCTATTAAATCACAGGAAATTAACTGGAAAGGAAACCCTATGTTACGATATTTACCCATGAGACCAGCTTGTGGCAAATTTGTGGGCTTACAGGCAGCACAAACTTTACAGCGCCTCACATATTTTAGTACACTCTGTCTCATTCTGGGCCAATAATATAACTCTGAAATTCTTTCTAATGTTTTAAAAACACCGAAATGAGCTGCAGTAGGATCATCATGAAATTTAGATAACAATTCAAGTCTGTTTTCCGTTGGAACTACAATTTTCCAGTCAGTTAAATTGCAAATATTGGCATACTTGTTAAAGACATGCTTATATAGAATATTATTTTCCACCTTGAAATTAGGATAACTATCCGGATCGGATTGAACCTTATTTATCATAATTTTATACCAATTATCAGGTTTTAGTAAAGATAAATCTAATACATTTATTTCCGGCACCCTTGATAGAAAATCTGCAGGTACGGTACCCGTTGCTCTACGATGGACTATCGAAAAATTGTATTGTGAAAGTTGTAGAATCCACCTAGCTAATCGTGGTGATGGTTTCTTCATGTTATTTAACCAAACAAGAGAAGAGTGATCGGTGATGACAGTAAAATGTCGTCCCAGAAGATAATAACGAAAATGATCAATAGATAATAGGACTGCAAGGGCTTCTTTTTCAGTAGTTGTGTATTTCTTTTGACATTTATTCAATTTTTTACTATAATAAGCTACTGGATGTTCCAACCCATCTTCCAACTGAAAAAGCACACTTCCAATACCTACATCACTTGCATCACACATTAGATAAAATGATTTGTCAAAATCAGGACTACAAAGTACAGGAGCGGTAGTTAAGACAGTTTTTATATCATCGAAAGCTTTTTGAGCTTCCGGTGTCCAACTTATTGGTTGATTTTTTTTTCTATTAGATAAAAGATCAGAAATGGGAGCAGATAAAGTAGAAAAATTATTTAAAAAACGACGATAATATGAAACAACACCTAAAAATCTACGCACCTCTGTAGTTGTCCTCGGTACAGGATAGTTAGTAATAGCTTTAGTTTTTTCACCGTCAATACTTAACCCGTTTTCATCCAAGGTATAACCTAAATAGCGAAGAGAAGGACGACAAAAATGACATTTATCAATATTTACCGTTAAATTAGCCTCTTTTAATTTCTCATAAACTTTAGACAAAATTTCAACATGTTTATCAAACTGTGATGTACAAACAATTATATCATCAAGATAATAAAAACAATATGGTTCTAAAGATGGACCTATTACCATATCCATTAATCGTGACATGGTAGCTGGACTTGAGATTAAACCAAATGGTGTACTTGTAAATTGAAATAGTCCTCTAGAACGTATTGCGAAAGCTGTTTTTGGACGAGACGACTTTTCTAAAGGTATTTGATAGAAAGCATGTTTTAAATCGATACTAGAAATATATCGCGTATCCCTTAGTTGACTAAGAATTACCTCGATATTTGGAATCATATACGAATCTGCTTTAGTTTGCTTGTTTAAAAATCTAGCATCAAGAAGTAACCTTATACTACCATCAGGTTTATGAGTTAAACAGATAGGAGAACAATAAGGAGATGTACTTGGTTCAATAACCCCTAATTTTAATAATGTATCTATCTCATTATTCACATGAACTTCCATAGCTTGAGGCAATGGATACTGTTTTATTTTAAATGGAGGAGAATTTCCTGTGTCGATAAAATGCTCTAAGATATGTGTCCTACCAATTTTATCCTTGGGGCTAATGCTTTTAAATTTTTCGATAACAACATCAAGTTTAATTTTTTCATCATTTGTTAAAGTTGTGACGTCCTTAACAGTATTGATGACATTTAAAGATAAGGCATTTAAATTCATAGTAAATTTAGAAAAATCTATTTTAATATTGAATGTCTTTAAAAAATCCATTCCTAAGATAACTGTTTGAGTAACTGAAGGTAAAAGATATAATTTTAAAATCCGAGATAACTTATCCACTGTGACATAAGTTTCTACAAAACCACCAACATCATGGTATGTACCATCAGCAGTCGAAACTTGAAACTGTTCGGTAATAGAAATAGGTATAGATAAATTCTTAAGAAACTCAAGACCTAGAGAACCCAAAACACTCAGATTACTTCCTGTATCAATCAAACAAGAGAATGTCTTCCCAAAAATAATAATATCCACATAAGGCCTGTTATCATTATCTTTTCGATATAACAAGTCTAAAAAGTAATTACTAGATAATTGAGTATTTATAGAATTCTGAAATTTATTTACTTTGCTTGGTTTGTAAAACGATCTTACTATATTTAACCAAGCTAACCAATCATTTTTATTGAAATAAGATAAGTTATTTTTATTTGAATTTTTAGATAGATTAGATAAGGAATAAATTTCACTTATTGGTTGCTGGTTGAAGGTGTTATTTCGGAAACTGTTCTTGACTTTGATTGTTTTTTTGAATTTTTTTGCTTTGGATGTGTGGATCTTGAAGGATTTTGAGGAGCGGTAGGTGTCACCAAAGCATTGACCTGACCGCTTGGTTCGTTTTTTGAACAATTTGGACATTTAGATTTTATAAATCCAGGATTTCCACATCCATAACAGAATACTTTTAAAGCGTATTTACATTGCGGATAAAAATGATTCTGTTCACCACAATTCCAGCAAACTTTATGTGAACTTACTGTAGACACTGTAGATAGATGCCTTGAATTATTATGATTCCTAGACCGATAAGATGAGGTAAAAGTATTATTTAACTGTGGTTCTAGATATATTTTAGGTTTGCTCGAACTAATACTTGAATTCTGAGAATTCTGTGAGTAGGTAAAAGATTCTTCCAACTTTTTACATTTATCGGTTAACTCTTCGATACTGGTAATATCTAATAAAGCTAGCGGTTGAACATAGTTAGAAAGCAAATTTCTCTTAATAATTCTAATTTTTGATGATTCATCCTGTTTTATTTCTAATCGATTAAATAGACTACACATAGAATTTATATATAAGGTAACTTTTTCATTAATATTTTGTTTTCTATTTTTAATTTCATCCAATAAATCTTCCTGATAATTATATGGGAGAAAATCTGACTTTAATTTAGAAACTAACTCTGACCAATTTTGAAATTGACTTCTATTATTTAAATACCAATAAAATGCCTGATCAGTGAAGAGATCTGCAGCGCTAGAAAATAATTCGTTATCAGTTACCCCTCGAGAAATCTTTAAACACTCTACACGTTCTAAAAATCCTGCCAAAGATTCATTTTGTGCAATTCCTGAGAAATGTATTCCCCATTTATATATAGGTACTGGCTTAGAGAAAGTAAAGCTTTGGTTCTGACCCACAGGAGTTGATTGAGCCTGAATAGTGCCCGGTAATCTACCATCAAGTTCACCCTCTAACAACAAAATCTGAGTAGCAAACTGTTTTTTCTTTAATTCTTCCTCATCATTATTACATGACAAACGAGACACCCGATTATTTGCATGAGCTAATCTACATGTTAATCTGAGATATTCATTGTCCCTATCTGATCCTACAAATTCTGAAATTTTTCTGCTCAAATCAGATAAAGTTAACTCTATACCGTTTATTTCACTATCAAAATTCAATTGACTATTCTCATATAAAATAGAACTGCGACCGGATGCTTCTTGAGCTAAAATACCCCTCAACAATTTTCTACGCTCCGCTACTGTCGGTAATACTTCAACATTTCTATATGCCAATTCGTGTTCCAGCTCATGAGATAATAAATATTCGACCTTCAATTTATAAGGCAAAGACATTTTTGTAATTAAATTCAATACAGTTTTCTTGGTAATTAAAGTTAAGTTAAAATTTTATACTCTAATGATAGAAAAAAAATTTTGAAACAAATACTCAACAACATTAATTTACAATTTGAAGGTCACTGAAAGGTAACAAATGAATTGATATAAAAACTGGGTAATATATGAATCGTTAAGCTTCACACCAGTTATAAATATAATATAACATATATCATATAATATTTCAAACAACGAAAAAGATGTATATATTTATTACACAGGACCTGTTTTATAAAAGCAGAAAGCATAAAATATAATTAAAAGTTAAACAGTGAACATTATATCAAAGATATTTCCCCCCTAATAGCAGGGAAAAAAAAATTTTCAAGTATTAAAATTTTTTACCAAAAAGAAATAGCAGATAACAACATGTAAGAGTTAATACACGTTGGAGCGCCAATGAAACAAAAACCTCTTACTCTCAGGGTAAAAATTATTTAAATAATTGAAAGTATTAAAAGAGAGTAGGTTCTTTCCAAACTGACAAAGAGATTGGAGATAACGGAGCCAGTTCTCAGGGCTCTGTTATCTGAAGGAAGTTTAATTAAAGAAAAAAAATGTGAAAAAGAAAGAGAAAGAGAGAGAGAGAAAAACTAAAAAACAGTAAAGTTACATCAATAGTAAGGGCGCCACTAACTTTGTTCCTAAACAAAATTAGAAAGAAATCAACCTCCTTAATCAGTCAACTCTTACCTGCTGTGCTCTGCTAGTTTTTAGACAATACTTATGCAAAAAAAAATGTACTGAAGGCTATTTCACAGGTCTTTCTGTATAATAAATAAAACAACAAACTACTAATATGTATGAATATAATGAATGAAAAAATATTTAAACGTGTTACATAGTTTGACAATAATGGGTTAGTAAAAGTGTGTATGTGAGAAGAAAAAGAAAGTATAAATAAAAACTAAGACAAGCTGTACAAATATGAATGGTGAAGCCATACAATATAATTTTACTTATCTTGAAGTAGCAAGTCGAAGTCGATTCTCCATAAAATCTTCCTAGGTTAAATAATTCTCAGTATAATACATAGTTGAGTATCTAGATCATGAATTGGCTCTTATGGAAACACCATTTCTTGTGAGTCAATGCAAATTGCCGACAAATCTTCACCTTAGTTCTTCCGTCGGGTGATTTTAGTTAAATTTACCGGAATAGTTAAATTATTCCAGGCGGTATCGCTACAAGAACACCAAGTGTGTTACAGATAGACCTTTTTTTAATTAACACGATATTTAGATATCTGTCCAGTGACATATATGAAACTGTACTTATTATTTTTTTACAAATATACAATCTAGTTTAATGATTTGTCCTGGACAAAAACCTTTATCAATTTACGAAAATATTACACAAAAAAAAATAAAACCTACCAGTAATCCCTGCGAATTTGTTCTTAGAACAAGTTTTTTTAATAACCATACAGAATATTTAAAACTTTTATCAGGATTTCTGCGACTACCATTCTCTATTACAATCTCTCGTATAGTGCCGCATTCCGAATTTCTATTCAGGATTTTTTTTCTGTGAGATATCTACACAGTTTATTCCACCAACATTTAAATAGTTGTTTAAAACATTGGCAAGGAAGGACGTGTGGTCTATTCCACCAATAAATTTAACATGCATCGCTGAATTATTTATTTAAAACTCTATTAGAAATGTTAACTGCTAAGTGAACGTTTCAAATTGTTGAGGCGGCCAAGACCCACCCCGGGTTGTAGAGCCATGGATGGATGGATTCTCTAATATGCTAGTCTTGTAAAAAATCAATTGTCCAATACAGTCTGTAACACCAAATAGTCAAACCAATACATCTCACTCACCTACTGCACAATCTGAAGCACCTCTCAACAACCCGCAATCAGCTAGCGCCGAGGCGAATTCCCAGCAGTATAACAGCGAACCAAAAACTCTCACCACAATCCCCCCACAACACCCATTATCCACCCCCAATAACATAGAAAAACCTGAATTATCCCAAAAACACTTATCTACGGAAGTTTATGTATCTCAGAATGCGTCAAAACGTACATTCGATGAAATCACCACACCGTCCCCGCAACCTGATGCCGAAGAGAACACATTGCAAACAGATCCTTTCAGCAAGCCAACCGAAACAATCCTCAAAAAATCAAAAAAGAAAAAAGACGCAGCTACCACGTCGACACTTATGGAACCCGTAAGACATACTATCGCTGAACAGAACCCCCCTTTTGTTCTGGACTTCGATCAAATATCGGACCTCCTTGAAAATGTATACGGATCCCCCGATCCCGTAAGCATAGTTAAATACTACACAACAGACTTCACCGCTCTAATACACATGCTGACAAATATTTACCCACATTTCAAAGACAGATGCATAAAAACTAGATATACAAAACTAAAAAAGAAACTTTTAATACATCTACAAATGACCTCAGACACGGAGGCCTCAGAACCAGATAGTGATTCCTCACAACGATCCAGCTATTAACTTTCCCGTTCAATATGTTCACTTCAACTTTACAGTGGAACCAAAATGGTTTCATTGACAAACTTCCGGAACTACAACATATATTAGACCAATATAAATCCGCAATAATATGTCTCCGGGAAACTAACTTGAAAGACGACAAAGTTCAAGCTTTAAGCCAATATCAGAAATTCTGCAAACATCGTAATAATTCTCAAAGAGCAAGTGGCGGAGTAGCAATTCTAACAGTTGATACTATCGAAGCTCAGGAAATTCCTCTGCAATCAAACCTAGAAGCGATTGCTATCGAAATTCACGATACAAACGACATCCACATCTGCAATATATATTTCCCACCCGCACTTCAACTCAATCAACAAGACTTTAATGATTTGCTAGAGCAGATACCCCAACCGAGAATCATCGTAGGAGACTTTAATGCACATAACTCCAACTGGGGGTCATCCTCTTTAAACACTAAGGGTAAAATCGTAGAACAAACAACTGATCGGCACAACCTTGTTATTTTGAATGATGGAAGACCTACTAGATTCAACATACAAACTGAAGACTCTTCGTGTATTGATCTTTCGATCTGCGATCCAACATTGTTACCATTGCTAACTTGGGACAGACTAGACTACACATACAATAGCGATCATTATCCAATCATTATATATAATAACTCCAACAGTAGTAGTGACAGCCCCATCGCTCCCGCATGGAATCTAAAAAATGCAGATTGGGATATTTTCTCATCCTCAATTGAAGATAAAATCGAATACTGTACAGTTTCTTCTGACATAGACGAATCACTAAAGCACTTTACAAATATGATCATAGATTCCGCAACTAAGTCAATCGGAAAAATAAACTATCATTACAAGAAACGCGCTGCGCCATGGTGGAACAACGAATGCAAAACCGCCATAGAAGCTAGCAAAAACGCCTTTAATAAATATAAACGATTAAAAACAGTACAATGCAAAGTAGAATTTTTGAAACTGCGCGCAAAATCCCGGTATACAATAAAAAACGCGAAACGCAAATCATGGACTGACTACGTATCATCACTAAATTCAGATACACCAATGACCGAAATTTGGAAAAAAGTAAGAAGAATATCTGGCATAAAAGGCAATAATAAAATTAACAGACTCGAGGTCGAAGGCCACACTTTAAATAACAACTGACATAGCAAATGCCCTCGCTAATATCTACGAACAGTTCCAAAGAAATCAACCAGAACACATCACTTAACTTTCACAAATAATTCCAAGATCAAAACAACTTTGATATTAGGGCGGAAAGAAATGATCCACTAAATTTACCTCTAACCATGGCAGAATATCACGAAGCATTATCAAGCTTCATAGCTGGACCTGATCACATTCCTATAATTTTCCTTAAGCATTTTCCCGAAAGAGCTCATCAACATCTACTCCAATTATTCAATATTATCTGGTTACAACATAAATTCCCAAAAACTTGGCGAGAGTCGCTAATAATCCCCATACATAAATCTCGAACTCCGAAATCAAATCCCCACTCTTACCGCCCTATTTCGCTCACATGTATCATGAGCAAATTAATAGAAAATATGATTAACAAAAGATTACTATGGACACTGGAAAAACGCAAACTAATAATACCAGAACAGAGTGGCTATAGATCAGGAAGATCAACGTTAGATAATATCATTGAACTTGAAAGCGAAATCAATGAAGCGTTTGCACTAAAAAGTAAATGCTTAACGATATTCTTCGATATTACTAAAGCATTCGACACCGTCTGGCATAACTATATTATTAAACAGCTACATAGTTGGGATATACAGGGACATTGCCTATTCTTCATTACAAACTTCCTACAAGACAGATCGTTTAAAGTTAAAGTAAACAACACAATGTCTGACTTAAAATTTCAAAAAAACGGCATTGCACAAGGTTCTGTACTAAGCCCGACCTTATTCATAATAGCAATGAACGATGTTCTACAAGGATTAAAAACGCCACTTAAAGCCCACTTATATGCTGATGACCTGGTCGTTTACTGCAAAAGTAAGAACCTTAAAAACAGTCAGAAAATCGCACAAGAGTTCCTCTCCCATTTAGAATATTGGACAGAACGAACAGGCTTTATCTTTTCAACAGAGAAATCAAAACTCATTACTTTTTCGAAAAAGAAAATTCCAGAGCGCGTATGTATGGAAAACTTTTACAAACTGAAACATCTGTTACAATCTTAGGAATGACTTTTGATGAATCTCTTAACTGGAAATGCCACATAAACAATCTCCTCCTGATATGTCAAAAACGACTGAACCTCTTAAAAACGCTGGCTAATAAAAATTGGGGTGCTGATCGAGAAACTCTGCTCACGCTTTATTGTACATTAATCAGGTCCAAGTTAGATTACGGTTCAATTGCCTATACGACAGCGACTAAATCACTCTTAAACCGGATAAACAGCATTCATAACACGGCCCTACGTATAATAACAGGGGCATTCCGCACTACACCAGTCGAGAGCCTATATAGTGAAGTTGGAGAACCATCTCTAGAAGACAGAAGAATGTACCTAAGTCTAGTGTATGCAGCTAGAATAAGGCAAAATCTCTCCAATCCTACCAGTCAAAATTGCACCACAGAAAACTTCCCCAACCTGTTCCAAAAGCCAAGAACCTCCAAACCTTACTATGTCCGAATTAAAAACTACCTATCAAAACTTAGCTACTCACTTCCAGAATGCGATCCCTATGAACTTAGTTCAATTCCACCCTGGCAAATCAAAACTCCAACTTGCATCACCAGTCTTTCTTCCTATAATAAATATCATGAAAACCCCAACATTATTGGTATGCTAAACAACATACTAGAAAAGTTCCCTGACTACTTCCACATTTATACTGATGCCTCAAAGTCTTATAATAAAGTCGGAGCTGCGGTAGTGACCACAACCTCGACCCACATGTTCATTAATCCTCATAAATGCATCTGACGCACATAACTATCTCATTCTTTCGGATTCCCTCAGCGCAATTTAGGCCTTACAAGGCACTTATCCAGATCATCCCATTGTGACAAAAACAAAACAAGAACTCTACTCTGCCGAACAAAGCCATAAGAATGTTATCTTCATATGGATACCATCCCATATAGGAATTCATGGCAATGAAGAAGCAGATAAATACGCCAAAGAAGCCGCAGACAGTGACACATCCGAAACTATTAGACTATCAGTGAGTGCGGATATAAAATGTACAATAAGATCTAAAATAAATAGTGCGTGGGAAAATCGGTGGAAAAGTGCTACATCCAAGTAAAATGAAGTAAAAAAGTCAATAAAGCCCTGGTCTGCGTTACCTAAAAATCGTCGAGACCAAGTCCTACTGACTCGACTACGCTTAGGCCACACTAGGCTAACACACAGTCATCTTTTCAGTAAAGATCCTAAACCAAAATGCAACTATTGCAATGAACTACTTTCCGTGAAACATTTACTGATAAATATGAAAATTTGAATATAATCACTAATTACAAATAAAACAACGTTTAATGTGAAACGTATTTATTCGTATACTGCTTTTGCAAAACTCGTCCATATATCGGTAAGGTATCTATCATATAAAAACATGTAATTAAATAAAAGTAAATATACAGACATATATATACAGGGAGTATCTTACACTTTCTCCCCCTTCAAAAAATATATACAAGTTAAACTGATAAAAAATAAATAACACTTTCAGTTAAATTAATAAACTAGTCGGTTTGGCTTATTTATTAAGCTCCGCCGTCTTAACTGACGCGAACTATCAACGCTAGGTGAAACCGACACTTCCTGATTCGAATTGTTCTCAACTAAATTATCCCTATCACTTGCTACATAATTATTACATACTAAACTATCATTATGTACACTATTTACATTAAAATCAGATCTTGGAATGATCGTGACCGATTCTTCCTCTTTTGAATATTTTGAGTTAACAGTTTCAGTTTCATTAGAATTATTTACTTTTAACTGGTCAATGTGACGTTTCCAAATCAATCCATGATCTGTTTTTATAATATAGGTTCTTTCTCCAAGAACTTCTTTGACCACACCTTGGCACCAATTTGGAGTATTAGCCCTAAAATCGCGTACTAACACCTTATCATTAATTTTAAAATATGTTTGTCTTTTCCCTTTAAAATATTGTTTTTGTATGAATTGTTTATTTTCGACAACCGATTTTGTCGATGGCAATAACAAATCAAATCTGGTGCGCATTGTTCTGCCCAACAAAATTTTAGAAGGAGCTTCCCCTGTAGTTGTATGAGGAGTGTTTCTATAATGAAATAGAAAACGATTGATAATTAAATTAAAATCTAAATTTTTATTTTCACTTTTGGCTTTATAAATAGCTTTTTTTTAGAATCTTAACTGCACTTTCACCTAATCCATTTGTAGAAGGGTGGTAAGGTGCAACTGTTAGATGTCGTATTCCGCTCAATTTTAAAAATGTTTGGAATTCATCCGAATTGAAAGTGGTCGCATTATCGGTACAAATTTGGAAAGGTAAACCAAATCTACTAAATAAATCACGAAAAATTTTAATAGTACTCGTAGCCGTTATATCGTGCATTTGAAAACATTCTATCCATTTTGAGTTTGCGTCCTCAATTACCAAGAAGTTTTTATTAAAAACTGGAGCAAAAAAATCGGCATGTAACCTAGTCCATGGTTGCTCAGGCCATTTCCAGGTTGACAATAATGATTTGGGTGGTTTGCTCGAGTGAAGTGCACAAGCATTGCAATTTTGAGATTGTTCTTCAATCTGTTTGTCAATTGAAGGCCACCAAACATATGATCGTGCAATTGCCTTCATTTTCACGATGCCCATATGAGTACTATGCAATTCTTTTAAAATTGAAGTATGAAATTTCTTTGGAATAATCAACCTGTAACCCCACTTTAAACAGTCTTGTTTAATAAAAATTTCATTTTTTTTATAAAATATGGTAAAATTTCACTTGAAGGACAAGTAGAAGGCCATCCCCTTTTAACAAAATATATAATTTTACTAAGACTAGGATCCTTCGCCGTCTCTTTTTTTATAGAGTGAACATTCAAAGGAAAATCGGAATCTTCAATATAATTTAAATATGAATAATAAAATTCTGAGCTTAAAAATGAAGTACATTCTTCTTTTTCGGGGTTAACGGGAAGTCTGGACAAACAATCTGCAACATTATCTTTACTTTTGACGTAAACTATGTCATACGAAAAAGCTGATAAAATATGAGCCCATCTTTGTATCCTTCATTATCTACTTCCAAATATTTATGTGAAACTTTTTTGCATTGAGTAGCTAAATGGCCTCTCACACCACATTTATGGCAATTACAATGTTTATATGCACAATCATTTACCATGTGATTACTACGACCGCAAACAGTACATTTTATAGAATATTTACGATTGCTTACCGTAGGATTTCTGACACTATTCTTAGCAGCTAAACCGCTGCTGCCTTGGTCTTTTTGATATCGCTGAAACGGCTGGCTAGAAGAATTGCGTGTGATCTGGCCCTTATTCTTCCTTTGACGATGGAAAATCATCGAGTCGGTCGGTTCTCGTTTCACCACCGCACCGAAGCTTTCTCTCAACGCGTGTTCCTTCAAAGAAGATTCCTTGGAAATGGCTAATCTAACTACTGATTTCAGCGTAACATTTGCACTGGAAGCATCTTCTTCAAAAAGCCGATCCATTATCCTTTCTTCACTAATGCCGATAACAAAAATATCACGCATTATGACACCTAATTCAGTGCCAAAATTACACTTTGAAGCTAAACTTTTTACACGTGCTTCCCAATCGCCAACACTTTCACTAGGTTTCCTCCGTGCAGAGTATAATTGTAATCTTTCTGCGAAGTACGACTTTACTGGATTTAAATGTTCGTCCAATAATTTAATTAATTCATCGAAAGTTTTTGCATTCGGAAGATCTGGTACACATAAATTCCGCACCAATTTATAACAATTCTCCGATAAAGTATTTAAAAGTATGGCTTTTTTTCGGTTAACGTCATTTATTTCATTTGCAATAAAAAACTGGAATAGTCTTCCTTTAAATACCGAAAAATCCGATCTATCAGGATCAAAAGTATTTAAGGTTCCTAATAACCCAAAACATTGTTGATTATCTTTATCAGCCGGCATTTTTTTTACCACTAGCATTTACTTAAAAACAAAAATTTCAGCACTAACTGATAAACTATACTTTCCGATTATGCACACGTGAATTCAAAGAGAAAAACACCTCGTCGCCAACTGTTATATATATATATATATATATATATATATATATATATATATATATATATATATGTATATATATATATATATATGTATATATATATATATATATATATATATATATATATATATATATGAAAATTTTAATTTGAATATAATCACTAATTACAAATAAAACAACGTTTAATGTGAAACGTATTTATTCGTATACTGCTTTTGCAAAACTCGTCCATATATCGATAAGGTATGTATCATATAAAAACGTGTAATTAAATAAAAGTAAATATACAGAAATATATATACAGGGAGTATCTTACAAGCAGCGAAACGACAACAGGCCCAACTTCCTTCTGGTGAACTTGCAGATACACTAGGATCATCATGTAATGTGCACAATTTAAAAAAATTTCTCAAATCGATAGATGTTCTGAGACTCATATAGACATTATTTTATGTATAACTTGCTTCTTTTTGTAAACCTTAATTACGCTAATGACCCACGCGGTTGATGCGTATTAATGAATATTTTTTACGTCCATATCGTTTTGTTTTTATGTCTTTTCACTATATAACTGCACTCTGTTTTTATGCACTGTCACAATTTTGTCTTTAGGGTTTCTTAACTTACAGTTTACATTGTCACTGTTAACGATTGTGAATGGGTCTTTATAAAATGGGTCAAATTTCTATTTCTATTTTCGTTTGTTATTGTTACCAAGCCACCCGGATTTAAAATAAGATTTTTTGAACTTTGATCACAATTAATTTTGCGTTTTTCTTTTGCCCTAACTAAGAAATCTTTAGGCCTCTGGTGCGACAGTAGTATACGTCTGGGTTATATAGCGAGTCAATTTTGTCCGTCATTGCGTTTGTTAGTTCAGCTCTTTTACCGAAAACAGGGTGTATAGTCGTGAAATATGCTAGGTGTTGTATTGTAACAGAAGCTGTAATATTTTATCCATTTGTCCCAGCCTGTGTGCGTATCGTTAACGTACATCCTTACATACTCGTTAAGTACCCGATGGTTTCTCTCGCATCCGCCTATACTCTGGTGATAGTAGACGGTAGCGATTAGATTAGATTAAAAAGGTCTTTATTCAGTTTATGATTCCCTATTGACAGTGAATTAAAAAATAAATATATATACAATATATATAAAGTGCCGATGGTCTGGCTATTTCCTAATCCTCTCTTCTTTCCGGTTAGTTCTCACGGCGCCTTGCTTCTAGCATTATCCGTACGTTTTCTCTGGATGTATAACATTGTCCCTAATATAAAAAGTTGTCTCCTATGATCTTTCGACTTGGGTTTTCCTAGAAAAACAGCTGAAAAACTAGGTTTCGAATTGATACGGGGTAATAGGTTTCGAGAAAGCAACTTGGCAGATGTTGATTTGGTGTTCTATAATTAACGAATTTTGTGGAGTAAAAGCATCGCAGTGTGATTACTGCGAGGTTTTTACTCCCTTTGAGAAATAATGTGGTTTGGAAATCTACAACCAAGTTATGTAATTAACGATCCATGCAGAAGCCTACCCCACTATCTCGGATGCCTTCTGCGCGATTTGCGGCTTTGAGTTTAGTTCGAAGATATTGTGGCAGACAGTAGTTATAAAAATTATCGGAGATTTTGTTGATAAAATCTTTGATAGTGGGTATATTCGCCTTGTCATGTAACCAAGGAGTTTTTGGTAACTTGGGGTAAACTGTATTATGATTTAATGCCATTCTGAGACACTTGTTTTGTATCACCTGCAGGGAGTTGAAGTTATGTTTGGTGCCCGTGTAATATATTGGGGCAGCATATGTGAGTATGGGTCTTATAATTTGTTTATATATTAAAATTTTGTTTTTACTTGTGAAATTACTGTGTTTACATATGAGTGGATATAGTCGACACATTGCAATCTTAGCTTCTTGTATTTGTTGCGAGATGTGCGCGTTTGCAGTAGTATTACCTTGCATTGTGTACACTAAATACTTTAAGGTATTGTTTGGGGCAAGGTAATGCCCATTTACGCAAAGCTGAGATTGTAATGGGCCGGCCTTTCTGGCTATTCTCCTGAATAATAAATACTCTGTTTTGGAAGCGTTGACAGCTAGTTTGTGTAAATTGAAGTAAGGTGTGATTTTAGTGTTTATGTGTGTATGTACAGTTTTAAGTGCTTGTTCCAGATACTTTGCTGTTGCTACAAAACAAGTATCGTCAGCGTACATTGCAGTTAATAATTTAGGGGATGTTGGGAGATCGTGGACAAATAGGGAGTATAACAAAGGTGATAGAACAGAGCCTTGTGGTACTCCAGCTTGTATATTATATGGACCTGCCACGTGATCGTAAATTTTTGAAAATTTCCTATAAGACAAGTACGAATTTATAATTTTAGTTAAGTATTCTGGTACTTTTAATTTAATTAGTTTATAGATTAGCCCCTCGAGCCATATGGAATCGAAAGCATTTTGGACATCTTATGTGACCATTATCGATTTTTGTTTTTGTCGAAATCCTTCCCGGATATAATTTATGACACGAATTATTTGAGCCACAGTACTATGTCTGTCTGAAACCGTATTGCTCGGGGGGGATGATATGATTTTTATTTACAAAGGATTGTAATATTTTTAATATTATTATGGCTATCACTTTGTGATATTGTTTAAGAGGGAAATTGGTCTATAGCTATCCACATAACTAGGTTGTTTGTTAGCTTTGACGATCAGTATGATTGGAAATCTTGAGCATATCGGAATATCCAGTTTTAATAATGAAATTTGTTATGTACGAGTATGTTAACTGAACAATAGCTTTTTTCGGAACATTCTTCAATAATATATTATTAATTCCATCTAAACTGGCGGCTGTTTTGTTTTTACTTTTCCGCCAACCTATCTAATATGCGAGAAAAGTATTGGTTTACCCACAAAAAAGTTGGAAATTTGAAATTTTTTTTTGAGTTATTTTTACGTTATCCATCAACAACAACACGAAAAAACGGTTTTTAGAAAAAAAATCCTGTGTGTATGTCGTCGTCGTCGTCGTTGTCGTCGGCCACTTTTCCTTGCAAGTCTTGTTAGCACGATATAGCCTACGGAGTGCAATAAGTCACCAATTTTATGATGGAATATTGTTAAGGACATTTCACAGATGAACCCTATTGATTTTTAGCTCACCAGAGCCAGTACAACGGGTGCTATGGTAATTGAAGTACGACAATTTGTCGTTTTTCGAAAAATTTAAGTTTGTTAGCACGATACAGCCTCCGTAGTTCAACAAGTCACCAATTTTATGATTGAATATTATTCAGGGCGTCTCACTGATGAACCCTATTGATTTTCAGCTCACCAGAGCCAATACAACGGGTGCTATGGTACTTGAAGTACGACATTTTGTCGTTTTTCGAGAAATTTCAGTTTGTTAGCACGATACAGCCTCCGGAGTTCAACAAGTCACCAATTTTATGATTGAATATTATTCAGGGCATCTCACTGATGAACCCTATTGATTTTCAGCTCACCAGAGCCAATACAACCGGTGCTACAGTACTTTAAGTACGATATTTTTGTCATTTTTGGAGAAGTTTCAGTTTGTTAGCACGATACAGCCTCCGGAGTATATACAAGTGATGAATTTTATGATTGGATATTATTCAGAGCATCTTAAAGATGAACTCTATTGATATTGAGCTCACTAAAGCCAGTACAACGGGTGCTGTGGTACTTGAAGTACCAAATTTTTGTCATTTTTGGAGAATTTTCAGTTTGTTAGCACGATACAGCCTCCAGAGAGTATACGATTGATCAACTTTATGAATAAGTATTGTTCAAGGTGTCTCACAGATGTACCCTATTGATTTTCAGTTGACTAGAGCGAGTACAGCGGGTCCTATAAATCTAGATATACTAAATTTTTGGTTATTTTTGGAGAAATTTAGGTTTGTTAGCACGATACATCCCCCGAAGTGTATACAAGTAACAATTTTATGATAGAATATTGTTCAGGGCCACAGATGCGGATAAGTTAGTTTTAATCCTTAAAACCGTTTATTTTTGGAGAAATTTCGGTTTGTTAGCACGATACATCCCCCGAAGTGTATACAAGTATCAATTTTATGGTAGATTATTGTTCAGGGCCATAGATGCGGAAAAGTTAGTTTTAATCTTTAAAACCGTTTATTTAATTTTTGTATTGTGTTATAAATTTCTGTGTATGTTGCAAGATCTTTTGTATTTAGTGTGTTTATTGAGTGTAGGTGTTGTTGAACTGTGTGTATTATGTTATGATGCTGTTCTGTATATGGGGTGTGTTATTTATGAAATTGTTTTAGAAGTACTCCCCGATTTTTTCTGCGATCTCCGTCATGTTTGTTTTTGTATGACTGTTGTCAATTATTCTGTTAATGTCCCGGTTTGGTTCTCGAAACCGTCTGGAAATTTTTCCAAAGAGAATTGTCCTCCGGTTTGAGACTATTTAAAAACTTTGTCCAGTCATTATTTTTATGTTCGACTATTAATTGATTTATTTTATTTTGGTATGTTCTTAATAAACGATGTTCTTCGTTCTGTCTGGTTATTTGCCATGATTTGCGTATTTTGTTTTTTTCTTGAATCAATTGTACAATATTATCAGGTAGATTGTTATGATTTTTTAATTTCTTTTTTAATGTCGTTGAGCCATTTCTGGCTTCAGTTATTATGGTTTGTAAGTTATTTATTGTATTATTGAGTTGATTTGTATTTTCTATTTTATCTGTGATTTTAAGATTTTTATTTATGAATTGTCGGAATTTTACCCAACTAGTGGTGTTGTAATCATAGTGGGTGTTTTGTGGTGTTTGTGTGTGGTGCGATATTTTGAAGTGTATGAGGACGGGATCATGATCGGAATTGAAATCTGTTAGGGTTTTTATTTTGGTAAGATTGTTTAGGTTTTAAGTGTCTAGGAGTGTCTGGTTGAAAAATGTTACAATCCGAATGATCGCAGAATTTCCGTAGAGTACTTCCGTTGGTGTTGGTGTGTTTAGTGTGGCGATCCCACTGCGGGTGTTTGCAGTTGAGGTTTCCTACAATTAACACCTTGTTGTGAGTGTTTATAATATTAAAGAAATCTTCCTCCTTAAGCTTATTTCTAGTAGGGTTGTATGTGCCAACAATTTTGATTTTATTATCGAAAAAATGGGGATATGCTCAATTGAAGAATTATTTTGTTGCGTGAGTTTGAAATTTTTTTTTTTGATTAGTAATGCAATACCACCCCCTCTGACATCGTCGCGGCGGTTTTGTCTAAATAGACGATATTCGGGGTTTCTGAAGTTTATTTTTTTGTTAGGATTTAGGAACGTCTCGATTAGAAAGGAAATGTCTGGTTTATGAATGTAGAGAAAGTGGCGGATTAAGTGGATTTTATTTAGTAGACCTTGTATATTACAAAAAATTATTTTGAGATTGTATCGTTTCTGAAAGCCAAGTTTTCCACCTACCTGTCTAGATGTCATAGTTGTCTATATTAGCAACAAAGTTATTGTAGGTGGTAAATTTATTGATCTTGTTTGTCGCTTGCTTCTTTTGCTGGATTAGGTCTGAAACGGCTCTGGACACCTCATCTAGATTTACCAAAGTTTGTAGCTCTTTGAATAAATTATTTACTTCTGTGAATTTGTTTAGTTCATTACTACTTGTGGTTGTTGTCGGTCTTGTAGGGTTGATCGTTGCGGGTTGTGAGGTGGAAGTTTGGGGAATTGTACGAGGGATGTATTTGGAGGGGAGGCTAGGAAAATCTGCATCATTGGCTTTTTTTGCCAGGGTTTATTTTTGGGAAGGGGTGCGGGAATATATTTTGTGGGGGTGGGTTGGGTTTGTAGGTTTTTTCTCTCGTCGAGCCATATTTTTCTTTTTAAATATTCCGGGCAAACCTCCGCCTTTGCCGGGTGGTCACCCTTACCATTTGCACATTTGGCTGGTAATGTTCGCTCCTTTGTACATTCGGGTGTTAAATGCTAGCCTGTGCATTTCAAGCATCAGGGTGCCCTGCCACAGTTTGATGTTGCAAGGCCCCAGAGTTGACAAATGTGGCATTGTATTATGGGCTTTGTCTGTCTGCGATGCTCCCACTGTATTCTTGTATGCTCAATTACTCTAACAGTTATGTTGAGATAATCTAACGTAATTTTGGAATCGGTAACCACTAGGTACAGTGACCTGCCCTTTGTCGTCATACGATAAATATCTTTGACGTTGATTTTAAATGTGTTTAGTAGTTCATCTTAAATATCGTCTAACTGCAATCCCTCGGTAAGGCTTCTGAGCACAAACGCATGGGTGTTTTCATCTCTTCTACTGTAGGTATGAAATGGCACTTTTTCTTATCTCAGTGTTTGAACATTTCCGTCTATTACTATGGGCGGGCAAGGGGGTGTGGCTTGTTTTTTTCTGAGTTGTTGATGTTTTTGCTTTTTTTCCTCTTAGCGTCTTGGATGGCTTCTTCTTCTGAACTGGAATTATGTTCTTCGAATTTCCGGAATATTGTCATCTTTCGTTTTTTTGTATTGGCTTTGGGGGTAGTTCATCTTCGGACGTATCAGATAACGAGTTATACTTGTTATTTGTTTCTGTTGTTTGTGTTCTTTGTGTGTTACGTTTAATAATATTGTTTAGTTTCACAAATTTTTTTTGGTTTTTCATAACCAGGAGGGGTAATTTCCCCCACTTCCATCTGCTGTGTTTCGGGGATGGTGGTTATTTTGTTTAATTCTTGACTCTTCATATTTAGTTTTTTTGCAGTTATGACCTTGTTTTTATTCATTCCTGCGTATTGCGAAACAAATACATCTTCTACTGGAGGCACCTCGTTTCTCTTCTCGTTCTCAACTTCTTGTGCCCAGGATGCGTTTGCCGGTCCGTGAATCTGGGCCTGTATTGTCGTTTGGTAATTCTTATTTTGCGTGGAGTCACCAATTGTGTCTTCTTCCATATTTAACTTGCTTTTATTTATTTCTGCAATTAATCTTCTTTCGGAGGTAGATGTTTTATCTGTGTTTAATCCTCGATATGTGGGTATAGATAACTCAGACCTCCCTTCGTGGGCTTCGGCTAATGCATTAATATGTTTTGGTGTCTGTTCTAGACACTTTTTGTTTCTTTGATTTTCTTGGTGCTCATCAGTGTCGCTTGTGTATCCTGTATCCTTTTTATTGATTTTGTTGGAAATCTCTAAATATTTAGTTAACGTGTCGACATCCACGGATTCCAGACACTTTTTTGGAATTTCAATGATTTTTGAAGAATCGGGCGTTGTTTTAGAAATGTGTTTCTTCGTCGTCGATATATACTAATTTAAGATAATCTCGATTTTTTAATTTTAATTGCAATGTTTTGTGTTTTATTCTATTTATCCCTGTGGTGTATTTTGAAATATTAGCGTATACAGTATCGGGGCTGGTTTGTGGTTCGTAGTCTTCACGATTTCCACTATTTTCCCAGTCACTTTTTTATGTCAGTGTCAAAGGGCAAGAATATTCATTTTCGCCCTTGGTATGGAATGAATACTTGTGGCGCCCTCTACAAAAATGTCGATGGTCAAAATTGTTTAATTATCTATTTTTATTAAATTAAAATTGATTAATACTTCATAAAAAGTAAGTAAATTTATATAATTTTATCTAAATAATAGTTATTATATGACTTTATTCCTTTTTAGTGTTTGATACTGACAGCAGTAATGATTACACCACAACTCCTCCAGAAATTAAGGAGTTAGCAATTAAATATAGGTTTTTTTGTTTCTATTTGATAGTCGTAGAAAAAGTATAACGTCTATAACACAGGTGGAATTCAAAATGCTACACTCGTTGAACTGTTTCCCTCGCCTACAAATATTTCTACTCGTGTAGAATTTTGTTTTTCTTTGTGATTATTGATGTAGTCATATAAGAGTATTTTATTTACGACAATGTCATAATAGTATATTATTCAACGAGCGTATAATGATGGCTATTATTCACGAGGATGAAAATTACAACACGAGCCGCAAGTCATTATACGCAAATAGAAGACTATACTTTCTTCACGACTATACAAAGAAAAAATCGCTCTTTGAATAAATAATTGAACAGATTCTAATGTTTTTATTTTTACTCAGCGTTTTCTAATCATTAATTAAACATTTTGATTATAACAAAAACAGCTAAACAAAACGGATATTATATATAGGTATATAATAAATAGGTACCTATAGTTTAAATTTACTTTTTGACAAAATTAATCGTGACATTATTGTTGTTAGTTATATTTACTACTGATGGTGTTGACTCTTGATCAAAATTGACTGCATTTAAAGTATGAGTATTTGATGATGTTTGTTGAATATTATTAGGAGTTCTTTTCATTTTGTTTGTCATTGAATCAGCCACGTGGCCTTCTGCTACCGACGTGCTCTTCCTGTCACCGTGTCGCTTAAGAGTAGAAATATCTCCACATGCATTTATAATGCGAGATATCAGCAATTAATATTTGACGTTTTAAATTGTGACTTGTGTTACTAGCGGTTGCTATGCGACGTGTGACTTTCTGTTCGCAAAGTAATCTGATTCTGACGATCTGCCTGTAGTAGGCCTGTTTATTCCGAAAATACGAAGGATGTGATTGGCCGGCAGGGGTGTAGAATTTATATCAATCTTCAATTTAATATCTAACTGGAATGTATATATTATTACATAGTCGGGGGGAAACATTATTATTATTATTAATATGTCCGTTGACTATGTCTATCGGTTTATTTTTGTACTGAAATGAGTCGAATGATTGTAGGCAAGTATTGCATATAACATTTTAATTCTAATTGGAGTTTTTGATAAACTTTGAGTGCCATTGTCAACTATAATTTGGTTTGGAATGACGTGATGAGAGAAGAATTTGATAAGATTGTCTACCGCTTCTGTGCCAGAGGCAGAATTTATGTGATATGCTTGAGCGTATTTAGGAAATCTGTCAATAATAGTTAAAAAATTTGTTTGTTCCATTGTGAAAGAATCTAAATGGAAATTTCGTACGGGTTTGACGCGGTTGGGGTGATATTTAATTGTATATGCACTGGGTTTCGTTCATATTTGCTTTTACGGCAAATTTGACATTTGTTTATAAATGTTTGTACGGATTCTTCTAGGTTAGGTCAATAATATTTTTCTTTTAGTCTTAAAAAGTTTCACCTATTTATCGGTTATTTGTTTTTCCTTCGTGATAGTTTTGATTTCTTCTTGATCAGTTACATCTATTAATTTTGTGATATAACGTTTTAATTGAATTGAATTTGATTTGAAATATTTTTGTAATATTGTCGAAAATGGTTCATACAATTCGGGGCTTTGGAAATAAACTTGATATTGAATACTTGGTGAAATAAATTCTTTAACAAAATTGATAACGTCTTGTTCAAATAGTACTTTAAAACTGAACTAATTATAATTTGATTTTGTCCAACGTTAACTACACATTTTGCGGATTTTCTTCAGTATTAGAATGTTATCGTCTACATTGATTCTTTCGTCGTTGGATTCATTTCGACGCTCAGTGTTATCAGCTGTAATACAGAGTCAGGATTGTTGTTAATTGAGATCTTTGTCGACAAGTTTTCATTGTCTAGGTCAGTGTCATGATTTACTATAAAGGATATAGTTTCTAGATCAGGGTTTTCGTCTTGGGTTACTTCTGTTATAGGTATTTTCAGTTTGAAGGTGTGTTAAGGCTTCGTTGGGATTCTTAAAATTTATATCGCGGCCCAAAATATCGTCAACATTTTTCCAAAAATTTTTATCATTAATAATTTAATTTGTTTCTTTAGCATTTATTTATATTCTAGATCAGGCGTCCGCATTAATAAGGCTTCCACGTTGATATACAATATTATAATCGAATTCATCGAATTTAATTCGCCATATGATGAGTTTGAGTCTTTAGAGATAAGAACCATAGAAGTGGTTTGTGGTCACGAACAAAGGTAAATTTTCTGCCATACAAATAAGGTCGGAAATATTTGGTGGCCCATACAATGGCCAAAAGTTCTTTTTCTGTGGTATCATAATTGCGTTCAGAGACGTTAAGGGTTCGTGATGTGTAAGCGATTGGAATATCTTTTCCGATAGGACCTTGGGGAAGCACTGCTCCGAGTGCTACATATGTCTGTAAGAATTTGAAGGGTGGCCACAGCACTTAGGCCACAATTGGCCCATTGTGAATCCTTCTGAGGTTAATACTTCCTTCTAGCTCGTCATCCAGCCTACTTGTTTGAAGTAGGCAATAACGTCGCCTGAAGTAAGTTCCCTTATACTGACGTATGTTAGCCTGTGCTCGCCGAATACAGAAAACCTAAATTGAGAGGGTGTTGGATATTTGCAAATAATGTGGTCGGCAGTCTCATCTTCTTGTTCACATCCTCTACAAAGTGAGGTGTCAGACAGACCCAGTCTGTGGAGGTGTTTTCGTAGGTGGCAGTGACCAGTCAGAATAGCCGTGGCTGTGCGTAGGTTCTGCCTGTTCATAGTCACGTATTTTTTGGCTACTTTGCTGTCCGGATACTGTAACAGTTCATTGGCGAGCATGCAGCCTTCCACGTAGTCCCATCTACCCTTTACGTATTGAGGGAGTGGGAGGGAGGGAAGTCCCAAGTATTTTTGAGTGGCTGCTTTCCTGGCTAGCGAGTCTGCAATAGGGTTTCCTTTCGATTCATCATGGCCCTTGATCCAGACTAAAGTGACCGTGTTGTTGTTACAGGCTTCGATTAGGGCCATGTGACATTCTAATACTAGGCCTGATGTGGTCTGTTCAGGGCTAGTAGTGTTTGTCTACTATCCGTAAGGATGTAAATATTATTACCTGCGGCGTTCCTTTTGGTAATCTCTTTTGCAGCGATGCAGATAGCAGTGAGCTCTGTTTGAGCAACACTTGCATTGCAGCACATTGCCCATTTTATGTTTCGATTCAGGGGTCTGGAAAAAATTCCACATTCTGAGCCTACATTGGTTTTAGACCCATCTGTGAAGATGCGGATTGCGCCTTCTCCCAATGGGTCTTGTGCGTTATTTTTGAAGATTACCTTGTAGGGCCTCATGCCACAAGTTATGTCTCAGTGTACCGGATCCTACATCAAGGTGTATACCGGTAGAGCGTAGACGTGTCATGGTCATCAAAACAACCTCCTTGATGTGTATGTCAAGGGGAGTGAGACCAAGGATCACCTCCATTGCTATCGTTGGTGTGGTTTTCATGTCTTCTGTTGTGTTGAGGCATGCTGTTCTCTGGATTTGATCCAGTTTTCGGGCGACTGTCAGCTGGTTGGCTTAACTCCCCAGGCAATCGCGCCGTACGTTAGCATAGGTCTAATGATGGCAGTGTAGATCCTGGCAGTGATCTTAGGTATGGCCGATGGCTCTGCGACACTGTTCATAAGAAATATATGTTGTTTTTACTCTGTTTTCTAAATGAGAGTTCCACGTTAACTTACTGTCGAAGGTGACACCAAAATAATTCACCTCTGAAGAAAAGTAAAGTTTGGTGTTTAGGAGCTTTGGGGCTTAATGTTTTACAAGCTTCATCTTTATTATGGAAAGATGCATCTCCGTCTTTTTCGTATTTATTGACAGTGAATGGTCTTTGCACCACTGTTCTATGATATTGAGGGTCATTTGCAACAGAGCGCAGAGTGTCACCTCGAATCTTCCTGTTAGCAGAATCACTAGGTCATCCGCATAAGCTATTGTTTAGAAGTTGCCATCGTTGAGGCGGCTGACCAAGGAGGCTAAGACTATGTTCCACAGTAGTGGACAGCATTTTACAGTCAAGTCTCTGTTGCCAACATCGTCTGCGCTGATTTTTATTGCTTTTTTGGGGGCATGTTATATATCCAGCCATTTATGGTTTGGAGGATATTCTTATTGGCAAGTGCATTTGTTATTTTAGGAAAAGTGGATCTATCAAACGCACCTTCTATGTCTATGAATACACCCAGGAAGGACTCTTTATTTTTCAGCGATCTCTCGATGTGGCCCGCCACGAGATGAAGAGTCGAATCAGTAGACTTCCCTGGGGTGTATGCATGTTGATATGGATGCAGTGGATTTTGCATTATCATTACATCTTTTATATATCGTTCGCACAGTCTCTCCAAGTCTTCATTGAAAACGATGTGAAGTTAATGGGTCGATATGCTTTTGCAATGGAATGGTCCATTTTCCTGGTTTTGGTATGAACACAACTTTAACTTATCTCCAACCTTTTGTAATATACTTCAGTGCCAATGAGGATCTGAGGATTCCCACCAGGTGGGGCATTAAAGCATCCAGGCCCCACTGAAGTACAGCTGGATAAATGTCGTCAGTTCCTGAAGATTTAAAGGGGGAGAAGCTAGAGATGGCCCACCTCAGTTTGTGGTTCTGGAGTCAGGAAAGTGAGTTGATTTTAATAGTTGAAGGCTTTCCTTCAGATTGGCAGTTTTTGTGCCCTTCTCTTTGGTTAGTATACCTATATGACGTTATGGATTTTTGGAGTCTAGCTGCTTGGGGGAAATCTTCTATTTCTTCGCAGTAGATTTTCCATGCTTCTCTTTGTTTTTGTCTAATGAATGTTTTATACTCCTTGAGGCGAGACTTGTATGCGTTCCAATCCTCTTAGAGTCTGGTACTTTTTATCTTGTTGAAAGATTTCCTTGCCGGCCTCCTGATTCATCACATGGCACCACCATGGATTGGAGGCTCCATTTAGATCGACCTGCCTGAGGGGACAAGACATCTTATAGGCATTGTTTATGGAGTTTTGATTGGTTTCAGAGCAAAATTCCAAATCTCCTTTATTGTTAGGCAACACGTCCTTGATCTCGCAGAGCCCCTTTCAGACAGTGTGTTGGATACAGTCCAACAACCATGCCAAATTGGCAACATCGCAAAATCATTTAGTTCAGTTCTCTCTTGTTTCAAGATGGGTGAGGTTCGCGGGAAAAGTGTAATCTCCTCTAAATTCCTTAAAAAGGTATGTTAATTAAAGTTGTAAAAAATATATAATAAAAATGCAGTCCACAAAAAAGAACAATTTTCTTTATGTAGTAAGAAAACCCTACATAAAATTGGTCATTCGAGTGGATGGCAAGCAGTGAGTAAAAAAAAAAACGGTTCGTGTAAAAATGCAAAAACATATGTTAGCAACCGTCGTGTGAAGTGATAACGGATTTTCCTATGTTCTTGTGATATTAGTGCCCATATCTGTGAAGTACATCATTCGTTTTATTACAAGGTAAAACTTTCAATAAAAACAAGAATACATAACCTCATAAAAGGCCGGTCACGCTGCATGTTTGTATCACCATTTGGATAGAAAATGGCGTCTCTCGTCAATGAAGCGCCATCTAACAGCATAGAGTGAGGTGCTGAGTAAAAATCAAGGTAAGATCTGTCCGAATTCTTGTAACTTTCAAACCACCGCTAGGTGTCACTAGCGTGCACATTTTCTGCATTTTGAATAGAAAACAATTCAATTATGGCAACAAAGAAAGAAAAAGAAGATATTTCCAAGTTAAAACTTAAATTAAAATTGTGTACCAACACTAACAACGGGATCAGGAGATACATCGAAACACATGTGCAAGATACCATCAACGATCTTCTAATAGAAGAATTCCAACTAAGAAAACAGATCTTGGTTGACAACCAAAAGGCGTTTGATCAGCATCTTATAGATTTATTATGTTTAAGCCCTAATGAAGAGGAAAACTTTGAAGTTGATGAATTCAAAAATGTCTCTTGTGAACTACTTTCAAAAATTAATATTATTTTAAACAAATCTGTAGCTAAACCATATCAATCAAGTAATGTATACATGAGCCAAGCTCAAATTAATTCAAATTATGAATCCATATCGACAGCAAAGCTGCAACCTATACAAATTGAACCTTTCACGGGTAAAAACCTGAATAAATTTAAACCATTTATCGAAATTTTTAAAGCAGTTATTGAGAAAAACAGTAATTTATCGAAGGTGGAAAAACTCTTTTATTTAAGGTCATATTTAAGGGATGAAGCTCTGGCGTTGATCGACGTTTTGCCTATAATCGGTGACTCTTATGACAAGGCACTGGAAATTCTTGACAAAAGATACAATAATCAAACTATGCTCATAAATTCCTATATTTATTCTATTTTAGACTTGCCAAGTATTAGCAAAGGCACCACAATTGCATTACGTGAATTTGTGAGCAAAGTTAAACAACACTTAGGTAGTCTCAAAAATGTACTAAATGATACTATTGATACTTGGGATATGATATTAATTTGTATTTTATCTAAAAAATTAGATCAGTATACTAACAGAGCCTATCAAATAGATAGGGATGCTTCAAAACTGCCCACATTAAATGAATTTTTGGAGTTTTTAGAGGCACGTGCTACTGCACTTGAGGCTGTCAATCAGCTAGAAGTAAAAAATATTAAAGAAAAACATGTTCATATGACAAGGGCTAACCCTAGACAAACTATCACAAAAAAGGAAACAACATGTACTTTTTGTAAAAATAATGGGCACAGAATTTACAATTGTAAAAGATTTCAATCTCTGTCTGCTATTGAAAGGATTAATTTTATAAAAGACAATAAACATTGCACAATATGCTTAAACAACCATGAAGGTAAATGTAAATTGGATTTTAAGTGTGTTAAATGTAACAAAAATCATAACAGTATTTTACATCTGGATAATAATGTAACAGAAAATATAGGGCAAACTAGTCAGATTTTAGATAAAAAGGTTGAAATTTCCTGTCTTGCAAAGAATCTTCGAGATGAAATTTTGTTACCTACAATTAAAGTAAAATTAAAAACACAGTCTGGTGAATTCTTGAATGCTTATGCATTAGCTGACTCAGGAAGTCAAACTTCCTTTGTTACAAAAAATTTAATTGAAATGTTGAATGTTCCAACTTTCAACTACAATGTAAATATTTTCTGTGTTACAGAGACTTCATTCAAAATAACAAAGGCAGCTAACTTAAAATTATTTGCACAAGAAAACAATTATAGCCTAACTTCTAAATTTGCACTTGTGGATAAAATCACAAGCAATTTGCCAAAACATTCTCTAAACACATTTGAATTAAATATACCAAAAGGTGTGACTCTAGCAAATGATGAATTTCATCTTCCAAAAAACATTGACATTTTATTATCAGCAGATATAGTCTTTGAGATTTTGCAAGATGGTAAAATCAATTTAAAAAATGGTATTGTTCTAAAAAACACTACATTTGGTTATTTAGTATCAGGGACAATTCCCAAATGTTCTAACCTTAGTTTAAACAGCCACGCTTACTTTAGAAATCCATCGCTTGTATCATGTCATGCCTTGGCGCAGGAGGAAAATATTGAAAATATTATCTCACAATTTTGGGACACTGAAAAGGTACCAGAGCTATTTCCAGAATATAAAAGTGAGCAAGAGGCGTGCGAGGCCATTTTTAAAAGGTCAACCACATTAAAAAATGGCAAATTTCAGGTCAATTTACCACTCAAGCTAGATTTGTCAGAAATAGATCTAGGAGACTCTTTCTCAGTTGCATACAAACGTTTTCAGAATTTAGAAAAAAGGTTTCAAACAAATACTGATTTATTTAATAAATACAAAATTTTCATTGATGAATATATTAGTTTAGGTCATGCAAAAATAATTGATATCAAAGAATATGAGAGTGGTAATTTTCCGACCTACTTTATGGCACATCATCCTGTCATAAATGAAGACAAAAGGACTATAAAATTGCGGGTAGTATTTGATGGGTCAATGCATAGTAAAAATAAAAACTCCATAAATGACTTCCTTTATAATGGTGAATTGGTACAAAATGAACTTTTTGACATATTAATACTTTTTCGAACACACACTTATACTCTTTTAGCAGATATAAAGAAAATGTTTAGAATGATTTTAATTCATCCAGAGCATAGGCCCCTACTCAATATTTTATGGAGAGAAAGTCCACATGAACAAATTAAATGTTTGCAACTTCAAACAGTCACATATGGTCTAAAAAGCTCAACATTTCTTGCTACCAGGTGTTTAAAGGAAATTGCAGATTTAAACAAAAAAAATTATCCTTTAGCAGCAAAGGCTTCACAAAATTCCACATACATTGATGATATACTTGCAGGTGAGGATTCGTTACAAGATGTTCTTGAATTAAAATCTCAATTAATTGATTTGTTAAAATTAGCCTCCTTTGAGTTGCATAAATGGGCCTCAAACAATGAACTTATTTTGAATAATATACCCCTAGACGAACAACAGTTAGATGAAATAGACATTAATAAAAATAATAGCACAATAAAAACTTTAGGTGTGTCCTATGATATAAAAAATGATTGCTTCAAAATTTTTTCCCCAAAAAATGAAAATAACCCATGTGTAACAAAAAGGCAAATTTTAAGCTACATTTGCAAATTTTATGATCCTATGGGGGTGGGGGGACCTCTACTAGTAAAGGCAAAGGCCATTATGCAAAAGTTATGGGCCAGAAAGTTAGGTTGGGATGACATTGTACCCGAAGACTTGAAGCAATTATGGGACCAATTTCAAGGTAGTCTAAATAACATGCCCATATTAAAAATTGAGAGGCATCTGCATTTTTCTGGTGCACTAAAATTAGAATTGGTAGGGTACAGTGATGCATCTACAATTGCTTATGGTTGTGTCCTATATGCCAGAACGATTTTTGAAAATAAAGTATATTCAAACATTTTATGTTCCAAGTCAAGAATTACACCCATAAATAAAGACATCACAATACCCCGTTTAGAGTTAAATGGTGCTCTATTATTGGCAAATGTAGCAAGTCGGCTTTATACATTGCTAAGTCCAAAAATTAACGAAACATTTCTATATACTGACTCGAATATTGTTCTTTGCTGGATTAAATCAGACGCAAAGGTGTTAAATCCTTATGTCGCCAACAGAATAGTTAAAATTCAAGAATTAAGCAAGAATTTTCATTGGGCGTATTGCACTTCCAAATCAAATCCTGCAGACATGCTTAGCCGAGGTGTTGATCCTCACGAGTTCCATACAAAAACAACTTGGTTTCATGGACCAGAGCATCTTCAAAAATTAGATTTCTCTCACAATGTAGATAGCCCTGAAATTATCAGTCCTATGCCAGAAGTCATTGAAAGACAAGTTTTGACCAGTACAAATAATGAGAAATTATTTTTTGAAAACTTCTCTAGCTTAATAAAATTGCAAAGAGTTGTTGCCTATATGTTTCGTTTCATAAATAATCTTAAAAACAAAGAAAACAAATCGCTTGACAATTTAACTCCTTCAGACTTAGATAGTGCTTTAAAAATTATTATCAGAACAGAACAAAATAAATACTTTTCAGAAGAATTAAAGCTATTGAAATCAAATTCTCAAATTAAAAGCAATATAAAATCTTTGCATCCCTCGTTGATAAAGTGGGACTTCTCCGTGTGGGGGGTAGACTTCATAATGCTTCAGAAATAGCTTATGAACAAAGGCACCCTATAATACTGCCAAAAAACTCTCATGTAACCAACTTAATAATTAAAAGAGAACATTTAAGGTTGAATCATGCTGGTCAAAAACAGATACTTAGCAGCCTAAATATGAAATATTGGTTAATAAGTGGTAATCGTGAAATAAAAAAGAACATCCATTGCTGTACTGTATGCTTTAGGTTAAAGGCAAAATTTTCTACTCAATTAATGGGGTCTCTTCCTGAAGACAGGGTTAACTCTGGCAGAGTCTTTACACATGTAGGCATAGACTATTGTGGATTTTTTAATATTAATCAAGCTCGCATTAGAAAATCCATTATCACTAAGGCATATATAGTAGTGTTTGTCTGTTTCAAGGTAAAGGCCATACACCTTGAACTGGTCTCTGATGTGACAACAGAAACATTTCTTGCAGCACTAAAGCGTTTCATTTTCAGAAGAGGAAAACCTTCCAAAATATATTGTGACAATGGTAGCACCTTTAAAGGGGCCAATCATGAATTAACTGACCTCTATAAATTACAAGCTTGTAAGGAGCACAAAGATTCTGTTATCGACTATTCAGCCAATGAGGGAATTGAATTCAAATTCATTCCCAGTTATTCTCCAATATTTGGTGGGCTCTGGGAATCGGCAGTTAAAAGCACCAAACATCATCTTAAGCGAGTAATTGGGAACTCAACCTTAACCTATGAACAATTTAATAGCGTAATAATTGAAATTGAAGGAATACTTAATTCACGCCCAATTTCACAAATAAGTAATGACATAACAGACTTAAGTTACCTCACACCAAGTCACTTCTTGATAGGAGAACCTATAACCTCATATCCAGAATTAAATCATACCAAAACCCCTGACAATAGACTAAAACTCTGGCAAATATGTGTTAAAATTAAACAGTCATTTTGGAAAAAGTGGCAAAACGACTACTTAACGTTGCTACAAAATCGCCCTAAATGGCACAAAAATGAACCTAATTTGAGAGAGGGTATGCTAGTCATTTTAAAGGAAGATAACGCACCCCCTCTCAAATGGCCAATGGGCAGAATCACAAAGGTAATTCCCGGCAAAGATGCTAAGGTAAGGGTGGTTGAGGTAAGAACACAATCAGGCACATACTTACGATCGATTACAAAAATTGCTGTTCTGCCCATCGAGTAAATAATGTAAATATTACTTATGTAAATTCATGTAAATATTAGCCTTAATGTAAAAATACTTCTAGTGAAGAGGTGATAAAAAAAAATTGTGAATCAAAACAGTGATCTTCTAAAACTTATGCGTAAAAATGTATGAAGGTTCTTTTACTGTTATATTTCCTTGTAAAAACTAAAATACATACACACCTAGATATAATGATAGTTTTTAAGTAAAACAAAAAAGGTTAACTTGTAAAAACCTACTCAGTATGAAACAAACCTTTGCATAAAAAACATGCCACATTCGAATTGCAATTTAAGCAATCGCAAATAAATATTTTTCCATTGCAAAATACGCAATAATTCACAATTCAATTTTTTTGCAAAAAAAAAACGCAAATAAAAATATTAAACATTTTTTTTAAAATAATTAAATTTCTTCTATTTAAATACTATACTATATTAAGTAATAAAAAAAAATAGATTTTACTAAATTTCGTAATTTCCAAGGAAAAATCCTTGAATAAACAATGTTTCAAAAAAAAGGGGGAAAAATTGCCTTCTTCTGGGCCCCCAGCATGTTGGATACAGTCCAACAACCATGCCAAATTGGCAACATCGCAAAATCATTTAGTTCAGTTCTCTCTTGTTTCAAGATGGGTGAGGTTCGCGGGAAAAGTGTAATCTCCTCTAAATTCCTTAAAAAGGTATGCTAATTAAAGTTGTAAAAAATATATAATAAAAATGCAGTCCACAAAAAAGAACAATTTTCTTTATGTAGTAAGAAAACCCTACACAGTGGACATATTTTGTCCGCTCCGTTTTCCTGGAATCGCGATTTAGAGTGTAGGTTGTGAGTGCCACTTTTATTTCAAATTTTATCCAGCCGGAATCCGACATTGAAATGTCAGACAGGCATGGCGGATATTATATTCGAAATGTTAGTAGCGGATAAGGTAATATCTATTCGCGTTTGACTTCGAGAGTTAATAAAAGTTAGTTTAGTACCTCTATTTAGAATACAGAGATTCTTGTTAGTTCTGTAATCATAAAAATAATTACCTTTAGTGTTAATATCTTTGCTACCCCAGATTACGTGGTGAGAGTTTGAATCGCTGCCTATTACCAATTCAAGCTTCTGGGTGTGACAGTGTTACACAAGGTCCTGCAACTCCTTTATTGGTGGTGGTTTGGCTGCGTCTGAGGGAAGGTATGAGGATGCCAGTATTAATACTTTCTTTTGACCTTTCTGCGCATATTCCATCTTCACTACCGTTAGTGGCTAGGTCTTAAAATTTCTAAGGACATATATGGCCGTCCTAGGTTACTGATTGCTTGGAAAGATGAAAATTAAACCTTTTGGATTATTTAGACCCATGATTTTGGTATGTCTTATCCAGAGGTCCTGGATAAACTTGTGTCCTGCATCACATCAAGGTGGCGGCATAGTGTTGCCGAAGCTACTTTTTTGTGCTGAAGGATACACTGAATAAATCTTACCTAGTCATTATCCATCTCTTCTTGATAATGGTGAGGTAGGTTTAGCTGTTAAGGCCATCTCCACATCCTCACTTGTAGGTGGGTTGACGTTGCCTGTATCTTGGCTTATAGCTGTTGATTCTGACAAGAGACTGTCTGTCGCCATCTTAGGAGATGGCTCGACAGTTTCCACAGAAGCAACAGCTTCTTCGAGTTTTTTATAAAACGTCTATAACATCCTAGCAGTCCCAAAAATCCTTTGATTTGTTTAGTAGTTTTGGGTCGTAGTGTATCAAGGAGAGTTCAGACTCACTATTTCGAAAAACGTCCGGTAGATGGCGCTGTTGGTGGCGCTGTTGTTGGTGTATTGTGTGTTGTCTATCTTGTCGCTGTTGGTTGTCTATCTTCTTGTGTGCGTCGTCCATTTTTATCCTATCGAATGCTAGATGGCGCGCTGTGACGTGTATGTCGTCCATTGTTTACCCAGTGAGTGTATTGTACAATTTATTAAATTGAAAATGGATTTTCACCGTTGCGGGGTTTGAACCCACGATCTCTGCGTATGTAATTTCTCTATTGTACGCGTTAACCGATATCGTAATAAAGCTCCCGTAGTAATTTAAGATAATTGTGGATGTGTATCAGATATACTTAATTTATTTGATGTATGTATTTATTAAATTAGGGATGTTGAGTAATTTTTGGAATATCTTTTATTTTAAAGATGGACCCTATATAAACACGAAAATAATAATTTTATAAATAATATGACAAATTTCAATAAAAATACGTGAATAAAAATAGTTTTCAGAATTCCCGCTAAAACTATAAATGTTTTGGTATCGTCGTCGGGGTTCGAACTGTCGATCTATGGAACCACATGAGTGCGCCTTAACGCGTCACGCCACATAGTTAAGCAAGCTATATCTGAACAGAATAAAATATATTTACAATATAAAATTTTGGAACGTATAAAAAGCGACACTTAACATAAAATGATAGAGGTATTTACCTTAGAACAAATCACGACATACGAGTGAAAGTGTCTATTATTTGTTTTTAGATGTACATTACAAACAATTAAATTTATATTTTTATGTCTTTTGTTATAAAACATTAAAGTTGAAATAATAAAACAATTCAACGACCTGTATCCTATTATTTTTATGCCTTGTTTATCAAAAGACATTAGGAAAGTATCTGTGTTAATATTATACAGATCTTCATCCAAAAAACATCTTTCAAACTTGCTGACATCAATAATAATGGGAAACACACTAAAAATGTGACATTTCTTTTGTAGACTTTCAGATTTTTGCTGTCCGCGTACGTTAATAAAGTCTACAGCATACAACAACTTAGCTTCCCATATATCATTTATTTGGGTATACTCGATGTCACCTGAAGAATATCGAATGCCATGCACGTTCTTTTTCAGGTATGACGCAGTTTTCTTCTCGAACCAGACATGTACAGATCGAAAACATTCTAAGTCATCGCCTTTGCTCACTGAGCTACGAACCCACATTAATATATTGAAAACAGTCTCAGTCAGAGCCTTTTATGACATACGTTAGAAAAATTGAAAGTTTGTCTAATTGTGTATCCAAATAACAGGTTCTTTCTGAGTACGATTTTTATTATATTTTCTCATGTTTCATTCTACACCTTTGCTCCTAGGTTTCACACCCTTACTTGGTTGTACCATACTGAGGACGGCTCATGAGCCAGAAACATGCATGTCTGCGGTTACCACTCTTATTAGTAGCCCTCTTTTTCTTTTTGCGTGCAATACCCACTCATATCTTTGTTGCTTGTTATATATACAGGGTGCGGCAGATAAACGGTCAATTACAAATATCTCGAGAACTAAAGGTATCTGAATTATGAAAATTGGCATGAAGGGGTTTTAAATAATGAGCTATTTAATCAAAATATTGCCGTCACCATTCTACTTCCGGTTATACCGGAAGTTGCACATAACTTTGTAATTTTTAATGAAAGACCCTGCATATTTTTCAATTTTAGAAATATTTACGTTATTCTCAACATTTTTTTAATACTTCCCTATACCTATTTTGAACCGTTTTTGAGTTGTAATGTTTTTTATATGAAAATTTCACTTTTTTACCATGTACATAAAATTCAATATCCTCTAATGTAATTTGAATAAAAGTTTAAATTTCTTAGGAACCATTTACCACATACCGCTTTATCGTTTACACTGTGAAGTTACCTTTTTTATTATACAGGGTGCTGCCAAAATTGGAATATAAACGGAATCCACAATCTTCGCGTAATTCCTTTTTTTCAAATGGGACACCCTGTATGTGATTATTTATTTTAGAAGAATTCGTTGCCCACTATCGATATGTATTACTATTCCATATACCTATCTCCTGCAGTTTTCAAATAAATCAGCTTTATACATTTTTGTCACAAAAAATTAATTTATCAAGTCGCCTATGGAATATTCTGACAAATGTCAGTTATTGTTAATGTTTAGTAGTCACCTTGTTGTATGCCGTTGTGTGAAAGGTATAATAATAGTTTGCCTTTAATTTTCTTGACAAAATAATAATGGCACATTTAGGATATACAAATGATGATTTTTTAAATTTGATTAAGATTCACGGTTAGTATAACAGAATAGTATCCAGAACTTGCAGAGTGTTTGCTGAGAGATATCCTGAAAAGCCTCGACCAAATCATAAAACTGTAAAACGTTTGCTGCACAACTGTTCTTAGTTTGGCAGTTTAAAAGTAGAAGAAATAAGCCCAAGACCCATGTCGATAATGAGGATTTACAAATACACATCCTGGGATATTTTACAGCTCATCCAAATTCATCCTTAAGGGAATGTGAGAAACTGTTAGAGGTGGCGACTAGAACAATTCACAGAATTTTAAAAAAACATCATTGGGCCCCTTATTCGTATACACTAGCTCAGCATTTACATCCTGGAGATTATGTAAGACGTGTAGAATTTTGTGAATGGATTCTAATTAAATGCCAAGAAGATAAAGATTTTACAAAAAAATTATTTGGTGTGATGAATCGAAGTTTACTAAAAATAGTTTGTTTAACCGCCATAACAGTCACTTCTGGGGTGACGAAAATCCTCAAGTCACATGGGATAGTAAATTTCAAGTGTCCCTTTTCGTTTAATGTTTTTTGTGGTGTGAAAAATAAGAAGATATTCGCTCTCATGATTTATGACGAAAATTTAAACGGAGAGCGTTACTGCAATATCTTACGGCAAGTAATGGACGCTTTACCTAATAATGAGACTAACGAAGCTTGGTTTCAATAAGATTGTGCACCGGCTCACAATCTTCGATGAGTAGGCACATTGCTTGATGAAATATTTATCGATAGATGGATAGCTAATGAAGGTCCGTTTTTCTGGCCACCAAGATCCCCACAATTGTCACCATTAGATCACTATATTTGGGGATATGTTAAAAATAAGGTATTCTCTAAACCTGTCACTACTAAGGAAAATATGATAAACAAAGTCCTTCACGTTTTTAACGAAATAGATGGAGAATCACTATCAAGAGCTACTAATGAAAATCTGATTAAAAGAGTCCATAAATGTTTGGAAGTTGATGAAGAACATTGTGAACATTTGTTGCATTAACAAGCTAGTGCCTTATTATCTTTGATAGTATCTGTATAATTGTTGAAAATGTAACTTAATAAATTAATACCACATAGCCTATAACAAAATTAATTTTTTGTGACAAAAATGTATAAAGCTGATTTATTTGAAAACTGCAGGAGATAGGTATAGGAAATAGTAATACATATCGATAGTGGGCAACGTATTCTTCTATAATACATAATCACATACAGGGTGTCCCATTTGAAAAAAAGGAA
Organism: Galeruca laticollis; assembly: GCA_963921935.1. NCBI lineage: Eukaryota > Metazoa > Arthropoda > Insecta > Coleoptera > Chrysomelidae > Galeruca > Galeruca laticollis. The sequence continues at coordinate 9,794,960 of OY998180.1, read as the reverse complement.
TTACGTGAAGATTGTGGATTCCGTTTGTATTCCAATTTTGACAGCACCCTGTATAATAAAAAAGGTAACTTCATAGTGTAAACGATAAAGCGGTATGTGGTGAATGGTTCCTAAGAAATTTAAACTTTTATTCAAATTACATTAGAGGATATTGAATTTTATGTACATGGTAAAAAAGTGAAATTTTCATATAAAAAACATTACAACTCAAAAACGGTTCAAAATAGGTATAGGGAAGTATTAACAAAAAATGTTCAGAATAACGTAAATATTTCTAAAATTGAAAAATATGCAGGGTCTTTCATTAAAAATTACAAAGTTATGTGCAACTTCCGGTATAACCGGAAGTAGAATGGTGACGGCAATATTTTGATTAAATAGCTCATTATTTAAAACCCCTTCATGCCTATTTTCATAATTCAGATACCTTTAGTTCTCGAGATATTTCTAATTGACCGTTTATCTGCCGCACCCTGTATATATAACAAGCAACAAAGAGATGAGTGGGTATTGCACGCACAAAGAAAAAGAGGGCTACTAATACTAATCTTACATTACAGCCTTTTTTCAGCAACTTTATTGCAGGCAATATAAATTGCATGCAAAATTCAAAACTATTCTTCTTACATTTGAGCCTATTTGTAGCAAATTTCCAAGATTTCTTTGACAATCGACATTATTATCGCATTAATTTTAAGGTTGGAATGTAAAAACAAATTTAAACCTACAAAAAAGGTGAAAATTCGCTTTGAAAATTAATACAGAAAAACCATAAATTTTACTTCTGGCAATCACTACAAATGCTATTGTTGCTACTTATATAAAAATGCGTATTGAAAAAAGGAGGAATAGATCGTGTTGGAACAAGCCATGGTTAAATAAAACAAAGGGAAACTTAAAAATTACAAACGAATTCAAAGATTGTAATGACTTGAAAATCTTTAAAAACTACCTGAGGATGGATGAACCTACATTCGATAAGTTGTTAGAAAAATTGAGCATCGAATAAAGAAAACTGATTTCGACCAACACAATAATTATGTTGTCAAAATCTAAAATCACTAAAAATACGTAAAGTTGCACGTAAATAACCTTGAAAATTAGAAACATTTCTATATTTTTCAAGCCTGAAAGTTGCAGTGAAAATAGGCCGAAACGCATGCGCAATTATTATTCAAGAAAGGCCAGCAATTAAATTGCTAGCAATTTCTTTAAAAAGGCTGTAATGTAAGATTAGTTTAATAAGAGTGGTAACCGCAGACATGCATGTTTCTGGCTCATGAGCCGTCCTCAGTATGGTACAACCAAGTAAGGGTGTGAAACCTAGGAGCAAAGGTGTAGAATGAAACATGAGAAAATACAACAGAATTCAACAGGATAGTTCAACGCAACATTGTAGTTAACGCTCTACATTATTATATACATTTTTAAGATTTTTGAGTCATTTTCAATTTCATTAACGTGTACGTAACTACGCAATAGATTGAGAATATTCAAAACTCCATCATAGATTTGCTGTAGTTTTTCATTTGGTTGTTGTCCCATCATTACTAAATCCGTATTTAGATAATTTCGACTGTCTGATCTGCGAAGTTTCTCGTTAACACATCTCTTAACTAGTTCCACGTAGATACATTTTGTATATTTACGACTAATTTAGCATTACCGGTTAATTTAGATATTAGACAATTCAATAAATACACATTTTGGAAACAATTTGGTGTGTCTATTCTGTAAGATGAATCAATTAATGATTTACAGACACTTAGATATCTGTTCAAATCATTTGGATTGCCATCGAAATCTGGCACACATTTTCGATAATCTGGTCTAAATTCGGCCATAATTAAATTATTATTAACATTTGTTTGACTTGTTGAACTTTGGTTTAAAATTAGTGAGTCATTTGAAGGTTCTAATTTAAACTTTGAAGAATGTTTGATAAATAGTCAACTTCAGACATAAAATGTATTGTACTTACAGTAACAGTAGAAGAAATATTTTTAGCATTACTATAGAGATGTACTCCGGTTCGGCAATTTTTGTTTTCCTCTCTCTGCAAAATTGGACTATTTTCGGTCCAATTCCATTGGATGGACTTCTTCATACTTGGGGTCGTTTCGGTGTGCGATACACTGGGTTTCCTGACGTTCTAGGAGCCAATCTAAACTACCATTAGCAAATTATTAACTTGAAATACAGTTTTTAAAAACGTTTATTTTACAAAAGTGATAATTCTACAAACTATGATAAAAACAATGTGAAATCTAGTCACTGACCGACTGTTCAATTTACAAACAAGTAATTTTATATATAATTTTTATCTTGATAACAGGGTATTCGTCTTACACCGTGGAACAGCGACTCATCGGTTTCCATGAGAATCGTTGATATAATTGGCGCAAATGTTGAAGTACAACAGCGGAAATTAAATAAAACAGCAGTTACATTGCTTAAACTGACTGTTTAACAACACTTTCAACACCAAGAAAAAAGTTTTTACTCTTTGATATTGTCTAAAGAAGTCTCTTAATTATTTATATAAGAAATTATAATAGATAAAAAGGGTGTAAAACACTAAACCACACTATTAACACCACATAAACAATAGCTATTTGTATAAAAAGGGAGGAAAGTGCTACTTTTCCTCCCGAGAGCGGAGGGCAGTAATCATTCGAGGGAGGAAAAGGCACCCATGTTATACATATGCTTTTTCCGCCTCCCTCAAATAACAAGACATTTTCAATAATTTATTTATGAAACTAACAAACAAAATTAATAAATACTACTTATTTTACTAAACTTGGCTGGGCATCGAGGATGGACTTCTAAAATGCTTGGCTGGGCATCGAGGACGGACTTCTGAAATGCTTGGCTATGCATCAGGGGTGCACGTTTTTATTTGTACTTCAAATCCCTTGGGATTTCAACTGTCCCTTTATATCCCTTGGGTCTAACATAGTTTCTAACATGTGAGACTAAAATAACCACTTTAGTCTCGGAATTGCAAAAATTATTTCATTTATAACCCTCTGTCAGGAGGTGGTTACGGATTGCCGGGTAGGGTTGTACAGTCATAGACAGGATTCCAAAATAAAATAAGTTTATTCTTATAAACATATTTACATATGTACAACAAGATCAATACCTGGCCTAAAATTAAATATTTATTATATCGGTCCCTATAAGGTTGCGTATCTAATTATTTCTCGTCGGCCGGGGAGATATACCTACGGAATATTGGTTTGGACGATGCAAACGCCGAGACTTCGGTACACGAGATGCTCGTGTGAGCTCTTGAAGGAAGAATACGTCTTTTTGGGTGAAGCGAGGTTTTTTGAGTTGGAAGATATCAAGGTATTTATAAGGCTTTTACTAACAAATTCCTTTGTGTAATCGAACCTTTCTCTTTATTTTTTAAAGTGAATAATTAAACAAATTAAGTAGTTTCTCTTTTTTATTTCTCTTTTTTTTTGGAGTTTTCATATTTGAAAAAAACAGGTAAATAAATAAAAAAAAGGAGTTAGATGGGGGATAATACAGGGGGGGGGGCGAACCCCCCTAATGAGAATGCCTTTAATTTGAATCAAAACGACATAGATATGAATAGTTTACCATCGGGTAATACAGATAAACAACAAACAAAAAACGGGACGTAAATGAGATAAAAAATGTAAATAAAAAGTATTCAAATGTTAGAGAAATTTATACCTATACGGATAAAGGCCCCTATGAAGTATATGTTGAGGCTAAGGAGGAAAAGAAACATATTGGGAATTATAATTATTTAGCTGTTGCGAGAGAGTTGTATGACTTAAAGATTAATAATGTAAAAACAATCAATAAAAAAGATAAAAGTAGAATTGGTGTAGTATTTGCAGGGTACAAAGATGCTAATAACTTTTTAAAGAATAAGGAATTAAATGCAAAAGGGTATGCCTTGTTCATACCTTCCAAAAATATATCATGTAAGGGTATTGTGAAAAACATAGATAAAACTTTTACAGACGACATGCTCTTGAAATATTCTGAAACTAACAATGAAAATATTAAGATTAGTGAGGCAAAGAGATTCATGAGAAAGATTAACCAACAAGTAGAGGGTGAGACGGGGGCGAGCTCAGTTGACAAACTAGTGTCGACTGGGACGGTCCGGTTTACCTTTACAGGAACATTTTTACCAAGAAGCGTTAAAATAGGTGGTATAGATCATAGAGTATTGCCATATATCATGCCCGTATTTCAATGTTATAACTGTTTAAATTTTGGGCATATTAAAAAAATGTGCAAAACAAAATCAAATAAATGCATAAAATGTGGCGAAGTACATGAGAAAGATAAATTTTGTCTAATGAAATGTATTCACTGTAAATCAACTGAGCATACGAGTACAGCTAAGATGTGTCCTGAATACAAAAGGCAAAACTTAATTAGAGAATCCATGTCATTGGATAATATATCATTCTTTGAGGCATCTGAAAAATTTCCTAAAGTATTAAATAATAATGTAGAATTTTCACGTCACTCTACCTAGTAAAGAAAATACAGATAGTAACCTCATCACGATTGACAGTAGAAGAACAGCGCATATTCAGCAAACTCCTTTGAGCAATAAATTCTCGCAGGTAGTGGGAACAAAAAAACGGAAAACGGATAACGGTATAGGGTATGATAAAAAAGTACACAACAATCTATTAATAAATCCCAGTGGGAGATCACCAGGATCCACTGGAACATATTATATTCCCCCTTCAATAGATGGAGAGAGCGAACCCACATTTAATACTCCATTGAGTATGAATAGAAATGATAATGAATCTCATGTGCTTCACCACATTATGAATATAGCTAGTAAACTTAATATTTATGATAGAGAACATGTTCTTAATTTTATGGATCAGTTATTGAGGGTATCGGCCCCTAATATTTTTAAAACAAATAGTAATGGCTCAACAAGTTAAGATAAGTGAATCAGTTAGAGCAGGCTATAATGTAAATAATCTTAGTAAAAATAAAAATATAAATAATTATTCAAAAGTGAAGGATACAGATTGTGATAATAACTTTAATAAACATAAATTAAAAATTTGTCAGTGGAATATTCGAAGTGTGAGATCTAATTATAATCAACTAAAAAAGTTTTTAGAGGAAATAAATCCAGATATAGCATTAATAAATGAAACATGGTTAAACAACACATATTATTTTAAAATAAAAAATTATAATACATACAGACAGGATAGGAGTGATGGGTTTGGGGGTATAATTACATTGGTAAAAAATAAAATCCAACACCAGTTCATCAACAACGGGGACAACTTCCTAACGTCTATGCAGACATTGATAGTTAAAATAAGTTCCTTAAATTTGCATGTAATAAATGTGTATAATCCGTCAGGTAATAGAATTAATAGGAATCAATGGAATTCATTATTAAACTCAACGCCAAAACCGTATATTTTAATGAGAGACATCAACGCTCATGATCAATTATGGGGTTGTATAGATAGTGATTATAATGGGAAAATTGTCAAAGATTCTATTGAGGATGAGGGGTTAATTATACTGAATGATGGTAGCCCCACAAGGATGGGGTTGCCAAATCAAAATAAATCAGCAGTTGATTTAACAATAGTATCGGAAGAATTAGGTACGGGTTGTCACTGGTATGTATATGATGACACGGGGGGTAGCGATCAATACCCTACAATATGCGAGATACTCAATAATAAAGAAATTGTTAACGTAGTTAGGGAAAGAAATTTTAAAAAAGCAGATTGGGAACAATTTGCAAATAATATAGAAGCAAACATGAATACGTTGAGTGAAGAATTAGACTATTCAAATTGGTATAACATAATCGATAATGCTGCAGAAGAAAGCATACCCTATTTTAGTAATAATAGTAAATGTAAATTTAACAGTTGGTGGGATAAGGAGTGTTCAGAGTTAGTTCATAAAAGAAAACGAGCTATACATAAATACAAATCAGAAATGAATACACAAAATTTCATTGAATATAAAAGAGTGCAAGCACTTGTTAAACGTAAATTGAAAATTAAAAAGAAAATCTCCTTCAGAGAATTCTGTAGCATCCTAAATAGAGTTACCCCAATAAAAAAAGTATGGAAAGTAGTCAAGGGTTTCAAATCATATTTAACTAATAATAATATAAATTTTCCAAACAAAGAAATCTCTAGAAACTTGCTAGAATCACTATCTAGCTATGATATAGACCCTGAATTTCAGTTAATAAACAACAATATAGAGGTAAATCCGTTTTCCTATAATGAGTTCTGTAATGTGGTAGAGGGTAAAAAGGATAAAGCAACTGGTATAGATAATGTATCATTTTCTATGTTAAGAAACCTAACTTATGTGGCACAACTAAAGTTATTACAAATTTATAATAATAGTTTGGATACAAGCAGTGTACCCATGCAATGGAGAGAGAGCATAGTAGTGCCTATATTAAAGGAAGGTAAAGACCGGGATCAATGTGAAAGTTACAGACCAATCTCATTAACTTCATGTGTGGGGAAAATATTAGAGAACATGATTAAGGTCCGGCTGGAATGGCTCCTGGAACGTAACAAAAAATTTCCAAAATTTCAAATAGGTTTTAGAAGAGAAAGGGGATGTAGTGATGTAATTGGCCCAGGATGCACCAGTAAAGGTCTTGCGCAGGGTTCACCATTGAGCCCCCTTCTCTTCAATATATATATATATATATATATATATATATATATATATATATATATATATATATATATAGATATTGAAAACAAAACCCAAAAGGGGCTTAATATAATGAGAGCGGTAAGAGGTATTCATTGGGGTGCAGATCCATCTACAATGCTTATGATATATGAAGGTATCATAAGATCTCATTTGGATTATGCTAGTTTTGTACTTAAACCATGTAAGAAAAAAGTATCAAATGTGTTAGACAGAATACAATATAAAAGCTTGAGATTAGTTACAGGCGTAATGAAATCAAGACCTATTAATTTATTATTAATCAATGCTTTTTAAATGAGTTTGCAGATAAATTTGGGACATATACATGGGTATACACAGATGGTTCATTAAATCCAATAAATCAAAGTGTAGGATGTGCAGTTCGCATTCCGGAAATTGAATATAATTTTTCAACGAGATTATTCGACCATACACAGATATGTTCAGCAGAAATCATTGCTATTAATAAAGCTGTAGGGGTATGCATTAAAACCTAATGAAATATGTAATATTTACAGATTCACTGAGTGCTATTAATAAGATAGAAAACACAAAGTATGGTAACAATAACTATAATGCATTAAAAACTAAAAGATTAATTTTAGATGCCAGTAAAGCCAATTTTGAATTTATCCTAGCATGGATTCCCGGACATAAGGGTGTAATGGGAAATAAACAAGTAGATACAGTAGCCAATGTAGGTAGGATATTAAAAGTGCCACCAGATATTAAAATTGAGAAATATGACTACTACCCATTTTTTAAAAAGCAAATTGTAAACTTACATAACAATAACTGGGCCGAGTCCTTTAAGGTAAAAGGGAAATGGTATCCTAACCTGGATAGTTTCCCTCATGAACCTTGGTTTTTGAAATTCCCTTATACAGATCGGAGACATAACAACAATAATAATGCTCAAAATAGGGCATACCCTTAGTAAAGCTCATCTTTTTAAAATCAGAGTTATTGAGGATGAATATTGTGAATGTGGGCAAACCGAGGATCTACATCATATATTTTTCGAATGTCCTTTGAATCAAACCGCGAATTTTGATACATACAAAGAATTAATAAAAATAGGCTGTCCAACCCCCATTTCACTTCCTAGTATACTAAACCAAATTAACGTAAAAGTAATTATGAAATTTATTAATACTTTCCAAATTAAAATTTAGACAATTAGGAAAAAATAAAATTAGATGTTACATCCTGAGAAACCCTATCTGTTAATCCTGGGTTCCTTATCCTGAATCCGAGGCAACATTCCGGGGTTGTGTAATGCTCGGCAGTTGCCCCCGAGCGAGAAAAGTTCTTTACCTATGTTGTTTTGTTTTATAATATGTCTAGCCTTATACAGAAGAACTTATCAAAGGGAAGAGGGACAGTTCCAGACATTCCGAAAGGAATATTTCCGAAAATAAATAAAAGAAACCTGCGCTGGCTAAATACCTAATGGGTGGAGGCCAAAAAACTGAAAGAAGAAGAAGAAGAAGACTTCGGTACACGGGTGTAAGCGGTGATACGGGTTCTGGATGCTCGTCAGAGTCAATACCTCGGGCGAGACGAAGTACCTCTAAGTCAGTACCTTAGAGGCGGGAAGAGTCAATACCTCTTCACACGGGTGGCCGTCGTTTGGTAGGTCAATACCCTACCAAATGGAAAGAAGGATGCTCGGAAAGTCAATACCTTGCCGACAGAAGGGTAGAGCCTAACGAGTCAATACCTCGCCAGACTGTAGGAGAGGTCCTTTCGATTCAATGCCTCGACTGGCCTGTCTCATTGAAATTGTTGGTCGGTTTATATATCCATCAGCTGTCGATAAAAATTGGATTGGTTCGAACCATAGGCGTATCATCAGCGGTGTTCACCGGAACATTGTTACACATTGTCGTCACTTTTACTTTTCCTCCCTAGGGAGGAAAAGTACGACTTTGCTCCCTACAATGAGACTAAAAAAATGTTGAATTTGGGTAGAAAAGTTGACCGATTAGGAATTAAAATCGCCAAAGGATTACTTCTTACCTTTTTTTCCTGACTTCTTCCAAAGGTTGCAACCTTCCCCTTCTAATAAATGGACTGTATCTTCTTACGAGAGGGTTGGTATCGTGAAACACTGAAGACCGGCACTAACGCACACGTTTCGTTGAGATATCTATTCTCTTCGAACCCGTATATCGAAGGAAATGTATACTTTGGATAGAGGTAGGCAGAAAACAATTTTGTCACGTCTACATGAGTTTCGACTTGAAAGTTAGGTAGCATATAGTCAATAGCCTTCGACTTTTATAATCTTAGTAGAGTTCCTGAAGTTATCTTTTCTTTGGCTAGACTTTCATTTATAACTTCATTTCTTTTGTTCATTCCCAGGTAAGTGACGCTATTGATATTGGTTTGAAAATACAGGTCTCAATATATAGACCTGTGAAAACCTGGTTTGTTTGTTTACTCTTGAAATAGGTAAACATCCCGTATAGGTAAATTCAAAGTTAGAACACCAAGCGTAAATCTTTTGTCACGTTTTTATATATATTTCTATGAAAGGTTATGAGATTCTATTCTTAATAGCTCATCCAAGATTTATATTATTTAGTGAAGCTATGGTGGCATTTAGAATTGAGAAAAACTGACAGTGACACCGAATGATGTGAGTCCAAACCCTCCTTTCAGTTCTTCCACTTCTTCCAAACGTCTTTATTAATATATGTAAAAAATCAAATTGACTAAGAACTGCCAACGCTGGGAATCGTCAAAGGAAGCTCTCCAGGCGAATAGAACTACTTCACAATTCATGTGTTCAGTGTGTGGTTGTTCAACGTAATGGCCTATAGTGTAAACTAGAGCATGAACATATTACATTTTTAAATTATGATCATTCTTATAGTTTAACCTTTGCCTTGTTATGGAAATCAATCTAGATAATTGCAGAGTTTATGTTTTAATTTGAAGTGAATCATAATACAAAGTAAAAATGAAATTAATAATATCAATTAAATATGACGAAGTGGATAAACAAACACATTATTCTTTTAAAGCAGGAAATATAATTAACCTGTGGGAAAATTTCAAGATAAATCAGACACTATATTAGATTATGTAAGATCCTGTTAACCACCGGTATTAAGTTTGGCAAACATGATCATTAATTTATTTTGTACTGCAAAACCTTAATTTATTTGTATAGTAATAATTAGATAGACTTCCAAAAAAAGACAAAGAAACTACAGTAAACTTGAACTGTGGGAATTGTATTTTGTCCCCTCTTTTCATAAAAACATTTTGACAAATAAAAACGAATATTATTGAAATAAATATGGACAGCTCAGTATTAGGTTTTAAGATTTTCGTAACGTATATTTTATATTAGAACGTAGAAATTGAAAGTTCTTTTATTAATATTTTAATGAAGAAATTTGTGAAATGTTAAAAAATGTTTTATATTTATATAATAAAAATACCATAGAGATAATAAGAAACTTTGATATATTTTGTACACATTGACAGATTCAAATATGCCTAATTAATCGCATATTATGTAAGCATATTAATAAATAAAATTTAGTATCGAATAACATCACTCAGTATTTGAATTTTTCTTCATTTTTCTTAAGCTTCAAAATTATAAAAAATTATTGTTAGCTGAATTTTTCAAATGTGATAATCCTAATTCATCAACCTACTGCATTCTTTATGTTTCAGGAAATTTTGGTTACTCACCCATTCACAAGAATATCAAACTGGTCATCGGGTAACACCTATTTCCATATGACAATAGGAAATTTGGTCAGAGGATCAAAACTGTTATGTGAAACGTCTTTAGGTTATAAAATGGACGATTTATTAACATCCTATATTTCACTCATGCTAACGAACATGAATAAACAAAGAAGTATCAGAATTAAGTGACTATTTAAGTCATAAAATTTGAAAACTAAAAAATTCAAGTTGTAAAAATGTACTCCATTAAAAATGTAAAATGTACTTTAAAACTAGTTAGATTTTTAAACATCAATTGTAAATAAGTAAATATGAACATACTGCTAAAATTGCTGTTATTGAATAAAAAATTCAAAAATACTAGGTACAACTAATACATTTTTTCTTCAGCATATTGAAATAATTGCTATTCATAAATAGTTTCATACCAATAAAAATTAGTTGAGTATTTGAAAAATAGATAAAACCTCTCAAATCAAGTTTTCAGCTTTCATTCTATTCACTAGATGGGAATAATCTGTCTTTCGCTGACCACACATCCACCCACCCCAAGTCGAGTTTAATTTTTCTTTGGAAAACTTTCAAGATTCGCTTTCACTTGAAGACAAAACTGTTTCTATCCAGTTACTACTTACGAGCCTTCTTATAGATAGACTAATTACATCAATTTAGTGCTGGAATTGCAGATAATTAAGTAACAGTAGAAGTAAGAACAACAGCATCAACATCAATAGTCAAATTTTATAAATTTAAACAACACTTTTTGTATGTTTTCTCGAATTGATACTTGGAGATATAGACAGGCTTCATCTTGACTAAATAATGTATTACTAAAATATTCCTTCTATGAACATGTAACTAGACGATCTAATAAATTCATTTTGTACAAAACTATTATATTGCTTTAACGTCACTACCACTTACAATTTTTAATCCTAAATATATTTTTTTAAAGCAATTTCAAAACTGATTAACAATTCCCCTCTGTCTATTCAAGAAAGTATGGTAATCCAATAAATATATCGTTGTTTCTTAAACGAAAATTAATAAAAAAATGTTATAAGGGACTGGTTTGCTACATACAGAATCTTCACATAAGACTAATCAAGGAGTTCCTGAGATTCTGGTTGAATAGGTTAAAAATTCCTGCCAACCTGAAGGAGGTTTTTCATTTTGGGTTTTTATAGAGATTATAGAATGTTGAATAATTGTCTGTTTCGTAAGGGACTGCTTAGGTCTTAAATCTGTACATCAGGGACAAGCAGTTTATGAAACTTTGTGATGATGCAAATGTCTCTTAAATGTATACCTCTACCCAATTTCTTGTTGATCATAAGAATCTGTGGCGATTACTGGTAAAATACAATGCTGAAATCACAGATAACTGAGAAACAGACAAATATTAACAAAGTGGAAATAAAGTAACACGTCTTATTGTTTTGTAATGCTTAACATAAGTAATAATTATAGCAGCTTATGAGCAATAGTCTCGAAAAATGTTTAAATTAAAATTGAGGAATAATTTGGTAAATTGTTGGAATTCCCTGTTTGATCGATTCTGTTTTCAGATTTATCCATTTTCACGCAGCTCTATCATCTTCCAAAGTATATACCAATTTTGGTGATAATTAATTCTAAGTTTATTGTGAAGCAGTTGTATTGGAATATATATGCAGCAGTATATTCTTCAATTGAATAGGTATGAGCTGTAATCATTAAAGTGTATATAGAACTTATCCCCTAATGGAGTTAATCAATTTTTGTAAAAATAAATAAACAAAAATAACCTAAATAAATTAAAAAAAGAAACCAAGCAATAATAATTATATCATTGATTCATACACACAGTCGTTTACTACAGGTTGGTTATTTAAAGGGACCTCTTAGAGGAATTGTCGAAATTCTAGCTAAATTAGTTTGAGCATAATCTGATATTTACTTTGTTTATAGTGAGAAATAGTTACCAGAGGAAAAAATTACTAGTCATTTGGTCAATCCTAAGCAATATTTGAATTGTAAAAAATTTCACCATCCACAAATTACAAGTATTTGAGATATTGTGTTGCTAGCATAAATATTGAAAATGTCCAACGAAACAGGATTTGTTGAATGAACAGAAAATGCTTATTTATTATATACCTACTTGATTACAATCATCAGATTGTAATTAGTTATTTAGTCTCATTATTTAAGGTGAGGTTGAAATAAAATATTTGTCATGTTTTTCAATTGAGAGCACTTGTATATCGATTGAATCTGAGGATTTAAGTAACGTTATCTCATATATCCATCTTCAAACCTGTACTGTGGAAAACGTCTTACTTGCGTTTGACCTTTTGTATCTTCATGGCTGACAATGTAATTGTTCTTAATATGCAGTATGCCTGTTAGACAAAATGATCCCTGAACTTGCTATTCCAAAAACAAAATTCTGTGAAAATTAATCTTTATAATATACTGTTCCCATGAAATTTAGCTATGTTTTGTTACAAGACGTCAAATTCTGGATTACATCAATAAAATTTTGAAAACAAATATTTCAATAGAGTTACTGTAGACATAATCTATAAGTTACCATTCATCATATATTTTTAAAGCATATTCATGAAAAACATCACTGAAAATAAATAACTTCGCAGAACGTTTCTTATATACCTAAGTTGTTCAAATATTTTTAAAATAGTTACTAGTTGCCGTAAGTGTATTATTTCAGAAAAGGCATACTTCAAGTCGATACAATAGATGAGTAGTACTTATTTTTTGTTTCATTGAACGATTCTTGGTAATTTTTTAATATAGTAGTATATTAAAACAATTATGAAGCATTTCTTATTTTTTGTTTCAGTAGAAGTTAATAATAATTAAAGATATAATAATACTTAAAACACACCTTTTAGATAGCGTTTCTCAAGCATATCTACAACTGGAGCATTAAACTATTTCAATCCTCCTGCCTTTTGTGATAACATGATTGAGATGCTAAATTTTTCACTAAAAAGAAAATATCATAATCGGTTTAATATTCAACTGGACATAAGATCGCAGCTTTCTACAATCATGTCAAACATAAATTAATTGTATGGAACACTTTCAACTGGTAATATATCATTCAAATTGTAATTTTAATTTGAACACACTAATAAAAACGATTTGTAAATTATTCCTCGGCATTCAAACCTGTATATATCGAAAAAAGAAAATTGAAGGAGTTCAAAAGAGTTTAAGAAACGCTGCATTGGTGAATAAAATTCACATTTAATGACGTTAACAACACTGAAATATAACGATTAAGTTATGATTTTTTTCGGATTATTCCATTCTGTATTTTATAATACGAACCAATAATATTTACATAACTATTTTTTGTTCTCGAAACTTTGTTATATATAATTATCAACAATTTTATTTGAATGTAATGTAAATACATTTACATCACTATGTGTAATTATAAGGTACCCATTTTTATATTGTGAGATTGTTTGTCAATAGTTGAGTGACAATAAATTATATTTTAATTGAAGTTGTGTTTTATTTTCTATTTCGATAAAGGCTGCTTTAATTATGATATTTATGTTTCAAGAAGCATGTGTGTAGTCACAATCGTATAGTGAATCAGGTAGTTCAACCACTTAAAACCGAACAAACAATCTAACTACCAAGAAGAACAAAAAAACAGCACCAGTTCCTCAAAACATTTATATTTAACGTTGATCGAACCTGCGAAATCCTACATTGCGAAACACTCCAAAGAATTTTAAATATTTTAAAGCATCAACGTTACAATAACAAAATTAAGAAATAAACAACGAGGTCTCGCCAGAACTGGCACAGAAAGCTCTTCCCAGGGTTGTTTAATTATATATTGTTAATAATTCTCAACGGAAATCCAAATCTATACAATAGTGAAACATTAATAACTGCTTCTGTGATCTACCATGAACCAGACTCGAAGAGGATTGGAACTTATACAAGTCTCACCTCAAGGAGTATAAAAAAGCCATTAGACAAAAACAAAGAGAAATCGAGGATTTCCCCCAAGCTGCTAGACTCCAAAAAGACCTCTCAAAAGATCCCCACCGTCATATCGGTATACTAACCAGAGAGGATGGCACAAAAACTGCCAACCTAAAGGAAAGCCTTCAATTATTGATGTAAACTCACTTCCCTGACTCCAGAACCACAAATACGGCAGCCTGGGAGGATGAGGAGAATCACTACCCGACGGACGACGACTGGCGTATATCACGACATATCGTCGACGCGGACAGACTGAGGTGGGCCATCTCAGGCTTCTCCCCCTTTAAATCCCCGGGAACGGACGGCATTTATCCAGCCCTACTTCAGTGGGGCCTGGATGACCTAATGCCGCACCTGGTAGGAATCCTCACAGATCCTCACTGGCACTGAGGTTAGGTTAGGTCCAAAAGGTTGGAGAGAGTCAAAGTCGTGTTCATACCAAAACCAGGAAGAATGGACCATTCCATCCCAAAAGCATATCGACTCATTAGCCTCACATCGTTTTCAATGAAGACTTTAGAGAGGCTCTGCGAACTATACATAAGAGATGTGGTGATAACACGAAATCCACTGCATCCAAATCAACATGCATACACTCCAGGGAAATCCACCGATTCGGCTCTTCATCTCGTAACGGGCCGCATCGAGAGATAGTTGGAAAATAAGGAGTCCATCCTGGGTGTATTCATAGACATAGAAGGAGCATTTGATAGAACCACTTTTCCTAAAATAACAAATGCACTTTCCAACAAGAATATCCCCCAAACCATAAATAGCTGGATATATAACATGCTCTCAACAAGAGCAATAAAAATCAGTGTGGATGATGTAACCATCAGAGGCTTGGTTGTAAAAGGTTGTCCACAGGGAGGGGTGCTCTCGCCACTACTGTGGAACATGGTCTTAGACTCCTTGGTCAGCCATCTCAACGATAGCAACTTCTACACAATAGCATATGCAGATGACCTAGTGATTCTGCTAACAGGAAGATTCGCGGAGACACTCTGCGCTTTAATGCAGGAGGCCCTCAATATCATAGAACAATGGTGCAGAGACCATTCGCTGTCAATAAATCCAAAAAAGACTGAGATGGTCCTCTTCACGAATAAAAGGAAGCTTGCAAAACATCAAGCCCCAAAGCTCCTAGATACCAAACTTAATTTCTCTTCAGAGGTGAAATATTTAGGGGTCACCTTTGACAGTAAGTTAACGTGGAACTCCCACTTAGAAAACAGAGTTAAAAAAGCATATATTTCTTATGAGCAGTGTCGTAGAACCATCGGCCGCACTTGGGGAATGTCACCTAAGGTTGCTGCCTGGATCTACACTGCCATCATCAGACCTATGCTAACGTACGGTGCGATTGCCTGGGGAGCTAAGGCAAACCAGCTGACAGTCGTCCGTAAACTGGACCAAATCCAAAGAACAGCATACCTCAACACAACAGGAGGCATGAGAACCACACCAACAAGAGCTATGGAGGTAATCCTCGGTCTCACTCCCCTTGACATATACATCAAGGAGGTTGTTTTGATGACCATGACACGTCTACCTTCTACCGGTATACAACTTTTGATATAGGATCCGGTAAACTGAGACGTAACTTTGTGGCATGAGGCCCTCAGGGAGGTCCCTCTGCTGCAGGCCAATACAGACTCGATTTCACCGCGATATGCCTTCAACAGACCCTACAAGGTAATATTTAAAAACAACGCACAAGACCCATCGGAAGAAGGCGCAATCTGCATCTTCAAATCAAATGTGGGCTCAGGATGTGGAATTTTCTCCAGATCCCTGAATCTAAAC
Source organism: Galeruca laticollis (assembly GCA_963921935.1). Classification (NCBI taxonomy): domain Eukaryota; kingdom Metazoa; phylum Arthropoda; class Insecta; order Coleoptera; family Chrysomelidae; genus Galeruca; species Galeruca laticollis. The sequence continues at coordinate 9,778,682 of OY998180.1, read as the reverse complement.
ATAAATGGGCAATGGGCTGCAATGCAAGTGTTGCTCAAACAGAGTTCACTGCTATCTGCATCGCTGCAAAAGAGATTACCAAAAGGAAAACCACAGGTAATAATATATACATCCTTACGGACATTAGACAAATACTAGTAGCCCTGAACAGACCACGTATTTACATCAGTCCTAGTACTAGCATGTCACATGGTCTTAATCGAAGCCTGTAACAACAACACGGTCACTTTAGGCTGGATTAAGGGCCATGAGAAATCGAAAGGAAACCGTATTGCAGACTCGCTAGCCAGGAAGGCAGCCTCCCACAAAATCTTGGGACCTGGCATTTTCATTGGTCTATCAGCGACGGCCGAGGTATTAAAGGAACACTCCCTTAATAAGTTTCAGGGTAGATGGGACGACGCAGAAGGCTGCAGGCTTGCCAAGGAACTGCTACAATATCCGGACAGCAAAGTAGCCAAAAAATACGTGACTATGAACGGGTGGAACCTACAAACAGCCACGAGTATTCTGACTGGTCACTGCCACCTACGAAAACACCTCCACAGACTGGGTCTGTCTAACACCCCACTTTGTAGAGGACGTGAACAAGAAGATGAGACTGTCGAACACATTCTTTGCGAATGTCAGACACTCTCTCATTTCAGGTTTCATGTATACGGCGAGCACAGGCTAACACACGCCAGTATGAGGGACCTTAATTCAGGCGACGTTATCGCCTACTTCAAAGAAGTAGGCTGGATGACGAGCTAGAAGGAAGTTTTGAACTTCAGAAGGATGCACAATGGGCCAATTGTGGCCTAAGTGCTGTGGGGTCACCCACTCTTCCAACTTTTACAGATACAGGATCCCGATCTAGACGTAAAGCAAACGTCCTACTTCGAAAACGCTAACTAAATTTTATAGAAAAGGGCCTACAACAAGAAAAGCTCTAATAGAAATTAATATATCTCCAGATAACGCATTACCGTAGCTACATCGAAATTAATAATAATAACGAGCGGTAATGTTGGTCATAACTCCCGCAGATGCAGTTTGCAGCACGAGCCGCATTAACGCATCAAGTCAGTTATGACCATTACCGCAAGTTGAATACTATTACTTTATCTACGACTATAACAATAAATACTAAGATACAAGTACAGAGAAAGAAGTTTACTCACAAATCTTAATAGTTACCTATAAAGATGCTATAAAAATTTTAATTGTAATTACTCATATTGTTTAATAATAAAATTAACTATAACAGTTAAACGTTAAACTGAATATGCAAGTTTATTATTTCTTTTTGTGTTTGTTGCAAATATGATGTTGATGTACTAACTGTGGTTGAGGTGTTATAGAACTGTATTTTTTATTTGCAGTACATGCGTTATTCTTTTCAGAATCATATATCAACGTAGCCCTCAGCCATAATTAGGTATTAACTTAATTTGAAAACGTTAAAATTATTCAAGTGACATTACTCCCCTCAATAACAATAATGGACTGTTTCGGCGAACCATCTTGTATAAAAGTACAGAGCATGAGTTATAGTAGTGAGTTATTATAACTCACGATGTTTGTTTACAGATACCATGAATTCCTCATTACATCTTCACGTAGATATCTGGTAATTTATCCCAAAAATTGAACGTTATGTATACCTCTTATATATTGATCCTATACAATATAAAAATATTAGACAATTGACAAATATTGATGAATAAACGTTAGCGTCCTTTATTTATTAATATTTTTAATATATAATTTATTGAAATTTACCTTTAAGACCATTTAATTTAATAATTTGCTAGCTAGAACAACGCTAGACCACTCTATAATTTAATTCAAGGTTAAAGTCAAATGTTAAATAAAAAAATATATAAAATACAATAACCAACTGTATGACACTAAAAATTACTAAAAGAGTGTTCAAAAGACTTCATTGTGACACTGTAAACAATGTTATAATGAATTCTCTTTTATACGCAAATTATAAAAAAAAATTGTTGTAGTTACTCATTTTGTTTAATAATAAAATTAACTGTAAAGTTTGAACAACAGTAAACTGAATTAGGCAAGTTTATTGTTTCTTTTTATGTTTGTTGCAAAGATTATGTTGATGTACTAACTGGTTGAGATGTTATAGAACTGTATATTTTATTTGCAGTATATAACTTATTCTTTTCGGTATTATTAACGTACCCCTCAACCATAATTAGGTATTAATCACAGATTATATAACTACTATTAAAAGCGAAGAATACATCAATATTATTTGTTGAAAGTACCTATCAACTTAATTTGAAAATGTCAGAATTATTCAAGTGACATTACTCCACTCAATAACAATATTGGACTCTTCCCTTTCGGCGAATCAGCTTGTACAAAAGTACACAGCGTGAGTTATAGTATAGTAGTGAATTATTTTATAACTCACGCTGTTTGTTTACAGATACTATTAATTGCTCAAAATCAGTTGAGTAATTAATATATAATTTAAAAGGAGTAGATAAAATTACTTATAGATATCGGTAGCTCACGTTCTATTATTAAACCTAAAATATTGTAGAAAAATTGTATCCAAAGTCTGTTGAATGAATGAATTTCAATATTGATTTAATTAACAATACATTAATAGGCCCGAATACAGAAATCCCTATCAAATATAGACAGAAAGAAACTGTAAATATATCATTCTCGATAGAAGCCCAACATAAAATTCTAAAAAAGTTACTTGTTTCTATTTTCAATGGAGAAACATTCATAAATTAGGACCACTGTATATACCTCAAACTTTGACTAAGGCCGAGAAAGGAATTGCTATTATAGAAATCCAAAACAAAACATATCGAACGATTTCAACAAATCTTAAAGAACCCTTGCAAGTAGAACCATTTGAAAAATCCAGTTATGATGTACTCAATATTAATTTTTTCCTTAATTTAAATAGTATCGGATTTAATTAAAACCAACCACATGAATTCAGAAGAAAAAACAGAAATAATAAAACTATGTCGAACATTCTTAGATATCTTTTTCAAACCAGGTGGTAAATTATCTTTCACGGCGCGGACAAAACACGAAATTAAAACAATGGACGAAATCCCTATACATTCTAAGTCATATAGATGCCCCTACATACACAAACAAGAAATAAATAAACAAATAAATGAACTGTTAGATAAAGGCATAATTCGATTCTCAACTTCACCATGGTCATGCCAGTGTGGATAGTGAACAAGAAATAAGGTCAATCGGGAAAACAAAAATATCGATTAGTTATCGATTATCGTAAACTGAATGAAAAAGCAATTCCTGATTGATATCCGATACAAAATATAAACTCAATCCTCGATAAACTTGGAAAATCAAATTATTTTTCAAATATCGACCTTTGGGCTGGTTTTCATCAGATCCAAATGGAAGAAAATTCTATATCAAAAACAGCAGTCACGATTGATAACGGGCATTATGAATTCTAAAAGGCCGCTTGACATGGAGCAATACAAACTGCAAGTAATTGCATGCAATATCTTGCAAGGTCACAATATTGCATATGATGGATCTTACACGTGGTTTGACATTATGCAAGGCAAATAAAAAACTTTAAAAAAATAGCAGTAACAAAAAGCACGAATCAACAAAAAGGTTTTAGTTTTCCAAAAATTGTGCTCCAGTCAATCAACTGATGTTACTGGATGATTAGTAAGCTTGCATGTAATAAAAATGGCACCAAACGGATAAAGTTGCAATTGTGAGATCCATCAGCTGAGCTTCATCTGCGCGTGCTTGTGATCAAGATATATTGCGTCTTGCATTGCATTGCAGGTTGTATTGCCCCATGTCAAGTGGCCTTAAGAATGCCGTTCGGGTTAAGAAATTCACCAACTACTTTTCAACGCGTTATGGATGCAATTTTTAAAAATCTCCAAAACAGGTCTGTATGGGCGATATTATTATATTCTGTACAGGACTTCAAGAACATCTTCCAAATTTAAAACTTGCTTTTACAAAATTACGCGAGGCAAATTCAACTAGATAAATCAGAATTCTTACGAAAGGAAGTAGAATTTCTTGGGCATAAACCACAATACACCTTTACCATTTGTTTTTGTTGCTGACGATGCATTTGCATTAACTACTTATATGATGAAACCCTATCCAGGTGTATTTCAAAAAGGAAGTTCTCAAAGAATTTTTAATTACCGCCTCTCACGGGCACGTCGTATTGTAGGAAATGTTTTTGGAATAATGTCCTCTGTATTTCGTGTATTAAGAAAACCGTTGTTACTATAGCCGGAGAAAGTTGCTATTGTGGGAATGACATGTGCTTTGCTACACAATTTTTTGCGAAGTAGTGAGACGTCACGCTCAAGTTATACTCCCTTGGGAACGTTTGACAGTGAAGAAAGTGGAACAATTATACCAGGAAATTGGCGTCAGGATAATGACAACATGTCATCGTTTTTACCTCTTCAGAAAGTGCCAAGAAAACCAAGTTTCGCAGCAAAAGACGTGCGAAATAAATTTGCAGAATATTTTATGGCACATGGTAAAGGTGGCTTGGCAATACACTTACTGTTAATATGGAAGTACAATTATTTGTGTTAATACATAGAATAGAACATGTAAATCTTGGATTGTAAAATACAAATAAACAAATAAAATACATACCTGTGAATTTATTGTTTTCTTCGGTTCATCTTTATTTTTCAGAAACTTTGTCATCTTCTCGTACGCAAACCAAATCGGTTTATACACAGTAGCTGTGCCAGTGCCAGTATTAGAAGTATTTTTCACCTTTGCTTGACACTGGCGAAATCTAGCCATCAAAGATTCTTTCTTTTTTTTAAGGCCTGGGATGGAGTACTCTATTCCTAATTGTTGTTGAATTCTTTGCCACGCGTCTATTTTTGTGAAGCGGATGCATAGCATTCCAAATTGCAGGTTCATTTTCATAAATATCTAAAAACTCCATTGTTATCTCATTTGACCACTCCATTGTGAACGCACTAATCACACTAAACAATAGTAAACATACACAAACAGGCACGTGTCGATGCCGTCAATATTGCGCGCAAAACTGTCTGAATATTGGTGCAAATATGTGGTTCGGTCAAAGTTGAGAGTATTTGGCGCCTTTGATTTGTGATAACTTATCGACTTCGAGCGGAAAATATTTGTATTTGTCGCAATTCTCTAAATTTGACGCTCTGTTCAAATATTTGTTCCATCCACATATTCGGATATTTGCCAAATACGCAAATATTTGTCACAAATATCCGAATGTGTGGCGCCGGCTTAAGATAAACATTTGCTCTGGTATTGTTGGAAATCATGTGTTGGGCCACGTTGAATTATCATATAAACTTAATGGTCGTTCATACACTTACATTTTTTAGATCATGATTCTCAGGAACTTATTGGTGATTTACCATTAAATGTCAGACACAATATGTTTTTTATGCAAGACGGTGCCACTGCCCCTTTTTATGTACAGGTACGAAACTACCTTAACGCACAATTTCCCCATCAGTGGATAGGTCGCTGCAGCACGTTTCCATGGCCCACACGAAGCTCTAATTTAAGCACCATTGATTTCAGTATTTGAAATATTTTGAAATCAAATGTTTACCCTATTAATACACGGGATGAGTTGTGGCAAGCAATTTTAAATGCTACCAATTTATTAAGAAATGAAGAAACACTATTTAATATTAGATAATTATTTATCAAACGAATAAGAATGTGTATTAATGGAAACGGGGGTCAGATTGAGAATTTAATGTAGCCACCTGAATGTAATTAAATTGTTATTAAAAATATCTTCAGCAAGAAGTAAATCGAAAATGGTTAAAAAATAATCGACATAAAACAAGTATACCTTATCTGTGAAAAATAGATCAGTGCAAAAACTTCTTGACGTGGTAAAAATAGGTGACGCAAGTACATCCATTACAAAAGATGTGATATCAAATCATACGATGTATAGGGTGACACAAGTAGTATATCTACTTATAATCTTTTTAAAATAAAGGTAAGCTATGGCTACATATTCCCACTTAATTCCTTATTCATTTGAAAGTTTCAAATAATTGATGTATTTTCGTTCAGCCCTGTTTAAATAATGTTGGTGTTTGTTTGTGTTCTTCCCAGTTTCATTTTCATGCATTTTGCATTTCAACCGGTATTATGGTAGTACAGATAAAAAAGCTTTTTGTTTGTTTTGTAGTTCTGACAACTCAAGCGAAACAGATGTGACCTTTCCTTTGTAATGCGTTTCGATAGTATAATTCGGATGGGGCTTTTTCTTTCTAATGTGTTTTAATACTATAAATCGGACGACGCCCTTTTTTGTTATATGTTTTGATAGTGTAATTCGGATGGGGTCCTTTGTTATGTGTTTTGATAGCACCTTTAAATGGGATGAAGTCTTTGTATTGTATTTTGGAAGTATTGATTGAATGAAACATTTTCTATGCATTATATTGATATATATGTTTAGTAGTATGAACTGAATGGATCCTAATTCGCACGTCCGTCTAAAGTAGGTATATACAGAAATTTCACTGATTTTCGGTAAAATTTAAAGAAAGAAAAAACATCAGCTTCAAACAAACACTAACAATATTTAACAGGGCTGAACGCAAGCACACCAAATATTTGAAACTTTCAAATTAATAAGGAATAATGAGTGTATACGTAGCCATAGCTTACCTTTAATTTAAAAAGATTATAAGTAGATAATAGTACTTGTGTCACCCTATATATCAAATGATTTAATATCACATCTTTTGTAAGGGGTATACTTGCGCAGGCCCGCAACTAAGGGGGGACGAATGGGACAGTGGCCCCGGACGCCATACAGAAAGGGGGGCGCGCCTAAGGCGCTCTCGTAGCTTTATTTAGGCTGCATCTGATTTTGCATCAAAATATTTCAATTCGAATTATGACCCGAAATATTGCTACTTGCGAAAGATCATTTAGCAAATTAAAATTAATAAAAGCATATCTGAGATCATGTATATATGGACCAAGTGAGATTAAGCAATTTGACACTGATTTCTTTAGACCAATCGATTGCTAAGAAACTGGATTACTAGAAATTAATTGACGAATTTGCCTGTGCAAAAAACCGGCAAGTTTGTTTTTAAGTACTTATGCCATATTTTCTGTGATTTTATTTAATGAATGTGGTTGTTTATTTCATTTTTTATACTATTTAGAAGATGTTTAAGGATTTTTTTTAATTTGTTTTATTTAACGAAATATTTTATATTCTTAATTTTATTACTCGAAATTAATTGACGAATTTGCCAATGCAAAAAGCCGGAAAATTTGTTTTTAAGTACATACTTAAGTATTAATAGCATATTTTCTGTGATTTTATTTAATGAATGTGGTTGTTTATTTTATTTTTATACTATTTAGAAGATGTTTAAGGATTTTTATTAATTTGTTTTATTTAACGAAATGTATTATGTTTTTAATTTTATTTTATTAATAAATGTTTAAGCATTTTTTGATTATTTATTTTATTTAAATATATTTTAAAATATTTGCATTAATTAATTTGGTGTCAAGGGGGGGGGTCGTAAAATACTGTAACTCGCCCCGGGCGCCAGGGAACATTGTTGCGGGCATATACTTGCGTCACCTATTTTTACCTCGTCAAGAGGTTTTTGGACTGATATCAGTACTTTTTGTACAGTTTTTAAATTATATTCTTATATACTTAAGAAAAGTAGTATAGATTTTTTCAATAATTTGTTAGAGGCATGCATGCAGTATTTGGCGAAAATGTTTTTGTAAAAAAATTGGATATTGGATCAAAAACCATATAAATTGGAAAAATGTCGAAAAAACGAAAAAAAAATCTATATATATATATATATATATATATATATATATATATATATATATATATATTTTATATAAAACTTTCTTGGATTTCAGTCAAATAAAACATTATTGAATGATTTTTTTTTGGATTCGGTGTTAAACCTTTGTACAGTACAGTTGTGCGCTCCGAAACGATTAAGTAGTTAAAAAGTAATTAGTGAATATTTTCAAAGTCAACCAAAACAAGCAAGTAAGAATATCAGGTTAACTTTTTATTAAAACATTAGTAAAACAACACATTAACTAGAAGTGAATCTGAATTTAATATCAGATATAAATAACAGAAAATACTTCGCCAGATCCGTATTAAGGAAAACCTAAATGATACTTAAAAATGGATGACAACATATCTCAAATAGGGTGTACACCCACTAATAACCCAACCCAACAACCCAAAACATATTCCTCAGTAGCAAACCAACAAACCAGAACAAACAATTTCCCATCCAGAAATCAAGCTATACTATTCGACGCAATCGAAAACACTAGGCTGGAAGCTGGAAGACTACCTAAAGGCACTATGCCAAACAATCCAACCAAATAACATAATTTTTTGCTCAAAGCTATCAAACAACAGAATATGTATTTATTTGGCAAATGAAAATTTAGTGAACACATTCATCCACAATCACGGTAAAATCCAAATAAACCAACAAATACTACAGGCACGTCGACTAGTCACTCCTAGTCAAAGATTAATATTATCCAATGTTTGTCCCTCTATCCCCCACTCAGTCCTTGAATATGAACTTAAAAATCTAGGGATTAATCCTCTTTCACCCTTATCTTTCTTGCGAATAGGAATCTCAGACCCCGCATTTCAACATATCCTTAGTTTTAGAAGACAAATATTTATATCTCCATTCAATAACCAGTCCCTTCCCGATTCATTTTTAATCGCATATGAACAAACCTCATTTAGGATATTTTTGTCCATTGATAATCAAGAATGCTTACAATGTAAACAAACTACTCATACAACAAAAAACTGCCCAAATAGAGCAATCACTTCAGCTCACTTTAACCCATTAACAGAATCACCACCAGAAAATCCAGCCGACAATCAAACTGAAGAAGAAACAAACAACATTTCACAATATCAACAGGATCAATCAAATAACCAAAACTCAGAACAAATTTCCGAACCTCAAACAATGAATACCCAAGTAGTTAAACACACCGAAAATAGTAAAGACAGCACACCGACTGTCAACAGAAATGAAATCGAAACAACCAAACCACAAAATAAAAGAACATCAACAGAACGTTCCCCATCACCAACAACAACTGAACACCTATCTACATTTGTAAAACCAATAAATAGTGAAAAGAAAATAAAACAAACCGAAAACAAAAATCCAAAAAAATCAATAGGAGAAATGTTAAGTCACACTAAAGCGCTTTTCAAGAATACAAATATCAATTATCCTCTAACCTATGAAGAACTTATAGATTTTTTTGAAAATTGTGAAGGGTGTACAGATCCTCTCAGTATCGTGAAAATGTACACCGAAGAAATAACGGAAGTCACAGACCTACTTACCACAATATACCCCTATTTAAAGGATAAAAAAATGAAGATGAGATGCACTCGAATTAAAAATAGAATTCTCAAACAGATAAACCCTGAGTACCAAACAGAACTGGACACAGATACCTCTATTGAAACCTATTAATCTTGTTTACCTTCACTTCCTTAATTCAGTGGAATATAAATGGGTACTATACCCACCTAGAAAACTTGCAATTAATAATTTCAAAATACAAGCCCATGCTAATATGCCTACAAGAAACCAATTTCAAAAACAATAGAATCCATAATCTAAAAAATTATAATTGTTTCTCTAAAAATCGAGAAAATGCAAGAATAGCCAGTGGAGGTGTAGCAACATATATTAGAAATACAATAGATGCAACATCAATTCATCTAAAAACTACTATTGAAGCAGTCGCCGTTAGAGTGAAAGATACAATGACCTCTTCATTGTGCAACATATACATTCCCCCAAATCAGGAACCCACTACAGAAGAACTCACTGAGCTGCTGAGCCAAATTCCAGCTCCTCAGATAATAGTGGGAGATTTTAATGCCCACAACTATATCTGGGGCTCTACTAAGCAGACACCTTTTGGAAAAAAAATTGAAAATCTATTAGAAAAGTACAATCTTAACCTCCTAAATGAAGGCCAAAAAACCAGACATGACATAAGAACTGGTGAAGATTCAGCAATCGACCTAACAATATGTCACCCATCTCTCTCACAAATACTTAATTGGGATGTATCAACGTATTTATTGATAGTGACCACTATCCCATAATAATTAACAGCGAACCGGAAAATACACCGGACCCAATAACAAAATGGAAAATAAAATCAGCAAATTGTAACGAATTCCAAGAATTTATACAAGAAAATCTCCACGAGTTAAAGGAAGATGCGGATATTGATCAAGAAGTACACTTTATCACAGAATTAATAACGCAATCAGCAGATAAACATATTGGACGGTACGAACACAACAACAAACACCAAACGGTTCCCTGGTGGAACTTGGACTGCAAAGAGGCTGTGAAGAAATCGAAAGAAGCTTTTAACAGATTCAAAAGAAGCAAGACGGAACAAAATTCAATTGAATTCAAACGATTGAGAGCCAAAGCCAGATACACAATAAAAAAAGCGAAACGGGAATCATGGAAAGAGTATGTTTCAACAATAAACAGCTCAACTCCAAAGTCCACTATATGGGAAAAAGTCAAAAGGATATCCAAACCAAAAAAACAATCCAATACAATAAACTTTCTGGAGATAAATAACACTATTTATAAAAACCGAAATGAAATAACAAACATCTTATCAAGTGAATATCAAAAAAACTCAAGCAACTCAAACTACACACCAGATTTTTTGAATCATAAAAACAAAGCAGAGCAGCAAGAAATTGACTATAAAAATAATAACCAGCAAACGAACAGTTTGAACTATGCAATAACCATTGACGAACTTGAAAATTCACTCCAAAACTGTAAAAACTCCAGCCCAGGTCCTGATAATATTCCACTCATTTTTGTAAGAAATCTAAGTAAACAAACCAAAGAACATTTACTAAAGATATATAACCTAATCTTAACAAAGAAAGTATATCCCAGAGCATGGACAGTTTCTATTATAATTCCCATTCCTAAGCCACTCACCTCTAGCATGGGAAAAGTTCTTGAGAAGATAATTAATAACAGACTTTTATGGCACCTAGAATCAGAAAAACTAATCATACCCGAACAGTGTGGTTTCCGTAAAAATCGCTCCACGTTAGACAATCTTATCGATCTAGAATCTGAGATCCATGAGGCCTTTGCAATAAAGCAGCACTGCATCGGAGTATTTTTTGATATTCGTAAAGCCTACGGTACAGTCTGGAAATACTCAATAATCAAAACTCTTTACGACTGGTCAATACGGGGTAACATATTGAAATATATATCGAACTTTCTAGATGAACGACAGTACCAAGTACGAGTAGATGGCGTATACTCACAGCTGAACACCCAAGAAAACGGCATTCCACAAGGGTCAAATCTCAGCACGACATTATTTCTCATAGCAATAAATTCAATTATAGCAAACTGTAAATCACCCGTGAAATGCAGACTATATACAGATGACCTGGTTATCTATTGCAGAGGGAAAAATATGACTACAATACATAAAACCATCGAACAAACAATAGCTACAATAGAGGATTGGTCAAAAACAAGTGGACTGCGTTTCAACACGACAAAAACCAAAGCTTTATGTTTCTCGAAAAGGACTCAACCATAACTTGAAAACTTGTACCTTTATGGACAGAAAATAGAATATGTGAGAGAAATAAGTTTTCTAGGAATGATAATCGACCAAAAGCTGACATGGAAATCACACATTCTGACATTGAAGAAAAAATGCCAACCTGGAATTAATTTACTCAGATCACTAGCATTCAAAAACTGGGGCGCAGACTACTCAAGTTTACTGCACATCTATAAATCATTGATCAGATCAAAACTTGACTACGGAGCGATTGCCTATAACTCTGCCAACAAAAGCCTTCTTCAGTCAGTGGAAGTTATACTAAACACAGCTCTTCGCATCTGTTTGGGTGCCCATCGTACAAGTCCTATCCAAAGCTTACATTGGGAGACTGGAGAGCTACCGCTTTCTTACCGAAGAGAATATCTAAGCATCTCTTATGCTGTCTCTGTAATATCAAACAAAAGAAATCCAGTAGCCCACAACGTCTTATCTGATCTTTTTAAAGCCAAATTTTTATCCAGCTCAACTACTCCTCCTTTCTATCACAGAGTCAAAACATATTTAAACAAAATAAATTCGCATTTCCCAAATATTTATGACGTCCCATCAATAAATTATCCTCCTCCATGGACAATAACACTCCCTATCCTAGACCTAAGCCTCGCCTACCTTAATAAATCAGAGACTCCAACAGCCAGAATAAAACAAGAATTCCTAAGAGCCTTAAATAAATACGGTAGCATTTATAAGGTATACACAGATGCTTCAAAAAACCAAGATGAAATTGGGGCTGCCTTCTACTCCGAGGACTTTTCGAAATTCTACATACTCCCACCCTTCACATCTATTCATTCAGCTGAATTATTCGCCATCTTAGAAGCACTCAAGAAAATCCAGAAAATCAAGCATAAAAATGTCCTTTTAATATCTGACTCTCAAAGTTCACTAACAGCACTACGTCAACTGTATTCTAATCACCCTATAGTCATACTGATCAAGAAAGAGCTACAGAATTGCAGAAACAGCAGCATACATATTAAATTCATGTGGATCTCATCCCATACTGGAATAGAAGGGAATGAGAGAGTAGATCAAATAGCAAAAAATGCATTCACCAATCAACAATCAGAAAGGAACGATTTTACCGTACATACTGATTTGAAAGCGTTCTACAAGAGCAAAATCTACGATAAATGGCAGGAAGAAGCAAGACATAACCAACACAAATCATATGAAGTCACTACAAATTCTCACGGTTGGAACTGTAAAAACATAAATAGAAGAGAACAAGTGATCCTTTCTCGTATTCGAATCGGTCATACGCGCATCACACACGACTACTTACTAGCAGGAAAAAATAAACCAATGTGCGAAATGTGTAACAGTGAGTTAACCGTGAAACACCTGGTAATCGAATGTGCGAAATACGACAAGGAACGGAAAAAGAATCAACTACCACTATCACTAAAAAAACTATTACAAGAAAAGCAAGAAACTAAAAAACTTTTAAACTACCTAAAAGACTGCAAATTAAGTAGCAAAATATAGAGACTATAACCAAGCTATAATAAGTGAACTTCCATTTTTTAACTCGCTAATAACCCTACGTGGTTGATGCGATTGATATATAAAAAAAAAGAATGATTTTTATTTGACTAAAATCCAAGAAAGTTTTATATAAAAAAATATACGTTTAGTCAAAGAACCTTAAAAAACTAGTAATATATATATATATATATATATATATACAAAAGAACTTGGATGCTTTATGCAAAGAAAGAAATACCGGCTTCCGCTTCAGGAAAGATTCTGCTTTTGTCAAATTCGACTTCTGCTTGAATCAAACCTGGCTTTTGCTTCGGTAAAACCAACAATACATAGCTCTAGGACTATTTTGTCCTACTGATGAGACCAATAAGGTCGAAAGCATGTCGAAACTCCCACCTATAGAAGAAATTGTTCTCGTACTTACGAGTGCGTTTTCAATTTCAAATATATCATCCCAGTTCTTCTGGAGATGGAAAACGAATGTCAAAATCAATTTTGATAGACAATTTTCGATTTGTTTCGCCTTAGATTCGGCTCTTCAGTTGTGGAAATTACCACAAGACAAGTTCTTTTGTTTAAATTTCAAATGGAACTCTGAGGAAAGAGCAAGATCGCAAGATCGCTCAAACGACAAGCCGCGAGGCAGTCGAAATTCTCAGTTTATCCAGATGCTTTATGCAAAGAAAGAAATACCGGCTTCCGCTTCAGGAAAGATTCTGCTTTTGTCAAATTCGACTTCTGCTTGAATCAAACCTGGCTTTTGCTTCGGTAAAACCAACTATATATATATATATATATATATATATATATATATATATATATATATATATATAATTCATTTAGTTTCTTCAACCATTTGTATATAATATTGGAAATGTTTATATTCTTGGGTTCATAGGTTGTTTTAAATAATTAAAATACGATTGTATTTCACATTTTTCTATTGAAAATGGATAAAACTTTTAACGTTTCGCTTCTTCTTTGGAAGCATTTTCAAAATAATATCATTATAAGAATAAGGTACGATTAAAATATTTGTAAACAGATAAAAACATAACATTAGTAGGTTTTTTTAAAAACATTAATAAAAACACAGAATTAAAATTGACGTACTCACCTTAGAATTTCAATGCAACGATACTATACGAGGGAAGTTGAAATGAGTTAATTAATCAGCTTATAGTAAATTTGACTCAAGTTTTTTATATCTTGTCTATCATTCACAGAAAACTCATCTTGTTTTATGTGTATCATTTCTTTAATTGATAATTTCTGATAATTTGTGTCTTGAGCTAAGATTTTTGTTTTTTTTATAATCAAAATTATAAAAAAACAAAAATCTTAGCTCAAGACACAAATTATCAGAAATTATCAATTAAAGAAATGATACACATAAAACAAGATGAGTTTTCTGTGAATGATAGACAAGATATAAAAAACTTGAGTCAAATTTACTATAAGCTGATTAATTAACTCATTTCAACTTCCCTCGTATAGTATTGTTGCATTGAAATTCTAAGGTGAGTGCGTCAATTTTAATTCTGTGTTTTTATTAATGTTTTTAAAAAAACCTACTAATGTTATGTTTTTATCTGTTTACAAATATTTTAATCGTACCTTATTCTTATAATGATATTATTTTGAAAATGCTTCCAAAGAAGAAGCGAAACGTTAAAAGTTTTATCCATTTTCAATAGAAAAATGTGAAATACAATCGTATTTTAATTATTTAAAACAACCTATGAACCCAAGAATATAAACATTTCCAATATATATATATATATATATATATATATATATATATATATATATATATATATCTGTGGCTTGGTTCTAAAAGGGCCAAAGTCAATATTTCTTGGAAATGAGTTAGATATACCACCGAACTACATTTTTTCCGATCTTCATTACATAAAATGGCCAATGTCAAAGCATGTTAAATAAATGTAGAATTCAAGTGACAAGGGCCAATGTATGTTTTCACTAGACATTCATGCTAATGTGCTAAAAAGGCCAATGTTGACTTATTATATTGGTCCAATATGCATTTACTTTCTAAAAAGGGCCAATGTACACTTTGGCCGTTTTATCGTTTTCCCTAGTATGTTAATTCTTTCGTTGTTTCCGACCTTGGCCGTTGTGTCTAAAACAGTGTTTTAATGTGCAAAAATAAAAGTTGGAGCATGTCAAGTGGAAAAAGAATCGTTGATCTGTGTTTCCCATCAATAATCGACGATACAGGTAAGGTCGAAACAAATTTTAATGAACAATAAATAAAATGTTAGGTTATGTTGCACACAAGATTTTTCACATTTTCTTTTAAGCTTCTGGTGATTACTTTTTGAATGTTGTTACGTATTATTAATGAATCCATGTTTCATTGTCAATGTTCCCTTATTTTTTTATTTTTAACAGGAATCTGACTATATTTCATAAGTAATTTAAACGCTTTTTTCAGAACAAAACCCAGAATTAAAGATGGAAGATAACTCTTTGCAGCAGAACCTAACTGGTGAATGTAGTTACAAATACGTAAAACCCAATTTTGGAAAAAATTCAAACTTTAAAAATAATTTGGTTGAACTTATTTTTGACACCGAACCCGATTTTGAAGCAAGTACAAACTTTGAAGGACTAAATAAAGAATCCTGTCATGAAAAAGATACAGTCCTTGAGAATAGTTCTGATGACTTTGTGCCCGATACTGATTCCAATTCTGAATCAAGTTCTGATAGTGACGACCAGCAAGGAAGGAATAAGTTGACAAAGAAAGTCATTAGTCACATAACAGCGGAAGAAATAGTTGAAGAACAAGAGATGATTGATGATGGTGAGGCTAATTTGGATTTGGATAATGTAGAAATTAATGAAGTAGTATAAAAGTCAAGAGGCAGGAAAAAAACTAAAGTAGGGGAAGAAAAGAAGAAAAAGGGATCCAGAGCACTGGGAAAAAATATAAGAAAAAGATTGAAAGTCCAGGGCAAAGAGTATTACACATTAAGGGGAAAAAAGAAGCTAGAAAAAAAATTTAAGAACAATGTGATTGCCGAAAAAAATGCTTTGAAAAATTTTTACCAGAATAAAGAGAAGAAATATTCAAAGATTTCTACAACCTCTCGTTGGAAGCACAAAATCAGTGTATCGCTAATTTGGTAGAAGAACAAAATAAAAAGGTTGAGAGGATGAGAAGAGATGGAAAAGAAAGCGGAAGAAAATATTCTAGAAAATACAACCTGCTTAAAAATGCTGCTAGGACTGAAGTTTGCCAGAAAATGTTCTTAAACACTCTGGATCTAACACTTAAAAAGGTTAGGGTAATAATAGAGAAGAAGAGGTATTCATAATCCGGTATATGTCCAGAAGATGGAAGGGGAAAACATAGTAATCACCCAAAGGTACCAGACAAAGATAAAGAGGAGATTCGAACACACATTAAAATGTTTCCAAGTTACGAAAGTCATTATTCTCGGTCTTACACAAGAAAACGGTACCTGTTGTCAGATCTTTCAATTTCAAAAATGTACAGATTGTATGTAACTCACTGCTTACTTGACCCCCAAAAACGAATCTCTTTACAGACAAATTTTTGTAGAAGAATTTAACTTAGCTTTTCACAAACCGGCGAATGACACTTGTGGAACTTGTGACAAGTATAATCTTCTACTAAAGTCTGTCCCAAGTGATGAAGAAAAAGAACAGCTTGCATTAAAAAGATAAACGGTTTTACGGATTAAAACTAACTTTTCCGCATCTGTGGCCCTGAACAATGTTCTATCATAAAATTGTTACTTGAATACACTTCGAGGGATGTATCGTGCTAACAAACCGAAATTTCTCCAAAAATAACCAAAAATTTTGTATATCTGGATTTAGAGGACCCGCTGTACTCGCTCTAGTCAACTAAAAATCAATAAGGTACATCTGTGAGACACCTTGAACAATATTCAATCCTAAAATTGATCAATCGTATACTCTCTGGAGGCTCTATCGTGCTAACAAACTGAAAATTCTCCAAAAATGACGAAAATTTGGTACTTCAAGTACCATAGCACCCGTTGTACTGGCTGTCGTGAGTTGAATATCAATAGGGTTCATCTTTGAGACGCTCTGAATAATATCCAATCATAAAATTAGTCACTTGTATATACTCCGGAGGCTGTATCGTGCTAACAAACTGAAACTTCTTCAAAAATGACAAAAATATCGTACTTAAAGTACTGTATCACTAGTTGTATTGGCTCCGGTGAGCTGAAAATCAATAGGGTTCATCAGTGAGAAGCCCTGAAAAATATTCTATCATAAAATTGGTGACTTGTTGAACTGCGCAGGCTGTATCGTGCTAACAAACTGAAGTTTCTCAAAAAATTACAAAATGTCGTACTTCAAGTACCAAAACAACCGTTGTACTGACTCTGGTGAACTGAAAATCAATAGGGATCATCTGTGACATGTCCTTAACAATATTCAATCATAAAATTGCTGACTTATCGCACTCCGGAGACTGTATCGTGCTAACAAGACATGTAACGAAAAGTGGCCGACGACAACGACGACGACGACATACACACAGGATTTTTTTCTAAAAACCGTTTTTTCGTGTTGTTGTTGATGGAAAACGTAAAAATAACTCAAAAAAAATTTCAAAATTTCTACTTTTTTTGGGGTAAACCAATACTTTTCTCGCATATAGAAAGGTTGGGCGGAAAAGTAAAATGAACATCTGCGGTTGGCTAACTCGGCGTACAAAGAAAAACGCAGTGATAAACTACGCTGCAAATCAAACCCAAAAATGGTTGTCGTAAGTTTTGATCTTCAGAAGTGCCTTCCGACTCCATACCTCACCAGTGGAATCTCTTTTTACAAACGAAAATTATGGAGCCTAAACCTCACTTTTTACGAAACAAGAGGCAATAAGAATTCTGCTATCTGCTATTTGTGGAATGAGACTATTGCCAAAAGAGGGGGGCAAGAAATAGCATCCTGTTTGTTTGCTTACCTAAAATCTCTTCCTCCCGACGTGAATGAAGTTATTTTTTATAGCGACTGCTGTCCTGGACAAACACGGAACATTTACTTGCCTCTAATGTTTATGACAATTTTAGAACAGTTTAGTAATTCAGGCAGAGAGGTCATCATTAGTCACAAATTTTTAGTCCCTGGCCATACACATATGGAAGCTGATACTATTCACGCTTCAATAGAAAAAGCTAAGAAAACAACTACTGTTAGAGTCGATATTCCTAGAGACTGGGCAAATCTTATACGAATGATTCCTCGAACTCCCCCAATTGTCGTTATTGAAATGGGTTTAAACGATTTTTTTGACTTTAAATCGCTTTTGCGCAATCGTTTTCAGCATAGGAAAATAAATGCCAGCGGCCAGCCAGTGATATGGAACAAAATTAGGTATATACAATACAGACATGATAAAAGGGGTACAATGTTTTACAATTTTTCGTTCGATAATGAAGAAGAGTTTAGCAGTTTACAGTTATTAAGAAAAAATACCGGAGTACGCAGATTTTGCAACTGACACCAATTTCGAAAAAACCTTTAGGAATACCTGAAAATAAACTACAGCATCTGAGAGAACTGCCCTATATTGACAAAAATAGCAGAATGTACTACAGTCAGTTTATTAGCACTGTAACTGTCTCTCCTACTGTCGATACGTTGACTGATGATGAAGAGGATCTTTCTGATGAAAATTAAGTTAACTGTGTTTAAATGTGATAAAAAATATACAAATAGAATAAGTTTCAATTAACCTGTTCAATACTGTTTTTTCCTAGTTTTTTAAGTTACAAAATGGCCAATGTCGGTATTTTTAAGATTTTATTCTAAATTAACAACGGCCAATGTCACTTTTTTTTTGGTTAATTTTAATGGTTGTTCTTGAGAAAATCTACAATTAACTTCTCTTTTACACGCCAAACGAGAATGTGGAGCTCTGGTAGTAAAAAAGATTCAATTTGCAACATTATTATTGACTGTAGTTTTGATTAAAACTTTGGACTCAATATATGTTGGCTGTTTTTTCTCTATCTTAGGTCAAAAACGTATATATTGGAAAAAATTGAAAATACCCATATTTCGAAATTTTATCATTAGGATCAGAGTTCGTGGTATGATGCGATCGTAATAACTCTCTATCATCCTGCAAAGTTTCATCGAAATCGTTAGATCCATTACAAAGGTTCCACAAATATATATACTGAAAAACTACCTAAATTGAGGTACATGTCCTCAGCTTTGAGTACAGCTAGGAGGCTGAAAATTTTACTGTAACATCACATCAGCGCCCCAAGTCTACTGACAGAATTCGGGTTCCTATTTTTTCAGCCAGTTGAAAATTGACAAATTGTATGGAAAAAAAACTACTCTATTTATAGAGTGACTTTTCATGGTTTGATTTACGTGCCGTAGACATTGGGCTTTTCCGGTGTGGTGGTTTTTGTGGGGGTGTACTTGCGTCACTCGACAACTACCGTTGCTTGTTGTGGAAGAATAATATTTTTCTAATAAAACTGTCGTACACATACTGAGAAAAAAGTTATCACCAATTTTTATCAACAAGACTGCATTTCGTAGCGCCCTCTACCGTCTACAGCAAAGTTAAGTGCGGATTCGTTTTTCTCGTCACAGAAAACTCGCTAATTCAATTTTTTAAAGGAACCATTTGAACACTTTCTAAGAAATTCGAATTAAAAATTTGAACTTTAACACCATGTAACTTTTTATTATCCACAAATGGACTAAGGTAAGTTTGACTTATTTTCATGTAAGGAACCTACTCTTGCTCTGTGTCCCATTAATTTCGGGACACCTTGTATCTTTTCTGATATGTCACCTTGCAGAAACGCACTAACTGCATTCATGTGTTTATGTGGATCAACTATTAGTTTTTCCAACAAAGTGAACACTTCATCAAACTGGGAATTACGAGAGACAAATACTATGCTTATATTTGGATCGGCAGTCTCTATGCTTCTGACTTTAAACTGTAACTTACGAAGATATATATATATATATATATATATATATATATATATATATATATATATATATATATATATATATATATATATATATATATATATATATATATATATCGAAGATATATATATATATATATATATATATATATATGTATTCTGGTTTTTTAGCTATAGCTTTACTGAGTAAATGATTAAGCAAATAGGCTGATGTGTATGCAACTTCGGCCAAAAACTTATTTG
Source organism: Galeruca laticollis (assembly GCA_963921935.1). Lineage (NCBI taxonomy): Eukaryota > Metazoa > Arthropoda > Insecta > Coleoptera > Chrysomelidae > Galeruca > Galeruca laticollis. Next base: position 9,758,220 of record OY998180.1, on the reverse strand, counting down.
GCAACTGAGCTTCAATCAGAAGATGTCGAGCCTGTTCGATTTAACTTCTCTGTTTTACCATTCTGTTGAGAAGTATATGAACAGATAAGCTTATTGTTACGAAACAGCACACTGGTATAGTCACTAAAACCGACCCTGTCTAAGCCAGGTATAATAGCTAAAATTATGGCGGATACGCAGTTATAAAAAACTGTTTACGATTGAGACTATCTTATCTAGTACTGGTTTTTGTGACCAGAGTTATCTAGAATGGGCCAGAAAAATTATTTGTGTATATAAGCCGCAGCCCGGGATTCTCTAGTACAAAAGGCACTGGTATATAAGGGGACTGATCAGGAAGAGTTAGTTAGTTGATAATTAGACATCGTGAGATAAACAAATAAATTAGTGAATATAAATTAGTGAACTGTTTATATAAATTAGTCTAAGTGAATATACTGTATATATAAATTGAGTGTTAGTGATTAGTGAGTTAGCGTTCAAATAAATTAGTAAGTAGCCATACCGAGTGTTTAAAATTTATCCCACCCGTTTATTGTTTAAATAAATAAGAAAAACATTACATTGGTGTCAGAAGTGGGATAATATAAATAAATTGCTACGTAAAAAGGGCCAAGAGACTATGTGACCTCAAAGTGGCGGAACTAAGAGCAGAATTGGAAGATCGCGAGTTGGAAACGTCCGGTAAGAAGAGCGAATTAATAGAAAGACTCAAAATGGCACTGGAAAGTGAAGGCTTGGATCCAGATACATTCTTATTCAAAGATGAGGCGTCCACCTTAATCTCGTCAATTTCTGATATGAAGAATGATTTTACTGCAATGAAGAACGATATTTCTGCCATGGAAGAGAAGATTTTAACGAATGTGAAAAACGATATTTCTACTCTGAAGCAGGATATTTCTACTAATATGGACGAGAAGATTTCCACCATGAAGAATGACATTTCTGCCGATATCTTATCGTTAAAAAATGACATTGAAGAAGACGTGATTCTGGGAATGGACGTAATGAATGTACATGGTTTCCAATTAGACTTTAGAAACAGAACCATTAAAGTGGGTTTCGAGGAGGTATTTCTGCATCCATATGGAGGCAGCGCGGTGTTGGCAGCTGTACAGGAAGATACCGTTCTACCTGCACGAAGTGAAACCATGATAGTAGCACGGCTACAGGGAATCATGGAGGAAGGTACACCGGTTATGATGGAACCAAGGAACCACGACGAGGAGGTTGGCAAAGGAGTACTAATTGGGAAAGGATTGGTTACGTCGGCGAAGGAGATCCCTGTGCGACTGATAAACGTGAACGATTACCCAATTACCATCAAGAAGGAAACCAAGATTGGATCCTGCGTACCAGTGACGTCTATAGTTCGTCAGACAACGACCACTGACAATTCTAATGCCAGATTCGAACAGATGTTATCAGTAGCTGGTCAATCTTTGGATCGAGCTAAAAAAAGACAATGAGAGAATTTCTCTTGCAGTATCGAGACTTATTCGTACCCAAAGGAGGAAAGACTGGCAGAACATCAGCCGTCAAACACAAAATTGATACTGGTAATGCTAAGATAATTAGACAATCAGCTCGAAGACTTCCACGAGCGAAGAGAGAGGAGGCTGAAAGAATAATTCGAGAGATGGCAGAAGAAAAAGTAATAGAACCATCTACTAGTCCATGGGTGTCTCCAGTAGTGCTCGTGAAGAAAAAGGATGGAACTACGAGATTCTGCGTGGATTATCGTCAGCTTAACAACGTGACGAAGAAAGACAGCTATCCTCTGCCTCGAATTGACCATACGCTAGACACTTTGGCCGGCAGCAAACTGTTTTCCACCTTGGACCTGAAGTCTGGTTATTGGCAAGTGGAAATAGACCCAGAAGATAAAGAGAAGACTGCTTTCACCACCAGATCTGGATTATGGCAATTCAACGTCATGCCATTCGGAATCTGTAATGCACCTGCGACATTTGAAAGACTTACGGAAAATGTCTTGAGAGGGTTGTCTTGGAAGACATGTCTGGTCTATTTGGACGACATCTAGTACTGGGGAAGACATTTGACGAGCATCTGAAGAATTTGGAAGACGTATTCAAACGACTCCAAGCTGCCCAGCTCATGTTAAACCCGAAGAAATATCAGCTATTCCAAAACCGAGTCAACTATCTAGGTTATATAGTGAGCAATGAAGGAATGGCGGTGGATCTAGAGAAAATTGCTTCCATTCAGCAATGGCCGCAACCAACCGACAAACATCAAATTAGGAGTTTCCTTGGACTTTGCACGTATTATAGAAGATTTATCAGGAAGTTTGGAGATATTGCCAAGCCTCTAACGCGACTCACAGAAGAAGCAAGAGCTTTCCAATGGGACGAAGACTGTCAAACGGCTTTTGAAACCTTGAAGAGGCATTTAACCTCGGCGCCGATATTAGGATATCCATTACCAGAGGGAGACTTTATTCTTGACACTGACGCAAGCAACGTAGGAATTGGTGGAGTGCTCTTACAGATTCAAGGAGGGCAAGAAAGAGTACTGGGATATTTTAGTAAAGTCCTCTCCAAACCAGAACGAAACTACTGCGTCACAAGAAGAGAACTTTTGGCGGTAGTGAAGTCCGTGGAACACTTTTACCAGTATCTCTATGGTAGGAAGTTTTTAATCCGGACTGATCATGCAGCACTCAAGTGGTTGATGCAGTTCAAGAATCCCGAGGGCCAGATCGCTAGATGGATTGAACGACTTCAAGAATACGATTTCAACATCGAACATCGAGCTGGTGTGAGTCACCGAAATGCAGACTCCCTGTCCAGACGGCCGTGCCCAACAGACTGCTCCCACTGCAACAAGGTGGAATCTAGGGAAGCTGCAGTTTCAAGAACTACTGTAGTCAACGAGGAATGGTCACCCACCAGGATCAGAGAAGATCAGGAGAATAATCCTCACCTGAAGATGATCCGGCAATGGAAGAAAGAAAACAGGCGACCTACCTGGCAAGAAGTTTTAAGATTTTCACCGAAACTCAAGGTGTATTGGGCTCAGTGGGACTCCCTTGTTCTGGAAGAAGGGCTGAGTCCTTGAAAACGATGATGGTTCTGAGATGAGGAGACAGCTAGTTATCCCGAATTATATATTAAAACTTCGAACTTGGGTTTTTAAAAACAATTTTACAACTATATTTAGAACTTTATTGTACAACGGTTGAACAGAGAATGAAATTTAAGTTAATACAGAGTTTTTATAATCTTCCTGTTTTACAAAGAGTCATCGTTTTATTTATATGGTGTCAGCTCTTTCTTCTTATGTAATTCCTCCCCTTTAAGACGAGAACATAACGGAGTGGTGTTCGAGTTTTGGTTTTTCTGTTGGATTTTCTTCTCTTAGGGTTTCTTCTTTGCTTTGGACTTCTTCCCTTATTTGTTTTCTGCCGCATTGCTGGAGCGATGTCTTGATTTTCTTCTTGAAGATCCATCCCACTATTATTAAGATGGCAATAACAGAGGACAAACCGCCGAAAATTCGTGAATAGTGTTTAGATGTTGAAATTCTTAATGGTATAAGTTGTTTTGACATTTTGCTGATTTTGTGGATTTCTTCCAAATTGATTTTTTCTATTTTGGGTGCTTCGTACTCTGGTATAATTTCTAATTTTCCCCAGTTTAGCTTTGGGATAAATAATGGTTTTCCTTCTTGAATTCTGGCGTCGTTGATAAATTTTTTAGTGTTGACTTCTATTTGACATGATTCTGGTATTTTTATTAGTGTAGGATTTTTGACTTCTATATATTGATCTGTGTAGCATTTGGAGAAAACTTTTTCTGTTTGCATTGGTATAATGATTACTTCGTCTTGTGTTATTTGTTCAACGAGGGATTCTTCTAATGTTAACTTGATTTTCTTGCAGTTTTTCACCGTCTGGTTTTCTATAAGCTGTAGAGTGCAGTTGTCTTCAGGGAAATGGTCTTCCATGCAAAAATATGTATCCTCTAGTAGTGGACAGTTTTCTTCTTTGAATTGATGTTCTGAGTTGGTTTGTGCCAAATAGGGATACTTTAGAGGGAATATTTGGTTGTTTTGAATGATAGGAAAGAGGTGATAAAACTCAAAAATTTCAGCTTTGATAATTGGTATATGTATTCCAAAAATTAATTTTTTATTTTCAAATGTGACTTGTGTGCCTAAAAATTGGTAGTATGTTAATATGTTCCTAAATTTCATAATTTGGTTGTCTGGGTAAATTTTTCTTAAGTATTCTAAAGTGTTTAGTAACTCTTGACTAGAAATAATAGAAGGATGAAGTGTGTTGAGTTTTGCAAAAGCTATGGAATCTTCTAAATTATCTAAAAACGTGATAACATTTTGGCAATCCAGATTTATTTGGGAAATAATTCCTTGAAAGGTTAAATACTCATGTGATTCAGTGATTGATTTTTGTACGCTCATTTGAAATTTTCCCAGAGAATTTGCAAAATTTTCTTGATTTTTTGATAATATGCGAATTGTTGTGTTGTAATTTTTTATTAGATTGTTTGAAAGTGAACGTTGCAAATTTATTTCCGTAACCATGTTCTGTTGGTTTGTTTCGAGAATTTTTATTGCGTTATCATATCTATTACCGTCGTCCGCGTCAAGTGTACCAAACAGCCATTTCTGTAATTGTCCGACTCCCTTAAAGAAACTTCTTTTATTACGAATATGAATATGAGGTTGTAAGTTATCAAGTTTCATTCTTGTAATTTTTATGAGAAATTTTGTCCTTAATAACATATCTTGAGATAAGGCATGGTATGAGATTTCATTAGTTGCGTTTTTTGTAACTAAATTATTTTTTATAATGAAGAAATGTTTCTCAATGTTAAACAGTTGCTTAACATATATAAAATATAGGTTCTAAATTTAAATAATGTATAAATGTATGTTTACTATAAATAAGACGTGCGTCTCCTAATTGTATTGGTAATAAAGGGTTATTTATAGTCGTCGACTCTATATCTCTTATAGTACTACTCGTGTATATTACTGGTATTGCCAGAAGTATCAGGAATGTTGTTTTCATCTGTTCCATTTTCCTGAAACAGTTGTTTTTTGTTAGTTTTTGGTTTTCTGGCACTTGCTTTATGATATATATTTTTATCTGTTATTAATTTAATTTTTGTTTGAGCTAGTACTTTACGTTTTTCGAATTTTGGAAGTTTCTTATTTCTGGTTTTTGTACGAATGTAAGCTACTTTTTCGTTTTTATAGTCAAGGGGATCTGTGCGCTCTTCGTTTCTTTTACTAATAATTTTTTCTTTTGTTGTTTTGTTAGTTTCTTTTATATTTTCATAAAGTCGTTTGGCCGCTTGTTTGTGAGTTTGTACGTAATCTGAAATTATTACATGATCATTAAGGTCGAAAGGGTTGGTCTCGTTTATATGTCCTTTTATTACTTCGAATGGTGTATGTTTAGTAACACTATGGATTGAGTTGTTATATCCGAGTATAGCCCGTTTTAATAATTGGTCTGAGGTGAGGTTTCCATTTTGTTCCCTTAAACAACGCACATGTTCGATTAGGGTAGAATGAAATCTTTCGACAGGACTGTTTGAATTACTGTTTCTAGCGGTAGTATAGTGAAGTTCTATGCTGTAAAGTTCGCAAAAATTTTCAAGATCTTTATTTTTAAATTCTGTACCCGAATCAGCTGTTAATTTCGAGGGTAGACCGTGGTGGGTAATAAAATTAAATAAACATTCTACTATAGATATTCCGTTTACAGCTGGTAGAGGATAAGCTTGGCCATATCGAGAAAATGTATCTATTATAGTTAAATAAGTGTTTCCTGAAATTTGAAAACAGTCAATATGAATGTGTTGAAAAGGACGTGAACAAGTTGGTGTAAGGTTGAATTTTACTATAGGTGGATTTCGATCGTATTTATTTTTCTGACAAATTTCGCAGTTATTTATATAATTTTCGATATCGTCCGACATTTTTGGCCAGTAAAATCGTTTAGTAAGTGCTTCTTTCGTTTCATTTATACCACGGTGGCAAGTTTTTGTTACGTGGTAAAATTCGAGTTTTTCTTTTTGAGCGTCTCTAGTTTGAATATCTTCTAATACAGTATTACTTTGAATTATTTTGAAGGCAGAGTTTTTAAAATAAGATTGCATAGTAGTCGTGAAAGTTCTAGGTAGCTCAGGGTGTTGGAAAAAGATAGCATATTTTTTGTTTGGGGCGATATATTCTTTTACGAAATTTATTATATCAGTTTGTGAAATTTTTGAGGGTAGAGTAACATATAATCTAGTATTGTCAAAAAAATTTAAAATTCTAGTTTGGGTAGATTCTATATCTCCCATTGTTATGAATATTTGATTTTTGTACGTGTTTAATATTCTTTCAGAAATTGGTATGAAAAAATAGGATTTTCTGCAGATGTATGTTTAGTTTCAATGTCAGAATCGGAGTCAGTGTCTTGAGATTTATCTGGTTCTATGTGTATATCTGAAATAACGTTGATTTTTTGATTTTGGCTTTTAGTCGGCTCTACAATGTCTAGTATATCTTCCAGGTCAGGGCTACTGACTGGAGGTATTTTATCAGGATTTCTTAGGAAATTTTCTATTATTTCATCTGCGTCTCCTGCGTTATTTATTATAGATTCGTTATCGATGGCGTTTAGTTCTACACATGGATTTCTACTTAAAGCGTCTGCTGCTAAATTTGACGAACCTTTTTTATATTTAATTTCATAATCAAATTCTTCTAATTTTAGTCTCCACCTTACGAGCATAGAATTTTGGTCTTTTGTGGAGAAAAGCCACTGTAATGGTTTTTGGTCAGAATATATTGTAAACTTCCGGCCGTAAAGATATGGGCGGAAGTATTTGCAACTCCAGACTATTGCGAGAAGTTCTTTCTGAATTGTTGAATAGTTTATTTCGGCTGAATTTAGGGTTCGTGATGCATAACATATGGGATTATTATTTTGCGATAGTACTGCGGCTATAGCGTAATTGGATCTATCTGTTGTCAATTCAAATTCTTTGTCAAAATCTGGGTAAATTAAAACTGGTTCAGATGTTAATACATTTTTACATGTTTCAAAACAATCTATGAAATTTTTTGTGTGAACTACTTTTTCATTTTTCTTTAAACATTTAGTCATAGGTTTTGTAATCTTCGCTAGATTTTTTATGAATTTACGATAGTACCCTATTAACCCAAGAAATGATTTTATGTCTTTTTGTGTTTTTGGTATGGGAAACTTTTTAATCGCAGAAATTTTTTTTGGATTGGGTTTTATTCCCTCTGATGTTACTATGTGTCCTAGAAACTCTACTTCTTTTCGTAAGAATTCTGATTTATCCAGTTGAATTTTTAGTCTTGCCTCGCGTAATTTTGTGAAAACAAGTTTTAAATTTTGAAGATGTTCTTGAAGTCTTGTGCTAAATATAATGATATCGTCCATATAGACCATACAGACTTTATTTTGGAGGTCTTTTAAAACTTCATCCATAACGCGTTGAAAAGTAGATGGTGCGTTTTTTAACCCAAATGGCATTCGTAAGAATTCATAATGTCCGTTGTCAACTGTGAATGCTGTTTTTGATATAGAGTTTTCTTCCATTTGAATCTGATGAAAACCGGCCCAAAGGTCTATAGTTGAAAAATAATTTCATCTTCCAAGTTTATCGAGGATTGAATTGATAGTTGGTATCGGATATCGACCTGGAATTGTTTTTTCGTTCAGTTTACGATAATCGATAACTAATCGATATTTTTGTTGTCCCGATTGACCTTATTTCTTGTTCACTATCCACACTGGCATGACCATGGTGAAGTTGAGAATCGAATTATGCCTTTATCTAACAGTTCATTTGTTTGTTTATTTATTTCTTGTTTGTGTATGTAGGGGTATCTATATGACTTAGAATGTATAGGGATTTCGTCCGTTGTTTTAATTTCGTGTTTTGTCCGCGCCGTGAAGGATAATTTATCACCTGGTTTGAAAAAAATATCTGAGAATTTTCGACATAGTTTTATTATTTCAGTTTTTTCCTCCGAATTCATGTGATTGGTTGTAATTAAATCCGATATATCTATTTTTTGGTTTAATTTTTTATCGTATTTATCATTTAAGTCAAGGAAAGAATTAATATTGGATACATCATAACTGGATTTTTCGAATGATTCTACTTGAAAAGGTTCTTTAATATTTATTGAAACAGTTTTATCTGTTTTGTTTTGAATTTCTATAAGGGCAAATCCGTTTTCGGCATTAGTCAAAATTTGAGGTATATACAGTGGTCCTAAATTACCTTCATGTATCAATATTTCTCCGTTGAAAATAGAAACAGGTAATTTTTTTAGAATTTTGTGCTGTGCTTCTATCGAGAATGATATATTGAAATTTTCTTTTTGTCTGTACCTGATAGGTATTTCTGTGTTTGGACCTATTAATTTATTGTTAATTAAATCTATATTAAAATTCATGTTTTTCAAATCATTTAATCCAATTATACCGTCGAAATACTCATGAAAATCAAATAAGAGAAAAGAGATATTGTAGTTTGGATTCTGAAATTCTGGAAATGTTGATTGGTATATGATGTCTTGACACCTAACGCTGTTTTAATTTGTGCACTGATTTGACTAACAGAATTTGGATAAAATTTTTCTATAATATTAGGTTTAATAATAGAACGTGAGCTGCCGGTATCTACAAGTAATTTTAAATTAGGATTATGAATTTGTATGTACGGTAAGGCATTATCTGAAGATATATTAATTTCTACTAAGGATTTTCTTGTTGTAGGCCCGTTTCTAGAAAATTTTCATTTTGATTTTCGTCATGGTTTACATTTTCGAAATAAGATGTTTGGTTTACGTCTAGATTAGGATTATTATCGTCACTATTAAAAGTATCGTAATTTTGGTAAAAATATTGTTCATTTGTGTATGGATCTGATTGATTGTATTTGTTTGTAAATACTTCTTCGGAAGTAAAATTTGGGTTTTGTCCATTATTTCTAACTGGATGATTTTGATTATAATTGTTATGATTTTGCCATCTTTGTCTTTGTGATAACATGGATGGGTTTCTAGAGGTTGTTGACATGGGTGTTGGCTTAGGAAGTTGATTCGTGGATTTTTGATTTGGTCTAAAAACGTTTTGTGGGGGTCCAAATACTTGTCTGTTTGTAGGGTATTGTCTGGGGGGCATTTGTCTGGGTTGAATATTAATGGGTTGGCTAGGAAATTGGTTAGTTGGTTTGTTATTGTCGGATACGTTATTATTCATGAAATTTGGCTGCGATGAATAATGGGTTTGTTGGTAAGTGGGTTGCATTTGATTATGAGGATATAATCTTGGTTGTGAGTACGATTGTCGATTATTATTGTTATTAAATTTAGAAGTCGTTATTCTATTATTGTCGTTTAGATTACCATATAATTTTTCAAAATTTTCGAACTCGTTTACATAGGCCATTGCGTCTTCCAGTGAGGCTGGATTTTTAAGATGTAAATTATTCCTCAAAGTACCACTACATCCAGCGATAAAGGTGCTAAGTGCAGTTTTATCGTAATGGTTTATTTGGCAAATTCTTTCTGCATTATTAACGTTAGGATTATTACTAATTTTTTGTGCAATACTACTTCTTAACAATTGAATTCTGCTACCAAAGTTTATCAGTTGTTCGTTCCTAAATGGTCTCATTCTTGTTAGTTCCTGTACTAAACAATCAATATTTCTACGATCCGCAAAACATTGTATAAGTGCCTCTTTTAATTTAGGCCAATCTATTAACTCAGCACGATTACCTACTAATATATCAGCTTTATCTATAAGTTTTTCTTGAATTGATTGAAAAATATGTTTAGATAATTGTGCATCATTAAATTGTCTATAATCATTAATAAGGTCTTCGCATCTTATCAAAAATTTATTTAATGTATTGCTATTGCCGTCATAAGGTTTAATGTTATCTATTCTAGATTTTAAAAGATCCCAGTTCATTTCTGGCATGTTTCGTGTAATATTTGAATTTCGATTTATTATTGTTAAATTATTTGTAACTTGATTATCTATATTATTTTCGTTATTTATTTCTATATTTATAATTCCGTTAATTATTTCATCAATGTCACTCATTAAATAACTAAAATTAATTAAAAGCTAATGTCTGCGATAGACTATTGTTCGATATGAACAGAACTAAACTATCTTTGCCAAAATCCTTATAAATAGGGGTTTGGAAAGGTAAGAGAGGAAAAGGCACTTACAGATTGTTCGTCAACTCGATCGCTCTGCTCTCCTGTTCCTTTTTTCGTGATTCCCTGCTCTCGTTGCCACTAAGTCCAAAAGTTTTGAGTTCGGTTATACGCACTTAAGGTGTAGAAACTCCAAGGTCCCGAATTTCACTCCCGACACAATGCGAAACTGTTTTTTACTTATTCGAAACCCGCGCGTATCCTACTGACTGCGCCAATTATATATTAAAACTTCGAACTTGGGTTTTTAACACAATTTTACAACTATATTTAGAACTTTATTGTACAACGGTTGAACAGAGAATGAAATTTAAGATAATACAGAGTTTTTATAATCTTCCTGTTTTACAAAGAGTCATCGTTTTATTTATATGGTGTCAGCTCTTTCTTCTTATGTAATTCCCGAGAACAAGAGTAGCTGAGGTACTGAAGATGTTACACGACAGTCCATCGGGAGGTCATCTGGGAGTGAAGAAAACCCTTCAGCGAGTTCGTGAAAGGTTTTATTGGATGAACAGCTCCGACGATGTGAAGGACTGGTGTAATAAATGTACGACTTGTGCTACGAGTAATGGACCACATCGCAAGAGAAAGGCACCCATGAAACAGTACAATGTTGGAAGCCCTTTCGAAAGGATTGCTTTAGATATCGCTGGACCAATTCCGACGACAGAAAATGGTAGCAAGTACATACTGGTTGTAATGGATTATTTCACAAAGTGGGTGGAAATTTACGCTATCCCGAACCAAGAGGCCACAACTGTCGCGTATGTATTGGTGAAAGAATTCATCAGCCGATATGGAGTGCCCATGGAAGTCCACAGTGACCAGGGAAGAAATTTCGAAAGCCATCTATTCCAGGAGATTTGCGACAAGCTGGGTATGAAGAAGACCAGAACAACAGCATTACATCCACAGTCAGATGGAATGGTCGAGAGAATGAACAGGACTATTGGAAAATACCTGTCCAAAGTAGTATCCAGCCATCAGAGAGATTGGCACCAGTATCTTTCCCTATTCGCATTGGCTTATCGATCTGCTGTCAACGAGTCCACGGGTGAAACACCGGCGAAAATCCTGTTTGGACGTGAAATGAGGCTTCCTTGTGACCTGGAATTTTGCTGCCGGCCTGGAGAAGATCTAACAGGCGAAGACTACGTGATCCAATTGAGAAGAAGGCTGGACGATATTCATGAATTAGTTCGAACCAATCTTCAAGTTGCCAGCGACAGAATGAAAAGTCGGTACGACACGCAGGCCACAGAGGGCGGTTTTAAAGAAGGGGACAAAGTATGGTTACACAACCCGACGAGGAGAAAAGAATTTTCTCCAAAATTACAAAAATCCTGGGAAGGTCCATACTTAATCAAGAAAAGGATCAATGATATTTTATATCGCATAAGCAAGATCCCTAACGGAAAACCAAAAGTAGTTCACCGAAACCGACTAGCGCCATTCGAAGGAGACCATGACACAGAGGAAGGAGTAAACCCTATTCGAGATGTGTCTGACCCCACCTTCGATGAATTTATGGGCGCGTATGGAGGTACCGGGAAAGCTAGATATGGAGTCACTTCGGAACAACAACAAGATTTGTTCACTCTCCCGGAAGATTATTCACTGGCATACAACATCCCCGCCCGTATCAAGAACGCACGAGGGTTGGCAACCGTATTTCGAAAGAAGTTCGGGCAATTAGAAAAACTTGAAGAACAGATTCCAGCCCCTGGCAAGACACTGAAACTGAAACATAATTCGCGGTACGTCTTCTACGTGGTAACTAAAAATGAATTCCAAGATCGATCTACCTACCGCGATGTGTGGGAAGCACTTCGAAACCTCCGAGACCTTGTGTTGGAATCCAACGTGAAGAAACTGGCTATGTCTAAGATAGCGAGTTACCAGTTGGATTGGCGAATCTTCAGGAACATGGTAGAGATTATCTTTCAAGATACCGGTGTCCAGATATTAATTTGCAGCTACAACCCCCGTTATCAGTATCCGATGAAGACGGTGCCCTGCTATTTCCATAAGATCGGAAAGTGTAGAAATGGGGCCAGTTGCCAATTCAAACATCCAGTCTCGGCTACACAAAAGTTCCAGGAGGAACTTCCATTTAAAGGAGGGGGTAATGTTACGAAACAGCACACTGGTATAGTCCCTAAAACCGACCCTGTCTAAGCCAGGTATAATAGCTAAAATTATGGCGGATACGAAGTTATAAAAAACTGTTTACGATTGAGACTATCTTATCTAGAACTGGTTTTTGTGACCAGAGTTATCTAGAATGGGCCAGAAAAATTATTTGTGTGTATAAGCCGCAGCCCGGAATTCTCTAGTACAAAGGGCAATGGTATATAAGGGGACTGATCAGGAAGAGTTAGTTAGTTGATAATTAGACATCGTGAGATAAACAAATAAATTAGTGAATATAAATTAGTGAACTGTTTATATAAATTAGTCTAAGTGAAATATACTGTATATATAAATTAAGTGTTAGTGATTAGTGAGTTAGCGTTTAAATAAATTAGTAAGTACCCATACCGAGTGTTTAAAATTTATCCCACCCGTTTATTGTCTAAATAAATAACAAAAACATTACATTATGTTGTCTACCTGCAGTCTTCAGCAAATTCTTGAATTCGTCTGAGCAACATTCGTCACCATTGTCTGTTAGTAAACAATTTATCTTCTCACCTGTTTGGATTTCAACAAATGTTTTATAAGTATTGAAAAAATATACGGTTGTATGATGAGTATAATCGTCAAGGAAAGTAAGTACATGTCGAGAACCAGATAGTGATTTATCCTGCATCGGTCCACAGAAATCCGAATGTATCAATTCCAAACATCGTGACGATTGACTTTCACTTGCATAAGAAGGTAAACGGTGACTTTTTCCTAATATGCATGTTTCACGTACAAAGTTCGGGTCAAAATTATCTGAAAAATCTATGTCATATAACAGTCCCTTTTTATTTAAACTTTCTGGGTGTACATGTGCTAAACGCCTATGCCATAGATTGCATTCTTTTTCTGCATTGCTGAACCAGAGGGAACCATTATTTTGTGTTGGAACTAAATCCATGGTTTTCTAATGCAGCTGTAGCTGTAAGTTTGTTGTCAGTATTGTAAACGTTAGGTCCATCAGAGTTAAATATTACAGTGTTACCTTTTTGACTAACTGACAATAAATTCATTTTTAATTCCGAAACAAAATATAAATCATGTACTTTGATGGTTGAATGTTTGTTTTTACCAACTGACAGAGAAAGACTAACGTCACCGATATCCTCCGTACACATTTCTTCATTATTTGCTGTGGTAATAGTCAATGTTGCGAACTTTCTTTCACTTTCTAGCCCATATCGAGTCTAAAAACCACAGTTTGTCACTTTTGACCTGCACTGCGAACACTTAGAAATAATAATCCAGAGTTATATTGTTTTGACCTTTTATCTCCAGTATCCGATTTTTTACCTACAGGACCCTTTTTCATGTCGCACTGGCTTGCAAAGTCTCCAAACTTATAGTTAAAACAACGCTCCCCTTTTTTGCTTTTATTCATAAAATTCTGCTTGCCTTCTTGGCTTTGTTAAACCTTGAACCACAGGCACCATACATGGCCCCTAACTTGTTTTCACAACCCGGAGCTACTGATATTATATCCTGAAGCAACTTGGTTTTGATCGAGTCTACCGTTACCGGAGTACCTGAAATTTCGATCTCCATTATAATTGGCTTGTACGTTTCTGGAAGACCAGCTAATAAAATCGTGCCTATCCATTCGTCACTAACGGTTAAGCCAATACTTGACAACTTATGAGCGGCAGTTATAACGGTGTTAACGTATCCGTCAACAGAATCACTATTTTCTAGAGTTGGTGTTATCAGTATACGTAGTAAACCAACACGTCTTGTAAGACCTGAATCCTGGAAGGCAGCTTCTAAATTGTCCCATGCTTCCTTGGCAATTTTTGTGTTCTGAACATGGACATAATTCAGCGGATCAACAAGAACTATGATTTTCGACATCAGATTAACAAATGAAATAGATATGCTTGTTTTGATTTTTTCTTGCCTCAAACATCGAGTCACATTCTAAGCTCACTTACGGACACTTCTACTGCTTTGCCATATTTACAAAGTCTCTTTAGTTGCAGGAAAAATTGAATTAGATGTTTAATTGAAAATTTGTAATAAAGTTATGCAAATAAAAAAAGTCATACTAATTTATGCATTTGATTCGCTGCATTTAAATTAAATTAATAATACTTGAATTTTATTTAATAAAGGAATATTCTTATATAAATTTTAAATAAGTATTTGTTATAGCCTTTATGGTTATAACTAAAAGTGGCAACATTGCACAAAATTTCAGTACCCGTTTTATGTGTCAAGGGTAACCTCTTTAGTAGTTTTGTCCTTGCTTAATTACCATATAAAGAGAGATGCAAATATCGTCAGACTGTGCTCGACGATAATTTCGAATACGCGTAGTATTGTAGTAAATAATGTCAAACGTGGTTTGTTTATACGAGCGCCATTACGACTAGAGAGTAAACATTTAGTTCTTTCGTTTTTATGACTTTTTCAAGATTTTTATTGACAAAATAAACTTTTATGTAAATTAATTTAATGTTTTTGGATTATCATAGTTCGTCAATGCCAATTACTAAGGCTATGTGTCTATAATGCCATCCCCACATTTTGTAATTCATTAATTATTTCACTACTGGCGTTTAGGATTGTTGGCCGCAAAATAAACGTGTTTATGAATGAGTAGCCCTCTCTATTGTATATTATTACTTTAAGTTTTCCACCTAGCCTTTTGCTTTGAAATGCGTATCAAGTACTGAATCCCACAGTTCCTCGTGCTCTAAATAAATTTGTACGTCAAGCTTCCATGCATCGTAATTATCACGACCATTCATCTTTTCAATGGACGGCATTTGGTACGATGACATGTTACAGAGTTCGGAAACTTATTTGAAGAATTATCACTTTACCACACTAATTGTGAAGGCCTATTTTCTGGGCCTACAACCTATTGGTAGAACAATAAATATTGGGATAATCTTTTTCTTGAAAGGATTATACAACTTTTATTAATTTTTAAATATATACAAAACGTACATACTACAAGGCAAGCAAACATATGACATTCAACTATTACAGGACTGCCAACAGACTAACAATTTCCAGACATTGCCATAGAACACTAAATAATAGCTTATTCCAAATTTACTTCAAAATGATGGGGTTGGATTTGCAAAGGCAATAAACATGTAGAATAATGTAAGTAATGGCTGTGCCTTGCGTTTAAGGCCAATTCGCGCCATAACATCAAAGGATATTCAACTTAATAATATCAAATAAATTAACAACGCCATAACTTTTTACAAAGGTATTTATTACATAAAAAATAATGGACACGTTTAAAGTGGTCCAGGTGTGATCCATCCGAATGCCTCTGGATCCATTTCAACTTCATCTTTGACGAGGGCCTCGTGGTCTATAACACTGCAACAAAATATAAAACAATAGTTAATCTATAATAATACATATAAAATCCTTTGTCCTGGCTGATATCATGGCACAGCCGGGTGGCATAGCCACAGCACAGTAGGTGCGTATTAAGAGAGGATTTTTCGAAATTCCCACGGTAACGGGTTTTGTGAGAATTCGCTGCTAGAGCGGGTAAAATCGTTACGGGTAGGCTAGTCAAATATAATTTACAATCTAAATTCAAGACAGAAACAACTTAGTCTGACTAAAAGAACTAGATTTAAGTGACAAATTCACCTTTATGCCAAACAAGAAGCAAAATAAACGGTTTTAAAGATTAAAACTAACTTTTCCGCTTATGTGAAACGCCCTGAACAATATTCTATCATAAAAGTGTCAGCTGTATGCACTTCGGTGGATGTATCGTCCAAACAAACCGAAATTTCTCCAAAACTAACCAAAAATGTAGTATATCTGGATTTATAGGATCCGCTGTACTCAATATAATCAGCTAAAAGTCAATAGGGTATATCTGTAAGATACCTTGAAAACTATCTAATTATAAAATTGGTCACTTGTATACACGTGCTAACAACCCGAAATTTATTTTAAAAGGAACAAAAATGTGACACTTCAGGTACCATAGCACCCGTTGTACTAGCTCTGGTGAGCTAAAAATCGATAAGGTTCATCTATATTCAATCATAAAATTGGGCACTTGTATACACTCTGGAGGCTGTATCGGGCTAACAAACTGAAAAGTCTCCAAAAATGACAAAAATTTGGTACTTCAAGTACCATAGCACCCGTTGTACTTGCTTTAGTGTGCTGAATATCAATAAAGTTCATCTTTGAGACGCCCTGAATAATATCCAATCATAAAAATGGTCACTTGTATATACTCCGGAGGCTGTATCGTGCTAACAAACTAAAACTTCTCCAAAAATGGCAAGATTATCGTACTTAAAGTACTATAGCACCTGTTGTACTGGCTCTAGTGAGCTGAAAATCAATAGCGTTCATCCGTCAGACGTCCTGAATAATATTCAATCATTTAATTGGTGACTTGTTGCACTCCGGAGGCTGTATCGTGCTAACAAACTGAAATTTCTCAAAAATGACAAAAGTATCGTACTTCAAGTACTATAGAACCCGTTGTACTGGTTCTGGTGAGCTAAAATCAATAGGGTTCATCTATGAGATGTCCTAAATAATATTCAATCATAAAATTGGTGACTTCTTGCACTCCGGACGCTGTATCGTGCTAACAAGACATGTAACGAAAAGTGGCTGACGACAACGACGACGACGACAGACACACAAGATTTTTTTTCTAAAAAGCGTTTTTTCCAGTTGTTCTTAATGGAAAACGTAAAAATAACTCAAAAAAATTCAAAATTCCCAACTTTTTTGGGGTAAACCATTACTTTCCTCGCATATTAGATAGGTTGAGCGAAAAAGTAATATATTTAAGTAAAAGTTTACCTGTAATTGTCGCAGTTGCCATTATAGGTTTTGCACAGCAGTGTGCATGAAATAGGCTGCCCTTAGCGAATACATCCTCAGGGCATCTCTCGTAGGGGGATAGTTTGAAGTGCCTTGGTTATTTTTGGAGAAATTTCGGTTTGTTAGCACGATACATCCCCCGAAGTGTATACAAATGACAATTTTATGATAGAATATTGTTCATGGCATCTCACAGATGCGGAAAAGTTAGTTTTAATCTTTTAAACCGTTTATTTTGTATTTATATACCGGTTGCTTCAAACAGTGAATGGTCGCAATGAAGAATGAGTAACACAATTTATACTACATTCACACGCCGTTTTAATTTTGTTTAATGCATTTGTTATAAAACAATGTTGTCGAAATTTTTAATATATAAAGTAACAGAGTGTTATTCTCTAAAATAATTAATTATTCACAAAAAACTTAATATTTTTAGATACAAAAATTTAACAGTAAATTATTTGAAAAATTTAATACTCCTTTCTTGTATTTTTAGTAGGTACAGATTGATGCAAATTTTATTCCAGAATTGAATTCTACATCTTTGATTTAGTTAAAAATTATACCAAACTTGACTTATTATTTATTTATTATTAACCCCCCCCCCCCCGCATAAAAAAAACCGGGAGGCTCTACTTCTTCAGAAAAAGCCGTATTTGACATTTTTATGTCGTATACAAACGCAACTATAGCGGAATCACCGCAGAAGTCATTTATAACGCTAATGTAAAAATATCAGAAATAAGACGTCTTTAGAGAATTAAATAACGAATTAGTAGCTGAGCAACTCAAGCGATAAATACTCAAAACATGCCTCATCACTGCAGTACAAACTTCAAAAGTTTAGACCATCTGATGTAGAACAAACGGAAGAAGTTCCATGGACTTCTGGTACACACAAAAGAAAACGCTGCAGATCATGTAAACATAACAAAAATGTGCAATATACCAAATACTTTCGTAAAATCCTTGTTTAAATATAACGAGCGTAGCAAAGGTAAAACTTATTTCTGTTTGGAACATTCCACATTCCCCATTAAACAAAACAGAACTACATCGGATAACTGTACTCAAGAGCTATACACGAAGTTCAAGTATTAAAAGAACATGGCTTAGCAGTACTTTTTTATATTAATAGGGCTTTTGACACCGTATGGAAACAATATGTATTAAAGAGGCTAGGTGAATGGAATATTATATATTTTTATTAAAAACCTCCTAACCAACAGGAGTTTTAGGGTGAGAAAGTCACAAGAAAATTAACAACGCATGCATCAGTATTTAGTCCTATTATCTGTGTAATTGCTATCAACAATATTTTGAAAAACCTGGGGTTATAGGTAAGCCGATGAACTTTTTCCTTGGAGGAAAAAATATAATATCTATGGTTTGATTCCAAACTTTTGAAATTATCTGGAAAGTTGGAGCAATATCAGTGGATTCACATTTAATCTTTGAGAAAATATACTCTGTACTTATTTCGAAAAAAATATCAAATTGTCAAATTAACCTGACGTTATGAAAAGGTACATCAACTAGTCGTTAAACTCCACAATCTAGAGCAGATGAATATATTTTATTGCTTCTTCATAAATCTATGATTAGATTTTGTTAGGGTTACAATGACGATTCCTTCAGTTATCCAGACACAAATATTTACTTTTATTTTGATGCATTCATAGATATAGGAATAAAAGGAACAACCAACGGAGTCGTAAGATATTCAAAATTATAAATATATATTGCAAGGGAAGTACGAACATAGTCCACCTGAAACATGGTAATAACGAACAGAGGGCATTAAATATTAAAAAGCGTAGTTTATTCCACGCGGGTCACTTAGCTTTCAGTAGTTTTTTCTTTAGTTGTTTGGTTGTTTAGTTGTTTCGACACGTTTAGATAAGCAAATTTGTTTATAAAGAAGTGTTCAGTATTTTTTAGTTATAATATTCGTGATTGGAAGTACTCTTCTTGTTTAAAATGTCTGACAGTCACGAAAAGTGTTACTCAAAAAAATCATGGCAGCTAAAAAGCTACGTACCTCGACGTTTGAGACCGGAAAAGACTGCCAGTGCAAGCGTTATAAGTGCTTTCAGAGTATTTTTGTCGCCGAACAAATTGAATTAATCAGACTCTTTAATAATATTGGACGTGAGAATGGTAATGATGCCCAAAATAGTTTCTTATCTGGCCTCATCTCATTACGACCTGTGTTTCGACGCAGGCCAAGGCAAAATAAAGAAGATGCTAGATCGAATGAAATCTCATACAGCTACGAAGTAAGAGTTGTTAGGGATAGCAGTGCACTCGAGGTGTTTCAATTACTTTTTTGGAATTAAAGCCTTTCGATTACATACCATGAAAACATCTTCAATGAACAACTGGCACAGCGCAGATTAATGAAAGGGGAAAGCATGCCAATCGTTCTCATAAGATGTCCTAAGAAACTCGTAAATTGTTATTGTATTTTTTTGGCTCCTTAAAAGGACGTAGATTAGATTAGATGTTAACGGGGTTACAATGCACTGAAATCTAAGATTGATTGTGACCCCCTGCCTATCAGAGCTGTTCTCGCTACTACTACAGGTCGCCTTCCAGCTCCAGGGTTCTAATGAACTCTAGTATTTGGGACGGCTTCAACGAGGTTAGATCCTCACTCTTACAAGTTTTTTGTCCGAAGCATTTCTTGCGTTGGCTTGCAATGGCGAGGCATTCTAGAACTAGGTGATCCGGAGTTTCATCCTCCTCCCCACAGAATCTACACTCGTCAATTTCTGCTAGACCTATTCTCATTAGGTGCTTACTAAGGCGGCAATGTTCTGTAAGAAAGCCCGTAAGGAGATGTAGCTTATTTTTACTGAGATCCAAATATTTTTTGGATCTAGCAGTGTCAAAGTTCTGCAGAAACTTTTTGGAATGTTCCAGCCCGGGAAGGCACCGCCAGAGTGCTTCTCTTTCGGTTTCCTCTTTCTTCCGAAACTCTTTCTTATAGGAGCATTTTCCTAGACCACAGAAAGGCTCCGGACCAATAAAGGGCGTTTGTGCTCCTTTCCTGGCAAGTGTATTGGCCGCAACATTTCCCGTGATTCCTGAGTGGCCAGGAACCCAGACTAAAGAGACCCTGTTATTCTTGCCTAATTCATCAAGTTTTCTTCGGCACTCCCCTGCCAACTTTGAATCAATGACATGGGAGCTCAATGCTTTGATAGCTGCTTGACTATCAGAATGGATCGATTCGTCACATTTCTGATAGTTTCTTTCTAGTTTCTTGTAAAGAGACTAATCAGTATTTCTAGGATTTCGGATTGTAGGAATCGAGGTAGTATCTCCCTCTATCCTAAATTCGATGATCCTATGGTCGGAAAGTGATGGCTCGCTCATCACCCTCAAATCTCTTACATTTTTCCTAGCAGCAACATTAACAATTGTTACGTCCAGGACCTCTTCTCTTGCTCTCGTGACAAAGTGGGGGTTATCCCCACGTTTAAGGTCTCAAAGTTATTTGCTAAGAGATATTCTAATGAACACTCACCTTTGGCGTCGTTGCTAGTGCTTCCCCACATGGTATTGTGTGCGTTGGCATCACAACCAATTATGATTGGTAGCCGTCTGCTATTGCAGTGTCTCACTAGCTCTTGTACTTCTTCTGGCGGTGCCATCGGCCCGTCTCCAGCGAAGTAGACAGGGGAAATGACAATGTCTGAGTCGATACCCCCAATGTTGAGGGGAACCATGATTGGAACAAGGTCCCGTGACACGTATTCTGAAACACATATATAGTTTATGTTATTCCTTATGATTACAGAGGCACGCGGAGATACTTGCCTTTGATCATAGATCAATTTAGAATCCTTGCATGCCAAACCTTTTATTTGGCCTTCTTTGTTGATCCATGGTTCTTGGATCAGTACAATATCCAGTTGTAGTTTAGCGAACAACCTTGCAATCACGGCTGAAGCTTCTTTCGCGTGATGCAGCTAAATCTGAGCTACATTTGGGAACGTGAAGGTGAATTATTATGGATGAGAGAGGCCGAGTTACTCAGCCTCTATTTATCCCCCTCCTTTATCTCTACCTGACCCTCCTCGCCCACCATGGCAATATTTTCCTCGAAGTTCAAGCAGGTTTCTTGATTTCGAGTCAGACCCTCGACCTCCAGGCGGCTCCGCCCAGTTTCCCGGGATGCAGAGGCGATCTCCGCATCCCTAGTCATCCCGGAGGAGATCTCGGGCTGACCCAAGGTCAAGATTTCGCCTTTTCCCCCTTTTCCAGAGGTTCCGGATGTAGAAGGTATCTCCATGTGCTTTAGATCCTCCGCGGGGTTCTTTTTTTCCCAGCCCCGAGACAGAGATACGCCCAAAACGGAAGTTTAGCGCGTAACCTCCTGCCTTCAGAGCCTCCCCAGATTGGTGATCGATCCCAATCGTGAGGATAGTTCCCTGTCCCCCTTTTTTAGAGTTCAGGATCTTCCAAGCCCCAGTAGTGAGGTTGAAGTTCTGAACCTCGACAAGTTGGAGGATCTTCTCCAATTTCATGTCGTGGCTTTTTGGGAAGAATGAAGTTATGGTGACCGACTTTGGGATATCGTCTCCACTTCGAGCCACCAATTCGGGTCCTTTCCAAGAGTTTAATTTCGGCGCTGACCTCATGAGCCAGTCTGCCAATTCTTGGGACCCACAGTCCACCAGTATCATTCCACAACGGAAATGAATACCTGAGAAGTGTATCCCCTTCTCCTTGCATCTCCTTTCAGGATGACCCCAGGATAATCCTTGGGCATTATTCCCACCCTGAAAGCCTTCTCTGTTTTAACAGCTGTTGCGTAACATGTGGCTTGCCCGGTTACGGTTGAAAGCTGTTTTTGAATTTTTACTGAGAGGTCGCTGTGGAGGAATGATATGCTCCGGGCCACTTTTTAGCTTTACCTTCCCCGTTGGTGGTACTTTCGGGGTGTTGGGTGCTGAATAAACTTCAAGCCTCTTCAAGGGATATTCCTTGATTGAGGAGTCGCTGGTATTTCCACACCCGTGCTCCACTGAGGCCTTTTCGCAGTAGGTCGTCTATGCCGCCCGGTTCTCCCAGTATCGGGAGGTCTAACGGCATACGACCTTTATGCCGTTTGGACTATTTTCCCCCTGTGAGGTTCCCGGATGAAGAGGCGGAGGTTTTCTCCACTACTTTTCCGGTGGAAGTTTTGGTTTCTCTGTCTATAAATGGTCCCACGAGAAGCTAGGGTCATTACGGCCCACCGCTGCAGAGCCCCGCATGCAGAGGTAAGGGGTTTAATATAATGGACTTCCCTCCGGTGCTCCAAGGTCGAAACCAGTAAGGAATATTCTCCTATATAGCCACGCATTCTTCGGCATGGTTTCCCACCTTGACTTTAGGCTTTTAATGAGGTTGTCTCTCTTGGTCCGGGCAGTAAAGCCAAGACCCCCCCCCCTCCCATTCCACTGGCTCGCGAGACTTGACCACAGACAGCCAGAAGACATTGGTATAATAGGTGACTTCGAGGTAAGCTCGAAATTTCACCCGGCATCGTAACCCTGTGTGCAATCTCTTAGCCACGATACTACAGCCGTGACAGGTAAAGTTGGTCCGCGGCAGGGTATTCGAGGGCTGCCAGTTGAGTTTTTAGACACCACGAGCCCCCAGGTATTTGCCCGCAGACCTCCTCCTCATATAAAATCATCTCAGCGGCCTCTCCTATCCGCCACCTGGAGACGCGCTGGGTTGGTACTTCACCCCCTCCACATCAATAAATATTCCGACGAACAGCGACGAACTACGTATATACCTACTGATGTGGACCCGGTAAAGGGACTACCAGAGTATACCGGAAGATATGAATGCTCATCATTATCTTCACGTGTGTTATGAAACATTCAGGCAAATCTTTATGTCAGAGTTCAACATCGATTTCAGCTAGCCAATAACCAAAACGTTCTGTTGATGTGATGGGTAGAAAGCCAAAAATACTGAGCTGAATAGGAAAATTGCCGCTGCAAAACGTGATGTCGCAAATGTAAAGTTATTGGAGGACGTTAGGAAGCTAAAAACTGAGAAGACACTCCATTTAAAGAAAGCAGATTGGTTCAATGAATTGAAAAGACATGCAAAAACTGAAGCTAGAAAATAATCAACTGGAGGGGCTATTGCTATAGATTTCAGAAAATCTACTTCTGCTGAGGTGTATTTCAGAAGACAACTGTCATTCTATATTCTCAATTTGCATATTTTGTCAACTAGCGCTTCAATAATGACAAAACCATCGTTAAGAAGGGGTCATATGATGTTGATTCAATGCTTTATAATTTTTTCAACGCCGACCTGGATCCTACTGTTAATAAACTTTATGTCTTCGCCGACTCGTGCGGGGGCCAAAACAAAAATCAAATCATGATCCCGTTCATCCACTATGTAAAAAATTTGACTCTGTGACAATTACTTACCCCGTGCGCAGCCATTCCTTCATGGTGCCCCCCAAAAGTGAAAAGGCTGAAACCCCAGATGGCTGGAGAGAGGTTATAGAAGCCGTCTGAACCAAGCCGTATCCGTTTATTGTGGTATTATGTGAACAAGTTATGTTTAAAGGATGGGGTAGTTTTTTGTCCTCAAAGTTGTACAAGAAAAAGTTCCCTTTTCCTATTAGGCGGCTAAAACAGTTAATATTCTTTGAAACAAAATGCAAAACCGTTGGCCATAGGGAAACCTATAATGGCACTTTCACGTCATAATTGATAAAAGATGAACGTAAGAACCAGAAGGGAAAATCAATCGTACCAGATTTTCAAGAACCAACCAACCAGCTGTATCAAAGACCTATCCCTCTGTCCAAAGAAATGTGTGCTGATATAAAAGTTCTAATGAACTTATGTACAGAAGATGGATCTAAAGAGTACTACAGCCAACTTATCACTGCTAACCAGCCCGAATTACCATCTGATATAGATGATGTTCCGGATGATGAAAGCGATTTTTAGAAATCAGATAACTTCAATCAGTAGTTTACAGCTTGTATTATCATGAGGATCACCGTCGTATCGTTTAATTTTAAAAGTTGGTGTAGAGTCATCCCTGTATCTTCTAAACTTATTCTATCTAAGCTACTAGCTAAATCTTCACCGATTGAATTACTCATAAATATTTGCATTATTTATATCTATAATTTGAAAATACTTTTTATATTCACTGTGTAATGCACAATATTGAATGAGGATGGAATGTAACTTATTGTGACTAACAATTAAATCATCAATATATCTGTACCCATTTATGTGAATTTCTTCTGAAACTAAGTCCCACACGGATTTAGTTAATGTTAGTAGATAGGCAACACGGATTCGGGGCCATTCCTTATGTAAAATAACATGGGAAATCGCTAAGGTTCATTCTGCACTTATGTGACCAAGCCAAAGTTATTACGGCTGTGACGTCATCAACATCCAAGGTCATTACAGCTGTAAGGTCATTAACCCCACTGTTGCTATGCGCATGGCCTTGGACTGAGACACGTTCGATCATTATACAGGATGTAGTCATAAAGATTCTATGAGGGCACTACCATATATCTATGTTGTTATTAATCAGATTTTCATCGAACAAACGGCATTGTGATAGGTAGATCTGTTTTTCCATATACAGGATGTAGTCATAAAGATTCCATTAGGGCACTACCATATATCTCTGTTATTATTAATCAGATTTTCATCGAACAAACGGCATTGTGATAGGTAGAGCTGATTTTCCATATACAGGATGTAGTCATAAAGATTCCATTATGGCACTACCATATGTATCTATTATTATTAACCAGATTTTCATCGAACAAACGACATTGTGATAGGTAGAGCATTTTTTTATATACAGGATGTAGTCATAAAGATGCCATAAGGGCACTAGCATGTATCTCTGTTATTATTTATCGTATTGATGTGAGACAAACGACATTATGAAGGAGACAGGGTATAGACAAGAAACAAGATTTTGCGCAGAAGTGTATTACACGTCACAGATCATACGACAGAATATATACACACACATCACATACCGTGCGGTGGCGACGTTACCCCTGCTCAGTCAGTTGATAACATCATGAGATAGTGTAAGTCACGTCAAAAATAGAAAAAAAACAATTGAATAAACAAACATTTTACTACAAAGTAATATACTTGGTACATATAACAAATCAAAATAATAAACTAATTTAACAATAATTTTTATTTTCATATAGGTAAAATTTTAGATTACCTTACCTTCCACGATCGTGTTTCCACGACCCCCACTCCTGTTGCCTCCCCTCTCTTTTTGCCATCCTCCACTATCCTCCCATCCAGATAGATGGTTTAACATTAAATAAGAACAAAGGTGAGAACATTTGTAACACAACTATGTCCTTAAAAGTTTTATTAGAATATTTATATAGGTTTAACAAAACTTATACACAAAATACAACTCTTTCTTTGTTTCTGTTGGGTGTACGTTTTAACGAGTCAGTAGAGGAGCAAAGAGAGTTCAGGCTCACTACTTCGAAAAACGTCCGCTAGATGGTGTTGTTGATGGCGCGGTTGCTGCTGTATTGTGTGTTGTCTATCTTGGCGCTGTTGGTTGTCTATCTTCCTGTGTACGTCGTCCATTTTTATCCTATCGAGTGCTAGATGGCGCGCTGTGACGTGTGTGTCGTCCATTGTTTATCCTGTAATTGTATTGTACATTTTATTAAATTGAAAAAAAAATGTTTATCCTCGCTGCGGTTTGAACGATCGCTATGCATGTCCGTAATTACTCTATTGTGCGCGCCAGCTAATATCGCTATAAAGCTCCCATAGTAATTAAATATAATTGGGGACGTCTTTTTAAAATTATAATATTTTATAGAGCACTATAATTTATCTCAGTAATTAATTATTGGCTTTTCCCCACAATATAATGAAAAAATGATTGAAATTTTTAAAAAATTGACAATTGATTCGATATTACTATTTCTCATCTTCGAAAATAAAGTGACAAATAAATACGCACGCGCGCGGTCTTAACTTTACGTATACCAAAACATTATTTTAAAATATACAGGATTTTAGTCATAAAATGTCATAAGGATATATATTTATATATACAAAGTGTTTCCTAAGTAATTTAAAATATTGTAATGGACGCTTCGTCACTCCATTTTAAGACGAAAAGTGCAAGCTTTTTACTAAAACAAATTCTTAATACACAACCGGCTTTTCTAATTGGAAACACGTAACAATCATGAAAATTGAATTGAACATAAAAATTCAATGTTAGTTTGAGTTTGGTTGATACACAAAGAAAGTAAGTCTGTTTTACATAAACAGTTACAGGAGCAACAAATAAAAGATACCGAATATTACCACAATGTCCTCCAACGTGTTATTGCGGTGGTAAAGTATTTGAACATTAGGGGATTAGCATTCAGAGCCATGGAGAAAGCTACAGTCCTCTAGAAGATTGCATAACTCTGCTACAAGATAGTTAGTTGTACTTCCAAAATTCTCCGATATACTCTGTTACGATTGCAAAATGTGGACAAAGTTGACCGAGAGTCTACAGAACAGCTGTTGTCTTGTGTTTAACAATATGCTGTAATATGTTTATTGGGGTAACAGACATACAAGAAAATTGACGGGACATATACAGAATGTAGACATAAAATGTCATAAGGATATTTATATATACTGGGTGTTTCCTAAGTAATTTAAAATACTGTAGTGGGGGCTTCGTCACTCCATTTTAAGACGGAAAGTTTTTATAAACATGTGTGATTCAGTATAGTTGAATTAGACCTCTCATTGTGGTCATTTTTACGGTGCGGAAGCAGTATGATGTAATCTAAAATATTGTAGTGGGCGCTTCGTCACTCCATATTAAGATGAAAAGTTCTTATAAACATGAGTGATAAGTCTTGTCGTTAATGAGATACAGGGCGTTGAATTGTTTGATTATTTCAACTTTGATGTTTTATAACTTAGTTTGTAATGCAGGTGGAATAAAAATTAACTCCTTATTTATATACATTGAAAAAACGTTAAGATTCAATTAAATGTTTGAAACAATATGTACTCAGGTGTTATCGTTCTAACCAAAATTTAAATTAACATATTTTAATCATGTATATCAATTTCCTCCGGATAACACCTTTTTGCTTGCATTTGTATTACTTACGATACTTTTAACATGGACGATGAGTAGATACGAGGTGTTTTAATAAAAAAATCCATTCACTGCAAAAAACAATTTATTTTTACTATTAAGACATTATAATTACAAAGGTAATATAGTATTTAAAAACCATTTCTTTGAGTGCAGGAGTATGGTCCTCCTCCAATGGTGTGACAGGAAGGAGGCTCGGGGTATAGACAAGAAGTAAACAAGTAAAGCCATGAGGGCACTAACTTGTATCTCTGTTATTATTGATCATATTAAAGTGAGACAAACGCCATTATGAAGAATAGGAGATAAGGGTAAAATCTTACGTTAACGCCCTAAAGTCTACCTACCTTGTCCACTTTCGATTAAATAAATGTTTCAAATTTTAGCAGATGATTTAAATTAAATGCTGTCATATAAAAAATCGCACAGACCAAAATAATGAAAATATTCACTTAATTTTCTAGGAAATTACTGTCAAAGGTTCAATCTATCAAGAAAAAAATCTGGAGTGCACTACAATGATGCGATTCAGAAGTATTGTGAGACAAAGTTAGAGTATCTAATAAAGAGGGGTAAAATCAAATATCCATAGTTACTCAAAAATTAATAGAGTTAGGACATTAACAATGTCACCCATCGATTTGGGACGAAGTTTCATCTAATCGAACATGTTTCGAGGCAGAGATAGTCCAAACATATGTTTTTAGAGAATTGCGAAAAATGCATTGTTTTCCATACTATATTTCAGGTTCATATTTTTCGGAAAATATTTTTCCTCTCAAAAATACTGAAATTATGAGAAATTAGGTTTTTTGGTACGAATGACCGAAATATGAGGTTAAAGTGATGAATCCGATTGAAATTTAATATTTTGACCCTTACTGTCAACCTTCTAAACAATTCCACAATATAATGAAAAAATGATATTTTTTTTAAAAAGACTACTAAATATCATCGTCTGAATGACAGAAGTTACATTTCATGTGATGCCTACCTGTTGCTTAATAATTCTTTTTGGCTACCTTGTGATTGACTTAATATATATGAATAGAATATTTTACAAATATTAAAGCTTAGATATTATTAGCCCTATGGGGATATACTGATTATCTTTTTCCCATTAAGGATCAGTATAACTCTGCAATGAAATGGGAAACAAGGAAAACTATATCTGCGGATCTTGTTCTTGTTTCTTATCACAAATATGTAGTACTTCTAGGTCTCTGTTAGGTGTTAATGCATGTTTGGTGTCAAGTAGATATTGTAAGAAATGGGATATCTCTGGTTGTTTTAATCTGTATGCTCGTGTGTTCACTCAGTCTAATTTCAAGACTTCCAAGGGTTTGGTCCAAATAGACACCAAATCATTCTGGACATTTAAGTATGTATTGTGTCACTTTCCTAAGTTTACCCGGCCTTGTGACTCTCCTCAGGTTGTGAATTCGGCCTTACTTACACTATATTTTATTACCTCAATTGGGATAAGGTGAATCAACAAACAAAATTTCGGGACAAATGGATTTATTTGACACAAAAATAAATTTACATAAGCCCTATATTCTCAATACAATACGAACAAGGTTCAGTTATTACAATAAAATTGTCCAGCTCAATGTTTTATATCTACCAAAAATAAGTTAGGGACTTATCTTGGGAAGACTCGTGACGTACAGCTCGCAGCAGTATTCACGGGTTCTTGAGTCGTCATTGTTTGGACTCTGGAGCGATATGGTCCGGTGAGTGGATCGTTGGAGGGTCCGTCAGGTCCGTAAGGGTCCGTAAAGGTTCTTAAAGGTCCGTACAGGTAAAGGCTGCAGATGTGTAGGGAAAGAAATAAAAAAAAACAGGAGAAACGGTAGAAAAGTGAAATTTTGAAGAGGAGGAATAAAATGAACAGGTGAGGAACTTATACTTCAATACATATAAAAATTGAATTTAATTTTCAAAATAAAACCACAGAAATCTGTTAATTCTTATCCGTCCTGATATTCGACTTGAATCGTAGTTTAAGTAGATATTTAACGATGCTAAAAACGATCACCAATTTGTATCTAATATTTGAAATAAAAGGATTTGGAATTAGAGGTGGGAGTAGGCGATGAACAAGTAACGCTCCAAAATAATTGATGAAAATAAGAAAATGTCTCAGCGACATGTTACAATTGTATGTATTATAAGTTAGCTAAAAGTCTAATAGTATATTACGTAGCGTGTGTTGTAAGAAGCATTTTACGCACGAACGGGAAAGTTACGCACGAAGCCGCGTAGCGGCGAGTGCGTAATTCCGTGAGTGCGTAAAATGCGTTACAACACGAGTTACGTACTATACTTTATCTACGATCTACTTGTTAAGGTCATTTAAAGTACAAATAAAAACGTACATCCTCGATGCCCAGCCAAGTTTTATAAAAGTCGCTCCTCGATGCCCAGCCAAGCATCTTAGAAGTTCACCCTCGATGCCCAGCCAAGTTTCGTAAAAGTTCATCCTAAGTAGTATAATTAAAAAGATTATCGCTTGTTCGAACACTGATGGATATTTAGTTTTTGTCCCCATCCAAAATTCTATTAAAGATTTTTCTTTAAACGCATCTTTCATTGAGCTGTC
The DNA here is from genome assembly GCA_963921935.1 of Galeruca laticollis. Taxonomy (NCBI): domain Eukaryota; kingdom Metazoa; phylum Arthropoda; class Insecta; order Coleoptera; family Chrysomelidae; genus Galeruca; species Galeruca laticollis. The sequence goes on along the minus strand of OY998180.1, from coordinate 9,728,165 downwards.
ACTTATAAGGTCGATGAAACACTCTTTTGAGTGACTAGGACCACTAGGAAATTTCCCTGAAAATGGATTTCTAATCCACTCATATTTAGAAAAATCTTGATTAAAATATTTATCAAAACTCGTTTGAAGGGCTTCCATATGACTAGTGATATCATCAGTCACTTCTGGCTTCAGAGAAATATCATTTTCTTCCAAAAATGCAGCAAGAGTAGGGAATACAGAGAAATCCTTGTCCTGTGCTTGAGAGCGAAACAGAACCAACTTTTTCTTGAAGGATGATATTTTATCGTTGGTAGTGAACACTGTTGTACTTGGCCCTTGAAGTCCCATGTTCAAGGTATTAAGCCTATCAAAAATATCAGCCAAATACGCCAATCGTGATAGCCATTCTTCATCATTGAACAAGTGTTTCATGTCATGATTTTGTTCACTTAAAAACCTAAAGACTTCTGACCTCAGTTCAAATAGACGAGTTAGGGTCTTGCCTCGTGACAACCATCTAACCTCGGTATGTAGGAGGAGAGTTTGATATTTTGCACCCATATCTTCAGACATTAAAGAGAAAAGCAGTGAATTAAGAGCCCTGGCCTTAATAAAATTAATGACCTTTACGCTATCCATTAAAACAGACTTAAGGTTGGCAGAAGCCAAAGCTTCTCGGTGAATAACGCAGTGAGTACTTTGGCATTCTGGAGCAACTTTTTTTATTCTTGCTCCTAATCCACTTAAATGACCCGACATAGCTTTTGCTCCGTCCGTGCACAAACCAACACATTTAGACCATGATATTCTCGCTTTTATAATGTACTCATTTATGACATTAAATATGTCCTCAGCTTTAGTGTGTTTGATTCAAGAGGTTTGCAAAATAAAAATTCTTCCTTTACTTCACTTTGATAATCAAAACGTATAAATACAAGAAGCTGCGCCATATTTGTTATGTCTGTGCTCTCGTCTACTTGCAGTGCAAAATATTTACATTCGCGCAGTTGAAGTAAAAGCTGTTCTTCAATACTCGAGGACATCTCCACAATTCGCCTCTTTACTGTGTCATTCGACAACGGAATTTTCTCGATCTCCTTTGCTGCCTTTTCGCCTAATACTGCCTCGACCATATCCTTAGCGACCGGAAGTAAAAGTGTCTCGCCAATTGTATGAGGCTTTCCTTCTTTAGCTATTCTATAACTGGCAAGGTACGATGCTTTGACTAGTTTTTTGTCTATATTTACAAATTTTGCCATGCACTGATTTTCTCTCTTACACAATTCAGATTTTCTTTGAAAAAATTCAATAGGTTTGTCAACCAAATCGGGATGCTAAGTAGTCTGGTGCCGCTTTAGTAAGGAAGGCTTCATGCTCTGATTTGAAAGTGTTTCTGAGCATACAACACATTGTGGAATAGGATTATCGTTATTTTCTGTGTCAGGTTTTACTATAAATCCTAACTGTAAATAAGTTGCATCGTACTTACGATTTGGCTGAGGTTTAATCTTCTTTTGACTGTCCTTAGAGGTGGAGGGGTTAGTCAAATATCGCTTCATTATGTCCACTAAAAACTAATGCTGAATTACTATTAAAAACTAAAACTGAACTTCACTTCATGGAACACAATAAAAAAACAGCTAACATTGGCATCTGAATGAAACTACTGGGTGAGAAAGTAACACAGCTCATGCCACTGTCAAAACAAAACTGTCGGTGTGGGATTCACTCGGGTTGTTTGTGTAGCCTCAAGGTCAGCGTCAAACTGCCACTATTCTATGTAAAACACAGATGGAGGAATTGTATTCTTAACGAGGAAATGTTGCATCGTAACTGTGAATTAATGTTATTCGTATTCAACAGTTTTTATTGTTATTATTAATATATGATTGCGTACCACCTGAAATGTCCCCGCGTACCACCGGTTGAGAACCTATGGCTTAGAAGATCTTATTCAAAGAATTGATGATGCTTGCGAGGAAATCAGGGCAAATCCATTAATGATAAGGCGAGCAACATAAAACATCTTAAAAAGAGCTCGTAAATGCATAGAACAAAATGGTGGACATTTCGAACCATTATTATAAATAATTTGAAATTCCGTGTAACTCAATTTTTTCTGTTCTTTTGGAATAAATTATTGATTTATAAAAATCTTGATAAAATATTTTTCTTCTTAACCCGAACCTGGATTATCACGGTTTTTGTTACATGATAAGATTTTGATGCTTATGTAACACCTACCAAAAATGAAAGAAATCTATAGGGTGGTTCTAAAGTTATTAGTACGAAAATGTCAATGATACATTTAAATAAATTTGACATTAAAAGTTAAGCAGTAAAACGGGATGTGCACTTTGAAAAATATTTTGGTGCCGCTCTATTTTTTCTGTTCTCTTCGAATAATCTATTGGATTTTAAAAATTCTGTTATACAGGGTGTTGTTTTGGAGATAATCAAATTTTGCAAATTTTCCTTAAACCAGACCTGGATTCTAATTATTTTTATTACACTATCTTATTGTGTTATCAATGAATTATTATCCTTACCAAAAATGAAAGAAATATATAGGGTGGTTCTAAAGTTATGGCCTTCAAAAGCATTGGACTAAATGAATAAAACACCCTGTATCTCCGTTAATAATTATGTTAGACCAATTAACCAAGTCTATTTGGAACCACCGAAGTGTCCTCTACTTGCAGTTAACCTATGGTGGTTTAACTATGAAACACCCTGTATATAGAATAATATTTAAGTAATAAATTTTGAATAAGATGGCTACGTCTATTGACAATTGCTAAGTGGTTGCTAGGGAAGCCGTGCGTTTTGTTTTACCGTGCGTAATAGACGTCTTACATTGATTGCCAACTGTGTGTTTTTCACTACTTACAGGGGTGGTCGTAGGTAAACAGTAAAATCAATGATTATGGATATATATATATATATATATATATATATATATATATATCTAAATACTCAATTGAAAATTCTATAGAACTAATAAAAAAATTGAAAACATTCAACTTACAAGATAACTTTAAACTAATTCCATTTGATGTTACCCCTATGCTATTTAAAATTAGTCCAAAATAATGCATAACATTTGTATGAAAATTACTGGAATATAAAAATATAATTCCAGGAATAATATCAGATATACTTAATTTATTTGATGTATTCATTTATTATATTAGGGATGTTGACTAATTTTTGGAATAGCTTTAATTTTAAAGATAGACCGTATATAAACACGAAAATAATAATTTTATCAAAATAGGGCTAATTTCAATAAAAAATACGTAAATAAAAATAGGTCTCAGAATTCCCGCTAAAACTATCCATAGTGTTGTGACGTCATAGAACTATAAACGAATCTCGAGTTCTGTCAAAGTTAACTGAGCTTGATCGATTTCTTACGAATAAATCGAATAAAAGCTGTAAAAATGAATAGGTCGACTTACAAACCGGCGACTTTACATAACAGATTTTAATATTTTCCGCATCAATATTACCGATCTGTATTATAAAACTACCTAAGTATATTGTTCAGCAAATCCTTATACCGAGTTACGAGGTCATAATTCGCTGCACCTGCACCGTATCATATTTCATTAATCAGAATTCATGGATACTCGTATCATAGTTCTTTAGTTACTTTATATTTGTAGTTTAGTTTTTTGTTAACCACTCAAAGAATAACATCTTTCTTGTAATAATCGAATAAAATATCTTTTTTAAAAATAGTATTTCTATTTTGAAAGACATATCTGGCGCAGTCAGTAGGATAACGCGTGTTGTCCTAACGTGTTTACAAAATACGAACTTACATCCCTTCAGTGGAGCCCATCCCTTCAGTGGAACCAGTGCAAATCATCCTTTCTGTGGAAATCGTCCCTTGTGTGGTACAGTTACGTGGTGGACAAAAACTCGAGGAAGGTACAACTAGCCAAAAAACCATCGAGGTAAGTCCTAAGTTTCCTTTTTGCCTTTTCCTTATTTTTCATTAATTCGGGAAGGATAGTTGTTAAGACAATTTTATTTGTAATTAATTAAAACCTTTATGATTGATACTGATTCCATAGTAGAATCTCTCAAGAGTTTGAATATCAGCAGTGAAAGTAATAATAGTAAAGTTAAAGTGCCAATCGGTCAATTAGAACCTCGTCCTATCAACTGGGAGTTGTTTAAGTAAAAAATTTCAAATATCAAACCTTATGATGGGGATACGAATACTCTCAACAAATTTATTTCTCTTTGCGATAACCTAATCGCGACGTATAAGGATTATAATGATAAAGATTTGAGCGATCATATTCTTGAATGCATTCAGGGTAAGCTTGTCGGAAAAGCCGAACTAATGGTCGGGAATAGAGTAGAGTTGAATAGTTGGGAACTGTTAAAAGGTGCGCTTAGGCAATGTTTTTCGGACAAACGGAATTTAGAATGCTTAACGCAAGAGCTCACGCGAAATAGGCTGCATAAAAATGAAAATTTGATAGAATTCGGGAATAGGTTGCAATTGTTGAGAAGCAGCATTATACAAAGAATTAGTAACGATAATAATCTTAACCAAAACGAGAAAATTATACATATGCAATTTTGTGACAATACGGCATTAAATACCTTTATTGCGGGCTGCATCGGTACTTTACGAAACAACATGCATTTGAAGCAACCAGCATCACTGGAGCATGCTATTGCTTATGTTAATGAATTTGAAAGCTTTATTCTCATTCAAATGATCAAAGGTCCTACCAAAGCAAAAAAAATTCAGAAATCAGAATTACGGCCCCCGAACTCATCAACACCACGGCAACCAATATTATCATCAGTCAGCTTCTTCTTATCCCTCAAACTCTAATTCTAATGCGTATTTATATCAAGGCCCTTCGTGGCCTCATCAACCCATTAATGTTCAACCCCAACAATTACCACCCAGAAAATACCCAACTAATTCAGAAGTTTTCGGACCTCCTCGTAATGTTTTCAAACCTAATCAAATTCCTATGCATCGTCTTCCAAAACCTGAGCCAATGGCTATTTCTACAAATTCAAGACTACCCCCATCATATAGTAGAAGATCCAATAATGTTAGAAGCAATTATTTTCAAAATAACGGCCAAAGGTCGAATTTCATAGCTGAAGAATTATTTTCTAACGACTACATTGGGACGGAATGCAAACCGACGCATGGCGACGTCGACGCAAACCCCCATTTTCGCGAGCAAGAAAACTATGTAGATTCTGATTATGTTAGTGAAAATTTTCAAGAGAATGCCTCAGTAAACCCCATAACTTAATCGAACTGAACATTACCTCTAATAATCCCTTACCCTATATCAGTATTTCTAAACCCCCATTATATCTGCTAATAGACACCGGAAGTACTAAATCAATCTTAAAGCCTATCATTGCCGAAAAATTCTATCCCAATTGCATATTTAATTCAAATGTATCACTCTCAACCTCTTTGGGAACCAAAAATGTGCAGTTTCAAGCCGACATACCAGCTTTCCAAGAATTTAACAGGAATCATATGTTAAGGTTCATATTATACGATTTTCACGAATTCTTTGATGGAATTATTGGTATCAACGATCTAATTTCCATGAAATTTAATATAGATTTGAATAACGAGTGTCTTGTTAGTGATAGGGCTGTAATTCCAATTAAGTTTAAAAAACCTTCCGATATTAAATTCCAAATATCAATTGGCCCTAGTGAAAGAATCGTAAAGCAAGTCCCTGTTACAGTATCGAACGGAGAAATATTAATTGATAAGATAGTTTTAGGTGATATATATATGTACCCGAGATGCTAACCATAGCCAATAATGGCTTAGCACTAGTAGAGTTTATTAATGAAACAAATAAAAGTTTAGCTATAACGTTATTAGAACCCTTAAGTGCAACGCCTTAAAACCCTAATTTTTACGAATGTTATAAATTTGAAACTTTTAATAGTCCGGATAAATTTGAAATAAATAAAACTCAAATCCAAAACTTGATTAGAGCTGATCACATGAATCCGGAAGAAAAGTCGGAAATAATTAAGCTATGTAAACAATATAAAGAATTATTTTTAAAACCCAGCGATCCTCTTACGTTCACTTCAAGAGTTAAGCATTGTATCAAAACCACCGACGAAGCTCCAGTACACGTAAAATCGTATAGGTACCCGTATGCCCTTAAAGAAGAGGTGCAACGGCAAATAAATGATATGCTAGACAAGGGCATAATAAGACCGTCGTCGAGCCCATGTAGCTCACCCATATGGCTTGTAAAAAAGAAGCTAGACTCATCGGGGCAACAAAAATGGCGGCTTGTGGTAGATTACCGCAAGCTGAATGAAAAGACTATTAGTGATCGGTACCCCATCCCAAATATAAATGAAATTTTGGACAAATTAGGGCGTGCCCAATATTTCAGTACCATCGACCTTGCTAGCGGATTCTATCAAATAGAGTTGAGCAAGGATTCGATAGAAAAAACGGAATTTAACGTAGACCATGGTCACTACGAGTTCTTACGTATGCCCATGGGTCTAAAGAACTCGCCTAGTACCTTTCAGAGGGTAATGGACGAAGTTCTTAAAGATTTGCAGAACAGGGTGTGCCTTGTGTATATGGATGATATAATTATTTTCAATACAGGGTTGCAAGAGCACATACAAAATCTTAAATTAGTTTTCGAAAAATTAAGACAAGCGGGACTAAAGTTACAGCTAGATAAATGCGAATTCGTGCGTAGAGAAGTAGAATTCTTGGGGCACGTTGTGACGCCCGACGGGATTAAACCAAATCCCAAAAATATCGAAGCCGTGCAATGCTTTCCCATACCTAAAACACAAAAAGATCTAGAATCCTTTTTAGGGCTCTTAGGATACTATAGGAAATTTATTCGCAATTTTGCTAGGATTACAAAGCCGTTAACAAATTGCTTAAAAAAGAATAACAAAATAGAACACTCACAGGAGTTTATTAACTGTTTCAATCACTTTAAAAATCTATTAATTTCCGAGCCTATCTTAGCATATCCAAATTTCGAGAAACCCTTCGAAATAATGACGGACGCATCAATGTACGCCATTAGAGCTGTCTTAAGTCAAGACAATCACCCCATTTGCTATGCGTCCAGAACTTTAAATTCTGCGGAGATCAACTACTCTACTATAGAGAAGGAGCTCCTAGCAATTGTGTGGGGATGCAAATACTTCCGCCCCTACCTTTTCGGACGACAATTTAAAATTTTAACCAATCACAAACCATTAGAATGGTTGTTTTCCCTTCAGGAACCAAACTCTCGCCTGATGCGTTGGCGATTAAAACTAGAAGAGTTCGAATATACAATAAAATACCAAAAAGGAAAGCTTAACAAGGTAACGGACGCACTTTCTCGTTCACCTCCTAAATTAGATGTAAATGCATTAGAAACTAGTTCCTTAGATGTTAATATCGACGATATAGATGAAATAATAGAAAGGGAAATCAAAAAATTGATAATCCTCCCTTAGTCAATCAGAACCTACCCGATCTCTTTGAATTAGACATAGAAGATTTAATTAACGGTAGCAGTAAAATAAAAATTCTTCAGGATATTCAAATCCGCCCCCCTGATATCGGAATTACTCAGGACACTGATCTAGACACGGTTCATACTTCCATAGAGAATCCGATTTTATCCATACCAATTTCCGAAAAATCTGTAAATCAGCATAAAAATCAAATAATAATAACAACAGGAGAAATAAACTCTTACATTTGCAAACAAGAGAAAATATTCGATAACACTAGATTCAATGTCACTCTTCCCTCTAGAAATCTAGAATATAACATATTCACTTTCGCCAAAGATTTTTTAAATCCTAGAATTACGTATGCTTTATATTTTAGACAAACTAATTTACCCGAAATATTTGTTACAACCTTGCAAAAATTCTTTAAAAATTCAGCTTTTAAATTAATTCACTGTACAAAATTTCTTAAAGATTTAGTAACGTCAGAAGAGCAATGCGAAAAATTAGAATATTACCACGTTTACAAAAAGGCTCATAGAGGAATCAATGAGTTAAAAATGTCTCTTACAAAAAATTACTATTGGCCCAAAATGTCTGAGGACATAGAGGAATTTGTTAATAGTTGCGAAACTTGTTTAAAAAATAAGTACGACCGAAATCCACCCGTCATCAAATTTAATCTCACCCCAACAGCTTCTAAACCATTTGAACACATTCACATCGATGTTTTTCGAATCTCAAATACCCCTTTCCTCACAATAATTGATTCTTTCTCTCGATACGGCCAAGCCTATCCGATCGAAACCGTTACCGGCATATCAGTAGTAGACACCCTTCTTAATTTTGTAACTCATCACGGGTTACCTTATAAAATTACAGCCGACTGTGGTAGCGAATTTAAAAACAAAGATCTAGAAGACTTTTGTAAATTACACAGAATCGAACTACATCTCACAACAGCAAAAAATAGCAACTCAAATTCACCTGTAGAAAGATTCCATTCGAGCCTCATTGAGCATTTTAGATGCCTGCGAGAGCAAAACCCGGAACTAACCCCTATTCAACTAATGAAGCATTCGATTTTAAGTTATAACAACTCCATACATTCTGTTACCAAATTTACCACATTTGAAATCATTTAAGGGGCATATTGGAAGTCCATACCCCTTCGATCTAGATGATCATCTTGTTCTTTCTTACTATGTTCAAAACCACAAAAATATCAGTAAACAACTATATGAAATGATAAAAGAACGGAATTAAAAAGTGAAAGAACGGAATTAAAAAGTGAAAGAACGGAATATAAACAAAGCTAACGAGAAACGCGATGAACCGCCAGATTTTTCCAACCAACATATAGCTTATGTTCGAACGAAACATCGAGATAAAAAAATGCCCAAATTCACAAAAGCCGAAATAGTTGTAGATGATAACGTAGTTTTAAAAACTAAGAAAGGAACTTATCATAAAAGCATCGTTAGAAAACCGAAACCTAATTCAAATATTTTACAGGGTCAGCATCGAAACGATGAAAACGGTAGCCATCCCGATTTACCTGGTCCTCGCCATAGTCAGTATTAATTGTTTCACGGAAGAAATAACTGTAACACCCTTAGAAAATCTCATTCTTCCGATAGATTTAGGTGAAGCTAGGTTAATTTACTCAAAACATACTTTTATTCAATACTTAGATGTAAGAGAAGTGGTTAATCAAATAAATATCCTTAAAACACACTTTTTAACAGTAAGAAAATTAATTCTAGATATTAATAGTTCAAATCCCATTTCATATCAGGGTCTTAGCGAAAATATTTTAGTACGCACAGAGTTTCTTATTAATTCGTTAGAACGTAAATTCGACAATTTATATCCCCATATGCGTTCAAAAAGAGGTCTAATCAATGGTATGGGAAAAGTCAATAAATGGTTGTTTGGAAACCTAGATTCAGACGATGGCATTCGATACGATAATGCTATTAGGTTACTGCAAACAAATCAGAAAAATATCATTACCGAAGTTAATCTACATACCACTTTATTAAAGAAATTAATCGATCATTATAATCAATCAATAACAGTTCTTTTACAAAATCAAAAACTTCTCAAAAATAATCTAGTAAAATTTGAAGCCGCAATATTGAATCAAATAGATTCTCTAAGCAAATATATAACTTTTCAAGGAACAATTAGTCAAATCAATCTCGATTGTCGAAATTTAATATTATTCGTAGAAAATCTCTAGAACGCCTTGCTATTTTCAAAACTGAACATTCTTCACCCGTCCATGATATCAAGTAAGGAAATTATTGACATGATAGAACATCTGCATAGCATTTATGATAAAAATCAAATTCCCAAATTCAAGAATGTCTTAACATACTACACCTTTCTTGGAACGCAAGCAACCTTTACCGAATCAAAACTAATCTTTGCTGTCCATATTCCTATTCTGAAAACTAAATCCTTAGACTTTTACCGTATTTACCCTATTATCCAAGCTAATAAAATATTTGTCCCTTCATACCCTTACTTGGCACGTAACGAAGAAGACGTCCAGGTTGCAAACCAAGAATGCGAAAAACTGGAGGAAATTTACTATTGTACCCAAGAATCAATCCCCATTGATAACTGTACCGACGAACTGATAAGAACCGGAAAACTACCAGACAGCTGCTATGCCACCGAGGTCCATATCCAAAATCCTTTAATCGAGCAGATAACAGCTAATGAAGTTCTAATAATCCCTGGGAAGCAAGTAGAAATAAAATCAAACTGCCGAAACAACAGAATATTCGAAGTAACAAAACCAACCCTTATTAACATACCAGAAGGATGCGAAATCTCCTCGAAAGAATTAAAATTCTCCAGAGTCAAAGGAATTAGCGAAGGCAAGCCATTAATTTTACCAAAGATTGAATTAGAACAAATTAAGATCAGAAGAAACTACCAAACGCCGAATACGTCAGAAATAAAATTCGATGAGTTATACGAAATCCATAGAATCGCAAAACAACTAACACCGATAGAAGAACAGCATAATACACACGAAATCCGAATCCTATCAATACTCCCAACAATCTTAATCATTGGATGTATCGTCGAAGCCTTCTACGTAATCAGACGAAGATGCGAAAAATCAAATATCAAGAAAGAAAAAGTCAAAATCATAGAAGAAATCCCCTTGTCCCCTTGGAGACAGTTCGCGAAAATCACTCCGTTATTTTCGCCTCTTAAAGACGGAGGAGTTACGAGGTCATAATTCGCTGCACCTGCACCGAATAACATCTTTCTTGTAATAATCGAATAAAATATCTTTTTTAAAAATAGTATTTCTATTTTGAAAGACATATCTACCGAAGCAATTTTTTGCTTCTACGTATTGATTCACTATATTACGACACTTTTAGTTATACAATAGTCACTCATCCAAGTGTTAGAGATCTTCTTTATGTTTTTTCTATTCAATAATGCTTGCTAGGCTAAACTCTACAATTATTTTATGAAATTCATCGTCATTCGGATGTAGTTGTTTTAATCTTATCAATTGGAAAGAATATTATAGCTTTTTTGGCGTGTGAAAACCTCTTGGAACTGTAATTGGTTCATTGAGTTGTTTTATGGTATTATTCGACTTATTTTTAATGCAGTATATACGCTCTTAAAGAGCGGTTTTGGATAGTTCTAACAACATTATAATCTAATCGCATAAGATGTTTTTAAATATAGACATTACAAAAATGTATTTTGATTTTTTTTCTAAAACAGATAGCGTACTCTTGTCGTTGTTGTTGTCGCTTATAAGAACTTTTCATCTTAAAATGGAGGGACGAAGCGCCCACTGCAATATTTTAGATTACGTCATACTGCTTTCGCACCGTAAAAATGACCACAATGAGAGGTCTATTTGAACTACACTGAATCACACATGTTTATAAAAACTTTCCGTCTTAAAATGGAGTGACGAAGCGCCCATTACAATATTTGAAATTATTTAGGAAACACCTAGTATATATAAATATATATCCTTATGACATTTTATGACTACATCCTGTGTATGTCCCGTCAATTTTCTTGTCAGTATGTTACCCCAATAAACATATTGCAGCATATTGTTAAACACAAGACAACAGCTGTAGACTCTTGGTCAACTTTGTCCACATTTTGCAATCGAAACAGAGTATATCAGAGAATTTTTAAAGTACAGCTAGCTATCTTGTAGCAGAGTTATGCAGTCTTCTAGAGGACTGTATCCTTCTCCATGGCTCTGAATGCTAAACCCCTAATATTCAAATACTTTACCACCGCGATAACACGTTGGAGGACATTGTGGTAATATTCGGTATATTTTATTTGTTGCTCCTGTAACTGTGTATGTAAAACAGACTTAGACAGCCCGTACACGAGCCATATGTTGCGGTCGGCCCAACCACAAAATTGCCGTCGCGTTCCGGCGAACTCAAGCCGCCCATAAGAAATACTGTACTATACGTACACGAGCGTTCACTGCAGTCGAAACGGGCATATGCAGTCCACTTGCAGTCGATCTCCGCCGAGTGGTCGCTGCTGCTGCCGCCGTACACAAACCACAAACTTGTGGTCGTACGAACCGCGTTGCGCCGTCGTCTTCGACGTCATTTGAACCTCGACGAGTGCAGCAAGAGGACGTTTTGAAGTATGGACAATATATTCGACACCGATACATTTATTAGTGAAATTCAAAATTATCCATGCATATGGGATTATAAATGCGAATCCTACAGCAATAAAATCGAAAAAAATAATGCATGGGCTAGCATATGCGAGAAGTTTACAGCAAATTTTGGTGAGAAATCGATGAAGGATAAAAACGATATTGCCAAATAAATTATAAAAGTTTCCTTCCCGTCGTCGCGTAACCAAAAGTGGATGTATCCAAAGCGATCGTGCCTTCCTACGTCTTCTTCTTCTCCTCCTCAACATAAGAAGTAGTAGAGCTTCTTCTTCGAAATCCATATCAACTCTGGCAGTACAATCAATGATTCCACAAAATATTGGACTAAACAACGTTCCCCTGTGATGTGGTCAGGTTGCAGTCGCTTCAACTGCACGTGCGGTTCATATGACCGCAAGTCGACCACAAAAATGCTGCTGGGTCAACTGCGAGGTGCAGTTGACGCGACCACAATTTTGTAGTTGCCTCAACTGCAAATATGTGGTCCATGTACGGCCGCCCTTACTCTCACTTCAAGCAAACTCAAGCTAACATTGAATTTTTATGTTCAATTCAATTTTCATGATTTTCTCAACAACTTGTTACTTGTTTCCAATCAGAAAAGCCGGTTGTGTATTAATAATTCGTTTTAGTAAAAAGCTTGCACTTTTCGTTTTAAAATGGAGTGACGAAGCGTCCACTACAATATTTTAAATTACTTAGGAAACACCTTGTATATATAAATATATATCCTTATGACATTTTATGACTAAATCCTGTATATGTTAAAAGAATGTTTTGGTATACGTAAAGTTAAGACCGCATGCGTGCGTATTTATTTATCACTTCAAGTTCAAACCGCCGTGAGGGTAAACATTTTTTTTCAATTCAATAAAATGTATAATACAATCACAGGCTAAACAATGGACGACACATACGTCACAGCGCGCCATCTAGCACTCGATAGGATAAAAATGGACGACCACACACAGGAAGATAGACAACCAAGAGCGCCAAGATAGACAACACACAATACACCAGCAACAGCACCACCAACAGCGCCATCTAGCGGACGTTTTTCGAAGTAGGGAGTCTGAACTCTCCTTGCCCCTCTACCCACATCATTTTTTATTTTTATCCTGTAATCTAAGTCTATTTCTTTTAATTCTTGTTCCAACCAGTAATTCGAAAGGTACAATACATTTATATTGTCTAGTTTTAATATGTACCGAACTCTACCTCTATGCATAACTTCTTTAATTCCAGATATCACCAGTTATGTGCCATCTGCAAATTCATCTAGTCGATGACAATCCCTAAATTTTATGTTATCCGCAATTTGTTGCATTGTAACGACGTTAACCATCTCTACCTCCACTTGGGTGAATGGACCGTCTACATTTTCCCATGCGTCTGTATAAAATTGCAAGTTCTCGATTTTGGCAAATGTGTTATCGTTAAAACTCGTATACCCATTTGTAGTAAACGTAGCAAATGGTTTTTCGGTTGGCATATTAATTCTATTCCATTGTTATAAGGTAATGCGACATATCCGTCTGCAACAAGAGCTTCTCTATTATTGTATACGCGTAAAAACGTATTTTTGTGGTAACCCTTTAAGTAGTAGACGTCTCTTTGCACTTCCTTATCCGCCGAAACTCCTACACAGGTATATTTATTTTAATTGTTAACAGCGAAAGCGGATACGCAGTACTCTCCAGAGGGTCCTAAGTTTTTCCACCTGGTGTAGAAATAATCTTCTAATCTTTTTCTTATATTTTCATGGGTTTCGGTCAGAAATAAAATCACTTGCTTATAGTGGTTACGTTTCGGTCTATTTTATTTAAACCATTTTCAAACCTTTCTAAAAATGTTTTGAAAACACAATACATTTATTAAAATACATATAATTAAATGATGTTTCTTTAAAACTTACTTTTTGATTATGCCTCTGTAGAGGCTCGTCTACTACAGTACAGTAGTATTTCTTAAATAAAAAAAAGACAATTAATGTACACAAAAACAAAAAATACAAACAATGAACTATGTTAAAAATGATTAGAATGTATTTACAGAGTGTCCTAATTAAAATAAAATTAGAATTAGAAATCTATTTTTTAATTTTTAATAACTAGGTAAGGTGTAGATATTCGTTTATAATATTAAGTTCGTATATATACAACTTAAGTTGTCTATGTCAGTTCTGAAATTGACTGAGTCAGGATTCTTCTTAATACTTATCATTTCTTTTATCAATCTTTTACTATTATTTTTTTCTGTAGTTATTATTTCTACGTTGTTGAAATTAAAAGAGTGATTTTCATCAAGTGAATGTTTTGATAGTGCAGTACATTCATTGTTATTTCGAACTGATTGCTGGTGTTGTTGAATTCTCTTATGTAAATATTGGCTAGTTTGACCTATGTAAGTACCATTGCAGTCAGAGCAATTTATTTTATATATTGAGTTTATTGTGTTCTTATTATCTGGTTTGAGTCTAGAAAAAAGCTTATTTCCTGTAATGTTATTTGGTTTATCAGCAATTTTAATATTAAATGGTGTTAGGTATTTTTGTAATGGTTTATTAATATCGGGAATGTACGGAAGTGAAATATATTTTGAAAAATTAATAGAACGATTTTTGTCCATTTCTATGGTGAATTGTAATTTTTTATTTTAGATATGAATATAGAATATGACAACAACGGTCGAATATCTACAAATTGGTTCACAAAAAAGGTATGGTCTCAACGATATTTAAACTATAATTCATACGCTCCCATAAAATACAAGAAGAGTGTTGTCACTGGCCTCACTGATAGAGCGGTACAATTATCACATCCAAAACACAGGCCTAATAATATTAAAAAAATCAAAAAAACCTTAGATTTAAATAATTATCCTAAACATTTTTATGAGCCCATTATTAAACAGAGAATTGACAACTATTACAACAAATTAAAATTTAATAGCCAAAGTAATCCATCAAAATATATTTCACTTCACTTACATAGGTCAAACTAGCCAATATTTACATAAGAGAATTCAACAAAACCAGCAATCAGTTCGAAATAACAATGAATGTACTGCACTATCAAAACATTCACTTGATGAAAATCACTCTTTTAATTTCAACAACGTAGAAATAATAACTACAGAAAAAAATAATAGTAAAAGATTGATAAAAGAAATGATAAATATTAAGAAGGATCCTGACTCAGTCAATTTCAGAACTGACATAGACAACTTAAGTTGTATATATACGAACTTAATATTATAAACGAATATCTACACCTTACCTAGTTATTAAAAATTAAAAAATAGATTTCTAATTCTAATTTTATTTTAATTAGGACACTCTGTAAATACATTCTAATCATTTTTAACATAGTTCATTGTTTGTATTTTTTGTTTTTGTGTACATTAATTGTCTTTTTTTTATTTAAGAAATACTACCGTACAGTAGTAAACGAGCCTCTACGGAGGCATAATCAAAAAGTAAGTTTTAAAGAAACATCTTTTAATTATATGTATTTTAATAAATGTATTGTGTTTTCAAAACATTTTTAGAAAGGTTTGAAAATGGTTTAAATAAAATAGACCAAAACGTAACCACTATAAGCAAGTGATTTTATTTCTTACCGAAACCCATGAAATGTTCGACGTTCTCAAAAATGCTATATTGAGGCTGGAGATACATTCTTTACCCGGTCTTCCACACTGTTTAGCACTATAACGGAAGATATAGACATACGGAGCTACATGTAATATTATACTTCTAAGAAAGGGGGTAAACAAAAATAGTACGTTAATGACTTTTGCGCTAATAGAAATAACACCAATTTTCCATATTTCTGTATTATCTGTAAAGAAACGGAAATTACAAATAGAGGAAACAGAATTAAAGAAAAGGAAGATAGAGTATTTAGAAAATACAGCTACAGTTAAAAAGGAATATAAACATTTTTTGGGGAAAGAACAGAAGATAGCAGAATTAAAGGAGAGATTAGAAGATTAACATATATATTTTTAATGACCGTAAATACTCAATTTCTTATATTTTCATGGGTTTCGGTAAGAAATAAAATCACTTGCTTATAGTGGTTACGTTTCGGTCTATTTTATTTAAACCATTTTCAAACCTTTCTAAAAATGTTTTGAAAACACAATACATTTATTAAAATACATATAATTAAAAGATGTTTCTTTAAAACTTACTTTTTGATTATGCCTCCGTAGAGGCTCGTTTACTACTGTACGGTAGTATTTCTTAAATAAAAAAAAGACAATTAATGTACACAAAAACAAAAAATACAAACAATGAACTATGTTAAAAATGATTAGAATGTATTTACAGAGTGTCCTAATTAAAATAAAATTAGAATTAGAAATCTATTTTTTAATTTTTAATAACTAGGTAAGGTTTAGATATTCGTTTATAATATTAAGTTCGTATATATACAACTTAAGTTGTCTATGTCAGTTCTGAAATTGACTGAGTCAGGATTCTTCTTAATACTTATCATTTCTTTTATCAATCTTTTACTATTATTTTTTTCTGTAGTTATTATTTCTACGTTGTTGAAATTAAAAGAGTGATTTTCATCAAGTGAATGTTTTGATAGTGCAGTACATTCATTGTTATTTCGAACTGATTGCTGGTGTTGTTGAATTCTCTTATGTAAATATTGGCTAGTTTGACCTATGTAAGTGAAGTGAAATATATTTTGATGGATTACTTTGGCTATTAAATTTTAATTTGTTGTAATAGTTGTCAATTCTCTGTTCACTAGCACTTTTTCGAACAATTTTTACGAATCACTCTGGTTGTCCGTTAATGATTAAACTCAACCTATCAACCCTTCCGACAATCCTACTGATTGCAACAATTATTTTTAAGTTTTTTCAAAAAACTTTTATTTCGAAAAAATACAATAGGTATGTAAGAACTTTGTTGATTTAACTTGCATTAACAACTGAATGTTAACTATATTTAACGGTTATTTGTTTATTTTCTGATTTAAATAATATTGAATAATACTGCCTTGATTAAGATATGTCATAACACACTAATATTTCCCAAGGGAAATATGAAACGCTCATATTGTCCCAAGGGAAATATGAAACGTCATATTTCACTATAAAAATGTTACATTTTTTAATTGAAGCAACAAAAATAATAAGAAATGTTTTATTTTTTAATTAAAGCAACAAATGAACTAACAAAGTCTTTGCATTTGTAACACTACTTTTCAAAACCAAAATAAAAATTGCAATTCTCAAACCTTCCGCTAAAGCGATTAGAACCAGATACGAACGATGAAGAATCTTGTTCGCAATTCGTCGATGAGACGGCCGTTCCATTACTAAGAGCATTCAGGTCAGTTGCAGTATTGAACGATTTTCACCAAAGATGACCGTGGCATCATCGACACTCCAGGAATCATAACACATGCTACAGATGGCTCTCCCTCCACACCAGCTACCTTATTTTTCTGCGACATACTATCAGCCAGATAGCCTTCCGCAGCAGACGAACTTTTCCAACTACCGCGTCTCTTTAGTGTACTCATTGAGGCTCCCGTATCGACCACCTAAGTCGCGGATGTTCGTCTTCCATAATGGCCTGTATACGCCTTAGGATTATACAAACCCAATTATTCAGCAATCTTACTCAGAATCTTTCCTAAGGTATTTTTGCCCTCCGTCTGAAGAGTAATGCAATTGCAATTCCATTGGCAAAATAAATGTAATTAATATGATTGTGAATTAGGGTATCGAATTTTAGAGGAGGTCAATAGGTGCGGCAAAAATTGAATAGCCTACTGGCGGCAAATTTGTAAATCCGCCACTGATTTATCTACTGGTCGGAATATAGTATTTCCAATGGATTTTGAGAAAAACTACAGAACAATGCTGCTTACAAACACCAGTTATTATGAATTTCTATAGCGACGCTTGCATACATCTAGGTGGTTTGTGGTCTGCAAAACTTGAAATTACCAGGGAAGATATAAATTTTAAAATAAACGGTTTTAAAGATGAAAACTAACTTTTCCGCATCTGTGGCCCTGAACAGTATTCTATCATAAAATTGTTACTTGTATACACTTCGGGGATGTATCATGCTAACAAACTGAAATTTCTCCAAAAATAACCAAAAATTTGGTATATCTGGATTTAGAGGACCCGCTGTACTCGCTCTAGTCAACTGAAAATCAATAGGGTACATCTGTGAGACACCTTGAACAAAATTCAATCATAAAATTGATCAATCGTATACTCTCTGGAGGCTGTATCGTGCTAACAAACTGAAAATTCTCCAAAAATGACAAATATTTGGTACTCCAAGTACCATAGCACCCGTTGTACTTGCTTTAGTGAGCTGAATATCAATAGGGTTCATCTTTGAGACGCTCTGAATAATATCCAATCATAAAATTGGTCACTTGTATATACACCGGAGGCTGTATCGTGTTAACAAACTGAAACTTCTCCAAAAATGACAAAAATATCGTACTTAAACTACTGTAGCACCTGTTGTATTGGCTCTGGTGAGCTTAAAATCAATAGGGTTCATCAGTGAGATGTCCTGAATAATATTCAATCATGAAATTGGTGACTTGTTGAGCTCCGGAGGCTGTATCGTGCTAATAAACTGAAATTTCTCAAAAAATGACAAAATGTCGTACTTCAAGTACCATAGCACCCGTTGTACTAGCTCTGGTGACCTAAAAATCAATAGGGTTCATCTGTGACATGTCCTTAACAATATTCCATCATAAAATTGGTGACTTATTTCACTCCGGAGGCTGTATTGTGCTAACAAGACATGTAAGGAAAAGTGGCCGACGACAACGACGACGACGACATACGCACAGGATTTTTTTTCTGAAAACCGTTTTTTCGTGTTGTTGTTGATGGAAAACGTAAAAATAACTCAAAAAAAATTCAAAATTCCAACTTTTTTTGGGGTAAACCAATACTTTTCTCGCATATTAGATAGGTTGGGCGGAAAAGTAAAATATCTGTAATTTTGCGGAATCATCAAGATAGATTGGCGTTGCTGATAGGGTTATTTGTGTGTAAATATATAAAACAATTTTAGTTGTGTCACGTCAAAAATCTCTACATCCTTGGCCTCCAAGGTTACCGGAACATAATCCTCTGTATTCTTGCGTGTGGAGATATTTGAAATTACTTGCTTACATACCCCGATCGTAAACGTAGAAAATCTACATGCTACCATATTACGAGCTGTACTTAATGTGATTTGTAATACTCCTCGCTATTTCAAACGTATTCGGTAATCTATTAGACCTTGAGAGCATGCTAGTATTTATTAAGCTGGAGTTGAGCATTTTGAACATCTGCAATCAAATGTACTATTACTTTTCCGCCCAACCTTTCTATATGTGTGTTCGAATAATTGAGATTGATCTTCCAGGTCGATCTAATATTACTTTTCCGTCCAATAATATGCGAGAAAAGTATTGGTTTACCCCAAAAAAAGTTGGAATTTTGAAAAATTTTTTTGAGTTATTTTTACGTTTTCCATCAACAACAACACGAAAAAATGGTTTTTAGAAAAAAAATCCTGTGTGTATGTCGTCGTCGTCATCGTTGTCGTCGGCCACTTTTCCTTACATGTCTTGTTAGCACGATACAGCCTCCGGAGTGCAATAAGTCAGCAATTTTATGATTGAATATGGTTAAGGACATGTCTCAGATGAACCCTATTGATTTTCAATTCACCAGAGCCAGTACAACGGGTGCTATGGTACTTGAAGTACGACATTTTGTTATTTTTTGAGAAATTTCAGTTTGTTAGCACGATACAGCCTCCGGAGTTCAACAAGTCATCAATTTTATGATTGAATATTATTCAGGACATCTCACTGATGAACCCTATTGATTTTCAGCTCACCAGAGCTAATACAATAGGTGCTACAGTACTTTAAGTACGATATTTTTGTCATTTTTGGAGAAGTTTCAGTTTGTTAGCACGATACAGCCTCCGGGGTATATACAAGTGACCAATTTTATGATTGGATATTATTCAGAGCATCTCAAAGATGAACCCTATTGATATTCAGCTCACTAAAGCTAGTACAACGGGTGCTATGGTACTAATTTTCAGTTTGTTAGCACGGTACAGCCTCTAGAGAGTATACGATTGATCAATTTTATGATTGAATATTGTTCGAGGTGTCTCACAGATGTACCCTATTGATTTTCAGTTGACTAGAACGAGTACAGCGGGTCCTATAAATCCAGATATACTAAATTTTTGGTTATTTTTGAGAAAATTTCGGTTTGTTAGCACGATACATCCCCCGAAGTGTATACAAGTAACAATTTTATGATAGAATATTGTTCAGGGCCACACATGCGGAAAAGTTAGTTTTAATCTTTAAAACCGTTTATTTTTTGTTTGTGTTTATCACAATGTTATTGCTTCTATTAAAAATAAATAAAAAGCATTGAGTACACTGTAGCTCATTAACAATACTTGCCACACGTGTTTATAAGAACTTTTCGTCTTAAAACTGATGACGAATCGCCAACAACAATATTTCAGATTATTTTGGTAGCACCCTTTATATGTATTTTAGTCTCAATATTTGGAGTTATATTAATAACGATTATTTATCACGGCCATTTTTTTCTTTTCAATTGAACAAGGAAACATAACTTTTTTTCTGGATAATTAACTGAAAAAAATACTTTTCTGATATTGGTGTATAAGTTGTTTAAACGTCTTTTCAAACCAGAAAAGACGATTCTCTAAATTGATGGATTTCAAAATCACCCGTTCACACAACCAAAGAATACACCAACACTGGTGTATTCTTTGACACAATCTCGATAGGAAATTGTCCACAGAGAAAGTATGTCTTTGAAATTTACAGTCAACAAATTGTAGTTGTAAAGCTATTACCAATAAGCCAATAGAAGTACATTACTATAAGACCTATAAAACACGGTTAAACGCAACAGCAACGAAACATTTTTAAAATTATAGATTTGAAATCAGTTTCAAACCTTTTTCCACATACCTAGATATGGCACAACTAAATGTGATGAAATTATCTTACAATTATAATCCTTGGGCCTAGAACTAAAAAAAAATATCATGACCACTGTCGAAACTTCGTGTATTTGTTATTTGGGTGGAATCGGACAAATTTTCAGTTTAGCAAAAAATTGTAGTGGGGTATTTGTGTCTCAGGTCATAAAAAGTCATGGATTTTATGCGAGAAAAAAATGTATAACCGCAATGGTAATTTTTATTATAATCTACAGTTTTTGATACATAGAAAGTGAAATAAAATTGTCGGACAAAAATTTTGAGTAGTTTGATTTTGAACCAGATATTCCGATTTTCGGAAAATGTTAGTTAATCATTTTTTTTAGTACGTAAATGACAATTTTGAATTCAATTGTTCATTTTAATCAATGCTGAAAAGTAAAATGCTTCCTTTTATAAGGTAAAACTTAACCGTGATTCAAATTTTCCATGTAACTTGTATATCACTAAATATTTTGAAAATTCAATTAATGATAATTGATTATATATAAATAATAATAATAATAATATGCAACCGGGGCCGTAGCTACAAAATATGGCGAATACAATAGGGTGAATCGGGAGCGCCGCCCTGGCAAACAAAATTTTTGCCCTGGCAGAAAATTTATACAGAGTCATACCCATGTTTCGGCAATAATGCACCGGCAGCTATGGGGTCAACTTTTGAATTACCTTCATGGTATTCTTTGTCCAATAAACTACTAGAATCTGAGTATGAAAGAATTGCAACCAACATAAAAATTAGAATATGTGAAACCAATGCTTTAGGTCTGCAATGCGATGTGGTTGGAGCAACAGAAGAAACGAAGCTATTATTAATTTTATTATCACCACTCCTAAGCCCATTTATTACTGATACAAATCGTCATACTGCCGAGTACATGGCCGAAAAAATTTGGCAAATACTTTCAGAAATAGGTCCAGAATATTTTAGTGCTCTAGTGTCGAACAACGCCAGTGAATTGGTTAAAGCAAGAAACATTATTAATGAAAAGTATAAAGATATATCTGTTTATGGTTGCGTCGCCAATCAACTGCTTCAAGCACTAAATTCTATTTTTAAAAACTTTATTTTAAAGTTACAATTATATTCTCTGACAATTATTACGTTTACTTCAAATTCAAATTAACAACAACAACAAAAAAACTATTTACAACTGTTTTTATGTCCTCGGTTCCGCACTCTGCTGACTTGGTGTTTACACTGCGATGTCATCAGGATGCGTTGGGTAATTCCTCCCCCCGAAGCTCCAACTCATGAGGGTAGACGAGGGAGCTGGACTACTGGAACTTGAATATTTGAACTGGAATCTGGATTATTCCTTGGGCGGAATTTCTTGTAGACTATGGTGGCTATTACTCCAATTATCAGAGCATACAATAATATCGTCCAAATACTAGGAGTATAGGAAATTTCGTTGTCGAACTGAGCTTGTTCTAGTGACAGATGACGTATAGCTTCTGGGTAGTGTTCAAGGCTTATATCTTCTAAGTTTATTTCTGATGTTAATATTGGTAACGTATCATTCTCAAAACTTATTTCTGGGAATAATATTGGTTGTCCTTGAATAACACTTTCTTTGTTTATGATGGTTTCTATATCAGTTTTGATTTTACATCCTAAGGGAACTTCCATGATATAAATACCCTTGAGTTGTTTTACTTCATGTTGATCTTGACAGTCTTTTTTTCTGGGATTATAGCTAACCAATTATTTGTGTCTCATAGATGGTGGAACCTTGATTCTGTGAGGGTTAGGTTAGGTTAGGTTGTATTTTAAAGTTGGCTTCTCTTAATCTTTCAAATACGGCCTTAAGTATTTCTAGATGTTCTTGAAGTGACGTGGAAAAAATTATAATGTCATCAAGGTAGACTAGACATTTCTCATTTTGGATGCCCCTTACTATGCTATCCATGACGCGTTGAAACGTTGATAGACCGTTTTTTAGACCGAAAGGAAGTCTCAGGAATTCCCAATGGCCTTGTTCTGTACTAAACGTCGTCTTTTCTATGTCACCTTCATTCATTTCAATTTGGTGATATCGAGAGTAGTAAAATACTGGCATTTGCCGAGTTTATCTAATAAATCGGTTATATTTGGGAGAGGGTATTTATCGTCTATCGTCTTTTCGTTTAACTTACGATAGTCGATAACTACGCGGAATTTGTGTTTGCCTGATGCATCTTTTAGCTTCCCACCCAGATATTACTCGACCATGGGCTGTTACTCGGTTTAATTATATTTTGATTGAGCATACTCTGAATTTGATTTTTTACTTCTTGTCTATAGATAAATGGGTAACGATATGATTTTGAATAAATTGGCACCTCGTCCGTAGTTTTAATACAATGTTTAATTTTACTTGTAAAACTTAAAGGCTCATTCTCTCTATAAAAAATATCTGAATATTTACAACATAAATTTAAAATTGCATCCTTTTCTTCTTTATTTAAATGGCCGGTCCGGATCTGAGATAAATACAATTCGCATTTATCCGAATCATCAAAATTTTGCATGTTGAACTGTGGGATGTTATTGGCATCAAATTTTTCTACTGTCAACGGTTCCGAGAAATCAAGTGTTAAGAAGCTTGTCGTGTGGTTTATTATTGTTATAATAGCAAGACCATTACGAGCAACCATCAGACATTCTGGAATTTCGCAGTTTTTTATCTTCTGATAAGGAATTACAATCTCGCCGTTTTTTATTGTAGTTTTTACTTGAATTACTTTCTCTGTACGAGGTTGTATATTAATTACATGTGTATTATTCGTGTTACTAATTTTCTGAAAATTAAGTTTTATTTTTGCATGAAGTGTAATTAGACATGCATTATTGAAATCTATTGAAGCTTTCAGTAATTTGAGTTTATCTAATCCTATCAAACCATCAAAAATATTATGAAACTTAAATAAATAAAATTTTAATAAGTGTTTATTAGTCAATCGAAAAATTTCTGACGCTGGTATTTCAACACTATTTTTATGAGATGATTTTTGGAATACAGTGGATACAATAAATGGGTCATATTTAATTAATTTTGGAAAGAATTTCTTAGCAATATCTGGATCTAAAAATGATTTTGTCGACCCAGAATCGACAAGAAGTTTAATGTTATATTCCGGAAAAGTTATATATGCTAATTCACTACAATCTACGTTATTTAACGAAATGGTAAGAGGTGTCAAATCTCCGGCATTGGATCGGAGGTGATATGAAAATTTTAAATTGTACCAAGATTTTCTTCATAAGTTCTTTCATTAATTTCACTTTCCTCACAAAAGTTTGTGTTAGTATTTTCTATTTCAGTATTATATAATTCTTCGGCTATATAGTTTTGTTGCGGTCTATAGTTAGAATGGTTAGGTTGTGCAAAATGATTACTTCTATTTTGATTATTAAAAGATTGATTATTATTATTATAATTATTATTTATTCTTCCAGTATACCTTGTTGATGCTGACATTGGTGTCGGTTTTGGAAATGTTCTATTTGGGTTTGGTTTGAAAACATTTTCTACTGATGTATTTCGGAAAGTTCGTGCACTAGAGGAAACATTTTGGTTCCGAACATTTTGTCTAAATTGAATTGGACCTGCTGGGAATTGATTATTGTTTGTATTAAAATTTTGATTTGTAAAGAAATTTCTATTTTGTGATACATACTGAGGGTTATTGAAATTACGATTTGGAACATTTTTCTGAAATGATCTGTTTGTTGAATTATTTGGTTTAAATTGATTTTTATTTGTTGAATTTTGAAAATATTGAGTATTTTCTTCCTCAGTCACAAATTGTAATGCTACAGCCAAATTTTCAGGCCACATACATCGAATTGTAGTGCATAAAGGTTCCCTTAGTCCACAAAGAAATGTTTTGAGTGCTAGATAATTGTATAATTTTTTCTTTAAATCCCTTGAAGCTTGTATATTTTCGTGAATTTCTACATAATTGCATAATATATTTAAAATTCTATCATAGAAATTTTGGGCTTTTTCATTAGGCATTTGCCTCATTACTACCAAGTCTCTTTTCAAACAAGTCTCATCCCGTTGATCTGCAAAATTTCGTCTTAAGACAGATTTCAACTGATCCCAAGTATCGACATTTTGAATATTAACTACAGTTCTTGCACTACCTACTAATTTACTTATTATAGACTGCAACATGTATACATTATGAAAATTATTTGGGTTTACCCTATCATAAAAATTGATAATAAGACTATCACAAACTGATAAAAATTGATTTAAGTCATTCGGATTTCCATCGAATTGTGGAATACATTTCAAATATTCAGATTTAAAATTTTCTGCCATTATATTATTACTTTGGTTGTTGTCAATATTAATAGTGTTTGAGCTTGTATTCGTCACCGAAGAGTCAATTAAAGAGTTATCAATAGACAAATTTTGTAAACTATTTGTTAAAATTTCAAGTATATCAGACATAAATTGCACTTACAGTAAATAAATGACTCTCAGCATTCCAATTATGAGGTAGAGGTCCGGTTCAGCAATTTTGTCTTCTCCGAAACACTGGCCCCTCGCAGAAGTGGACGATATGATTCCAATTTCCAAACTTCTTAACTTGAGATTCACTTTTTAACGTATCCGTCGGCGTCACCACTACTGACAGTTTTTATACGGTTCGATATCGGGCTAATCGTCGACACGAAATTGGTTTGTTCGATACAAATCAATCCCACGATATCCTACTGACTGCGCCAATTAACTGCTTCAAGCACTAATTTCTATTTTTAAAAACTTTATTTTCAAGTTACAATTATATTCTCTGACAATTATTACGTTTACTTCAAATTCAAATTAACAACAACAAAAAAAACTATTTACAACTGTTTTTATGTCCTCGGAAAAAGGGAAACAACCACCGTGTCACTATCATTGAAGATACCCGTCAAAACTCGCTGGGAATCAATTAACCACTGCTTGAAAAGTCCTATTGATACCAAATACGCCTTAAAAGCTTTAGCAGTTTGTGAGGCTGTAGATAATATATTGAGCAACCGCGTAGCAAAGTTAGTTTTAGATGAAGATATATTCTGGGTACGAGTGTTAAAATTGTTTGATTGACCCCATTGTTTAATATGCAACCAAACTAGAGTCAGATAAGCATCTAAGTGAAGTAGTAGAATATGTCTGTAGCCTAGAAAGACATTTCGAAGCAGCGTAACTTTCCAGCCCCCTAACAAATCAGGAAGAACAAATTGTCCAGGAATGTTTAGCTAAAAGAAGGCATACTGCAATACACCCTATACATTTGACAGCTAATATCTTAGGCCGCGTTTTGGTGGCGCTCATATGAGCAATGAGAAGCAAATTCGGGGTACTGAATTTATTGATTATCGAAATACCCAGATGACTCAGCTGATAGAATGGCTGAATTGGCGTAAAGAAGGATGTATTGGAAAACCATACGTTTTAAGGTCGGTCAACACAATTTTATCTGAGATTTGGTGGAAGGAAATTTGTTTTGGGAGAAAGCTAAGTAAATTAGCAGTTCAAATGCTGGGAATACTGGCAACTAGCGCTGCAACCGAAAGAAGCTTTAGCACATATGGTTTCATGCAGTCTGCAAAAAGAAGCCGACTAACAACGAACAAAATTTAAAATTATTGGATCACGAGTATCAGGACCAGGTATCAGAGATGTCCAAACATGAAGAAGAAAACCCGTCTACTTTCCACAACCAGTCGACTCATAATCCTATGGAAATTGAAACAGTAGAAATGGACGAAATAGTATCGGATTCTGAGCGGTAGGAGGAGGAAAATAGTGATGTGGACATTTTTCCACTTTTTCCTGACTCAACTTAAAATCAATTTTTGTTAAGCATCTTCGTTGTGTTTCTTTAAGATTTACTTTCCTATTTTTTTGTTTTTTAGAAATAAGATTTTGTATTATTTAATTTGTCGCAAAAGAATATGTTATTTTCTTATTATTCGATATTAAAATTTTGTTTTTTTTTTGTTTAAGATTTATTTGAGTATTATTAATCTACACTACTTCATTGTTTGGATTTGGTAGGTCATTCTCAGAAAATTCTCATAATTGAGATTATCTTCGAGAATATTCTTGAAAATGAAATTTACTGTTTCGACCACTACTCTGTGGAATCTACTCATATTACTTTTTTAAATGAAACTAACTGTTTCTAACAATATATTGAAAAAATGGTATAAATTCTAAAAAATTGACAATTGTTTCGATATTACTATCATCGTCAGAATGACAGAAGTTACATTTCATACAGAAGACAAGATGGCAAATGAGAGAGTTATCTGATTGACATAATACTCCTCGGGACCAGACCTAAAAAAATTTATTATGACCACACTGTCGAAACTTTGTGTATATTCGTCCAAGGTGTATTTGTTAATTGGGTGGAGTCGAACAAATTTTGAGCTTAACAAAGTATGGTATTGGGTCGTTTGTCTCTAAGGCTATCAAAATGTCATGGATTTTATGCGAGAAAAAATTTAGAACCGCAATGGTAATTTTTATTTTAATCGACAGTTTTTAATATACAGGGTGGGGCTCTATGAATGAACTATTCTCTGGCGTCTTAACGGCAAATAAAATTAGAAAAAATTAGACGTAGAATTAAGTAGATTACTTAGGACTATAATTTAAAAATATTTTGGAATATAGAGGGTGCTCCAAAAAAGCGTGCCGTATCAAAGTTAGGTTCCTTTGAATCGAACAACCTGTATTTAATCACATTTCTGAATTGTACTATTAAAAATAATGGAAGTTCATTAACATTTCCCTATACCTATCTAGTTCAGTTTCCAGGATAAATCGATTTTACATAATTTGTAGACCCTCCGAAAAAATACAATAACTTCAAAATAAAAACGAATAACCACATTTGCTTTACATGTCACTAATATTCTGTTTCCAATATTTACTGGTATGCTATAATATACATGGTGTTTTTAATATGACAGTATAACACTAACCATTTAATACATAAATTTCTGTCTTAATTTAAATGGAACACCCTGTATCTGTTGGGTCTGTTAAACGTGGGAATTTATTACCTTACAGTTGGTATTAGGGTTGCCTATATCTAACTCTGATAGTTTTCGAGAAATTTTAAATTAGTTTTTTAATATTCAATTATTTGCTGACATCTATGCCATGATGATACTCGGATGGAAAGTTTTTAAAAATTTAAAATTTGTTATTTTGACAGTAAGTGCTTTGTTGTATGATTTATTATTGATAAATTAAAGGTTTCTTAAATTAGAATTTTATTAAGGGTAAGTACACTATTATTGGGCATACAGATACAATAAGCTTCAAAATTATAAAAAAATAACTACAAAAAATTCAAAGAAGGTGTTCAAAGTGACGTCCATTTTGTTGGATACAAATTTCAACTCTTTTAAAAAAGTTATTGTTCACTTTCTTTAACATTTCTGGTGTTACTGTTTGAAACGCTCTCCTTATCCTATCCTTCAAGTTCTCAGGAGTGGTTGGCTCTGTATTGTATTGTTTAGGTAACGCCGGACAATTACATTGTAATGAACAGACGCACTATCTAACTGTAGCCACATTTTTTGTCTTGTAGCTAGTGAAACGTCATCTAAAAGTTCCGGTAGTTTGATACGTAAAAATTTACGAAATTTTCTTCCAACGATTCCGCCCATACATTTAATGACCAACGATGTTGATGATCAACACTTCGGCGCTTCGGAAGTAATGCGGATTTTCATCGTTATAGTAATAATATACTAAATTGTTTTTATGAAACGTAGCTTCATCCGTAAACAGAACAAAATCAAAAAAATCTTCAGACTCTGCTACTTTGTCCATAACCCATAAACAAAACTGAATACGATTTTCAAAGTCCGTATCAAATAGTTGCTGGTGCATTTGAATATGGTAGGGATGAAATTTGTGTTTTTTAATTATCCTAGCGACACTTCTCTAGCTTATACCTACTTGCTCACTAATACATCTTTGACTAGTTGTGGATTCTCAACAAGCGCACCCATTACTTCAAATTCTGAATCGTCTGTAATTGTAGATTTTCGTCTAGAATTTTTTGTATATTGCACGCTTCCAGTAGTTTTGAATACTTGCAGTAGTCTTTTAAAAATATTTCTGTTAGGATGATCTCTATTTGGATTCTTTTGAGCGTATAATCTACTTGCTAAAAAACAGTTCTCCTGACACTCACCGATAATTAAGATCATATCTATTTTTTCTTCGTTAGAGTACTTTTTCATGATTAACCAGTGATTAATAACTATGTCAATTATTAAAACTTAATAATGCATAATTACTATACAAATAGAATACACAAATACACACTATACAAATTTATAAATTTATTTGACAGATAGAATTGTATTAAAATAATATCTATTTGAATGACATTTCATAGGTAACTAGATGCCAGGTAAGTGAATAATATTAAAAACCAAATACAGTACACAGCCACCCACTTCAGAGCACATGAAGAATAGAATAATGCGAGATTTTTAAAGAAAAACACTAGAAATATTAAAAAAAATAAACAATAATTTTTTTAAAAGAGTTTTTTTACTAATCTTAATGCAAAGTTAATGATTGTGTACCCTTAATAAAATTCTGATTTAAGAGACCTTTAATTTATTAATAATAAATCATACAACAAAGCACTTACTGTCAAAATAACAAATTTTTAATTTTTAAAAACTTTCCATCCGAGTATCATTATGTCATAGGTAACTAGATGTCAGCAAATAATTGAATATTAAAAAACAAATTTAAAATTTCTCGAAAACTATCAGAGTTAGATATAGGCAACCCTAATACCAACTGAAAGGTAATAAATTCCCACGTTGAACAGACCCAACTGATACAGGGTGTTCCATTCAAATTAAGCCAGAAATTTATGTATTAAATGGTTAGTGTTATACTGTCATATTAAAAACACCCTGTATATTATAGCATACCAGTAAATATTGGAAACAGGATGTTAAAAGCTTTTAGTGAGATAGTGTAAAGCAAATGTGGTTATTCGTTTCTATTTTGAAGTTATCGTATTTTTTCGGAGGGTCTACAAATTATGTAAAATCGATTTATCCTGGAAACTGAACTAGATAGGTATAGGGAAATGTTAATGAACTTCCATTATTTTTAATAGTACAATTCAGAAATGTGATTAAATACAGGTTGTTCCATTCAAAGGAACCTAACTTTGATACGGCACGCTTTTTTGGAGCACCCTGTATATTCCAAAATATTTTTAAATTATAGTCCTAAGTAATCTACTTAATTCTACGTCTAATTTTTTCTAATTTTATTTGCCGTTAAGACGCCAGAGAATAGTTCATTCATAGTGCCCCACCCTGTATAAAAAACCTAAAAAAATTGTCTGACAAAAATTTTGGGTCGTTTGACTCGTTGGACACGCGAAAAATGCAACAGGACAACCAAACGCAACATTTGTGTCATCAATTGGAAGATCTCGAATTTTCGAGACAACAATCAACCATGACAGAAGTTACATTTCATGTGGTGCCTACCTGTTGTTGAATAATTATTTTTGGCTAGACCAAGAAGTGACCTACTTTTTGATTGACTTAATATATATGAATAGAAAGAAGAACAACATAATATGATATTACAAATAATAAAGCCCTATGGGGATATCCTGGATATATTTATTCCCATTTATGATCAGTATAACTGTGCAAAGATATAGGTACCCAGGAAAACTGTTTCTGCTGGTCTTTATAATTATTACTTTAAGAAGACAGTTTAAAAGTGGAAAACTCCCTAGATTTATCTGTTCATTGACGACTTCATATTGTGGGTCTCTTAAGTGTCTTCTAGTTTCTAATCCTTCAAGGAAGTCCAGTTCTCGGTTCTTATCACAAATATGTAGTACTTCTAGTTCTGTGTTAGGTGTTAATGCATGTTTAGCGTCTAGTAGATGTTTTGCGTAGTGGGATTTCTCTGGTTGTTTTAATATGTATACTCGTAAGTGTTCACTGTGTCTAATTTCAAAATTTCTAATGGTTTGACCCAAATAGACAGCATTACATTATGGACATTTAAGGTTATATATACCAGACATTTTAAATGGGGATATTTTTGTTTTTACATTTAACAATTTTGTACTCACATTACTTTCTGCTTTAAAAGAAATTACTGTTTTTGTTGCTACTGATATTAACTTTGAAATATTATTAGAAATATTACCAGCATATGTGATGGTTTTGTATTTTTTTATTTCTTTGCTTTGTTTAGAAAATATTAGTTGCAATGCCACTTTTCCTCTTTTAGGCTTATTTCAGAATGAAATAGGGCTATTGTAGAGAGTAGCATGACGCGACTTCGGAAAAATGTCAATGCAGTTTTTCGTTTTGGTGTTCCTAGATGCCAAAATCACCCTCCGTTCCAAAGGTTATATATATATATATATATATATATATATATATATATATAAGAAGATGTACGGTTACCACTCTATTTCAGTAGCCCTTATTTTGCGTGAATTACCCATGAATCTCTTTGTTGTTATATATATATATGTATATATATATATATATATGTATATATATATATATATATATATATATATATATATATATATATATATATATATATATGTATGTGTTATAACGGAATTTGTAAGTCTGATAGAGGGCGTATTTTTTGACGGATCAAAACCAAACTCGCTACAAAAATCGTTTAGGCCAAAATCTTGGACGAGTTCGTTAATAAGCCAAATCGGCCGCTTAAAAACAAAATGGCGTCCTATCAAAGCTGAAAAAAAATCGTATTTCCTTTATTTTTCATTTGACGCAAAAAAGTTACTGAGCTTTTTTATAGACCTTAACACGTTCTACAACTTTTGTATTTAACATTTTTCTCTAAATCGTACATTAAAACATTTATTTGAGAAAATTCACAAATTATAACGGAATTTGTAAGCACGATAGAGGGCGTATTTTTTGACGGATCGAAACCAAACTCGCTACAAAAATCGGTTAGGCCAAAATCTTGGACGAGTTCGTTAATAAGCCAAATCGGCCGCTTAAAAACAAAATGGCGTCCTATCAAAGTTGAAAAAAAATCGTATTTCCTTTATTTTTCATTTGACGCAAAAAAGTTACTAAGCTTTTTTATAGACCTTAACACGTTCTACAATTTTTGTATTTAACATTTTTCTCTAAATCGTACATTGAAACATTTATTTAAGAAAATTCACAAATTTACCAGAATTTTTTTTTATTTTTTTGGTTTTTGATTTGATGCCAGAATGTTACTTTGGTTTTTTGTATATCTCAAAACATTCTATTACTTTTCTATCTAATTTTTTATATTGGTTTTTATGCAAACATGTTACTGAAATAAGCCTGTCCAATTGGTCCTGTGCCATTGAGATTTTTTATTGAGTAATTTATTTATTATATGTAATGGATAACCGTTGGATGTAGCTATTTGTTTAATTGTATTAATTTCTCTATTTAAATTATATTTGTTCATAGGAACTGAACATGGTCTATGTATCATTGAATTATATACTGCTGATTTATGTGAAATGGGAAGATTGGAGCTATATGGAATAGTCACATCAGTGTGTGTTGGATTTCTGTAAATTGAATAATCAAGTACATTATCAACTCTTTGAATTTTTAAATCAAGAAAATTGATTGAGTTATTTTCTTCAATTTCTAATGTAAATTATTAATATGGTTGAAAAATACATGTCCTATATGACCAATTTTGGCAAACATTTTTATGGGCAGTTTAGAAAGAAAAATCTCTGAATGGAACATTTCAAAAATATCTTATGTTGGTATACATAATGTAGATGACATATTAGCTTGTTTTATAGGTACTGAACGACAATTAGATGTATTTTTCAACCATATTAATAGTTTACACTCAAAAATTAAATTTACATTAGGAAATGAAGAACATTACTGACTCAAATTTCTTGATTTAAAAATTCAAACAGTTAATAATTTACTTGATCATTTAAAACAATACACACTGATGTGACTATTCCATATAATTGCAATCATCCCATGTCACATAAATTAGCATCATGTAATTCAATGATACACAGAGCATTTTCAGGTCCTATGAACAAATATAATTTTGATAGAGAAATTAATACAATTAAACAAATAGCAACATCCAACGGTTCTCCATTACATATAATAAATAAATTACTTAATAAAAAAGAGTCAAAATTACAACTAATATTTCCTAAACAAACTTAAGAAATACAAAATTACAGAACCATCACATATGCTGGTAATGTTTCTAATAATATTTCAAAGATAATATCATTAGCAACAAATACAATAATTTCTTTTAAACTACAAAATTGTTAAATGTAAAAACAAAAAAAGCCCCATTAAAAAATCTGATATATATAAACTTAAATTTCCAGAATGCAATGTCTATTTGAGTCAAACCCTTGGAAATTTTGAAATTATACACATTGAACACTTGCGAGCATACATATTAAAACAACCAAAGAAATCCCACTACACAAAACATCTACTTGACTCCAAACATTCATTGACACCGAACACACAACTAGAAGTACTACGTATTTGTGATAAGACACATGAACTGGGCTTCCTTGAAGAATTATATAGATAGATAGATAGATAGATAGATAGATAGATAGATAGATAGATATGGATTATAGACGCATCGGTATCTATGACCTTTTAGCGTCTTTACTCTATGTGATATTATATGAGTGTTTTCTTATTTTATATTAACTTGTATAAGTTGGTATCTTTTAAGTATCCTAGTAGTGGTTCTAAGTGTTTTTCTGAGAAAAGTAATTTGATATTCGCAGGTAGATTATATTTGATTCTATGCTGTTTTCTGATGTTTTTGAGTGATAAGCGGCGCCTACTTTTCATTCGATTTGGAGCCATCTGTGTATATAATTTAATGTTCTTTGAAGTTTTCTATAATCTGATGAAATTTTTGTTTGAACAGTATAGGAGGTATGGAATTTTTGATGTGTATTGTCAGCTCCTTATTTATTTTGTATGTTAGAGGTGTTCCATGGTGAGAAATTGTAATTGCTGTAGTCATATTCCAAGTTGAGTCTATGTTGAATTTCTTTATATCGATAATTTGTTCCAGGTTTGTATTTATTGTGTGTGGGTTGCATATTTGGGTAACGCATATTGAAAAATTTGTTGAAGGAAGGATGTTGTTTTTTGAATGTTAAGGAGTTTGCATATTTAATAGTAAGTAGCATCCGTCGGTGTTCTGGTGGCATTACTTTTGCTTCACAGTAGATACTGTTAATGGGGCTTGTGTGGAATGCTCCTATGCCCATTCGAATTGCAGAGCTCTCTAATGGGGCAAGTTTTTGTAGATAACTTTTTGGGGCAGATGAGTATGCTATGGAACCATAATATATTTTAGATTTTATTGTTGCTTGGTATATATTCATTAAAGATTCCTTGCTTGCATTTTTGTTGTAGTTCTTCTATGTGATTTTTGAAGTTTAGTGTTGAGTCGAAGGTGAGGCCTAGAAATTTGTGGTGTGTATTATTCTGAATGTTTTGATTGTTGATAGTTATGTTAATATTTTTTGTACAGTTTCTTTTGCGACAAAAATGAACCCAGTTGACTTGTTTCATGAGAATTCTAGATTCTTATTATTTGCCCATACCTCCAATAGATTTACGCAGTTTTGTAGATTATGTATGCTGATTTTTGGGTCAGAAGCTGAATGATAGATAAGTAAATCATCTGCATAAAGTCTAAAATTGATATTAGGTGGCATGACATTTCTTATTTTGTTAGTTGCAAGTATGAAGAGGGTTGGACTCAAGACAGAACCTTGAGGTACTCCTGAGTTTTGGCAAAGTATGTCTGATGTTTTGTTTTTTATTCGTACCTGAAATACTCTCTCTGTGAGTATGAAGTTAAGCATTGATGCCACTATAATGAATTCTTCGAGCACATTTACTATATTTTGCCTGTTTATTGTGTCGCAGGCTTTATTCAAATCAAGGAATAGTGCGTTGGTGTGTCTTTGGAGTCGGAAGGCGTCTTGTAGACCAATTTCAAAGCCTATTAGATGATCGTTAGTTGAATATTCTTTTCTAAAGCCTGCTTGTTCAGGGATGAAGAGGTTATGCTTCTGTAGGTACCAAGTAAGTCTGTTGTTGATAATATTTTCCAGTAGTTTACATAGATGACTAGTGAGAGCTATTGGTCTGTAGTTTTCTTTTCTGCATATAGGTTTTCCTGGTTTGTGGACTGGAATGAGTATTAATAATTTCCATGCGCTGGGAATTTGGCCGTTTACCCATATTTTGTTGTATAATTGGAGTAGGCTATGTATTCCATTTTCGGGTTGATTTTTTATCATAGATATCCTTATGTTGTCTGGTCCAGGAGCTGTGTCTTTTTTGTTCTTCAAGGCATAGGTTAGTTCATTTATTGTGATTGGCAGGTTTTATGACATATTTATCGGTTGTATTTGCTTTTTTGTGGCAATATGGTGGCTAGGATATTTGTTGTATAATGTAGAGACTTGATTGGCGAATATCTGACTTATATATTCTGTGTCATCGACCCATACATTGTTCTCTATTAGGCCTGATCAGTTTCTGGTAGGCGTGCCTTGTAATTCGTTTATTTTGTCCCATATGTCTTTTGAGCTGGCGTTAGAGTTGATAGAATTGGTGAACTTGTTCCAAGAAGACAATTTCGCCTCTTTTATAATTCTTTTTACTTTTGCCCTGGACTTTTTAAAATTTATTAAATTGTAGCTTGTTGGTTGGCGCTTAAACATGTTTAATGCGCGTTTTCTTTCCTTTATTGATTTTCTACAGTCTTCATTCCACCATGGCACAGAAGATTTGTTTGGAATGATTTTTAATTCTGGTGTGTTGTTTTCATATGCTTCAATGATAGATTGAGTAAGAATATTTGCAGCTTCATCAATTCCTAAAAGGTCGATGTTGGGGGCCGTATACTGTAGTTTAAAATTTTCCCAGTCAGTTTTTGTGATTTAATCTAATACATGGATTAGGGGAGTTTTCTCATAGTAATTTTTCTAGGAGGACCGGGAAGTGATCGCTCCCATGTGTATCATCTAGGGTGCTCCATTGATAGTTTGTTGAGAGAATTTGGGAACACAATGTAATGTCTAAACATGAAAGTGAGGACGTATAGGAAGATATATAGGTAGAAGAGTCATCGTTAAATATATGAAGATATTCATTTTCGATTATATTTTCTATAATTCTGCCTCGTTGGTCTGTATGAGTTGAATCCCATATGGTGTTGTGGGCGTTCAAATCTCCGGTCAGGATTATTGGGGATGGTAGATTAGATTAGATTTTAACGTGGTTACAATGCACTGAAACCTAAGGTTTATTGTGCCCCCCTATCAGAGCTGTTCTCGCTACTACTACAGCTCGCCTTCCAGTTCCAGGGTTCTAATGAACTCTAGTATTTGGAACGGCTTCAACGAGGTTATATCCTCACTTTTACAAGTTTCTTGTCCGAAGCATTTCTTGCGTTGGCTTGCAATGGCGAGGCATTCCAAAACTAGGTGATCCGGAGTTTCATCCTCCTCCCCACAGAATCTACACTCGTCAGTTTCTGCTAGACCTATTCTCATTAGGTGCTTCCTAAGGCGGCAGTGTCCTGTAAGAAAGCCTGTGAAGAGATGTAGCTTATTTTTACTGAGGTCCAAATATTTTTTGGATCTAGCAGTGTCAAAGTTCCGCAGGAACTTTTTGGAATGTTCCAACCCGGTAAGGCACCGCCAGAGTGCTTCTCTTTCGGTTTCCTCCTTCTTCCGAAACTTTTTCTTATAGGAGCGTTTTCCTACACCGCAGAAAGGCTCCGGGCCAATAAAGAGCGTTTGTGCTCCTTTCCTGGCAAGTGTATTGGCCTCTTCATTTCCTGTGATTCCCGAGTGGCCAGGAACCCAGATTAAAGAGACCCTGTTATTCTTGCCTAATTCATCAAGTTTTCTTCGGCACTCCCATGTCAACTTTGAGTCAATGACATGGGAGCTGAATGCTTTGATAGCTGCTTGACATCAGAATGGATCGATATGTCACATTTCTGATAGTTTCTTTCTAGGTTCATTTCCACGCACCTTTCAATCGCAAGTATTTCTGCCTGAAGTACGCTCGGGAAGGAGCCTAACGATAATGCCAGGCCCAAATACTCCAGCGCCTGCTACAGTGATGGTTTTTGAACCATCCGTATATCATCTAACGGTGTTTTCTTTGACAGTTTGGGTGGTGTATTCCCTTTCCCAGTCTCTCCTCGTATTTAGCATCGTAGTGAAATTCTTTTCAATACTTACTTTCTTGATCATTTCGTCACTGGGAAGATTCGGTGATAAAATGGATTTTGTTAGAGAGGACCAGGCTCCTTGATTTTTAATACTCTCATTACCTGAACCTTCCTTAGATATTCTAAGAATTGCCTCTTGAGTTGATCTTTCTATCACCAGATGTAGAGGTGCGAGATCTGTAATGATCTCAAGTGCCCTAGTTGGACACGTTCTCATAGCTCCAGTGATGCACACACAGTCAAGCCTTTGAACTTTGTCGAGGGTCTTCCTCGTGATGTACTGACTTGCTTTTGTATGCCAAACTATTGCCCCATACGTAATTGCTGGTCTCACAATCATGACGTACATCCATCGCAGTATTTTTGGGTGAGCCCCACCTCTTACCAGCAAAATTTCTGCACGCCATCAAAGCTCTTATTGCTTTGCTAGCAGTTATTTCAACATGCTTATTCCACAGAAGCTTACTGGCTAGGGTTATCCCTGGATATTTAACTTCTGATTTCCATTCTATTATTTCCCCGTTTAAGAATATGGGTTTCATGGCTGGAAGTGTTCTTTTCCGTGTAAATGGAATTACTATGGTCTTGTTTGGGTTAATGTTTAGCCCCACTGACAAGCACCATTGCTCAATGATTCTGAGGCCCTTTCGTAATAAATCACACAAGGTGCTCTCGAACTTGCCTCTGACTATTAGAACTGTGTCATCAGCATAGCCCATACATTCGAAGCCGAGCGCCGTTAGCCTGTAGAGCAACTCATCTACTACGAGGCTCCATAGAAGGGGAGATATCACTCCCCCTTGAGGTGTCCCTCGAGTGGCTTTAACTGAGATGGTTTGATTCATTGGGGATGGTAACTGATGTATTATATTTGTGATGTTATTTGCGTTGATTTTAGCTGATGGAGGAAGGTAGAAAGTACAAATAGTAGTTTCAGCAAGAGCCTCTAAGTTGGTGTTGAGTTTTATCCTTTTATAGGGATAATTTTCTTTTATGCGTAGAGCTACGCCTCCTGTGTCTCTGAGGAAATCAGTGCGGTCTCTTCTCTCTATATTGAAACCTGCTATTTTAAGTTGGTCAGTGGTTTTAAGATTGGTTTCTTGAATGGAAAGTACCTGGGGATGGTGTGTATTGGTAAGTAGTTTGAGTTCTTCTAGGTGATTTTTAATACCGTTTATGTTCCAGTGGATTAACTTATTCATTTTTATTGGGTTTATTTAGTTTATGATCTTTAGAGCTGTTGCGACTGGAAGATGTATTTTTCGAGGATATAGAGGAAGAGGATTTTTCTCTGTTTAAGGTAATATGTTTGTCATTTGTTTCGCTTGTGCTGCTAGAAGTAGTAGTTGAGACATTTTTGGGAAGAGGTGGATTTTGTTTTTTGTGGTGATTAATTTTCGGTTGGGTTTTAAGGGGTTGGAAGGGAGGTGGGTTGGTTTGTTGGGATTGTCGGGTAGAGTTATTGGTTTTAGGGACGATATTAGGGGGTTGGGTTTAGGGGTCTGGGATGAGGTTGATGGGGTTGAAGAAATAGCGGTTTTATTACTGTCTGGTTTTTCCCTTAATATTTCTGAAAAAGTAGTGTTGAATGCTGGATTTTGTATCTTTTTTTGTTACTCTGTTACTCTGTTACTCTGATTTTTTGTATATTAAGTTCCATTTTGAGTATTTGGCATCCTTTGTACCGCGGAGAACGTTCTTCTAGATAATTAACATATTGAGGGGGCGGATTGCATGGATTTTCTTCATGAGATGCTTTTTCGCATCTGGGGCAGATGGCTTGATTTCTGCAGTTATCCGATGTATGCCCAAACATTTGACAGTTAAAACAGCGGAGGGGGTTTGGTATGTAAGGGCGGACCCTTATGTTTATGTATCCAGCTTTGATTTTTTCAGGTAGGTTTAAGGTTTTGAAGGTCAATATTAAGGT
Source organism: Galeruca laticollis (assembly GCA_963921935.1). Taxonomy (NCBI): domain Eukaryota; kingdom Metazoa; phylum Arthropoda; class Insecta; order Coleoptera; family Chrysomelidae; genus Galeruca; species Galeruca laticollis. The sequence continues at coordinate 9,688,623 of OY998180.1, read as the reverse complement.
AGCTGATTGTGCTATTTTTCCATCTATTTTGGTATTAAGTCTTTTAACTTCTATTACACCTTGGGGCTGCAAATTCTCCAGTATTTCTTCTGTATCACAGTGCAATAAATATCTGCAGGCGATAACTCCTTTTACTACGTTTAGTGTTCTATGACGTTCGACTGTAACTTCCATATAATTTAACTAGTTTATTAATTTTGTTTTCTCAGATTGTGCTTGGTTCTTAACTTCTATCAGTAGTGTTCCGTTTCTTAGTTTTTTCGTATTTTGAGTTTCTCCTATTAAAGAGGTAAGTGATTTATGGATTGTGAAAGGTGATACTTTCTCAAAACTGTCTTCTTTTTTGGTGATTATGTAGTACTTTTCATAAAATATTGGGTTTTCATATATTTCTGGTGAATATGTTCCAGAAAATAAGCTCATAGATTAATCCCACGAGTAGCCTCGGAATTATTCGGTCAATCGAAGCAGAGCCTGGATACCTGGATAAGGCTAAGTTTCATCCAGAGGGTGCCCGGTATCTGGAGGAACCGTTTACGACTCATTCGGCAGAGCCATGTATCCATCGGCACGGTGTCTCACACCTTGAGATTGCCAACATTTAAGGATAAATACAGGACGACACAAACGTGACTGGGATACCTCGGGAGTGCCTTGAAGAATTAGAGACTTAAGAGACCCACTATATGAAGTCGTCAATGAACAGATAAGTCTAGGGAGTTTTCCACTTTTAAACTGTCTTCTTAAGTAATAATTGTAAAGATCAGCAGATATCGTTTTCATGGTTCCCTATATCATTGCACAGTTAGGTATACTGATCTTAAATGAGAAAAACATATCCCCATAGTTCTAATAATATCTAAGCTTAAATATGTGTAATATCATATGTTCTTTTTTTTATTCATATATATAGTAAGTCAATCACAATGTAGGTCACTTCTTGGTCTAGCCAAAAATAATTATTCAACAGCAGGTAGGCACCACATGAAATGTAACTTCTGTCATGGTTGATTGTTGTCTCGAAAATTCGAGATCTTCCAATTGATGACACAAATTTGCGTTTGGTTGTCCTGTTGCATTTTTCGCGTGTCCGACGTGTCAAACGGCCCAAAATTTTTGTCAGACATTTTTTTTAGGTTTTTTATATATTAAAAACTGTCGATTAAAATAAAAATTACCATTGTGGTTCTAAATTTTTTCTCGCATAAAATCCATGACATTTTGATAGCCTTAGAGACAAACGACCCAATACCATACTTTGCTAAGCTCAAAATTTGTCCGACTCCGCCCAATTAACAAATACACCTTGGACGAATATACACAAAGTCTCGACAGTGTGGTCATAATAAATTTTTTTAGGTCTGGTCCCGAGGAGTATTATGTTAATCAGATAACTCACTCATTTGTCATTATTTCGTTGCGTTGTATTGTACAGGCAAGGATATTTATCAAATTCCAGGACAAATTGAATATTTTTATTTTCGTCCTCAGCCATTTTGTTTGTAGCGAAAACACACCAAAACGGATGAAACGCAAATAGACCAGTTTCTTGCACGCAGGGACGCCAGTTTCAATGCAACTGATTTGAAATGCGTTTCAAATCTTCAAATCGGTCGCGTTTCAAATCGGTCTACAGCTAGTCGCGTCGTGTGCGGTCTCAAATGTAATTAAAAGTTGCAGTTTAGTCTCTTTTGCGTTTCCCATGTCTTCAAGGGATTATGTTTATGTTATATTATCTTTTTCTAGACAATTTCCGCTTTAATTACCAGTTTGTGTTATCAGCTGGAGAGCAATAAAATATGAAGTCGAACAGAATCAAAATATGGGCAAAATTACAGTACTTTACAGACATACTTTGGGAGTTTACTTCATAGCTTAATACTTTTTCAATAATACAGAAAAACCCGGTTACGTAAAAGTCACTAATCTTCACCCTTTTTCACGGATCGTTGTCCAGAAGCTATGTATTTTTAAATACATGCAAGTGCATATGAATCGTCACGGCTCAGTTAAATCCAGCTCTTGACTAACCGATAGATTATGTTGAGGACAGAACTATTACGTCTTTTAATGAAGTATAATTCAATACCTGTCGAGTTTACAGATTATCTGTACTAAAATATGTATGTTGTAGAAGATACATTTTTAACTTATCTTTTTTGTATCTGTTGTCAAATGCCTGTATATGAATGGTATTGTGATTGGTTAAAGTGAGATACTTAACACAATACGTAAAAAATATACTTAATAACGCACAATTTATTTTGCATGTAATGTGATGGTGTTGGAGAAGGCACAGAGATAGATAGTTTGTTGAATTCTAGTGGGAATATACAAATTATTGTTTTAAAACAAAAAATGATAATGATAATGAAAAATAAAATATTGAACAGTGTTTCAAAAAGTATTACTATGACTGTTTAAGATTTTCACCTTTTTATAATTTTTGATATGTTTTACTTTTGTCTATTATAATTATATAACTCGTTTTGTATACGATTCTTGTTATAAAGTTTTTGTTCTCATTTTGTTCCAAAAAACAGTATTCCAGTCTAGTTACATACACATATAAAATACACCTCAGAATAAACAAAACTTCACTTTTTGGAATACATTTTTGAATTAAAAGAAATTGTCTGTGTGGTTTAAAACGAATAACCATTGTATTATAATAATTTATTGTTTACCATTGATGCGCCATATCTATAGATGCGCCACTGTCATTTATAATTTATTATTTTACGTCGCGAGTCGAGCATACCTACTCGAAAATTTTACTGCCACGAATTTATTACTGTTTATTACTACCGGGAGTTTGGTTCTCTATAAACCGCAATAATATATACCATTATCTATGATATACACACAACAATACGATAATAATTAGCTATCTACCGGTTGTCGTTATCACCCTCTTAAATCAAAATCAGTGCCTTGACTTGACATTAGCCAATTCCGTTTTTCCCATGGATTCTTAAATGGAAGAATAAAGACTTATTTTTACCTTTGACTTTTGTGTGGGAATCAGTTCACCTAATTAATATACAGGAGGAAACAATTATTAAAAATAACTCTATTGTTATCTTAATTCTCCCACATTAAAGAATAAAATAACAAGTCTTCTAGAGATTTTATGTTTTTTCATTCGTGAGAATGTCTTTTTATGCAAAGTCGTGGGAACAAAAGTGTAAACTTCCTCATTTTTGCCTTGAGAAAAAGCATATTATAAATTTGCTTATCATATTCAATAAAACTCTGCATAAAAAGTTTTGTCCAAAGTGAATTTCGCAGTTTTCTTGTAAATATATGGGGTGAATGTAAGAAACACTGAATTTATTTCTTTCGATCCTAGCAGCAAGAAATTCCAATTCAATTATGGCTTCTCAATAAAATAAAAAAATTTAATAAAAAATATGTTTTTTTGAAGGCACAGCTTGGACATGGTATATTAACGATAAAATAGTTATTTGTAAAACAAGTATCACAATGACTCGTTTTGTAGTCAGTGTTGTTAGGTCGCGTTGGTACATTATCTCCTTGCGGCGTTGCCAAATTCCCTCTCTTCCCGCAAAAATCCCTCTCAATAAGGAAAAAAAATCTTATTTTTTTATATAGAGGTGAAATAAAAACAGAAATTTGCAAATCATTTATTTAATTTTTCTTATAAATTTCATTATTAAAATAATTAATATGTTTATCTGTTATAAGAAAATTCGTACAGTTGGTATTGTCATCAGAAAATTTTGATCGTATCATACAAACTGCATTTAATGAATCTTGTCCTATTTTGTTTCTTTTTTTAGTTTTTGCATCATTTACTATAGAAAATATTCTTTCTGCCTCGGCGTTTGAATGGGACAGTGTTAAAATAATTAGAGCCAAATTGCTTATATTTTTACAAACAAATTCATCGCAGAAATTTTTTGTGTCTATTATTGTCAACCAAAAGTCGACAACAAACAGAGTTTTTAATTTTTCTTTTTCTTCCTCTCCAAAACAAAATGGAAGATTACGGTATTCCGTCATAACTAAATTAATGTCAATAATATTTTTAAAATTTGCAAGTATGTTTTTTAGATTTTTTAATTTTTCGTTTTTAGTAGTATTTAAAGCTACTTTTGGGTCGATAAAAGAAAATTCTTCAAAAAGATCTTGTTTTAAAGGTAGCCTATTGAGCATTTCGTCACAAATGGTGACATAAAATTCTAAAATTTTAAGCTTAAAATTATGTTGCTCATCATGGTACACAGATGGAAGTAATTGTTGGCATTCAGGGCCTAAATACAACTCTTCAAGAGGCAAAAAACTACTTGGATGCAAAATTGTTTTATTAATTTTATTATAATTTAAAACCTCTGGCTTCAAAAAATTTTGACCTATTCTGAGGAACATATCACAACTTTCTTTTTGTAATTTGTGCACTAAATTATATTTTGATTGGAAAAGTGCATTGAATTAGTTCATAAAATTTAATGCATATTTTAGAAAAAAGAAGTAACATTTAATAATTTTGCTGTTTAAATTTTCTAATATAAACTTGGCTGCATTTAAATTATCTTCAAAAACAGCAATATTAAAAAAAGAAACAAGTACATCCCAATTTAAAAGAATTCTTTCTACACATTGATGCATTGCTAGCCACCTTGTGCCAAATAATTTTAAAATTTTGTAATGCTTCATGTCAAAGTATGATTGTATTTCCTTTAATTGATCACAACGTTAAGAACTTCCACCGACATATGTATATACATTCTTTATAACATCTTCTAAAACTGGTGGAAGTTTTGCGCAGGCTTTACTCGCCACAAGTGCTGCGGAGTGGCAAATACATTTCAATAAAATGACATGGGGTACATCACTTTTTAATTTTGAAAAAAAGGAATTATGTACTCCTGTCATAACTGAGGCACCATCACAAGCCATTCCCATTATGTTTTGGATTGGTATATTTTTGGCTTCCAGAAATTCTTTGAATGTTAAATATAGTTTTTCTGCTATTCCGTCGGTAGCATCAATTTTTAACAATTCTAATAATTGTACTGATACTTTATTGTTCATTTTATCAATGTATTGAACTAATACACATAGAACTTTATTTGTACCTATATCAGTACTTTCATTAGAATTGAAAAGTATTCCTAAAAAGTTTATACATAAATTTTAATATTGTATCTAAAAAAATTTACTAATCTTTTGAAGGATGCTTATCAATTCTTCACTTTCTACTCGTCCAATAATGTTTTTTATTATTGATGTACATTTATTTCTTTTTAAATTAACATCTTTTAATATTTTGGAGTCAGGAAGCACATTCTTTAACACTGGTATTAGATGATCCACGACTGAGAATGCAGTATTGTGTTCAGCAATAAATGCCGAAATTGCTATTTCTGCTTTTTTTACAGATTTTGCATGCTCAATTTCTTGTTTTAGAGCTATCGTGCTCGTGCTTTTTGAGAAAAGCATATCAATTTTTCCAGTGTTCTGTATGCTTTTTATATTCTTTATGTGGGTGTCAGTTTTTGCGTGTTTCTGCAACTCACTTTTGCCACACACTAAAGTTTTTCTGCACGCTTTGCATCGTAATAAATTTTTGCTGTCTTTCACGGGTTCTAACCAACCTTTAAATTGTTCATTTTCTAGCCAATTAAAACAAAACACTTTTTCTTGCTTTTATATGTCTTGGATTTCTTAGCCATCGGTTCGTCGCAACTACTTTCACTACTCGACATTTTTATGATTAAAAAAACACAATCAAAATCTTAAAAACTGGAAAACACTAGTTTATACTACTATTGAGGTTAAACTGGTTAAAACGAATTGGGATTCCCGAACTTCTTGGTCATTTGCGATAAATTAGATGCCTGCAGAAAAAGAATTGCGCCATCTCTGTTGCAGCAGCTGAAAGCTAAAGTGTAGTTACCTACATCCAGTGAACTGTAGTACAGTTCACTGCCTACATCATATATTATATGATGTGTACCCCGTACCGCCGTAATCGCACCAGAGATAGCGCTCCAAGAGCTTGAAAGTCTTTCTTACTTAATTCATTGATTAAATATCCCTCTTTTTATTCAAATATCCCATTTTCCCACAGAAGCTTTAAAATCCCTCCCAAAAGGGAATTTCCCTCCCATATGACAACACTGTTTGTAGTACGAGTGCAGTTTGCGCAACGAACCGCAAAGTGGTGAGTTGCGTAAAGCACATGACTGCAAAAGGTCATTTTTACACAAGTTTTACACACTTTTTTTATAATTCGCATTTACTGAGTTTATTTTATATAAAATAGAATTACATTACCCCTGCTTTTAAACTAGTAGGAGTGATTTGAATTTAAGTTGGTAATTCTGTAGTTTTCTGATTGGTCAGATCACAAACGGTATTACTCGGCACTTTTGACATATATTATGATCGGACAATTGTGTAGATTGTAAACAAACTTTCATTTAAGCAATAGAGAATGATTATTTGTTTAAAAAAGAGCTAGTCTTTCTTATTTATATTATATCATGAACAGAATCATTTCTGGACTATATCTTCACACAGGTATCTCGTAAGTTATCTCAAAACTCGAACGTTATGTATACCTATATTTTTTTTCAATGGAGAGGAAAATCTTACATAAGACACCAGTGATGTTGTTGCTGGTGGTGTCGGATTCTTTCCGACTAAAAACCTCTCCTCATTTCCTCTGACACACCACATTGGAACCGCTCTTGCATTACTTCGATGTGGTGGCAGGTATGCTGTTCAGCTCATTGAGTACATATCTTTTTCCTTGGTCTCGATTATTGTTCTTACTACTTTATATCAACTTTTCCATGCATTTTCAACGTTAACTATGTCTCTTGAAAAATTTTCAAGGGTAAACGAGTTATTTCTCTCTTCTTGGTACCCTGCTCTGATCTCTTCCCATCTGGAACAAAGGAACAACGTGTGCTCTACGTCGTCCACGTTTTCACAGTACTGACATCGATCAGTGTCCGATTTCTTCCTCTTGTAAGGGAATGACTTAAAGCCGTGTCCTGAGAGTGCTTGCGTCAGATAGTAATTGACTTCGCCACAGAATCCATTTATTCACTCATCTATATCTGGAATTATTAATGTTATTAATGTATGTTAGGAAGATAAATACACAACGACATAAATGCAGACAATTTATTAACTGTACTTCTCGGAGTAACAGTCTGTACAGTTTTTTCAATATTTTCTAGAGATTCTTGGCCAAATATTGTCATTTTGAAAAGACGTTGTATTAGTAAAACTCAAAAATAATCTGACAGTAACATTCACGGCATAGTTGATTAACAGCAAGGCGCATATTTATCAGTTATTGGGAAATCTAGGTAGCTTTTTCATCATTTAAAATGATAGTTAATTGGTTGATTTTAAGAAATTGAAGAAATCTCATTGACTGTTAGGATAGGCGTGTATTAATCGCTGAAAAACGTGAAAATAACTCAAAACAAAATTCAAAAATCCAACTTTTTTGTGGGTAAACCAATACTTTTCTCGCATCATAGATTGGGTTGGGGGAAAAATAAAATAATATTTCATATCGTAAATATGCAACCAAAATAATAATAATAATAGATACGTATATAACTAAATTTATAAGTCTATAACAATCGTAAACTCCTTTTAACTAATAACTATACTGTCTATATCAAACACTAAATATTAAAACGCGTTACCCTTAAAATAAACACAGAAAATAATAAGCTCACTAACACCTCAAATATACGATCGGTTCAATACGATGAAAGAAAATAAAATGACGATATTTTCAGTTAAGAGTGTAGGTATCTCGGAGTCCTCCTATATTCGTCGTCTGCGCATGGTGGGGTTACTGTTCATTAGATATTCCAACATCTTTTTTTTTTCTACGTGCAATGTTTCGGTCCACTCCCTCGTAAATCGCCCTTCTTTCTTCAATCAAGAGGTCGATGGGGGGGGATACCAGCTATCACTCCTAATGCCTCAGCAGATATTTTCCTATACGCACTAGCCACTCTGATCGACATCAGCCTCTGTATGCTATCTAGTTTTCATTTGAGTCGTTTATTATACGTATCCGCGCACCACACTGGGGCGGCACAGAGGATCTGAGATTGAGCCACAGAAGTTAAGATTCGTCATTTGAAGCTTTTGGGCCTCCCACATTATTGGGCATAAGACTGGTGTAACGCTCTTGCGTCGCTAGTTTTCGGATTGGCGCCATGACTACAGGTAACGGGTTGCCTCGGGATGCTCCACTTCCTCCGGGCAGCGTCAGTCAAGAAATAAAATACTTCAGGGGTCACTTATGGTGGTGACAAGAGTGTTGCGGCTAGTCAGGCTGATTTTACTTGCCTTCCTGAGTTCGTAACCTGGGTATTTGCTGCTTATAGTTCTTACCTTATGCCGAGATTAGCGGTGGGTGGAGTTGAGAAAGAGAAACCAAACGTTAACTATTAACAATGAGTTTTATTCGGCTAAAGAAAAACAATCAGGCCATTGAACATCAGAAAAATTATAGTTAATTATATCAGGCAATTAGACTCAATTATACCCTCAGAGCATTAATTATAGTGTCAGTCAAATGCAATAAGCGGGGCAAAAGCACTAAAATTAGCTGAAAGCTTGAACGGTATCTACGGGTTAAACTACTAAAAACAACGAGGGATGAAAATAAGCGGTTTAAAAACTAACAGGAAAAGCGATGGGCAAATGGAAGCGGATACGGGCAAAGCAAAACTACTCCGGCATGCAAACGACACCCTTGGTCGGTCAACATTCTACCGTCGAGGCTACGGTTCTCTGATCTCGTGATATCCAATCTCCGAATTCGCGATGGTTAATGGGGCGTAAGTACTCAGCCCCCCACCCCCAGTAAAACATTGTTTCCCCAGATGAACGGCTCACGATACATACACGGCTACCACTAGAACGTGAATACTCAGCCCCCTAGCAGCAACTTTTCTATAAATCGGATGGCTGAAGGCCTAAACGCGACCACTTCCTCGGGTTGAGCGGGTGAGAACCGTATACCCTAAAATGAAATAACTTACTGACTGACCACGGTTTTCCGGTCGGTCGAACGATCTGTGTTATCTCTGAAACAAAACTAATATTCAGCTGAATATCGGCTCAATAATAAATCCCCACCAAGGTGCGGACCGGTTTAATTCAATACTTACCTATACCAGGATCGGTGCGACTCCTGCGATGGCTTGTATCAAACTCATTCTATCCAAAAATTTACAGCCGATTAAGTATACGTCGGGGTGTTATTACAATTATTGAAGTAAATGTCGGTGGCTTACTATTGATATTAAATATTAACGCCGTTCACGGAAAGAAATTCAGAAAATAGATAATTTATTTAGATTATACTGAAGGTTTGTGCTTTTGCTTGGCTTTAAGAATGTAACTTCGTTACACTGGACAAGGCAGATACTATTTTCTCCACTTTCTCAATCGTACGATGTATATGTTCTGAGAAAGAAAGCTTTGGGTCCAACCATACTTCTAGATATTTCACTGACCCCTTTGGAGTGATTTTATTTTCTTGAATGTTGAAAGATACAGGACTCACTCGAGTTCTAGTAAGCAGCACAGCTTCTGTTTTCTCTGGCGCTAGTCTGAGAGAGTTATTTTCCATCCAATTTGACACCATCATAATTCACGGATTTGCTTTTTCCATAAAGCCTTTCTCCTGTTTATCCACAACCACCATTGCTATGTCATCAGCGAAGCCTATCATGGTGACGTCTTTTGGCAAGTCCATCGTTAGCAGATCATCGTATAGGATATTCCAAAGTGTAGGGCCAAAAACCGAACCCTGCGGAACACCGCTATTTATTTCTATATTTTTCTTTATGCCCTCATATCCGATTATGATTTCTCTTTCAGAGAGGTATGATGCTATCAACGCAAGTAAGTCTTCATTAATTCCTCAATTTCTTAGCTTATTTAAGATTATTTGGAAGCACTATATTGAAGGCATTCCTTACGTCTAAAGTTATCACTGCGCATATTTTTCTATTTTGTGGAGAGAAATCCCAAGCCTGTTTTGCAATTCTTACGACGTCTATGATAGCATCTACGGTTTGTCTTTTTTCCCTGAAGCCGTACTGTCTTTCAGCAAGGCCGCAAGTACGTTCCAGTTCCTTCTTAAGTCTAGCCAACATTACGTGTTCAATTAATTTCCCTTCCACATCTAAAAGACATATCGGTCGATATGAAGAAGGGTAATCAAGTGCTTTTTTTACCTTTGTCAAGTAGTACCAGGCGAGCCTCTTCCACTCTTTCGGAAAGTATTTTTTATCGCCAAGTGAGTTGTAAAATCTTAGAACAAAGTCCGTCTTTCTGTTTATTAGGAATTTCAGAAGTTCTGCAGGGATATTTCCTGGACCTGGTGCCTTGTTTGTTTTTAGCTCCTGATTTACTGTTTTTAGTTCTTCCACCGTAAAATCTAGGGAGTAAGGAGTGTTCTACATTCGAAATAAAGCTCCTCATGCACTAGAATGAGGTCCCGTACCCTTTTATGCATAGTATCTGCCGGTAATTGGGGTTTCGATGGGTAGCCAATGATCCCCTTCATAGCTATTTTATAGCCACTGTCCCATATATCGGATTTTATACCTGCACAAATATTGTTCCAGCAGACCTGCCTGGCTTTTCTTATAGCATTCCTCAACTGTTTTTTGGATTCTTTGTACTTATCTTGTAATTGTTGTTTTGTCTTCTGTTGCTTCTTGTGCAGGTTCTTCTTTTTCTTGTGCATCTCTTTCTCAGGTTTGAGATTTCCTGCGACCACCAATATACCGGATAAACTCTTGGGTGGCTCTTTATTTTTGGCATCGAAGCATTGCATATGTTCGAGAGTATTTCATAAAAACTTTTTGGATCTGGTGTAGTTGCATTTAGTGAAATATTAGAAACTATTTGGCTTAGACTCGCAGTATCTAGCTTCCTCAAATTCCACCCATTGTCTATTACTTTCTCACTTAGTTTGTAGTAGTTATGATCGCTAAGGGTCTCTCTGTCACTAACATACCAGTTTGTTATTACAATATAATTGGTTGATAGCGTTATTTCGATAATTGACGAACTTTGGTTTCTCTGAAATGTAGGTCTATCTCCACGGTTTTTACAGACAAGGTCGTTTTCCACCATCCATTCTTCTATCTGTATACCTCATTCCCTATTGGTCAGATTTTCCATTGAAGTCTCCCACTATAATACTTTTTTCTTTATGCCTTCTAAGATGGATTCCTATTTCTGTTAAGGTTCTCTCAAGGTTGTCTATTTCCTTATTTGGTGATGCGTAACAACTGTATACTGTAAAGGCATTTCTTACAAAGTACGTAAATCCATGGCCTTGTCCCTGACGTTTAACTGCTATATTTCTATCCAGTACTTTTATTGCTGCATCAATTTCTTTATCATACATCCAGTCCTTTATGGCATTTTTGTTTGGTTCACACATGTCTTGTGCTCTAAGACTTCTATTTGTGTTTACTTGCATTATTGTTGTTTTCATGTTGGCTTATTTTATTTTTTTGAGTTTTCTTGAAGGTTGTACTTTTTCTTAGAAACGCCTTCTTTGAACTCAGAACAGCCACGACTTGCCGTTTGATAGAATTTTTCCTTGCAATTCAAGTAAAAAGGTGTTATATCGCAGATAGCTGCTTTGTGCCCGTCTTCGCCGCGTCTCATGCACAAATTCTCCCTGTGGGTCCTTTGCACTCTTCTTTACTGTGTCCGTACTCCCAACATCTGTAGCATCTGTCATCTTGTTGTCTCTCAAGGATCCGACAGTATACCCAACCAATCCTTAGATATTTCAGTTCCAGAAGTTTATTTGCATCTTCTTCGCTTGTAATTATAGTCGCGTTTTGTTTATTTCTATAGGAGGGCCGTAAGGCTCATATATCAAGTCGGTTTCGATCGATATTTACAACTTTCGAGATTGCTTCCCTTATGTCCGGTACAGTTGTGACCTCGTCCATCCCTTTAATGTGAATCACATTCTTAGAAACTAACATCTACACCACAGCATTGGGTATTTTGTCATTTATCTCCTTCAATATTTCTGCTTTGCCTGTTCCATTACGATTTTTTACCATTAGGTCACCTTTTTTGGTTTTCTGTACATCCTTCACGTCTACTCCTATTGATTTAGAGTTAATTGTCTCTTTAACTGTTTTCAGTAGTTCGGCATAGGTTTTACCATCCGTTTTTATGATCAAAATATAATCTCTCGGTCTTTTTGGGTTGAATACACTATTTTCGTGTGCCAAATTTTTACCGCTTAATGTAGTTTTATTTATTATAGGATTATAAGCTATGACATCTATGGATGTATCCGAAAAGACAAATTCTGTCACTCTGTGAAAGATTATCCCCATAATTCCTTCCATAAACGGTAAGGCCAGCTTGGTCCTGTTGTTATTTAGAGCCAGTATCTTAATTACTTTGAGGGATTCAAATATATCGTTCTAGTGACGGTGGAGAAATTTCCTTTATCGTCGGGAAATTCCAGTGAATGTCTCATATAGGCTACACCCCGTATAGGTTCCTTTTGACCTTTGAGTCTCTCTATGCCTCCATATTTACTGACAACGCTCCTTACATGGTTGTTAACTCCAACAATACCTTTGGAGCAGGGCAAGACCAGTTCATGTTCATACTCAGATGGAGATTCCCATATATTTCCAGGCCTCACAGGTATCCTTGAAAAGGTTTTATCTGCCCAGACTTTCTCTGGTACAGATTGGAAGGCATCGTACGTTCCATCTCCACGAAGTGATTTCAGTTTTTCAAATGTTTGTGATTCCCTGCATAGCTCACACTGTGTGCTGTTTCCAGAATTTCCATCTCCTTATTTTTCATTTATGTTCCTTATCGCCTCTCGAAGTGATTTATTTTCGTCATGTAAATTTTTTAACTCATCTTCATTTGTGTGTCTTTCACTAGATCTCATCCACTCTTGGAATAATTTACCTTGCATTTTTCCAGCTTGGAATGTTAGTTTATATACAGCCTCTTTTATGTCCTTCTTTGGGTTATACAAGTCCCTAATGACTCTATCTAGCGTCTTAATCTGGTTAGAAAGTTTGTGAATAATTTCTCTTGGCCCCTCTATTTCTTTTTTAGCTTTACTGGTTTTGGTAGACTGTTCCATTCAATTTCGTTTATTTGGCTGTTCAGATATGTCTTCCGCTGCGTCAATAACAGACATATCCAGATTTCTCGAATCTAGATCGGGTAACGAGTTTGCCATTTCCCTAGGCGGAGTCCTGCTTGCGAATGGATCCTTTTGCTCTCTAATCGCAACGAAAGTTGCATCCGTCTTGTCTGTCAACAACGGCTCACTATTTTGTTCTGCATAATAAACTTCTTAATACTCTGAGTCGTATTTCCACGCTTGCTTTTATCCCCATCCTTCCCCATAAAATTAGATTCATGATTATCCATTTTATTCCCAACGCATAGCTAGGGACATAAAGAGTTAAGTTTAAAGTCAAAATATATACAATAACGCGAATTATAAAAATATATTTTTATATCAAATTTTTTTTATACTTTTCGTATTTTTAATTCAATAATGTATATGGAAACATTTTCCATAGACAAATAATATATGAGACGGTTTGATGCATAGGCGGCAAGTGGCACAACGTTTCTGCGCCGCCGCCCCGCATGGAGTCTCTGCAGTCGCGCGAACTATAAGACTGTTTTACATATACAAAATAGAATAAAACAATTTAAAATATTATAAATGACAATAAATTTCAACATATTGCCTTTAATGTGGATAAATATTATAAAATATCCTAGTATATTAACTTTTAAGTCATTAAAAATGAAAATATACAAAATCAATCTTACATTGGTTTGTGTATTTGTCAAAGTAAAGTGTCAAAAATAAAAATTACTAAAAATATGGTTATGGTTGCAAGTTCTAAGGATGAGTAAAATTAGTGTAGTTTTTTTATTTATTTAGGTTTTCCATTCTAATAAAGTAAATAAAAGTGAACCTGAACCTTTAAAATGTCAGGTATAATTCGTCATAGTTGTATTGCAAAAAATTGTTAATAGTAAATATTCTTGGCCACTTCGCAATTTGGCTTTAAGAACAAAACATTTTTCAAATTTACATCTGACATTAATCAAAGAGAACAGTGGTACAAAATTTTAGAACTTCCTTATACATCTAATGATCAAATGTTGTGTGAAGATCATTTTGATGATGATCCACTTACAAATATATGTCGCAAAAGACTTAAATTTGCTTTACCTTTTCAATCTTTACATCATGTCCCACCACATGATAATAATATGCAAGCTTTTTAAGTACAGTATTTTCTGTAAAAAGAAATCTTATTTTTTGTGACATTGTTAGTCGAGAACTACAACACAAATTGTGAAGCAGATGATGTAATATATTAGATAACTTAAAGTCTTTTTAAAATTTTCATAATTAACATAATTAACCAAAACTCACTTCTAAAACTATTAATGAATTGGAAAAAATTGAATTCCCGTTTTTAGATACATTATTCAAATATTGACACTCAAACAATAAGCTATGTTTCTGGTTTCGTACAACAACTTTTAATTGTGAAGAATGTAAGGCTAATTTGCAGACAGATATTTTAGATGTTTACCATAGTTCCACTTCCTTCAAAGAAAATGATGATATAATAAGTCTGATTTATGTACAGTCGTTAAATTTCTTTCACTGCATGACTTTGTTATCATATTTTACCAGTTTTAGTTCATGTAGAGAATATTACTGAAAAAAATTAACACTTTGCAAAATGTCATATAAATTTTGATTGATTCACCTGTCTACAACATAAATCATACATATTTTCTCAACTAATAAAAGTTTGTGTTCCCTTATTAATTAAAAAATATAATGATGGTAAGAGGACTAACAAACAAAAATATTTTTTTGTAACTTGAAACGTACTACTTTTAATTTACTTTTTGTTTCAGACCTGTTCCTGTCTTCATGGATATGGAGAATCTAGTTTTTAACTACTTTTTATTAAAATGTTTAATGGTTTTGTTATCAATAATTTTAAAATAACTTAATGTGCAATTTGATGTGATATTGGATTAATTTTCTTAAATATAACGTAATGCCATTTTAGTAGAAATATGTAATTGTGATTAATAATTTTCTTATATTATGTGCAGGTTAATAAAAAATTTAAATGTGCTGTTTTCTTATTTATCTAAATTATTTGTCTCAAAATTGTTTATTATAATTATTTCATTACAAAAATGAAACATTATTTTACTTTTTGGAATGAAATAAGTAAATAATAAACAATTTTAAGACAAACTGTAAAATTTACGTACTCATAATCCAAACTACCAAATTTAAATATCGCGCCTGTAAGAATTAGTTCTGCACCCCGCAAGGGGTGCGCTAAGATCGACGCGATGCCATCTGTTTGTATGGGAACGAACACTCTCTTATTCTTATTCTTTCTCTATGACATTTTCTTTCTATTGGATTCTAGTAACTTGTACACTGTATCTAGTTATAATACTGCCACAGTATACTTTACACCATTGCAGACATTACAAATGTCTACGTATGGCATCATGAAAAAATAAATATGTTTTTACAGAAATGTCTACCAGCACCTTAGCCAAAAACTTGCAAATCGTGTAAAAGACTCTCATGACAGTGATTACAAACGTCTGTATGGTATAACTCAATCTTCAAATCTTAAGGTACTATAAACTTTCTAGTTTATCGGTTTTCTACTGTACACCTCCGTTTACGTCAAAATTTTAATAATTTCGACATATTAGTCTGATCGTTCATCGAAGAGAATAACAACTACTTTCCTGGCTAGTACCGCGCAGAATATTGAATTACATCCCCTTCGAAGAACGTGACGTTGATCGACCCTTTTGCCAATACAGACATCAGATCGGTGGTGATTCGCAACCATAAGGAGAAGGGCATAGTACACTGACCGGTTTCGACCTTTTTGGGTTTCTCCAAGAGTGCCATAATGTTTTATAGTTCAGAGACTCTGATCCAAATTGAAGATTCCGCCTTCCGACAATCTCTATTTGGCTCGTGTGGTTACACACTTACGAGAAGTAGTCAGCTGGCGCCATCTTCACTTTCAAATGCAAACCACCACCTCAGATAATTATTAGACCGTATAAGTCGTATGAAATAAAATGAATTAAAATGTCATAAAATACGAGGTCTGTCTATATGAAAGATAAATTTCGGTTTTCTACTGTACACCTCTGTTTAAGTCAAAATTTTAATAATTACCAGATGACGTCGTCAGGCGTGGGCCATTTCCACTAAAGCAATCGATTATATTGTTTTCCATCTTCTTTAATTTCCATAATCTGTCCGAGATAAACCTTTTTTTCGTATAAAAACAAGACAAAATTTCCGATTTCACATCCCATTCCTGACTTTTCGTATGTGGCCACTTCTTCACTTTCAAGCTCATTTAAGTCATGTTATTCCTCCGATTGAAGAGAAATGTTAACAGAGCTAACGGAATCACTGGAAATCGTTCTAGTTTCTTGTTGTGGTTTGATGAGGTATTTTTCTTAACACCACCAAGACCCGCGATGGTGAATGTCTCCGATTGAAATGCTCTTCCCTGCTAGAACATTGACTTTTTTGTTCTGTTTGTTATCCTGGCCCGGAAAATATTCTTCATTCAAATAGGTCAATGACGGAGGGACTAACATTTAATTGGACATTGGGATCTAGATTATTTGATGGTAATCGCTCCAATACTTTCGTTCTGTTTAGAGAGTATATTCCTGATTTTTCGAATCCAGTTCTTAAATTATCCTTGCCTGGTTCTAAGAAGGCATATGTCAATGATTTAAGTAGACGCGGAAAGTCTGATTTGGCAATCGTGGTGTTTGTTCCACTTAGTTTAAAATTTGTTATGATATGTGTGGTGTTAGGAGGTAAAATAAACGGTTTTTTTAAGGATTAAAACTAACTTTTCCGCATGTGTGGCCCTGAACAATATTATATCATGAAATTGTTACTTGCATACACTTCGGGGGATGTATCGTGCTAACAAACCGAAATTTCTCCAAAAATAACCAAAAATTCAGTATATCTGGATTTATAGGACCCCCTGTACTCGCTCTAGTCAACTGAAAATCAATAGAGTACATCTGTGAGACACCTTGAACAATATTCCATCATAAAGTTGATCAATCGTATACTCTCTGGAGGCTGTATCGTGGTAACAAACTGAGAATTCTCCAAAAATGACGAAAATTTGGTACTTCAAGTACCATAACACCCGTTGTACTGGCTTTACTGAGTTGAATATCAATAGAGTTCATCTTTGAGACGCTCTGAATAATATCCAATCATAAAATTGGTCACTTGTATGTACTCCGGAGGCTTTATCGTGCTAACAAACTGAAACTTCTCCAAAAATGACAAAAATATCGTACTTAAAGTACTGTAGCACCTGTTGTATTGGCTCCGGTGAGATGAAAATCAATAGGGTTCATCAGTGAGATGCCCTGAATAATATTCAATCATAAAATTGGTGACTTGTTGAACTCCGGAGGCTGTATCGTGCTAACAAACTGAAATTTCTCAAAAAAATACAAAATGTCGTACTTCAAGTACCATAGCACTCGTGGTACTGGCTCTGGTGAACTTAAAATCAATAGGGATCATCTGTGACATGTCCTTAACAATATTCAATCATAAAATTTCTGACTTATTGCACTCCGGAGGCTGTATCGTGCTAACAAGACATGTACGGAAAAGTGGCCGACGACAACGACGACGACGACATACACACAGGATTTTTTTCTAAAAACCGTTTTTTCGTGTTGTTGTTGATGGAAAACGTAAAAATAACTCAAAAAAAATTTTCAAAATTCCAACTTTTTTTGGGGTAAACCAATACTTTTCTCGCATATAGAAAGGTTGGGCGGAAAAGTAAAAATGAATTTTATATCATGTTTGGAGCAAAGGTCCAGAACGTGCACACTCAAATGCGAAGAAAGATTGTCACCAATAACAACTTTGGCGCCCTTTAAACGCCTTAAAACAGGGAGAATATAGGGTCCTCAAACCACCCGCTTTTTGAGCGATTGTATCCGGTGCCAACTGGTCCACCTTCCAACCAAGTTTCATACATATTTTTAGCCTTATAAACTACATAAGGGGACAAAACTGTTTGGACGAGTTAAGGATACGCTCAGGATATTTGCAATCCCGTTTTGTGATGACTTTTTTATTGCCTGGGTTCTCGAATAGATTGGATTCATTATAATTCCAAATATTTATCGGGAGAATTCCATCTAACTCTCTTTCCAAATTGTCAAAATATGTATTAACAATATCAAGTGAAATAGCAGCCCGGACAAATTTTATAGTTGCTGCAAACCTTTGTATCAGAGCTGGGTGTCTTTTAAAGAACAGTCTTACCCATTCAGCACCAGGCAGATTATCTGTAAATGTCCTTATAACAACACCCTTTCGATCTAGATAAACCTTCACAATTTTTCTCAGACATAAATAATCTAGAGGAAACCCATATGTCGATGCTGCTAAAATATATAATATTAACAAAGTGAGGGTAAGGTTAAACATACAAATTGAGGTTATAAGCCGATTTTGTTTTAATTATTACCTAATGCCCATGTATTTTTAACTTAAAAATTATATTCGAAGCACATTATTAAAATACAACATCCAAATCAGTACCATACCTGTTAAATTTTCATCTTTTACAAAAAAAAAATTAACACTCAATTATGACGCCAAAAACAGGGCGAACACGTAGTGCCAAACACAGACCAATATCAATGAATTTTGTAGTGGGCGACTTTAGCCGCTCTCTAGCGATAAAACCTGAAAGTTTAAGTTCACTGCGCTCACTCAAAAAGCTTCGTAAGGGTGCGTGAGAACGTGTTTCGACATGAAAATCACAGATGCCATTTAATCATTCAACTACGAATACAGTTTTTGGAGGTAAAAATTGCTCGCTTTTCATACATTATTTTATTTTTTTCAGAAACTAAAAAGCAAATTATGTAGTGTCCACAATCTATAGAAACAGTAAAAAATTATATTCGGCTAGTAAGTATTATTGCAACGAAGTTGTGCAAACATAAAAAAAAATATTATAAATGACCGAAGTCAACCCTGGTGGCTAAAGCCACCCAACTTTACACATATTTTCTATTTTATTCATGGTATTTTAATATAAGGTGAAATGTTTCAAATTTGCATACCTTTGTTTGCCACACGCTTCTCAGGTTGAAGAATTTTACAGCGATCTTCCTCAAACCAAATATCGTTTTCTTAGAATATAGTTAAATGATAAGAACTAATGGCCGTATGACATTATGTAGTTTCCGATATCGTTTTCTGTATAGTTTTCAATTTTGACAAAAACTTTATAGTGTCATACGAGCATGTAGTTTTCGATATCGAATACTGTACAGAAATACCATTCCGTATCATATTTCTGTACAGTTTCTGCGCAATAGATCAAATATCGTGTCGGTGTCAGATTGTGTCGTGTTTATGTTTAGCCTAACCTAACTAATTCCTTGGTTAGCTGAAATTATTTTATTCAGTTTCCTGTTATTATGGAGTTAAACGTAATGGTTGCCTGTGCTGCGGCTGTAGTTTGATATACAAGGATATACACAACTTGCAAAGACAATTATCGAAAAAAGCCAAAGCGAAAATGGATTGGGCTCTGGATTCAAAGAAGAACAAGTCGTTCGACTTCGAATGTGCTAAATATGTTGAGCAAAGAGCTTTTGCAAGAAGATCCATTAGCATATAAAAACTTTTTAAGGATGTCCCAGACACAATTCGATTACTTACTCGTATATAATTTGGTGAAACATGATGTTGAGAAATCTGATACTCATTTTCGGGAGGCTATACCAGGACCGAACAGGTTGTATGTTTATTCTAAAAAAAGTACACATTAAAGAATATATTGTTATTAATAGGTTAGAAGCAACTTTACGTTTTTTGGCCACTAGTGAATTATACAGATCCCTAATGTATTCTACACGAATTCACAATAAGTGAATTCGTGCCAGAAGTATGTAGAGCTATATATAATCATCTACATCCAATATATGTTAAGGTATTTATTTTTAATTTATTTTTAATTATAGACACCAAATACAAATCATGAATGGGAACAAATAGCAAAAGATTTTGATCATATATGGCAGTTACCAAACTGTATTGGAAGTTTAGATGGGAAACCTATTAAGTTTAGATCACCACTATCAGCAGGATCAAATTACTACAACTAGAAAGGAGACCATTCAATAGTTTTATTAGCTTTAGCTGATGCAGAGTATAAATTTACATATGTAATTGTGGGAGTAAATGGACGAGTAAGTGATGGAGGAGTTTTCCAACAAAGCAAACTTTCTACAGCTTTAGTTTATGGATCTTTGAATATACCCCAGCCTGCACAATTGAAGGGTAGAACATTAGAAGTGTCATATGTGATTGTTGCAGATGATGCTTTTCCCTTAACATCACATATAATGAAACCCTACCCAGAACGGCAGTTAAGTCGTGATACCAAAGTGTTCAATTACCGACTTTCGAGAGCACGGCAAATCATTGAGAATGCTTTTGGCATATTAGCCAATAGATTTCGAATACTACTTAATACAATAAATTTATCTGCAAATAAAGTAGAGTTGGTAACATTGGCTTGTATATCTTCACACAATTATTTAGTTAAAGAGGAACCTTTACATGTTCCAGAAAACACTAATGAAAATGTGCAATTAGCAGGCATTTCAACCCAATGTTACAGAACCAAACCAAATACTACTTTTTATGTCACCTCTAGGCGCTGTTCCATGGCAAGAAGAAGCCATAAGAAAACACAATTTATAATGTAGTATTCACCTTTCATTGAAAAGGTTATTAAATGAATCAATATATATATATATATATATATATATATATATATATATATATATATTTTATTGATATGGCTCTTTGTATTATTTTTAATGCATGCTTTATTTTTTTATCATAATAGTGTTATATTCTATTTTATTTCATTATATACTTTTTAGTATAGGGTTTCCTATTTGAAATAAACGTTCTGCTTCCCTTGTATATTTTTAGGTCAAATAAATTAAAATAAAATTCAAGTTATATTATGTTGTTTTATTGTTGTTATTTTTCATTGTCATATATTATTAATAATTTTGATTATATTTAATTCAGCTTCATTCTGAAGAGCCTCTCCAGAGATAGTTCTTAATCGCATGGCAATATATTCACCAAAGACATCAAACCGATCCTTCGGAGTTTTTTGTTGCGTTTGTTCCAAGGCATCTTCCAAAATTTTGTCCCCAGGAAGATTTTTTTTCGATTATAATGTCGTAGCTATGTAACTAGTGATGGGATTATTAATACCTGGACTTATGGAACCATCATCATCTATGTCAGTAAATTTCAATATTATCTGAAAATACACACAAATTAAAAACTATTCACTGTAGCTAGATGTTTTTAAAGACAAAATAATTTTGTAGGGCACCTTATTCTACTTTTTAATTATAATTAAAGCACAAACCATAATTTTGTATGGAATAGTTATACTATAAGAATTTCGAAATAATAAGATTACCTACATAACAATAACTTGTTGCACAATTACAAATAGTGTGACTTATTACGTACCTTTTCATTATCTGATGGAATACCATAAGGTTCTTCAGGTTCATCAACAATTGTATCAGTTGACATCTATGCCACTACCTCTAAGTAATTTATCAATTACTTCAAAATAATACAAATTTGGAATATAAACCTACAATAGAGAAATTATTCAGTACAAAAATTGTATATATAAAAGCTTGTAATTAAAGGTAGGTAGGTACTTACATCAGCTGCACCAGCACCACTTTTTTGGAAGTCACTACTTTTTTCCTATCTTGTATGTAGGTCTGACGCATCATGTTATACTTTGCTTTTATGTCAGTAACTGTAGTTCCTGGCCTGATTTGATCAATTTCATTTCGAATGGCTTCTAGGGAACTCGACCGTGCGTGTTTATTCTTGTAGTTTGTAGATGTAATTTCGTACAAATTTGGATGGTGTCCATATAGCTCTATGAGCTTAAGGGCAGCGACTTTCGTCCAAGACATAGCTTTAGTTTTAAAATGGAAACGAAATCAATTAAATGAGTAAATGGTAAATTAAGTTTATGTTTATACAATGAAGTCATAAATATCAATTGACAATGACTTGACAGCTCTACCACCAATCAGAGACGTTATTTTTGTTAATTTCAATATCGAAAACCTACATAAGTGTCATACACAATTTAATGGACATAAAGTTTCCTATACAGGAAGCTGTACAGTTTTTATCGACATTGACGACTGTACAGAAAACGATATCGAAAACTACTTAATGTCATACGACCTTAAAAAAGGCTCGTGTCCACCTGCAAGTAACTTACGATAGTTTTTTCAGAATGTATAATTGTGTAAATTGTAAACAAACTTTCTCATTTATATTATATCATGAACAGAATTATTTCTAGTACATCTTCACGTAGATATCTGGTAATTTATCCCAAAAATTCAACGTTATGTATACCTTATATATTGATCCTATACAATATAAAAATATTAGACAATTGACAAATATTGATGAATAAACGTTAGCGTCCTTTATTTATTAATATTTTTAATATATAATTTATTGAAATTTACCTTTAAGACCATTTAATTTAATAATTTGCTAGCTAGAACAACGCTAGACCACTCTATAATTTAATTCAAGGTTAAAGTCAAATGTCAAATAAAAAAATATATAAAATACAATAACCAACTGTATGACACTAAAAATTACTAAAAGAGTGTTCAAAAGACTTCATTGTGACACTGTAAACAATGTTATAATGAATTCTCTTTTATACGCAAATTATAAAAAAAAATTGTTGTAGTTACTCATTTTGTTTAATAATAAAATTAACTGTAAAGTTTGAACAACAGTAAACTGAATTAGGCACGTTTATTGTTTCTTTTTATGTTTGTTGCAAATATTATGTTGATGTACTAACTGGTTGAGATGTTATAGAACTGTATATGTTATTTGCAGTATATACTCCCCTCAATAACAATACTGGACTCTTCCCTATCGGCGAATCAGCTTGTACAAAAGTGCACAGCGTGAGTTATAGTAGTGAGTTATTATAACTCACGGTGTTTGTTTACAGATACTATGAATTGCTCCTTAACAGTTGAGTAATTAATATGTAATTTAACAGGAGTAGATAAAAGTATTATTCATCTAAAAAAAATTTAACTATCTTTAGAAAAAAATTCTGCCTTATGTCAAGAATTTTGGAATCTCTATATACTAGATCAGATGAATAAACACGATTTTTTCCAAACATTATTTTCAAAAAATATTTTTGTATGATCTCTACTTTATCTAACCACATATTTGATGCTCCACCCCATCCTAATAATCCGTATGTAAGTCTTGAGTGTATTAATGCGTAGTATATAACATCTTTAGATGTTATAATTCCATAACTTTAGTCATATACTTAAATTTATATAGAAAAGTTCTTAATGTTTTTATTAAGTGATCAATATGATAATTCCATCGCAAATGGCTATCTATTATGATTCCCAAATATTTATTTTTATTGGTTAATTGGATATGCCGTATTTATTCACTATTCGTTTCTATAAGTAAAACATCATAATCGGGAAGATTATTTTCATAACTTGTCAACGGGAGAAATACAGTTTTCGTAAAATTAACAGTGAGCAGTTTATGATTGAACCAGTCAAATATTATTATAAGATCATCCTCCGCTATTGCTTTTAACTCTGCCCATGTATTGGCTGTATAGAAGACCACTGTATCGTCGGCAAAACTGGCCAATTTTCCATTTGTTTTTAAACTTAAGCTGGTTATGTAGACATTAAACAAGATGGGACCAAGAACGGGGCCTTGAGGGATATCACAGTTTACTAATGGAGGGTTACTATAACTACTACCGATATGTACACATTGTTTTCTATTAAATAAATAACTTTTAAATAAATCTAGGGCCCTACTTCTAATTCCTGTATCTTCCAAAGCCTCCAATAACTGCTGATGATGAACCGTATCAAAAGCCTTTGCGATATTAAGAAATACCACTAACGCTGGTTAACTCTTATCTACAGCTGTGTACATTTCTTTGGTCAAATCGGCTATCGCATCTTCTGTTGATTTATTCTTTTGAAATCCAAATTGCTTAGGTGAAATAATATTATTGTTTAAAAAAAGGATTCCATTCTTTTAACAATTTTTTCAAACATTTTTGCGAATATTGAAGTAAACGAATGGCCTGTAATTAGAGGGTAGACACTTATCACTTTGTATATTGGTATTATAACGCAAAATTTAAATTGATATGGACAATTGCTCTGGAGAATAGCCAAATTAATCTGGTATGTTAGCGGATGTACAATTTCTTCTTTAATTTTTTTAAGTATTTCAGCTGTTATGCCATCCATTCCCGGTGTTTTATAATTTTCAAAATTTTTATATAATGTTTACCATTTCACTTGTATCTGCGGGGTCAATAAAAATTGAGTTTGGACAGGAATTTTATCGTCGTGGTTGAGGTGTATTTGGTTTTTTTATTTTACTAGCTAGGTCTGCTCCAACATTTGAAAAATAATCGGCTATTTCCAATGTATTTGTAACTTTAATATTATTTTCATTATATAACTCTTTGACTTCTTGTTTTTTTAAATCTTTACCACTGATTCAATTAATTACCTTCCATAGATTACGCGGAGAATTTTTATTGTCTAGTATCATTTTCTTATGAAAATCTATTTTCGCTTTTTTAATAAGCTCATTGAGATTATTTCTATAGTTAATAAATAGTTGTTTAGAATTCTCATCCATATTCACTTGATACGTTTTATACAGTTTATCTCTGTGTAAAATAAATTTAAAAAGGCCTTGAGTTATCCATTCTTTTTTATATTACTTTTATTCATTTTAATGTTATCAGTACAACCGAAAATACAATCTAGAAAAGTATTTAGAAAACAATCCCAAGCATTTTGTGTTTCATTGATTCTATACAATACATTCCAAGCCAGGGCCTAATCGTGTATTTAACTACCGGCTGTCACGAGCAAGAAGTATAATTGAGAATGTAAAATAGATTTAAAAAGGCCTTGAGTTATCCATTCTTTTTTATATTACTTTTATTCATTTTAATGTTATCAGTACAACCGAAAATACAATCTAGAAAAGTATTTAGAAAACAATCCCAAGCATTTTGTGTTTCATTGATTCTATACAATACATTCCAAGCCAGGGCCTAATCGTGTATTTAACTACCGGCTGTCACGAGCAAGAAGTATAATTGAGAATGTAAAATAGATTTAAAAAGGCCTTGAGTTATCCATTCTTTTTTATATTACTTTTATTCATTTTAATGTTATCAGTACAACCGAAAATACAATCTAGAAAAGTATTTAGAAAACAATCCCAAGCATTTTGTGTTTCATTGATTCTATACAATACATTCCAAGCCAGGGCCTAATCGTGTATTTAACTACCGGCTGTCACGAGCAAGAAGTATAATTGAGAATGTATTTGGTATAATAGCAAATCGGTTTCGGATATTGAGAAAACCTATACAACTTGTGCCCCAAAAAGTGAGAAAAATTGTTTTAGCAATAAGTGTCCTTCATAATTATTTAATGAAAAGAAATGCGTCGAAACCAAATTATGCACCTGCAGGAATGGTTGATATAGAAAAAAATGGAAGTATTATAAATGGATAGTGGCGCCAAGAAGGTCTTCCAAAACAAAATGTATTACCACTAAATAGCAGAAACTCTGACAATTGCTCTCAGATTGCTAAAACAGTTCGAGAAGAGTTTAAGGACTACTTTGTGAAGGTGATGTGCCATGGCAATACAGATATATTTAAAATTCATATAGAATTAAACTACTACAACTTTCAAATGTTACATTATGTTATCGTTGTAGAATATTTTTTGTAATAAAAATTAAACTTTAATCTTACCAGATTATCTTCTGTAGAACTATGAGCATTTGCAGCTAATATAAATTTTAAAGCATCAGAGAATTCCTATATGTACTTTTATACAATTCATTTGTTCCCTGTCCACTCTTCTTCTTTTAAATTTTTCTCCACTCCTGATTCAGTTGTGTTTTCAAGTTGTGTAGCTTGCGCTGAATTTCATGTTCAGATGTGTCGAAAAGTTCTACTAACGTTTTAAATGCGCCTTGCTTTTTCACTCTATTTTTGAAATATTTGCAATGTACATTCCACAATTTTGGATACAGTTCTAAATTTTCAATCAACTTAAAAGTTTATTCCCTATTCCATACACGGCGTTTTTCCATTTTGGCAGAAATGATTTTATTATTTGATTACTTGCTGCAAATATTTCGGGACAATCTCGAAATTAAAAAGAGTAAACTGATTTCTTTAGATCAGCCGTGTACACAACAAGTTCTAGCAACTAGGCAAGTACTTGGGGCGCGAGTAAACTTTCAGCAAAATTTCTCTAGCTCTGCTGTTTACACGCATTGCAAGTTACTTATGAGATTTGTCTAAGCAAATTTACTTGCAAGTGGACACGATACTTAAAGAATAAGCAACCTCTCCTAGGGATGATATTTTTAACAAAATGTTACAACTGAATCTGCAGGAGTGGCCCATAAAGAGTATGCAACCAATTCACTGAACAGTTCTCTTTTTTTTATATGGGATCACATAAAATTCTTAGCTTATGATTAACATTTTACCTGCAGATTGACAATAAATTAGGAATAACTAGTTATTGAATATTTTTCAGAATAAAACAGAGGAAATACAATTATTCTCTCTACAGTAATTTGTGTAAACGGCAATAACTTGTCTAATTGGCCGTATTTTCTGAAATTATCCATTTAAGCTAAAATAATATTGCCATTGTAAACTCTAGCCTAAGATAATACGAGAACAAATAAACGTGGCAACGTGGTACTGATAACTCAAAGTTTAATTAAATTTTCGTCTACTAATTATTAGAATTATCGGAGTTTGTAACAGGAAATAATTGATAGTGAGCATATTACATTGAAATATAAGCGGTAACTGAGTGGATTACTAAAAAAATACTAGAAAAAATTTGTAAATATCAAAATTAAACAAACTAAAGTGTGAAAGCATAAAAAAGCCTGATAAACCTGATATAAAGTTTAATTGAAAACGATTTGAGGCTTAAATTAAATACAAAGTTCCCAGATTGTGTAAAATAAAAAAACATTTAAAGTAGGCCAAAAAGTTTTATTACAATAAATATATTGAAATATTAAACGGATAAAAGTGAGAATTTCCGACGGGTTGACTGGGATCCTCATTTTTTACGCCGTGTAATAAAATAACAGTAAAATTAACATTTAATGTATTTATTGTTTAATCTATTTACTGAACAATGGCAACTTACGAGGACAAACACAAAAAGCAAAAGCGAGATGGAGGAAGGCGAAGATGTCGAGGAAATAACTAAAAAAGATGGAAAGATGATCAGTTAAAAGTCATAAGAAAATTGAGGAAAATATGGAAATACTAACTAAAATGATGAGACAAATGGGAGAGGCGATGAACACAATAACAACAGAGCTAACGAAGATGAGGAATGAACAAAGAATATAAAAAGAGATTAATGAGTTAAGATTAGAAAATAGAAAATTACTGAACGAGAATATGAACTTGAAGAAAACAGCAGCAAATATAGATGAAAGGCTGGAAAGAATTAAAAATGAAAAAAGAAGAAATAATATCGTATTGCTGGGCTTAAGAATAGATAACAAAGACAAGATAGAACTAAAACAAGTTATATAAAAGCTTTATGAAGTGTGAATTGAAAATTGATAGAGGTGTTAAGCACAACCAAATTGGGAGATAAACCTGTCTAATACAGTTAAAGGATCAGAAGCAAAAGAAAGAAGTTATGAAAAATAAAAGTAAATTGAGAGCAAAAATGAGTCACAAGATATTCATACAGGACGATTTGTCAAAAAAAGATAGAGAAATAATGAAACAAATAAAATATAGGACTAATGAAGAAAGAAAAACAGGAAACAATGTTAAGATCGGCTATAGGAAATTGTACATTGAATCTGATGAATGGAAATGGGAAACAGAGACGAATAACCTGATTAAGATACAAAAGAATGCTCACCAGCAATTAACAGATAAATTAATGATTACGAAAAACTAATAGTAACCCACAAGGAAACTGAAAATGGAAAAGACCTGGCTATGGAAAAAGATATATAACGAGAACAAAATACATATGAGAATGTAAAGCAATTCACAGGAATAAAAATATAAATGGGGTACATCTCAAAATAATAGAAGCTAAAGAAAAACACGGAGGTAAAAGTAGTAAATGGAAAACAGGGGCATGGAATATAAGGGGGTAAACAGGAAAAGAAAAAGAACTGGAAGATGAATTTGTACAAATAAGAGCGGACTTGTTAGGAATAAATGAAACGAAAAAGAAAGGAAAAAGTTAAAGGAAGACAAAAGGGCATCTTCAGAAGTTGGTTGTATCATAAATAAAAAATTGGAAAAACTAATAAATGGTTGGGGTGCAGTATCGGAATATTAAAAAAAGAAATAAAAACACCCGAAAAACACTTTATGATAGTTTATTGAACCCAATAAGCAGCATACAGCAACAAATAAGGACCAAGTCTGGGAATAATTACAAGTAGCTACAGAGGAAGCCAAAGGAACACTGTATATATTAGGGGACTTTAATAGTAGGGTTGGCATAAGAGATCAAATGTATAGAAATAATTAGGCAAATATGGCGAGCGAGTAAGAAATAATAATGGAAAGAGAATGTTAGATTTTTGCATAATAAATCAATTAGTAATAACAAATACGTTCTTTGAGCATAAATATATACATAAATACACCAGAGAGGTAAAAAGTAGAGAATAGAAATCAATAATAGACTATATACTAGTAGAAAATAAAAATAGAAGAGTAGTACAAGATACAAAAGTGAAAAGACCAGAGATAGGCAGTGATCATTCTGTAGTACTGAGCACAATAAAAGAGTATGTAATGGAAAACAAAGGAAAAGGGAGACGCGTCCCAAAAAATAAGAATTGGAAACAATCAAAACGTATAAATTAAGAAACAAAGAAATAGCAAAAAAGTGTGAAATATACCTGAGCAAAAAATAAAAGGATGCGGAGAAATGGCTAAACAATGGCATTGAAATAATTTGGAATTCAATGAAAAATGCGATCACAGAAACAGCAAAACAAGTACAGGCACAGGAAAATCAAATAATAGACAACAAAATTCATGGTGGACTGACGAAATTATAAACCAAATTAAAATAAAGAAAAATATGTGGAGAAATTACCTAAGGTCTAGGAAAACTGAGGATTATGAAAAATATAAAACCGAGAGAAAAAACCAAAGAATTAGTAAAAAATGCAAAAGAAGATCAATGGAAACAATTTGGAGAAAAAATGGAGCTGGATAGCAAAAGTAAGCGAAAACTTTTTTACAGAGTGCTAAAATCATGAAGTGCTGAAAAAACACAAATATAAATAATATTAAAAACAAGAAAGGAGAAATGTTAACAGAAGATACAAAAATGATGGAAAGATGGAAGGAATATTTTCTAGAATTATTTGATAACGAAGAAAGCACAACTAAATCAAACGAAGAAAAAATAGAAACCATATAGGACGATAATGATGAAGAAATATCCATAGATGAATTCACAGAAATATTTAAAAAATTAAAAAATGGTAAAGCACCCGGATGCGATAAAATAACTGGAGAAATGATCAAAAACATGGGTAAAAATATAAAATAAGTGCTGGAAAGAGGAACATATACCGAAAGAATGGCATCAATTGTCCCTATTAACAAAAAAGGTGATAGACGGGAATGTAGTAACTACGGGGGACTGACATTGCTCAGACATAAAAATACTAGAACAGATATTAGACCGAAAAATTAGAAAAGTCGTGGAAAACACACTAGACGATGCGCAAAATGAATTTAGAGGTGGAAGGAGCATACAAGACAATGAATTTATCATGAAACAGACGACTGAAAAATGTATACAATAGAAGAGAAATATACATTACGTATTCATAGACATAGAAAAGGCATTTGATATGGTATCAAGGAAGTGAATGTGGAAAATATTAGAAAGAAGGTAAAGGTAGATAACAAAACAATAAGAATGGTATAAACAATATATGATAATAATCTAAATACTGTTATAAGCCAAAATAGAAGATGAGATGTGTTCACAACTCAAAGTGGACTTGACAGTGCGGAGGATTAAGCCCTTTTCTTTTCATTGTGCTTATGGATGAGATAATAAGGAAAACCAATAATAAATGTAGGAAATACATAGTAGGACATAGAAACTTACAAAAAGTTTAAATAATAATAAATAAATGAAGCCTATGCAGACGACATTGTTATATTTGCACAAAGTGAAAGGGAATCACAAAAAACCTAAACATATGAAATGAAACATTAAAGGATTATGGTATGAAAATAAGCACTAATAATACCAAAGCAATGGTGATTGGTTATAATAATTTTTTTTATTTGAACAAAAACTGAAAAATCCAAGTAATGTTGTTATTGTTGTTAATTATTATAAACAAAGTATAAATATTTTTTTTAACTGTTATGGCACGATCTTGTGGGTAAGAAAGGCTCTACGAAATTTTTTTCAACTATTATTTAAACATTTTTTTTCACTTACAATTAAGACTGAAGTTCAAGAAAATTTTGTTAGTTAACAATTGTTTAACTTTAAGTAAAATTTGCAACGGGAATAAATTATTTATGGTGTTCAGAATACACCATAATTTTTCAAATTACAAAAAAATATTCAATACCTTAAATAAATTAATTAATGTGCCGTACTCGCTTTTGACGCAATCTAAAAATGTCGCATGCAGACCTATTTTCAGCGTTAAATTAAAATTATAAAGGAGTTTTTTGTTGGAATTTTCCTCCTCTTTCAGAATCTTTTTTTGAAATTTCTTAGATATTAATAGTTTATGAAATATTGGCAAAAAACGAAATGCCATTTTCTTTACATATTTAATTGTTTATAACTTTTGCAATTTTTTATGTGCTAATACACGCTTTTAGCACATTTTTCTAGACGTCATTTCGAATCCAATGAGCTATCGCACATAATTTTAAGAGCAGTATCTCTATCTTGTACCATTTTCAACTTGTCAACTAGACTATCTAGTTCAAATTGATTTCTGAAGTTTCTAACAATATTTATCCATTCTAGAACAAAACACGGTGCCAAATACAGATTGCGCTTCTTCAGACCCTTATAATTTTGTTGAGTCTCCAGAACATATGTTGAAGACTATTGACAATTTACACTCGTGCGATAATGATGACCATCCAATTATATCTTATCATTACGATTTAGAGTCGAATCGAAATTCTGAAAATGTAGAATATACACCTATTTCAGAGGCAAAATACCCAGAAAAAACATTTTGCACTCTTGCCGCGCCTACAGAAAGAAGTCATTCAAATTTGGACCTCACTTCCGAATTTATGCCTGAATTATTTGCTGATGACGCGTCTAGTAAATCTACATCTTCTTTGGATTCAGAATCTACCGAATATATATTGGAAACTACTTCAGATTCGAAATCCACTTCTTCAGACTCAGAAACTTCAGGATACATTCCAAGAGTCGAAATCGATTGCCTTATAGCTAAAAAAGCACTTAAGCAAATTGATCAACAAACAAAAGACAACAGAATTATAAGATCTAGTGAGATCATAAGGAAACCTCCATCAGAAGATACTGAACATTATACTAATTCAAGACCATGGACAAATAAAAATTCATGTCCTTATTGTTTTCAAGAAATAACACATTTTTCGCATCACCTTCAACGAAATCATAGAGAAGAGGGGGCAGTTAAAGAATTTTTAACCTTACCTCCCAAGGATAAGAAAAGAAAGCACATTTTAAATTAGATTCGTAGGCAAGGACATTTTTTATATTTGAATCATTCTAATATTGTGAAACCAGTAAGAAGACCCAGAAATGCTGATCAAGAAAATGAATGTCCTTTACAAGAAAGTGAGAAATATGTTACATGTCCTGATTGCTATGGTTTTTTCAAAAGGAGCTTCTTGAGACGGCACAGAAAAAAATGTAATGTAAACCAGAAAGCTGGGGCTAGAAATAACCATATTTGTCTGAAGCACAAATGTAATGTAATGGGCAATATGGTGATTTTTATAATTCATTAAGATTGAAAAATGAAGTTTTTACAATTATGAGAGCAGATAATATTTCCCAGACTGCTATGAAAGATGCTTTAATATGCAGTTATGCAGAAAGTTTGTTAAAAAAGCACAAACGAACACAAATCAAAACAACTATTTCAATCAAAATGAGAGAATTAGGCAGATTATTAATTAATTTGAAAGACATAACAGGAGTTGAGCGCTTATTTGATGCTATCAAGCCAGAACATTTCGATAATATTATTTGTGCAGCTAAGATCATAAGTGGATACGATGCAGTTAACAAGACATACAGAGCTGCTAGCTTAGCATTTCATATGGGCACAACTTTAAAGCAAGTATGCGATATCGTTACTAAAATGATTATTAAAAATAGTCATTTCTTACCTTGTGATGACAAAGAAGTCTCTCTCAAAAACATAAAACGTTTAAAACATTTACTTGTAGATCATTTGGAATTCAGAGGTATCTAGCTTAGCGCTAAAAGATCTTAACGAAAAGCACTGGGAAAAACCAAAGATACTTCCACTTACAAGTAGTGTTATAAAATTTCAACAGTATCTTGTGGTTAATGGAAACGATGCATACAATAAACTTTTAAAAAAAGAAAATTTAAAAATCAAGAATTTAGGCGATTAACTGAAATAGTTTTATCTTAAACGCTTTTACTCAACCGTAACCGAATCGGAGAAGTTCAATATCTAAAAGTGAACACTTACAATAGTGAACTATCACACAATACTCAGCAAGAGTTGCTACAAACACTTGGTGAAAAAATACTCACACAAAACTTTAAACGGGTTGTTACTGGAGGAAAAGGGAGTAAGCCAGTAGCTATACTGTTCCCAAAAGGGACTCGGAAATTTATAAAATTAATGCTCTCTGTGAGAGATATGTGCGTTCCTAAAACAAATGAATATCTTTTCGCTAACCCTAAAACGAATAATAGATGGTTTAGCCGGTTTAGCGGATACAGTATCCTCCAAAAATTAGCTAAAGATTCAGGAGTTAAAGATACTCGACTTTTTGCATCTACAAGATTGAGAAAGCAAATCGCTACCGTTTTGCAAGTTATTAATATCTCAGACAGTGAAATTGAACAATTTGCAGCTTTTATGGGGCACACAAAAAAAACTCACGAATCATATTATCGACTGCCGCAGGGCGTATATCAAACAGCAAAAATATCAACGCTTTTGTTAGCAATTAACAAAGGAAATATTACAGAGTATAAAGGAAAATCTCTCGATGAAATTGAATTGTCCGATAATGCAGAAACAGACGATTCTGACAATGACCAGAATTCTTCAGACAGAGAAGAAAGAGACACTCAAGAGAAAGAAGAAAATCTACCTTCGACTTCTAAAATAGGTAGGAAAATTCCAAAGATAATTTGTGTTCAGATATTTAAAAATAGAATCTTATTTTATAGACGAAGCACCTAGTACAGTAAAAAGAAAAGAGGTAGAAGGTACACAGACAAAAGAAATCCTTGAAGATTATACACTTTCCAGTTCCAGAAAAGGTAAAAGAATTTTATAGAGTAGGCAATTATTATACCACTCATTGTATAGTAAATTTTCCATATAGCGAAGCACCTTCAAGAAGTGTTAGATATACGGAGAGTTTCCTGTATATTGTTGCAAACAATGTCATGTAAAGTGAGCAAAGCTAAATACCATTCAAAATGTTTTCTTTCGTAGACAAGACCAGTACTAAAAAAAAACTCAAACACACAGAAGTTAAGAAATTGCAAGAAGATGTAGCTCCTCATGACACGGACTCTTCATCTATTTCTAAAAAAAAGTAAGAACATGTAAATAATAATTAACAATCAACCTCCTATGTACAAAATGACATAGTGGAACTTATTCACATAGTTCCTAATATAATGTTATTAACTTTTGTAATTAATACCTAGTAATACCTTATTTTACAGATAAGAAATCCTTGAAGATAAAAAAGGCAGAGATTCAACGAATAAAATGGAGTGATAAGCAGAAGAAAATTATAACAAAATATTTTTCTGATCACATAAGAGAAAAGCGAGTACCGCGAAAAGCTGAAGTGGAAAAATTTATTGCGAGAACGAAAAATTATTTGCAGAACGAAACTGGATAAAAATTAAAGCATTTGTTTACAATTACTTCAGATAAATCAGTGTGAAACGATTTTTTTTGTTTTGCTTCATTACCATCAACTGTAGTATTCAGAGTGGTTGACTTTTTATTGTACGCTCAATATTTTCGTTGAGAGTATCATATTTAGAAAAAATAATAATGTGTCTGATACAATTTTTTGCCCGAACATGTAAAATAGAATGCTGTCACTTAAAAAACGAAAGATGATCTTATGAAAATCTTAGTGTTTTAAATAGAACAACCTGTATTGTATTGCATATTTAGCTAACGTATTCAATTTCAATTAATAACGTCATAATTACAAAAAAGACACATACGCTGGCTTTAGGAATGTGGCTGAGTTAAAAAAACGAAATACGATTTAAATGTCATAAATTGCATAAGTAAGATAAAATAGGTATTGGCAAAAATCAAAAGAAAAATACAAACACGTAAAAGGAAACATCCTATTAAAGAAACTCTTCAAAAAGTCCGATCGTATGTGTTTTATATGTATGTAAGTGAAGCAGTGATGTTAAACTGATAAAGGAAAAATAATTCGAAATGAGCGTTTTATTAAATATTTGCGCTGACGATAGTTTCACTTTTAGGGTACAAGAAATAATAATATTTTGTATACAATTTTCTTCGAAATTTCACCAACAGATATACATACTCATATGTGCTCCTCGTCGCCATACAATATTAAGTAGCTAGGACTTAAGTTCAATTAAATCATTTTAAACAATGTAGCAGGTTCATATATTTTTTAAATTAATAACAGATGCATTAAAAACATATGTAACAAAGTACTACTATTGAAACCTCCAACCCGATTGTATTGTAATGCGAGAAATAATGACCATGCCATGTTGCCAAGTCTCCGGGCCCTTCAAAGTAATGTTAACAACAATATATATTCACAGGGCTTAATATCAACCGCTGGATCTGTACGCCCATACGCGAACTGTTAGTGCGCCACCTAGGTAAACATCTCTGAACATTTCGCTGCATATACAATGCATTAGCGGTACAATTATGAGCCCGGACCAAAATTTACCACTGTAGTACTGATGACATGAAATGATGTTTCCTATATACGTTGTTGGGCCCGAATGTGGGATCAACAACGTCTGTTCGGGCTTAATAAGGCTCCATTTGTATGTTGGTTGGGCTCGCTTATAACCGATATATATATATATATATATATATATATATATATATATATATATATATACATATATATATATATATATATATATATATATATATATATATATATATATATATATATCTTTTTAAGAGGAGGAGGAAGGGAACTCTCATGGGGACCTTACGGTAGTGTGAGACTCTTACTCACTAAAACCCTCCTCCTTTAGCCGCCCACCATTCCGGGATCACTAAAGAGTATTACTTCAGAACAATGAGCCAATTTCTATATTACTTCTTTTGACTCAGGAATTGTTTAGCAAAAACTATATTCCACGGATCCTCACCCTTCAGTATAATATCAAACAGGCTTTCCACAGTTATAGATTCTCCTAGTTTATTCATTGCCATTTGCCTATGATTGAGCCACTTTTGACAAGCGAAAAATGTATGTTCTACGGTGTCCTCAACATTACATTTAGAACATAATCCAATATCCGTCAATTTAAAACGTTTCTTATAAGCACCGAAGTAACCGTGCCCACTCAGTAATTGTGTCATATTAAAGTCTACGTTCCCATGCTTACTTTGACACCACAGTGCAAGGTTAGGTATCACTCTTTTAGTCCATAGAGCTTTACCTGTATCAATCTCCCACCTACTTTGCCAATTTTCATACACCTTACCGGTATTCTCATACTGTTTTCGATATACAGCACACCTCTGTCGTACTAGGATATCAATTGGTGCACTTGTCTGCATTCTATTCAATTTAGCGATGGAAAAGGCCATCCGAGATGTAGGTATACAAACCACAGGTCATATTTTTAACAAGTCCGTTCAGCTCCTTGCCTATGCTAACGATATAGATATCATCGCACGTTCAGGAAACGAACTAAAATTGGCCTTAAGGGGATTAGCCACGTCAGCAAGGAACATGAGATTGGTTGTTAACGAGGGAAGACAAAATATATGCCTGTACATGGACGCCAGATACAACCAAGTATACAGATAGATAAGTATACATTTGAAACTGTCAGCGAGTTTGTATATCTAGGTATGCTGGTGACAAATGACAACAATGTATCCAGTGAGATCAAACACAGATTAGTAGCTGCAAATCGATGCTACTTTGGGCTACAGAAGCGCATGAAATCTCGTCACCTTACTAGGAAAACTAAAGTCCTGCTTTACAAGACCCTCATAGGACCTGTTCTCATATACGGTTCAGAATGCTGGACAGTCAGTAAGGTTGATGAAAGAGCCCTAGAAACTTCTGAAAGGAAAGTACTGCGAAGGATTTACGGCCCAGTCTGTGACAATGGAGAAAGGCGTATTAGACACAACCAGGAGCTATACGAGCTGTACGAAGCTCCTAATATCTTTAACGGAGTTAAAGTTGGAAGACTCAGATGGGCTGGACATCTCCAGAGAAGGAGCGAAAGAGATATTCCAAAGCGAATTATGGATGGCGCACCTGGAGGTCGGAGGGGAGCTGGAAGACCAAAGATTCGATTGCTGGATGGAGTGTGGAAGGATACATGCTCCATCGGCATCCGAAACTGCCGCAATATAGCACAACACCGACAGTCATGGAGGCAGGCTCTGCAGGTAGCCAGGACCTGACCTGGGTTGTAGAGCCACAGATGACGTTGATTACCGGTATTCTCATCCTGTTTTCGATACACAGCACATCTCTGTCGTACCAGGATATCAATTGGTGGTATATAGGCGATCACAAGCAGATCCTCAGTTGAAATGGTACGGAAGCCACAGCACACACGGATGGCCAGGCGTCTTTGAACTTTAAGTAGCTTGTCTAAGTAAGTTTTCCTATTGTGTTTTTTCCCAAGTCGGCGATGCATATAGAATGACCGAGTGCGCAATAGAGGATATGATTCTCCTTGATGTGGTATTTGGTCCACCTCTTCGGAGCATTAACCATTGTATTTTAATTGCGACCCTCTCTGCTTTCGCAGTACATGCTTTAACGTGACTATTTGACAACCTTTTTCAAAAATCACTCCAAGGTATACAATTTCTTCTTTACTTCTAACTTTAAGATGCTCTACTTCTACTTATTTAACTTCCCCCATAAAAAATAACTACCTCCGTTTTATCAGGTGCAATTGCTAAGCCCAGACTTTTAATAGCATGCACTACTCTCATCAAAGCTGTGTTTGTATTATTAATAAGCTGGCTTATTGTTCGTGCTTTAATGATAACTGCCGTATCGTCAGCATATCCTAAAATTCGAACACCTTCAGGTACATCAACTTTGAGAATGCAATCGTAAAAAATGTTCCACAATAGTGGGCCCAGCACGGACCCCTGAGGTACTCCACATGAAAGCTCTAGTTCAGCTTCTCCCACAATTAATGTTCTCTCAGATAAATAACTGTGAATAATATTTTTGAGGTATTCAGGTACATCCAGTGTCTCAATTATATTCATAATACATTTCCATGAAGCCGTATTAAATGCGTTTCTTATATCTAGGGTAACTGACAGAAAATATTCCCTGTTATTGGGTGCCTTCCTTTTATTAGACTCTACAATTCTTTGGACTTCCATAACAGCATCGACTGTTGGTCGGTGCTTCCTAAAGCCCTACTGAAATTGCGATAAAATTCATTTAGTTTCTATTTCATTTGCCAGTCTAGCGCTGATAATGTGTTCAAAAAGTTTCCCAAACAAACATAGGAGTGATATAGGTCTATACTTCAAAGGTTTGTGTTGAGTACCGCTTTTGTCAGGTTCCTCAATTAATATTAATATAGCGCGCTTCCATATTTTAGGAAACATTCCATCTGAAAGCAGGCCTTTATAACGTTCAATAATGGTTTCTTCTTCCACCAGGGTAATTGCTTTAACGATTTCAGGTGCAATACCGTCAGGCCAAAAAGCCTTTTTACTCTTAATTTTGCGGACGGGTTCCTCGAACTCTTCAGAACTCATAGAAGATAGGGTTTCATGTTTTGGATGATTTTCTATACGCATGCTAAGAATGTCGCCAACTGGAAACAACTCTTTACATATTTTTAACTGCTCTTCTTCATCTAATTTTTTAGAAGGTGGTTTCAATTTTTCATAACTACCTTGTACCCTTAGCCCCAGATGTCCTCATCCACTTCTTCGCCTAGATTTGTCCAAACATCTCTCTTTGCTTTTAAAATGGCATTTTTTAATTCTTTTCGTTTGGTCTTATAGTCAGAACTGCTTTTAGATCTAGCTTCCTCAGAAATATTTTTATTACGTCGACTTGTAACAGCCCTTTTGAGAGAAAGGCACTCTCTTCTTATATTAGACAAGTTTTCAGACCACCAATAATTTGGAGTTCTTCCCCCTCTAATTAATTCACGAGGAAGTGTCTTATTGCAACACTTAATGCAGACATCAGTCAAATCTTCAGCCGACAGTTTTCCTTGCTTTTCTAATTCTTTACTTATACATTTTAGCATCGGCGAAAAGTCTTCTGTTTTCCACCCTTTTTAGTTATTTTTGCATTATCAACAATTTCACAAAGAATATATTCATGGTCGATTAGACACGTCTAGCAATTCTCTCGGTGCTAAAAGTATAGTCAATCACTGAACCATAGTTATCCATCACAAAGGTTACTTGCTTATTTTTGCTGTGCACGATAAGGCTCATTTCCGCAATCCACTTTTCTAAAACATTTCCCTTTTTGTCCGTATTGTGGGGCCTAAACACCTCAGATTTTGCATTGAAATCGTCAGCAATGGTACACTCCTTAGTCTGCGTTCTAACCGAATTTCCAATTTCATTAAGATAATAATTTTCAAAATCATTGATAACTCGATATATAGAAATCCCGCTTTCGTACATTCACTGTTTAATATTGTAATAGTATTTTTAACTTTAATACTAATATCCTTCCATTGATTCTTAAACCAATCATTTCCTTCAACCATTGATTTATTTTGTTCGGCTGTAATAGCAATATCGACATTTTTATCGATCACTGTTTGCTTTAGAATATTCATTGCTGGCTTCCTACTTCCTAAATTGGATTGAAGTATTCTTAACATTATTTACATGGAACTACATTTCTCCTTTTTCCTATCCTATTATCCATGATTTCCCTGTACTTAGGGCAATTCATGTTATATGATCTGTGCCCAGTAATTTGGCATACATAGCAGTTCGTCTCGTTTGGACAATGACCTGCATTACCACATAAAGCAAACTCATTCAATTTTCTTCTCTGCTTTACATTGATATGCAAAATGCCAAAACTAAGCATTTATAGCAGCGCTTTATTCTCGTAGTTATGTTTTCATATATTCTACAACTCCTCCATACGATACAAATTCTTTTTTGTCGGAGAAGCTGGTTAGCTTTCTCAGTTGGTACATCAGCAAACGCTAATCTATTCCCACTCTCACCCGCTTTCTCTGTCAGCTTTATATCAATTTCAGATTCATCTCCTATTTTCTTTTTAGTAGCTTGTTTTACATCTTCAGCCGAGATAGTTTCATCGAGCTCTTTTCTATTTCTTGTTGAAAATTTTCTAGGTTTTCTTTCTTTTTTCCCGTCACTTTAATGATCATTTCTCCTTTCTTATTTGTCTGAACTTTCCGTACATTTACTCCGCACTCTTCTGGATTTATTTCACTTTTCATCTGTTTAATAACATCTTAGTAGCTGATACCTGCGAATTATATATTAAAACTTCGAACTTGGGTTTTTAAAAACAATTTTACAACTATATTTAGAACTTTATTATACAATGGTCGCACAGAGAATGAAATTTTAGATAATACAAAGTTTTTATAATCTTCCTAGTTTACAAAGTCATCGTTTTATTTATATGGTGTCAGCTCTTTCTTCTTATGTAATTCCTCCCCTCTAAGACGAGAACATAACGGAGTGGTGTTCGAGTTTTGGTTTTTCTGTTGGATTTTCTTCTCTTAGGGTTTCTCGTTTTCTTTGGACTTCTTCCCTTATTTGTTTTCTGCCGCAATGCTGGAGCAATGTCATGATTTTCTTCTTGAAGATCCATCCCATTATTATTAAGATGACAATAACGGAGGACAAGCCGCCGAAAATTCGTGGGTAGTGGTTAGATGTTGAAATTCTTAGGCCCAGTTGTATGAAGCATAGTTAACTCAATGTTCAGGGTTAACCCATGGTCAAAGCTATTTGAGTGTTGTATGAAACGTAATCAAGAGTTATTTTGGTTAACCCATGAGTTAACTATGCAATTTTCTGAACTATCAAAATGATGGTTTAACTCAAGTTCATGGAGTTAACTTCAAATTCTGACTTGACATACCATTATATTTTACTGTTCTATAACCTATAATTTTAAGTTTTGTTATTTGTAATGGAAAACATGGATTATTTTGATGAGTTAACGGATGATGAGGATTTTTTGGAAATGATAAGAGAAGTTGAAGAAGGTTTATTTACTTATTTCATAACTTTTGTACCTTATTGAGATTTTATATTTGGTTTTAGGTTTAAGGAGAAACGCTTGTATATTTCGAGCAAGAATAAATAATTTTGAAAAGTGAACAGAAAATGAATTTTTTGATAGATTTAGGATATCAAAAGACACTGTAAGGGAAGTTTTGAATCAAATCGACATTGTAGCGCCTACCAATAGGTTAGTATTTTGCTAGTAAATAAAATTAATCACCTATAACACATTTTTTTTAAGTTTAAGGAGCAAAGCACTTTCCCCAGAGGACATGTTATTAATAACATTAAGATATTTTGCAACTGGTTCCATGCTGATTGTTGTTGGGGATTTTTCTGGTGTACACAAATCAACCGCAAGTAGAGTTGTGTATAGAGTATCACGAGCTATTGCCCAATTAAAAAATATTTATATAAAAATGCCCGAAACAGAGGAGGAAAAATCTGAAGTACGATTGAATTTTTATAAAGTTGCAAAATTTCCTAAGTGTATTGGGGCATAGGATTGTACCCACATCAAAATTCAGTCACCAGGAGGTGATACAGCCGAGACATTTCGTTATCGAAAAGGATATTTCTCCTTTAATGTGCAATGTATTTGCGATTCTTCCCTCACTTTAAGGAGTATTGTATGTCGTTGGCCAGGATCTACTCACGACTCTACTATTTGGAACAATAGCAGAATTCGAGCCAAATTTGAGAATGGAGAAATGGAAGAGAATGTATTAGTAGGTGATAGTGGGTATTCTATTAAACAATACTTACTAACTCCATTTTTAAATCCACGAACACCAGAAGAGCATCTTTTTAACGAGTCTCAAATTCGAACAAGAAACCCGATTGAAAGATTTTTTGGGATTTGGAAGCGTCGTTTTCCTATTTTGGCTCAAGGCATACGGTTAAAAGTACAACGTGTAGAGGCTGTCGTAGTAGCAACGGCTGTCCCAAAAATGCAGATCCATTACCTCCTCCACTTGATGAAAATCTAGAGAATCTCATCGAGGAAATGAATCGTATTGATACAATACCTGTGCCCGAAGTTATTGACCCTGTGAATGTTAATAACCTAACTAGGCAGAGATTTGTAGAATATTTTGGCACATTACGTCGATATAAAATAATACTTTATTTTCTTATATTATGACCACACAAACTCCTTTTTTAATTTTTGTAATGAAAGAAAGGTTTCATAAATGTAAAAATTACTGTTAAAAAACTAAAATTAAATTAGTTTGAGGAAATGTGTTATAGACGTTTAAAGTAGCTAAGTGAATTAATACAATTACAGCTAAACAATGTTATTATTGATAATATTTAATGATTATGTAATATTTTATAATAAGGATAAATAAATATACACTTTATAAGAAAAAGTTTTATTAATTATTTAACTGTTTTTTTTAATATTTCCATTTTTAATTTATGTTCCTCTTCAGCAAATCCCATTTCTGCTGCATGTTTTTCCCTCTGCTGTTGCATATGAAGTTCATGTTTTACCCTCTGTTGTTGCACATCTAGTTCATGCTTTTCACGCATTATTTTTGTTTGCAATGAAGCTGTCTCACTTTTGGCTTCAGCCCAGAGAGTCAAACGATTGGATAATTTATTTCGTTGCCCACCTACTGGAAAAAAATTTGATGCAGTAACTGATTTAATGTATTTTTGAAACTTACAGAATTACACCTACCATTAGTTTTCAAGCATTTTGTCTTAGGGGTTCTGAGAGTTGCTGGAGTATACGACGACCAGTCTGTAGATTTTGATGTCTGAGGCACATCTGATTTAGGTGAATCTAAAATATTGTGAAAAATATGCTTTACAAGAACTATTTTAATAGATTATTAATGTTGTTATATTATTATTATATTGATCACGCAAATTAATAAATTGAAATTTTAAACCCTTCTACCACTGCTACATGTGGTTAGTATTGTAAAAGATTCATCTTCTTTTTACGAACAGTCTACGTAAAATAAAGCATTTTATTATATATCAATGTTGGCTCTTGTGTTGTTAAAGCAAACGAAAAAACTATTTACAGAATTAACTAAGTATTACTTACTTCTAACTGGGGCTTTTGTGATAACATCAGTTTCATTTATGCGGGACTGTACTCCAACTGAAAAAATAAACCTGTATAATATAAATCGTTATGGTGTACCACAGGTACACATATTTCAATTCTTTTTATTTAGTAATTATTACCTTTGGCATTCAATTTTTTTTCTTTATCATCAGGTGATGGATTATAAGACATCCAGTTTCCATTTTTGGATGTTGATGGAGAGGAAAAATCGTCGGGCATTTCTGATTCGGCATAATGAGATGTGTTTTCGCTCTCCTCTTCCTCGACAATTATTGTAACGAAAATAAGAGCTATACTTATATGTAATGTATATTGAAATAAAATATGCGTACATAAAGTTACATTATTACTTACATATCATTTCGTCGTCATCAAAGTCGCTTGCCATACCAGTTACCTGTGTCCCAAGAATATCTTTTAATTCAATATCTATATCGTCGATTTTAATTTTCTTATGTGGACCACCGCCAGTTCCTTGAGCATGACATTTTTCGTCTGCAAATTTTTTTTTCACTCTTTTTTTTTATATTTCTATATTTATTTATTAAAACGTCCGTTGTTTGTTGTGTACTGGCACTAATCGAATTGAATTCTTGGGTCAACTGCAACCACACATTTTTCTTTTGCCGAGAATTTGGGAATCGGTTTTTTTGCACTCAATTATAGTTTTATATTTTGAAATTAAAGCTATTAGTGTTGATTCTTCAAACAGACTAAAATTTGGTGTTCGCTTATTTTCTTTATCTGCCATGCTTTCGTATCGAAGAGAATACATAAAATGAAATCCGCAAATTATAAAGTATGCACTGCTTGAAATTTTACTCAAGTTAATACCAATAATATTCATAAAATGCATAAATGTTACTAGATAATCGTATTACCAACATACAAATATTAATTTGACTGTGGTTCAGCTGATCACACTCTGAACTACTTCCGTACAACGATTGATTGATTTGACTATGGTCAGCATGTGAACCTGGTTCAACTGACCAATTGGTTAACTACGTTACATACAACTAGCCCTTAATGGTATAACTTGTTTTGACATTTTGCTGATTTTGTGGATATCTTCCAAATTGATTTTTTCTATTTTGGTATACTCTGGTATAATTTCTAATTTTACTCAGTTTAGCTTTGGGAGAAATAATGCTTTTCCTTGTTGAATTCTGCCGTCGTTGATAAATTTTTTTGTGTTGACTTCTATTTGACATGATTCTGTTAATTTTATTAGTGTAGGATTTTTGACTTCTCTATATATTGATCTGTGTGGCATTTGGAGAAAACTTTTTCTGTTTGCATTGGTATGATGATTACTTCGTCTTGTGTTATTTGTTCAACGAGAGATTCTTCTAATGTTAACTTTATTTTCTTGCAGCTTTTCACCGTCTGGTTTTCTATGAGCTGTGGAGTGCAGTTGTCT
The DNA here is from genome assembly GCA_963921935.1 of Galeruca laticollis. Lineage (NCBI taxonomy): Eukaryota > Metazoa > Arthropoda > Insecta > Coleoptera > Chrysomelidae > Galeruca > Galeruca laticollis. Next base: position 9,644,016 of record OY998180.1, on the reverse strand, counting down.
TCAGGGAAATGATCTTCCATGCAAAAATATGTATCCTCTAGTAGTGGACAGTTTTCTTCTTTGAATTGATGTTCCGAGTTAGTTTGTGCCAAATAGGGATACTTTAAGAGGGAATATTTGGTTGTTATGAATGATAGGACAGAGGTGATAAAACTTAAAAATTTCAGCTTTGATAATTGGTATATGTATTGCAAAAATTAATTTTTCATTTTCAAATGTGTGACTTGTGTGCCTAAAAATTGGTAGTATATTGATATGTTCCTAAAGTTCATAATTTGGTTGTCTGGGAAAAATTTTCTTAAGTATTCGATAGTGTTTAGTAACTCTTGACTAGAAATAATAGAAGGATGAAGTGTGTTCAGTTTTGCAAAAGCTATGGAATCTTCTAAATTATCTAAAAACGTGATAACATTTTGGCAATCCAGATTTATTTGGGAAATAATTCCTTGAAAGGTTACATACTCATGTGATTCAGTGATTGATTTTTGTACACTCATTTGAAATTTCCCTAGAGAATTTGCAAAATTTTCTTGATATTTTGATAATATGCGAATTGTTGTGTTGTAATTTTTTATTAGATTGTTTGAAAGTGAATGTTGCAAATTTATTTCCCTAACCATGTTCTGTTGGTTTGTTTCGAGAATTTTTATTGCGTTATCATATCTATTACCGTCGTCAGCGTCAAGTGTACCAAACAGCCATTTCTGTAATTGTCCGACTCCGTTAAAGAAACTTCTTTTATTACGAATATGAATATGAGGTTGTAAGTTATCAAGTTTCGTTCTTGTAATTTTTATGAGAAATTCTGTCCTGAATAACATATCTTGAGATAAGGCATGGTATGAGATTTCATTAGTTGGGTTTTTTGTAACTAAATTATTTTTTATAATGAAGAAATGTTTCTCAATGTTAAACAATTGCTTAATAATAGGTGTAAATTTAAATAATGTATAAAGGTATGTTTACTATAAATAAAGTAATAAAGAATCATTGATGGTCGTCGAGTCTATATCTACTCGTGTATATTGTAATGTTTTTCTTATTTATTTAAACGTTTTTATTACGGGTGGGATAAATTTTAAACACTCGGTATGGCTACTTACTAATTTATTTAAACACTAACTCACTAACACTTAATTTATATATACTTAACTAATCACTTAATTATTAATTTATATTAACTGTATATTCACTCAAACTAATTTATATAAACACTTTATATTCACTTATTTACTGTTTAACTCACTATGTCAAATTATAAACTAACTCGTCCGCTGATCGGTCCTTTTTATATACTAGTGCCTTTTGTACTAGAGAATTCCGGGCTGCGGCTTATACACACAAATAATTTTTCTGGCCTTTTGTAGATAACTCTGGTCACAAAAACAATGTTTACATAAGATAGTCGTAAACTCTTTTATACCTGGCTTAGACAGGGTCGTTTTTAGGGAATATACCAGTGTGCTGTTTCGTAACATTACCCCCTCCTTAAATGGAAGTTCCTCCTGGAACTTTTGTGTAGCCGAGACTGGATGTTTAAATCGGCAACTGACCCCATTTCTACACTTTCCGATCTTATGGAAATAGCAGGGCACCGTCTTCATCGGATACTGATAACGGGGGTTGTAGCTGCAAATTAATATCTGGACACCGGTATCTTGAAAGAGAATCTCTACCATGTTCCTGATGATTCGCCAATCCAACTGGTTACTCGCTATCTTAGGCTTAGCCAGTTTCTTCACGTTGGATTCCAACACATGGTCTCGGAGGTTTCGAAGTGCTTCCCACACATCGCGGTAGGTAGATCGATCTTGGAATTCATTTTTAGTTACCACGTAGAAGACGTACCGCGAATTATGTTTCAGTTTCAGTGTCTTGCCAGGGGCTGGAATCTGGTCTTCAAGTTTTTCTAATTGCCCGAACTTCTTTCGAAAGACGGTTGCCAACACTCGTGCGTTCTTGATACGGGCGGGGATGTTGTATGCCAGTGAATAATCTTCCGGGAGAGTGAACAAATCTTGTTGTTGTTCCGAAGTGACTCCATATCTAGCTTTCCCGGTACCTCCATACGCGACCATAAATTCATCGAAGGTGGGGTCAGACACATCTCGAATAAGGTTTACTCCTTCCTCTATGTCATGGTCTCCTTCGAACGGCGCTAGTCGGTTTTGGTGAACTACTTTTAGTTTTCCGTTGGGGATCTTGCTTATGCGATATATAACATCATTGATCCTTTTCTTGATTAAGTATGGACCTTCCCAGGATTTTTGTAATTTTGGAGAAAATCCTTTTCTCCTCGCCGGGTTGTGTAGCCATACTTTGTCCCCTTCTTTAAAGCCGCCTTCTGTGGCCTGCGTGTCGTACCGACTTTTCATTCTGTCGCTGGCAACTTGAAGATTTGTTCGAACTAATTCATGAATATCATCCAGCCTTCTTCTCAATTGGATTGCGTAGTCTTCGCCTTCTAGATCTTCTCCAGGCCGGCAGCCAAATTCCAGGTCACAAGGAAGCCTCATTTCACGTCCAAACAGGATTTTCGCCGGTGTTTCACCCGTGGACTCATTGACAGCAGATCGATAAGCCAATAAGAATAGGGAAAGATACTGGTCCCAATCTCTCTGATGGCTGGATACTACTTTGGACAGGTCTTTTCCAATAGTCCTGTTCATTCTCTCGAACATTCCATCTGACTGTGGATGTAAAGCTGTTGTCCTGGTCTTCTTCATTCCCAGCTTGTCGGAAATCTCCTGGAATAGATGGCTTTCAAAATTTCTTCCCTGGTCATTGTGGACTTCCAAGGGTACTCCATATCGGCTGATAAATTTCTTCACCAATACATCCGCGACAGTTGTGGTCTCTTGGTTCGGGATAGCGTAAATTTCCACCCACTTTGTGAAATAATCCATTACAAACAGAAATATCATTCTGCATAGCAGAAATCTTCTCGTCCATGGCAGAAAAACGGTTCTTTATATTAGCAGAAATATCGCTTTTTATTGTGGTAATCTTCTCGTCCATATCAGCAGAAATATTAGCAGAAATTGACGAGATTAAGGTGGAAGCCTCGTCATTGAATAAAAATGATTCTGGATCAAAGCCGTCATTTTCCAGTGCCACTTTAAGTCTTTCTACTAATTCGCTTTTCTTACCGGACGTTTCCAACTCACGATCTTCCAATTCTGCTCTTAATTCCGCCATTTTCAGATCACATAGCCTCTTGGCCATTTTTACGTTGCAATTTATTTATATTACACCACACCTGACACAGATGTAATGTTTTTCTTATTTATTTAAACGTTTTTATTACGGGTGGGCTACTTACTAATTTATTTAAACACTAACTCACTAGCACTTAATTTATATTAACTTAACTAATCACTTAATTATTAATTTATATTAACTGTATATTCACTCAAACTAATTTATATATACACTTTATATGCACTTATTTACTGTTTAACTCACTATGTCAAATTATAAACTAACTCGTCCGCTGATCGGTCCTTTTTATATACTAGTGCCTTTTGTACTAGAGAATTCCGGGCTGCGGCTTATACACACAAATAATTTTTCTGGCCTTTTCTAGATAACTCTAGTTACAAAAACAATGTATACAAAAGATAGTCGTAAACTCGTAAACAGTTTTTTATAACTGCTTATCCGCCATAATTTTAACTTTTATACCTGGCTTAGACAGGGTCGGTTTTAGGGACTATACCAGTGTGCTGTTTCGTAACAATATTATTGGTATTGCCAGAAGTATCAGGAATGTTGCTTTCATCTGTTCCATTTTCCTGAAACAGTTGTTTTTTGTTAGTTTTTGGTTTTCTGGCACTTGCTTTATGATATATATTACTTTTCCGCCCAACCTTTCTATATGCGAGAAAAGTATTGGTTTACCCCAAAAAAAGTTGGAACTTTGAAATTTTTTTTTGAGTTATTTTACGTTTTCCATCAACAACAACACGATAAAACGGTTTTTAGAAAAAAAATCCTGTGTATGTCGTCGTCGTCGTCGTCGTTGTCGTCGGCCACTTTTCCGTACATGTCTTGTTAGCACGATACAGCCTCCGGAGTGCAATAAGTCAGAAATTTTATGATTGAATATTGTTAAGGACATGTCACAGATGATCCCTATTGATTTTCAGTTCACCAGAGCCAGTACCACGAGTGCTATGGTACTTGAAGTACAACATTTTGTATTTTTTTGAGAAATTTCAGTTTGTTAGCACGATACAGCCTCCGGAGTTCAAAAAGTCACCAATTTTATGATTGAATATTATTCAGGGCATCTCACTGATGAACCCTATTGATTTTCATCTCACCGGAGCCAATACAACAGGTGCTACAGTAGTTTAAGTACGATATTTTTGTCATTTTTGGAGAAGTTTCAGTTTGTTAGCACGATAAAGCCTCCGGAGTACATACAAGTGACCAATTTTATGATTGGATATTATTCAGAGCGTCTCAAAGATGAACTCTATTGATATTCAACTCAGTAAAGCCAGTACAACGGGTGCTATGGTACTTGAAGTACCAAATTTTCGTCATTTTTGGAGAATTCTCAGTTTGTCACCACGATACAGCCTCCAGAGAGTATACGATTGACCAATTTTATGATGGAATATTGTTCAAGGTGTCTCACAGATGTACTCTATTGATTTTCAGTTGACTAGAGCGAGTACAGGGGGTCCTATAAATCCAGATATACTGAATTTTTGGTTATTTTTGGAGAAATTTCGGTTTGTTCGCACGATACATCCACCGAAGTGTATACAAGTAACAATTTTATGATACTGTAATGTTTTTCTTATTTATTAAAAGTTTTTATTACGGGTGGGATAAATTTCAAACACTCGGTATGGCTACTTACTAATTTATTTAAACACTAACTCACTAATCACTAACACTTAATTTATATATACAGTATATTCACTTAGACTAATTTATATAAACAGTTCACTAATTTATATTCACTAATTTATTTGTTTTTCTCACGATGTCAAATTATCAACTAACTAACTCTTCCTGATCAGTCCCCTTATATATTAAAGCCATTTTTACTAGTAAATTCCGGACTGCGGCTTACACACACAATTAACTTTTCTGGCCTTTTATAGATAACTCTGGTCACAAAAACCAGTTCTAGATAAGATAGTCTCAATCGTAAACAGTTTTTTATAACTGCGTATCCGCCATAATTTTAACTATTATACCTGGCTTAGACAGGGTCGGTTTTAGAGACTATCCCAGTGTACTGTTTCGTAACATTACCCCCTCCTTAAATGGAAGTCCCTCCTGGAACATTTGTGTAGCCGAGACTGGATGTTTGAATCGGCAACTGGCCCCATTTCTACACTTTCCGATCTTAAGGAAATAGCAGGGCACCGTCTTTATCGGATACTGATAACGGGGGTTGTAGCTGCAAATTAATATCTGGACACCGGTATCTTGAAAGATAATCTCTACCATGTTCCTGATGATTCGCCAATCCAACTGGTTACTCGTTATCTTAGGCATAGCCAGTTTCTTCATGTTGGATTCCAACACATGGTCTCGGAGGTTTCGAAGTGCTTCCCACACATCGCGGTAGGTAGATCGATCTTGGAATTCATTTTTAGTTACCACGTAGAAAACGTACCGCGAATTATGTTTCAGTTTCAGTGTCTTGCCAGGGGCTGGAATCTGGTCTTCAAGTTTTTCTAATTGCCCGAACTTCTTTCGAAAGACGGTTGCCAACCCTCGTGCGTTATTGATACGGGCGGGGATGTTGTATGCCAGTGAATAATCTTCCGGGAGAGTGAACAAATCTTGTTGTTGTTCCGAAGTGACTCCATATCTAGCTTTCCCGGTACCCCCATACGCGCCCATAAATTCATCGAAGGTGGGGTCAGACACATCTCGAATAAGTTTTACTCCTTCCTCTATGTCATGGTCTCCTTCGAATGGCGCTAGTCGGTTTTGGTGAACTACTTTTGGTTTTCCATTGGGGATCTTGCTTATGCGATATAAAACATCATTGATCCTTTTCTTGATTAAGTATGGACCTTCCCAGGATTTCTGTAACTTTGGAGAAAATCCTTTTCTCCTCGTCGGGTTGTGTAACCATACTTTGTCCCCTTCTTTAAAACCGCCTTCTGTGGCCTGCGTGTCGTACCGACTTTTCATTCTGTCGCTGGCAACTTGAAGATTTGTTCGAACTAATTCATGAATATCATCCAGCCTTCTTCTCAATTGGATCACGTAGTCTTCGCCTGCTAGATCTTCTCCAGGTCGGCAGTCAAATTCCAGGTCACAAGGAAGCCTCATTTCACGTCCAAACAGGATTTTCGCCGGTGTTTCACCCGTGGACTCATTGACAGCAGATCGATAAGCCAATGCGAATAGGGAAAGATACTGGTCCCAATCTCTCTGATGGCTGGATACTACTTTGGACAGGTATTTTCCAATAGTCCTGTTCATTCTCTCGATCATTCCATCTGACTATGGATGTAAAGCTGTTGTCCTGGTCTTCTTCATTCCCAGCTTCTCGCAAATCTCCTGGAATAGATGGCTTTCAAAATTTCTTCCCTGGTCACTGTGGACTTCCAAGGGTACTTCATATCGGCTGATAAATTCCTTCACCAATACGTCCGCGACAGTTGTGGCCTCTTGGTTCGGGATAGCGTAAATTTCCACTCACTTTGTGAAATAATCCATTACAACCAGTATGTACTTGCTACCATTTTCTGTCGTCGGAAGTGGTCCAGCGATATCTAAAGCAATCCTTTCGAAAGGGCTTCCAACATTGTACTGTTTCATGGGTGCCTTTCTCTTGCGATGTAGTCCATTATTCGTAGCACAAGTCGTTCATTTCCTACACCAGTCCTTCACATCGTCGGAGCTGTTCATCCAAAAAAACCTTTCACGGACTCGCTGAAGGGTTTTCTTCACTCCCAGATGACCTCCCGATGGACTGTCGTGTAACTTCTTCAGTACCTCAGCTACTCTCGCTCTCGGGATAACTATCTGTCTTCTCTTCTCGGAACCATCATCGTTCCCAAGGATTCTTTTCAACAGCCCTCCTTCCAGGACAAGGGAGTCCCACTGAGCCCAATACGCCTTGAGTTTCGGTGAAAATCTTGACACTTCTTGCCAGGTAGGTCGCCGGTTTTCTTTCTTCCATTGCCGGATCATCTTCAGGTGAGGATCATTCTCCTGATCTTCTCTGATCCTGGTGGGTGACCATTCCTCGTTGACTACAGTAGTTCTTGAAACTGCAGCTTCCCTAGATTCCACCTTGTTGCAGTGGGAGCAGTCTGTTGGGCACGGCCGTCAGGACAGGGAGTCGGCATTTTGGTGACTCACACCAGCTCGATGTTCGATGTTGAAATCATACTCTTGAAGTCGTTCAATCCATCTAGCGATCTGGCCCTCGGGATTCTTGAATTGCATCAACCACTTGAGTGCTGCATGATCAGTCCGGATTAAAAACTTCCTACCATAGAGATACTGGTAAAAGTGTTCCACGGACTCCACTACCGCCAAAAGTTCTCTTCTTGTGACGCAGTAGTTTCGTTCTGGTTTGGAGAGGACTTTACTAAAATATCCCAGCACTCTTTCTTGCCCTCCTTGGATCTGAGAGAGCACTCCACCAATTCCTACGTTGCTTGCGTCAGTGTCCAGAATAAAGTCTCCCTCCGGTAAAGGGTATCCTAATATCGGCGCCGTGGTTAAATGCCTCTTCAAGGTATCAAAAGCCGTTTGACAATCTTCGTCCCATTGGAAAGCTCTTGCTTCTTCTGTAAGTGGAGTAAGAGGCTTAGCAATGTCTTCAAACTTCCTGATAAATCTTCTATAATATGTGCAAAGTCCAAGGAAACTCCTGATTTGATGTTTGTCGGTTGGTTGCGGCCATTGCTGAATGGAAGCGATTTTCTCTGGATCCACCGCCACTCCTTCATTGCTCACTATATGACCTAGATAGTTGACTCAGTTTTGAAACAGCTGACATTTCTTCGGGTTTAACATAAGCTGGGCAGTTTGGAGTCGTTTGAATACGTCTTCCAAATTCTTCAGATGTTCGTCAAATGTCTTCCCCAGTACTACAATATCGTCCAAATAGACCAGGCATGTCTTCCAAGACAACCCTCTCAAGACATTTTCCATGAGTCTTTCAAATGTCGCAGGCACATTACAGAGCCCGAATGGCATGACGTTGAATTGCCATAATCCAGATCCGGTGGTAAAAGTAGTCTTCTCTTTGTCTTCTGGGTTCATTTCCACTTGCCAATAACCAGATTTCAGGTCCAAGGTGGAAAACAGTTTGCTGCCGGCCAAGGTGTCTAGCGTATCGTCAATACGAGGCAGAGGATAGCTGTCTTTCTTCGTCACGTTGTTAAGCTGGCGATAATCCACGCAGAATCTCGTAGTTCCATCCTTTTTCTTGACGAGCACTACTGGAGACACCCATGGACTAGTAGATGGTTCTATTACTTTTTCTTCTGCCATCTCTCGAATTATTCTTTCAGCTTCCTCTCTCTTCGCTCGTGGAAGTCGTCGAGCTGATTGTCTAATTGGCTTAGCATTACCAGTATCGATTTTCTGTTTGACGGATGATGTTCTGCCAGTCTTTCCTCCTTTTGGTACGAATAAGTCTCGATACTGCAAGAGAAATTCTCTCATTCTCTTTTTCTCAGCTCGATCCAATGATTGACCAGCTACTGATTACATCTGTTCGAATCTGGCATTAAAATTGTCAGTGGTCGTTGTCTGACGAACTATAGACGTCACTGGTACGCAGGATCCAATCTTGGTTTCCTTCTTGATGGTAATTGGGTAATCGTTCACGTTTATCAATCGTACAGGGATCTCCTTCGCCGACGTAACCAATCCTTTCCCAATTAGTACTCCTTTGCCAACCTCCTCGTCGTGGTTCATTGGTTCCATCATAACCGGTGTACCTTCCTCCATGATTCCCTGTAGCCGTGCTACTATCATGGTTTCGCTTCGTGCAGGTAGAACGGTATCTTCCTGTACAGCTGCCAACACCGCGCTGCCTTCATATGGATGCAGCAATACCTCCTCGGAACCCACTCTAATGGTTCTGTTTCTAAAGTCTAATTGGAATCCATGTACATTCATTACGTCCATTCCCAGAATCACGTCTACTTCAATGTCAGCTACGATTACCGTATGCGTGAACTTTTCTGCGCTAATTCCCAATTGGATTTGTGTCTCACCGTGAAGGTTGGCGCTCTCACCTGTGGCGGTCCGCAGTCGCAGTCTCGTTGGTAAAAGCTTCTTCTTGGAGTTTATTAGTTCTGGTCGTATAATGGTTCTAGTTGCTCCAGTGTCAACCAGCAGAGCATATTTCTTGCCATTTACTTCGCCATCCACATATACACTGTCGTTGCGACATCTGAGAGAAGCTATCAGTATGAGAGGGTCTTTGGAACGATCATGGGTCGGTGCTGCCCCCTCGTAGCCGACCCGTTCTAGTTTTCCTGTGACTGGGGTTCTTGGTTTGCAGGAGTCTTGGGGCGCTTACATGAACTACGTACATGCCCTAGCTCGCCACAATTCCAGCATCTGATCTTTCTCGGTTTCTTGTCCATCATATTTTTCAATAAACTGACAAACTGGTCAAATCTGTCTTCGTCACCTTCTTCTTGGATGGTCCTGATTTTGTTATATCCTGAAGCCTTCGTTGCTGCTTCGTATTCAAGGGCAGCTGTCAATGCGTCGACTAATGTTTTCGGATGGGCTAAACGAAGCGTCCTCTGCATATCGGGGTCACGTAAGCCATCAATAAAAGCCTGTATGCCCAGACATTCCATCATGTTCTCTGGTGCTGACGGATAAGCAAATCGAACTAGTCGGGCAATGTCCACTTCATATTCTTGAAGGGATTCATCACGTTTCTGCCTTCGGTTCTTCAGCTGGGATTGGTACAAATGTTCTAGATGTTCATGACCATAACGCATGTCCAACCTCTTCTTCAGCTGCTCGAAGTCATCCGTTTCTTCCAAAGGTATCGTCTGGAGTACATCTAAGGCGTCTCCGCGAAGCGCGATGGTTAAGTTTACTGCCTTCTCTCAATCGGACCAATTATTCACTCTAGCGGCTGCCTCAAATTGTTTCACATAATTGGTCCACGACTTTTTTCCATCGAACGTTGGGGCCTTGACTCGGATAAAACTGCCAATGTCTTCAAACTTAGATACTGTTTCCGGCTTGCAAGGTTTCGTTTGATCGGTCTTCTTTTCTTCCTCTGGCGTGCTTCGCGTTCTTGAATCGGCAATCTTTTCCTCCAACTCCTTGATTTTCTCGTCTATCGTTGTAATCTTATTCTCGATTTTCTCGTCCATCGTTGACATTTTATTCTCGATTTCAGTTTTTAGAGACGAAATTTCATTTTCAACGTCAGCGGCAATGTCGTTTTTCATTAATAAGATATCGGCGGATATATCGTTCTTCAAAGTAGAAATCTTCTCGTCCATATTAACAGAAATGTCGATCTTCATAGCAGAAATATCGTTCTTTATAGCCGAAATATCGCTTTTCACATTCGTAGAAATCTTCTCTTCCATGCCAGAAATATCGTTCTTCATAGCAGAAATATCGTTCTTTACATTAGTTGAGATCTTCTTTTCCATGGCAGAAATATCGTTTTTCACATTCGTTGAAATCTTCTCTTGCATGGCAGAAATCTTCTCGTCCATGTTAAAAGAAATTGACGAGATTAAGGTGGAAGCCTCGTCATTAAATAAAACTGTTTCTGGATCAAAGCCGTCATTTTCCAGTGCCACTTTAAGTCTTTCTACTAATTCACTTTTCTTACCGGACGTTTCCAACTCACGATCTTCCAATTCCACTCGTAATTCCGCCACTTTCAGGTCCCTTAATCTCTTGGCCATTTTTACGTAGATATTTATTTATATTACCCCACACCTGACACCAATGTAATGTTTTTCTTATTTATTAAAAGTTTTTATTACGGGTGGGATAAATTTCAAACACTCGGTATGGCTACTTACTAATTTATTTAAACACTAACTCACTAATCACTAACACTTAATTTATATATACAGTAGGTATATTCACTTAGACTAATTTATATAAACAGTTCACTAATTTATATTCACTAATTTATTTGTTTATCTCACGATGTCAAATTATCAGTAGTAATACCACAAGTGATTGAATTTTCGCGATAAGTCTGTCGATTCATTTTTAAACGAAACTGAATTGTTTCGAGAAAACACCACGAGTCCGCAGGACGAGTGTTGTTTTCTCGAATCAATTCAGTTGAGATCATAAATGAAAGACAGACTTATGAGATAAATTCAATCACGAGTGGAATTTTATTAGACTATTTCACAAACAGGCGTTGCTTCATCTAATAGGTATTTTCGTTCATCGCAAAATCTGGTAAATTGCTTCCAAATGTACTCCTTCGATTTCCTCGTATTTTTCGGTACATTTTCATCGATTTTTTTGTTGATTGATTCGATAGAATTCATCCCAAATCTACTCATTTTTGAATGCGTGCACAGCGTAATCACTTATATTTGACGTTTAACTGTCACATGCACTGTAAACAAATCTGAAAACACCGAACTTGATAGGCCAATCAGAGTCAAGAGTCAAGTTTGGTATTATCGGTAAGCCGAACTTGAGTAGAGCTTCTGATTGGTTCATTTCGTAGGTGAGTGAAATAGTCAACTAACTAACTCTTCCTGATCAGTCCCCTTATATATTAAAGCCATTTTTACTAGTAAATTCCGGACTGCGGCTTACACACACAATTAACTTTTCTGGCCTTTTCTAGATAACTCTGGTCACAAAAACCAGTTCTAGATAAGATAGTCTCAATCGTAAACAGTTTTTTATAACTGCGTAACTAAATGTAACTAAATTATTTTTAATAATGAAGAAACGTTTCTCAATGTTAAACAATTGCTTAATAATAGGTTCTAAATTTAAATAATGTATAAATGTATGTTTACTATAAATAAGACGTGCGTCTCCTAATTGTATTGGTAATAAAGGGTTATTTATAGTCGTCGACTCTATATCTCTTATAGTACTACTCGTGTATATTACTGGTATTGCCAGAAGTATCAGGAATGTTGTTTTCATCTGTTCCATTTTCCTGAAACAGTTGTTTTTTGTTAGTTTTTGGTTTTCTGGCACTTGCTTTATGATATACATTTTTATCTGTTATTAATTTAATTTTTGTTTGAGCTAGTACTTTACGTTTTTCGAATTTAGGAAGTTTTTTATTTCTGGTTTTTGTACGAATGTAAGCTACTATTTCGTTTTTATAGTCAAGGGGATCTGTGCGCACTTCGTTTCTTTTACTAATAATTTTTTCTTTAGTTGTCTTGTTAGTTTCTTTTATATTTTCGTAAAGTCGTTTGGCCGCTTGTTTGTGAGTTTGTACGTAATCTGAAATTATTACATGATCATTAAGGTCGAAAGGGTTGGTCTCGTTTATATGTCCTTTTATTACTTCGAATGGTGTATGTTTAGTAACACTATGGATTGAGTTGTTATATCCGAGTATAGCTCGTTTTAATAATTGGTCTGAGGTGAGGTTTTCCATTTTGTTCCCTTAAACAACGCACATGTTCGATTAGGGTAGAATGAAATCTTTCGACAGGACTGTTTGAATTACTGTTTCTGGCAGTAGTATAGTGAAGTTCTATTCTGTAAAGTTCGCAAAAATTTTCAGATCTTTATTTTTAAATTCTGTACCCGAATCAGCTGTTACTTTTGCGGGTAGACCGTGGTGGGTCATATAATTAGATAGGCATACCACTATAGATATTCCGTTTACAGCTGGTAGAGGGTAAGCTTGGCCATATCGAGAAAATGTATCTATTATAGTTAAATAAGTGTTTCCTGAAATTTGAAAACAGTCAATATGAATGTGTTGAGAAGGACGTGAACAAGTTGGTGTAAGATTAAATTTTACTATAGGTGGATTTCGATCGTATTTATTTGTCTGACAAATTTCGCAGTTATTTATAAAATTTTCGATATCGTCCGACATTTTTGGCCAGTAAAATCATTTAGTAAGTGCTTCTTTCGTTTCATTTATACCACGGTGGCAAGTTTTTGTTACGTGGTAAAATTCGAATTTTTCTTTTTGAGCGTCTCTCTAGTCTGAATATCTTCTAATACGGTATTACTTTGAATTATTTTGAAGGCAGAGTTTTTAAAATATGATTGCATAGTAGTCGTGAAAGTTCTAGGTAGCTCAGGGTGTTGGAAAAAAATAGCATATTTTTTGTTTGGGGCGATATATTCTTTTACGAAATTTATTATATCAATTTGTGAAATTTTGGAAGGTAGTGTGACATACAATCTAGTATTGTCAAAAAAATTTAAAATTCTAGTTTGGGTAGATTCTATATCTCCCATTGTTATGAATATTTGATTTTTGTACGTGTTTAATATTCTTTCAGTAATGGGTATGGAAAAAATAGGATTTTCTGCCGATGTATGGTTATAGTTTCAATGTCAGAATCGGAGTCAGAGTCTTGAGATTTATCTGGTTCTATTTGTATATCTGAAATAACGTTGATTTTTTGATTTTGGCTTTAAGTCGGCTCTAAAATGTCTAGTATATCTTCCAGGTCAGGGCTACTGACTGGAAGTATTTTATCAGGATTTCTTAGGAACTTTTCTATTATTTCATCCGCGTCTCCTGCGTTATTTATTATAGATTCGTTATCGATGGCGTTTAGTTCTACACATGGATTTCTAATTAAAGCGTCTCCTGCTAAATTTGACGAACCTTTTTTATATTTAATTACATAATCAAATTCTTCTAATTTTAGTCTCCACCTTACGAGCATAGAATTTTGGTCTTTTTTGGAGAAAAGCCACTGTAAATGGTTTATGGTCAGAATATATTGTAAACTTCCGGCCGTAAAGATGTGAGCGAAAGTATTTGCAACTCCAGACTATTGCGAGAAGTTCTTTCTGAATTGTTGAATAGTTTATTTCGGCTGAATTTAGGGTTCGTGATGCATAACATATGGGATTATTATTTTGCGATAGTACTGCGGCTATTGCGTAATTGGATCTATCTGTTGTCAATTCAAATTCTTTGTCAAAATCTGGGTAAATTAAAACTGGTTCAGATGTTAATACATTTTTACATGTTTCAAAACAATCTATGAAATTTTTTGTGTGAACTACTTTTTCATTTTTCTTTAAACATTTAGTCGTAGGTTTTGTAATTTTCCCTAGATTTTTTAAGAATTTACGATAGTACCCTAATAACCCAAGAAATGATTTTATGTCTTTTTGTGTTTTTGGTATGGGAAACTTTTAATCGCTGACATTTTCTTTGGATTGGGTTTTATTCCCTCTGATGTTACAGATGTGTCCTAGGAACTCTACACTTCCTTTCGTAAGAATTCTGATTTATCCAGTTGAATTTTTAATCTTGCCTCGCGTAATTTTGTGAAAACAAGTTTTAAATTTTGAAGATGTTCTTGAAGTCCATATAGACCATAAAGACTTTATTTTGGAGGTCTTTTAAAACTTCATCCATAACGCATTGAAAAGTAGATGGTGCGTTTTTTAAGCCAAATGGCGTTCGTAAGAATTCATAATGCCCGTTGTCAACTGTGAATGCTGTTTTTGATATAGAATTTTCTTCCATTTGAATCTGATGAAAACCGGCCCAAAGGTCTATAGTTGAAAAATAATTTCATCTTCCAAGTTTATCGAGGATTGAATTGATAGTTGGTATCGGATATCGACCTGGAATTGTTTTTTCGTTCAGTTTACGATAATCGATAACTAATCGATATTTTTGTTGTCCCGATTGACCTTATTTCTTGTTCACTATCCACACTGGCATGACCATGGTGAAGTTGAGAATCGAATTATGCCTTTATCTAACAGTTCATTTGTTTGTTTATTTATTTCTTGTTTGTGTATGTAGGGGCATCTATATGACTTAGAATGTATAGGGATTTCGTCCGTTGTTTTAATTTCGTGTTTTGTCCGCGCCGTGAAGGATAATTTATCACCTGGTTTGAAAAAAATATCTGAGAATTTTCGACATAGTTTTATTATTTCAGTTTTTTCCTCCGAACTCATGTGATTGGTTCTAATTAAATCCGATATATCTATTTTTTGGTTTAATTTTTTATCGTATTTATCATTTAAGTCAAGGAAAGAATTAATATTGAATACATCATAACTGGATTTTTCGAATGATTCTACTTGAAAAGGTTCTTTAATATTTATAGAAATAGTTTTATCTGTTATGTTTTGAATTTATATAAGGGCAAATCCGTTTTCGGCATTAGTCAAAATTTGAGGTATATACAGTGGTCCTAAATTACCTTCATGTATCAATATTTCTCCGTTGAAAATAGAAACAGGTAATTTTTTTAAAATTTTGTGCTGTGCTTCTATCGAGAATGATATATTAAAATTTTCTTTTTGTCTGTATCTGATAGAGATTTCTGTATTTGTACCTATTAATTTATTGTTAATTAAATCTATATTAAAATTCATGTTTTTTTAAATCATTTAGTCCAATTATACCGTCGAAATACTCATGAAAATCAAATAAGAGAAAAGAGATATTGTAGTTTGGATTCTGAAATTCTGGAAATGCTCTAAGTATTGATTGGTATATGATGTCTTGACTGCCTAAGGGCGGCCGTACATGGACCACATATTTGCAGTTGAGGCAACTACAAAATTGTGGTCGCGTCAACTGCACCTCGCAGTTGACCCAGCAGCATTTTTGTGGTCGACTTGCGGTCATATGAACCGCACGTGCAGTTGAAGCGACTGCAACCTGACCACATCACAGGGGAACGTTGTTTAGTCCAATATTTTGTGGAATCATTGATTGTACTGCCAGAGTTGATATGGATTTCGAAGAAGAAGCTCTACTACTTCTTATGTTGAGGAGGAGAAGAAGAAGACGTAGGAAGGCACGATCGCTTTGGATACATCCACTTTTGGTTACGCGACGACGGGAAGGAAACTTTTATAATTTATTTGGCAAACTCAGGCAGGACGACAAAAAATTTTATAATTATTTTAGAATGTCAATTTGTTCATTTGATGAATTACTTAGAATTTTGAAATCAAAAATTGAACGTTGTGACACCAATATGAGAAAAAGTATTCCAGCTGAAGAAAGACTTGCAATTACTTTGAGGTGAGTAATTTGATAAATTCAATTATGTAATCAATAGTTAGGTAAGCCCAAAATTGTTTATTTTACTGAACTAATGAAATAATGTTGGTGGATACACATTTTATTGAGTTTTTGTTACTACAATGTTTATGTAAATACATCTTCAAACGATGAATTTGTACGTACAGAATCCATCGAATCCAACGTTGAATCATGTGGAGACATTAGCGGAGTAGTAATGGTGGTAGGAGGAAGTGTTTCATAATTATTGCGCTGAAATTGTCCGGATGTTGATGGAGGGGGAGCACCAATACTGCTAGGAGGAACTGTTTGAAAATTATAGCGTTGAAATTGACCGGAGGTAGAAGGTGTGTCTGAATTGATATCGTGATTTATTGGATGAAACTGCAACTGGTTTGTGTTGTAAAGTGGCTGGTTCGTGTGCTGGCTGTTTGGGTTTCGAATCATGTTTGTCATACTGAATTGAGTAGTACTCGGAGAGGACATTGCCCTTAATTTCTTCAGCACGCTGTTTTATTTGTGCACTGATTTGACTAACAGAATTTGGATAAATTTTTTCTATAATATTAGGTTTAATAATCGAACGTGAGCTACCGGTATCTACAAGTAATTTTAAATTAGGATTATGAATTTTAATGTACGGTAAGGCGTTATCTGAAGATATATTAACTTCTACTAAGGATTTTCTTGTTGTAGGCCCGTTTCTATAAAATTTTCTTTTTGATTTTCATCATAGTTTACATTTTCAAAATAAGATGTTTGATTTACGTCTAGATCAGGATTATTATCGTCACTATTAAAAGTATCGTAATTTTGGTAAAAATATTGTTCATTTGTGTATGGATCTGATTGATTGTATTCGTTTGTAAATACTTCTTCGGAAGTAAAATTTGGGTTTTGTGCATTATTTCTAACTGGATGATTTTGATTATAATTGTTATGATTTTGCCATCTTTGTCTTTGTGATAACATGGATGGGTTTCTAGAGGTTGTTGACATGGGTGTTGGTTTAGGAAGTTGATTCGTGGATTTTTGATTTGGTCTAAAAACGTTCTGTGGGGGTCCAAATACTTGTCTGTTTGTAGGGTATTGTCTGGGAGGCATTTGTCTAGGTTGAATATTAATAGGTTGGTTAGGGAATTGGTTAGTTGGTTTGTTATTGTCGAATACGTTATTATTCATAAAATTTGGCTGCGATGAATAATGGGGTTGTTGGTAAGTGGGTTGCATTTGATTATGAGGATATAATCTTGGTTGTGAGTACGATTGTCGATTATTATTGTTATTAAATTTAGAAGTCGTTATTCTAGTGAAGCTGGATTTTTAAGATGTAAATTATTCCTCAAGGTACCACTACAACCAGCGATAAAGGTGCTAAGTGCAGTTTTATCGTAATGGTTTATTCGGCAAATTCTTTCTGCATTATTAAGGTTAGGATTATTACTAATTTTTTGTACAATACTACTTCTTAACAATTGTATTCTGCTACCAAAGTTTATCAGTTGTTCGTTCCTAAATGGTCTCATTCTTGTTAGTTCCTGTACTAAACAATCAATATTTCTACGATCCGCAAAACACTGTATAAGGGCCTCTTTCAATTTAGGGCAACCTATTAACTCAGCACGATTACCTACTAATATGTCAGCTTTATCTATAAGTTTTTATTGAATTGATTGAAAAATGTGTTTAGATAATTGTGCATCATTAAATTGTCTATAATCATTAATAAGGTCTTCGCATCTTATCAAAAATTTATTCAATGTATTGCTATTGCCGTCATAAGGTTTAATGTTATCAATTCTAGATTTTAAAAGATCCCAGTTCATTTCTGGCATGTTTCGTGTAATTTCGATTTATTATTGTTAAATTACTTGTAACTTGATTATCTATATTATTTTCGTTATTTATTTCTATATTTATAATTCCGTTAATTCTTTCATCTATGTCACTCATTAAATTACTAAAATTAATTAAAAGCTAATGTCTGCGATAGACTATTGTTCGATATGAACAGAACTTAACTATATTTGCCAAAATCCTTATAAATAGGGGTTTGAAAAGGTAAAAGAGGAAAAGGCACTTACAGATTGTTCGTCAAATCGATCGCTCTGCTCTCCTGTTCCTTTTTTCGTGATTCCCTGCTCTCGTTGTCATTAAGTCCAAAAGTTTTGAGTTCGGTTATACGCATTTAAGGTGTAGAAACTCCAAGGTCCCGAATTTCACTCCCGACACAATGCGAAAATATTTTTTTACTTATTCGAAGCCCGTGCGTATGCTACTGAATGTGCCAATTATATATTAAAACTTCGAACTTGGGTTTTTAAAAACAATTTTACAACTATATTTAGAACTTTATTATACAATGGTTGAACAGAGAATGAAATTTTAGATGATACAAAGTTTTTATAATCTTCCTCTGTTTTACAAAGAGTCATCGTTTTATTTATATGGTGTCAGCTATTTCTTCTTATGTAATTTGCGTTAGGAGTCACAATTATACTTTCAATTTTTTTCTTTTTCTTTTAAAAGATTGCCATTCTTCCCGTTTATCAGAATGAACTATATCACTCATACAAACTTTGAATTCTTGGGAATCTCTTCGGCCTTTATGATCTAAAAGCTTTCGTAGCGGCTTTTCTAATTATTTTATTGTAGTTCCAAATACTACTTGGCTCTCAACAGTTAGTTTATTAAGAATCTTCCACACCTCCTTACACATTTCCGGTTGATTCAGGCCATATCCAAACACTGCTTTGTATCTATTTGTTCACCAGCAGTCATAAGTGTATTTATTGTGACAACCTGTAACCTTTCACCATGCCTTAAGGTTCTGCCTTTTAATGTTTCAGAAATCCTATCCGATGGTCTAGGTAGATTGAGATTGGTAATGTCTTCTACTTCGGAATTATATACGCTCGTAACGAAGGCTATTCTATTAGTTTCGTTAGGTAACTCTAACATGTTCTTTTATATTTTTTTAGTATGCACATACACTTCGTTAGACCAATTATCTGCGATCAGATTGAATAGCTCTTCTTCCTGTAATTCACTTCCGAGCTTCTCCTTGATTAAACTGATTTTCAGTTTTTCATATTCAATTTTTCCTGTTTGAGTAGCTTTATCAAGCATTTTACTTCTCTTTTGAACCTCTTTCTTTACCGATGTTTTTTTGTCTTTATTGTAAACAAGTCGTCGGCTGTGTAACTCAGGTTCTTAACTTAGAACGTGTTTCTCTAATTCTTTGCAAGTTTACTTCCTTTTCAATCTTCCTTACGAGATCTTCCACTTTTACTCCATTCCAAACTGAAGAATCATCTTCTTCTACTCGTTTTCTTTTAACTTTATTCTCACTCACTGAAGTATACCCAATTTCTCCTAGAGACCTGGATCTGTTTTTTCGGCGACCTTTGTTTGTCATTATTATCCCCATCCTTCCCCAAAAAATTTGATTCGTAACTATCCATTTTGTTCCCACGCATAGCTATGGGCATAAAGAGTCCATTCCGGCAGAGCCCCGCTTGCCGGAATAAGGCACTTATACTAGATAGTTTGCCCGGTATCCCTAGGCTCCATTTGCAGGTATCACTTGACCCTGATACCCTCGCCAGCCGGGTCGCATTACACTGGACGACTAGGGGCTATGTGCTATATTATACTTATTACTTGATAATTATAGTCTTTCACTGGTTGGACATGTTAGAGATTTTACGTCACCACATAGGTTAAACATTCATACAAAAGTATGGAATTATTAATAGGATGAATAATAGGCATAATACTTTATCACATATTTTTCTTTCTTTCCTGTTTATGTTTACATTTACACTTACTATAATCTGATTTCAAAAATGTTAATGATGTTAGTTAATAATTGAATTGAATTATATGTTCGAGTTTATTTAATATATTTATTATTGAAATAAGGCTTGCAGAACCTGCTTTGATCAATTCCAGATATAAGTCAAAATGTGTGGTTTTATTAATAGGACAATTTAGAAACATGTGTTGTATGTTACCTAATTGACCACATTCGCAATAAGGATTATCTGATTTCCCAATTCTGTGTAAGTGTTCTGGTGTGAGACAATGTCTTTTATTTATGCTAGAAAAATATTTAGACCAAGGTTCCATCTGAAACTTATCTTGACATTGTATATACCATTTGCCATTTGTTGCAAAATTATTTTTCCAATCATTAGTATATTGTTTTTATATTGTTTTTTTTAAAAAAAGGTATAATGTCATATTTATTCATTTTATAGTATGCTGGGATATTTAGATCTTCCCCATTTTAGGTAATTTATCAGCATCTATACCCCTTTATGACCTGAAATCCAACCGATAATATTATCATAATTATGTTGTTTAATCAAATATAATATTAATTTTTTGTTGACAGTGAAACGTGGTCGATGTTGCCAATTTTGTTTCGAGAAATTCTTTGACTAACACTTAAAGAATCTGTAAAAATCATGGCTTTTCAAAATATTTTTTTCCATAATAAGTTTTACTGCCATTTGTATTGCTATCACTTTTGCCATGCAAATTTGAGTATAATTGTGCAATCTGGTGGCAAAGTTATGATTTAGATTAGGTGCATGAATTCCGCAGCCCACCATATACCTTTCGGGATGTACTGACCCATCCGTATAAAGCCCTGTATATTCACGAAATCAGTCAGAAAAGTCATTTAAAAACTGTTAATTATCATATGTAACTCCTTTCGTATAGCTTGCCTTTATTACATTAATATTATTGATTGATCTATAATTTCTACCTGATAGCAAGGTTTAATTTTGGATTTATATATATTTGACCTGAATGGATCTACTTCATGTTTGGCAACTATTAAATGTAGAGGATATCTAGCTTTCCAAAAACCTGTTCTTGACTTGTAATTATTATCTAATTTTGATAAAATGTTATTTAGTGGATTGTTATTTTTAGGTAAAATTTTATGGCCTGTAATTTCCTGCGGTAATCCAGAGTAGTTTCTCCAGATTCTGCAAATATTACATTACTTGGAGTAGACTTCATACATCCCGAAAACTTCAAGGCATTAATTTTTATTTTATCTAGTTCAGCTGAAACTTTTTTTGAACAGGGTTTGAACATTATGCCCGCATAACATAAATGTGGTGTAACTAGTTCTTTATATAGAGTTAATAATGTGAGTTGATGGGCGCCCCACCATGTACCCCGTAATGCTCTAATAATATTCAATACTTTTTGAACTTTATCCTTCGCTACACTTATTTGCTTTGACCAGTTGAGATTATGGCTAAACACTGCCCCTAGAATTTAGCTTCGGTTTTTATTTGGATTCTATCATTATTTATTACTAAAAGAAGTGTCTGATTTATTTTTTTCCTGTTATGAAAAATGATGGCTGAAGATTTGTTAGTGGGATTTCAAACTTATGTGCAATAAATCATTCGCTAATTTTTTTAAGACATCGATTCATTTCTAATATAACTTCTTCTAACTGTCATCCCTCCAACATAATTGCCAAATCGTCCGCAAATTGTATAATTTTGAACCTCTTGGGTATTATATGGTATACAGTATTGTATGTTAAACAATAGGGGACTTAATGAGGAACCGTGTGCTAAGCCTTTACTAGTTGCTTTTGGTCCAATAAATTGATTATTTATTTTTCTTATAGTACATATATAGACTTCTGTTATTTATTAAGTTAAAGGTAAGGTTCATATAATTGATCGGGATATTAAGTTTCCCCATGTATTCGTACAGTAAAAATATGTCTACTTTTTCATATACTGTTTTTAAACCTAGAAAACTACTACTAAATAATTTTTTGAGGAGAAAGCCTGCAGGACCCTATGTGTAAGTATACCAATAGCATTCATGCACCCTCTCTCCTTTCTAAAACCTATTTGAAAAGTAGACAATTTATTAGTACTTTCTACAATTCATTATATTCTTAGCTTTAACATACTTTCTGGTATTTTTACCCTTTTTTAATAAAAGTACCTATGATGACTTTTTCCATCCATTGTGGAGAAATCAAGCATGTTGTGAGAGCGTTATTATAATATTTTATTAAAATTTGTTGTGTACATATCGGTAATGCTAATAACATAGAGTATGTTATATTATCCTTTCCTGGGGCTTTATCAGGATTAAAATAATTTTTGAATTTACCTATAGTTTTCCACACTTTTCTAATAGGGGTGTCTCTGTTAAAAGTATCACAATATCTTCTAAATAAGCTTTTTTCTTATTTTTAAGTTTGAGTTTAGTTATAGCATTAATTTTATTATAATTAATATTTAATATTTTCATTACTTGGCAAGTTAACAAATTGTTTAATCGCATTTTTCCTATTATTAATTAGCTCTGCACATTCGTCATCCCACCAAAGGGTTGATTTGGTTCTACCTTTACCCTTTGATAAGGGAGTATACTTGTTTGCTGCTTTATTAATTATTGTTGACCAGTAATCATTGTCTATATCAGAATTTTGATTTTTACATTCTTTTTCAATATAAATAGCATAATTGTTCCAATCAGCCCTTTTATATATCCTTCTCTATTATTTTGTAGAATATAGTTTGAGTAATAAAAGAAATTTCACATATAGTGGGGAAGTGGTCACTACCTCCCGTATCATGATAAACTGACCAATTACTATTCAATGCTATATCTTGCAATATTATTTTTAAATCCATTGCTGATTGATATTGTCCAGGTAGGTTTAATCTAGTAGGGGAACCATCATTCAGTATCTCTAAATTGTTGTCTTCGAAGGTTTTAAATATGAATTTACCATTTTGATCACTCTTTCAATAACCCCAAAGTGGGTCGTGTTCATTCAAGTCACCCAAGGTAATGTAAGGTTTGGATATGTTATCCTGAAGGATATATGGAGATATATATATATATATATATATATATATATATATAATAAGCAACGAATAGATTAGTGGGTATTGCACGCAAATAGAAGAAGGGGCTACTGAAAAGGGTGGTAACCACAGACATGCATGTTTCTGGCTCATTAGCCGTCATCGGTTCGGTACAACCAAGAAAAGATGTGAAACATGGGAGCAAAGGTGTTGAATGAAACATGAGAAAATATAACAGAATTTAGCAGGATAGTCAAACACAACATTTGTGTCAGTAATATTAGAAGATCTCGAATATTCGAGACAACAACCAACATAGACACAAATGTTGTGTTTGACTATCCTCCTGAATTCTGTTATATTTTCTCATGTTTCATTCAACACCTTTGCTCCCATGTTTCACATCTTTTCTTGGTTGTACCGTACCGATGACGGCTAATGAGCCAGAAACATGCATGTCTGCGGTTACCACTCTTTTCAGTAGCCCCTTCTTCTATTTGCTTCTATTCGTTGCTTATTGTTCATATGTCACGCACTATTCGTACATCTTATATATATATATATATATATATATATATACATATATATAAATCAAAATTCTTAATAGGGTCTTCAGCCAAAGGAGAAATAAAAAGTGGACTATTTATTCTGTTCAAGCATTCGAGACTTTATTGATTCTTCATCAGGAACTCTATAATAAATTGTTGAATGTAAATATAAAAAACAAGACTTGAAAATTATTACTTACGAAAGTGATGTTAAATATGTTTGATGCGAATAAAATGTACATAACTGACGCTATTTTTAAGAAATCATCACAACACGTGATAAATCCATTATATTGATAAACAAATACAATGATTAAAATTAATATTAAAAGGAAAATATAAAACTAATTCAATCACATGTTCAGGAACACGAGGAATTTCTTTATTGATAATTTGACAACTGACAACTGACACAACCACAGAATTAAAATTCTGTCAACAAAATTCAGTGATGCCAATATGTATTGAAACATGAGTGAAAGAGGGAAAGGTGTAACAACTGAAATTTATTGTGAAATATTAAAGTTAGAGTTTGTAATATGAGATGGAAGACTAAGAAGGTAAGAGTAAATAATGCTAAGGTTGTCAATATCAGTTCTGGAATTCATAGCTTTAGGTTCTAGCACAATTTCATGTTTCATTCAACACCTTTGCTCCCATGTTTCACATCTTTTCTTGGTTGTACCGTACCGAGGACGGCTAATGAGCCAGAAACATGCATGTCTGCGGTTACCACTAATCTCTTCGTTGCTTATTGTTCATATGTCACGCACTATTCGTACATCTTGTTATTATTTCATTAATCTGGGTTGGAAGTTTCAGACGGGAGTGTTATATGCGCCTCCGTGTCTATGTTGGTTGTTGTCTCGAATATTCGAGATCTTCTAATATTACTGACACAAATGTTGTGTTTGACTATCCTGCTTAATTCTGTTATATTTTCTCATGCTTCATTCAACACCTTTGCTCTCATGCTTCATTCAACACCTTTGCTCCCATGTTTCACATCTTTTCTTGGTTGTACCGTACCGAGGACGGCTATAATGAGCCAGAAACATGCATGTCTGCGGTTACCACTCTTTTCAGTAGTCCCTTCTTCTATTTGCGTGCAATACCCACTAATCTCTTCGTTGCTTATTGTTCATATGTCACGCACTATTCGTACATCTTGTTGTTATTTCATTAATCTGAGTTGGAAGTTTCAGACGGGAGTGTTATATGCGCCTCCGTGTCTATGTTGGTTGTTATCTCAAATATTCGAGATCTTCTAATATTACTGACACAAATGTTGTGTTTGACTATCCTGCTGAATTCTGTTATATTTTCTCATGTTTCATTCAACGTCTTTGCTCCCATGTTTCGCAACTTTTCTTGGTTGAACCCTACCGAGGACGGCTAATGAGCCAGAAAGATGCATGTCTGCGGTTACCATTCTTTGCAGTAGCCCCTTCTTCTATTTGCGTGCAATACCCACTAATCTCTTCGTTGCTTATTATATATATATATATATATATATATATATATATGTACATATATATATATATATATATAAAGTATGTTCAATTTTAAAAGAATCTATCCTAATAACCAATACCTGCATGCTACTGTTAAAACTACCTCTGATTTGAACTCACCGATAATCTAATTTATTTCTGACTAGAGTTGAAATACCTCCATATCCGTCATCCCTATAATTTCTAACTGTATGATAATTGTTTATGTGTATGAAATCTATATTAGGTAACCATGTTTCGTTTAAAATTGGAATATGAGGATTAGTTTCATGAATAAGAAATTTTAAATTATCTAAATTAGTTTTCAAACTATGAATATTCCACTGTATCATTTTGAATAATTGAAAATTAGTCTTATTCTGATGTAATTTATTTTGTGGTTTATTAGACATTAAGTGCATTTTCCTTATTCTTTTGGACTGACCAGTCTTGTAATAAATTGTTTTATATGCTCAATGTCATTATTGTTTAAACTAAAAACCATATTCATAAGATCATTTAGCATCTGGGGTTTACTCGGCTCTACTCCTTGAGGAGTCACTGAAGATGTTTCCCCTATACTTTGTACTGAAGGTGAAATAAACTAGGTTCCTGTAGGAGAAACTGTCTCTCTGCCATCTGGGGAGATAAGTTGAGTATTATGAGCTTTTCTATCGTATGTATTATTATTGATTAACCGTCTTTTTTTTAACAATTTGAGTGTACGTATTATTAGGAGTGTTGTTCTGTACGTACACTGCCCGTCTAGAATTAATAGAAATAGAATTATTTGTATTTTTGCCCTATGCATGAGAG
This sequence comes from Galeruca laticollis, assembly GCA_963921935.1. Lineage (NCBI taxonomy): Eukaryota > Metazoa > Arthropoda > Insecta > Coleoptera > Chrysomelidae > Galeruca > Galeruca laticollis. The sequence goes on along the minus strand of OY998180.1, from coordinate 9,618,104 downwards.
TAAGAAAGTCATCCGAGTGTGGGATGTATTCCCTGTTTTGCTTATTTTTAGGAAATTTTTCAGATGCCTCATAGAAGTACAAATTATCTAAATCCTTAATATATTTTTGCCTAGTATATTCTGGACAATCTTTACTAGTACTTGAGTGATCGATACTACAACAATGGATACATTTTATTATACAAAAATCATTGCCAACCTCTTTATGTACATTACCTCATTTGAGACATTTATTTTTACATAGTTTTTTAATATACCCAAAATTCAGACATTGTAGGACTGGCATGACATATGGGAGAACCCTATGTTCAATGCCATAAACTAGGATGCTTTGGGAAGCAGAGTAAGGGAATTTGATGGTACTAGTTGCGATTAATTCCTCTCCAGTGCTCTCGGAAGCCTCTAAATTTATATCGCTATTAATTCTCATTTGTTTTTTCGTTTCCTGCAATATCTTTTTGCTTCTAAAATTTTACTATTGGTGTTTGTTTGTGGGAATTCCTTTAGCATACTGTCATCGAAACTTTTATCAATATATTTTACTATACTGTTTTAAATGAAATTTACTGTTTCTAGATAATTCCACAATATATTTAAGAAATTGTTAAAAATTCCAAGAAATTTTAACATTTTTTTAAATATATTGTGGAATTATTTAGAAACTGTAAGTTTCATTTAAAACAGTAAGTTTCATTTAAAACAGTAATATGAGTAGATTCCACGAAGTAAGGGTCGAGACAGTTAATTTTATTTTACCATACCTTTACAAGTGACATTTTTAAACGGAATGAAAAGCTAAAATTTTTTTCGCCGTGGGGAGTTTTTTTTGCATAAATTATTAACAGATTTACTGTCTTTATAATCCGCACGTATTCTATTCATGCCCACTTATCGTTTTCAGAAAAAATTCAATTCCAAAATAGAGATTTGTGGAGTGTATCAGAATGATCTTAATATATCTGTACTTTGTGTAAGCCTCCTAAAATACAAGCGACAACAAAAGACTGGGAACATATTTTCTTGCAGATTCAGGGTGATGTTATTGTATGAGGTGATTTAAACTGTCTACACAGTCGTTGGGGATCTACACTCGATAATACACAATGTAACAGATTAATAGAAGCTATAGATGAAACAAATTTAATTATTTTAAATGATGGCAATCCAACAAAAGTTGGTAGGCCTAACGAACGACATTCGCCAATATACCTTATCCTAATTTCACCTAGTTTAATGAGTTACTCAGGATGGAATATAATAGATGATACATTAGGATCTGATCATTTTCCTATACACATCTCTATATCCCGATAATATATCCCTTCTCCTGTATTACCATCAAGAAAATGGATAGAGTCTTTTGCCGATTGGGAGATTTTTCAGGACTGCATAGTAAACGACCTCCTAATTAACGATATAAACTCATTAGAGTCCTTACTTGAAATAATAAATAAAGCAGCATCCAATTCTATGAAATCTCGTACTGGCGGATCTAAAAAAGTGTCAAACCCCCTTTGATGGGATAATGATTGTGTTCAAATTATAAATAAACGGAAAATCGCTTATAAAATGTACAAAAACACTGCAAAATTATCTACAATTCAAAAATGTTTGAAAAAATGTGTTAGCAGTTTAAACAAAAACAAGCTGATCGCAAAAATTTGGGCATTTGTTAAAAAAATATCAAACAAAAATTCTAAGATGAAATAACAACCAATATCTGAAAGCCTTATAAATCAAATTTTTGACATTTCCCCAAGTTTTGTTCCAAATATAATAGAAGAACCAACAGAAAACCCCTGCAATCATCATGTCGACAAACAATTTGATATCATAGAACTGGAAACTGCAATCAAATCCACAAGATGTACAGCTCCTGGTAACGATAATATAACATAGTATGATATTAGAAATATGCCATTACCTGCGAAAACAATTTTACTACAAATAAATAACGATTGGTGGGTAAAAGGTAAGTACAACAACTGAAACAAGTAACTATTTGTCTAATCTTGAAACCACAAAAAGACAGAAATTTATTTACATCTTACCGACCTATATCCCTCATGTCCTGTATAACGAAAACTTTTGAAAGGATTATTAAAGCAAGGCTGGAATGGAACTTGGAACGAAATTCAACTTTACCCTGCGCACAGTATGGATTTAGAAGGGGCTACGGCACATTAGATGCAATAACTCATTCAGTAAATGATATTCAAATTTCATTCTCTAAAAACAGATATTTAGTTTGCTTATTTCTTGATATAAAAGGTGCTTAAGATTGTGTGGATATCAATTTACTAAAAAACAAAATAGTAGAGGTTGGTTTTAGTGAAAGGACTGCTCAGAGTATATCATAATTATATTATTCGCGTACATTAAAGATCATAATAATCAATTGCACGGTCCCAGAATTGTTTATCGTGGATTAATTGCCTCAGGGATCTCTATTGAGTCCTTTATTAGTTAATATATATTCTGCCGATTACATACACGTTTTTCTAATACAATACGATATGCATTCAGTATGCAGATGATATTTGTATATACTCCATCCAGCATACATACGCTGATTGTCTTAAGATCTTGGAAAATATTGTGGAAACTGTAGTTAAATGGACTGAAGAAACTTGTATGACTCTCTCAACTGAAAAATGCCCAATTATGTTTTTTACTAGACATAGACTTCGCACACCGGAGAGCCTAGTTCTGTGTGGGCGAGCGCTGTCGGTAGTAAACGAGTATAAATACTTGGCTATTATACCAGATACTAAATTATTATGGTTCAAACATATCATATATATGAAAAACAAATGTGAAAAGGGGTATAATCTCTTAAAATATGTCACAAACCTCAGATGGGGCGCAGCCCCTGCTATTGCTATAGCGTTTTACAGGTCTTACGTCAGATCAATTATAGTTTATGGATGTTCTTTATATGGATCAAGTAGTAATTCGAACTTACTGAAAATAGATCGTATTCAATATAAATGCCTTAGAACCCGCGTCGGCGCAATGAAATCGACACCAGTGAAAATGCATTATTGACAGAATGTAACGAACCACCTCTATTTTTACGACGTCAATTATTGTCTCAAAAATATTTAATTAAACTTAAAATCTTCAGGTCTGACATGATAAATAGTATTTGAAGAGAAGATCTTACAAATCGATATTGGAGAGTTAAAAACACACATCCACTTGCGGAAGTCTTCATTCAGGTCAAGGAGTTCAATAAAATATACAGAACCAACAGAACATTCCTTAGCAAGCTATATTTAAAGTCCACAAAGTCATAATCCCTAATTATACGGAATCTAACCGCATTAACACAATCCTGTTTAAATCCATACTAGCAGATTTTGCTGACAAGACAATAATGTAACTGATGGATCTAAGACGAGTGATAGAGTTGGATGTGCTGTGTACATTCACAACACAAATCAATCGTTACGAATCAGATTACCCGATATATGTAGAATATATACAGCGGAGCTGTATGCTCTCCTGGCTGAAATCAAATAAAAAAAATGACGGTGTGATTATATTTGATTCTAGATCAGCATTGTGAGTTATAAAAGGAACTCATCTCAAAAGATTGAAATGTCCTATTTTATGTGACATTAAAACAATATTGTTGAATTTGAGTATGACATTCATTTGGGTTAAGGGACATATTGGAATATATAGTAATGAAAAATCTGATCGATTAGCAAAAGATTCGGTATTGAATGGAGTTTTTCGTAATGTGTATACTGGAAAAGATGCGATTAGCTCATAAAAAATAAAATGTATGTATCCTGGCGAAAACACTGGGAAAACGCTTCACATCTTCACAATCATCAAATAACACCTCTTTCCAAATTTATCTTATCTTACCCTCCCCTCCAAACTATATTTTTGATTATACAATTCCTAAATTTTATTCAACAAGTATATTTAGAATGAATAATCACATTTTCTTTGGATGCAGTAATTACATTAACAAAACAAACAGTTTACTACAGTCACTTCTTGAACAAAACTACTCCCACACCTTTAAACCTCACTCACCTTTTAAGCTCAGATAACTGTCACACTTTAGATCTACTGGTAAATTTCATCAAAGATGTAAACATTAATATTTAGGTAGACTCGTTGAAAAATGATGTGGCTAATGGACTTGCTTCCTAACCATTTTCTTTCACACTCACTCACTCACTCACTTCTATTCATGCCTTTTTATGATTTTTTTAAAATATCCAATTTTAACTGAAAATTTTCTCTCGCTATAGCTAAGTAACCCCAATTACTTACATTTTTGTTATCTATCTTAGATCATCAAATGGTCCTTTATCTAAATATGTGTATTCTAGTTTAGTTTCAGTTTGACTTATATCTGAAGTTGAATCTTCTTTAGACCAATCTATCTTATCGGCAATTATTATCATTATTTTGGGAGGAAAAAGTATCCTCCATATGTATATTTTGGTCTATTTTTATTCATTTTATATAAATGTCCCCCTTTTTTAAGGGGACCACAGGTCCCCACGATTCATCACCCATGAACGCCACTTTACCTAATTCTAGCTTATTACTAAATTTTCCAACTTATTTACTAACTTAACAATAAGAAAAAGGAATTTGAAAGAAAAGTAACCAAAGTTGTTTTATTTTTTTGTAAACAATTAATTTTGTTTATCACCAGGTCGAAGTCACAAAACCGAATAAAAAGAAATCTAAGCTAAATTAAAGGTCTTTAAATCTGTTTACAGACCAGTGTTAACACATGGATGTGAATCTTGTATACTTACTAGGATACAAAAGAGCAAAATACAAGTTGCTGAAATGAAGTATCTAAGGCGAATAAGAGGAGTAACAAACAAAGATAATATACGAGGTGTGTCTATGATATAAAATTTCGGTTTTCTACTATACACCTACGTTTACATCAAAATATTAATAATTTCGATATATCAGTTTGACCGTTCTTCGAAGAGGACAACAACTACTTTCCTGCCTAGTACCACGCAGATTATTGAATTACATCCCCTTCGAAGAACTTGACGTCGATCGACCCTTTTATCGATACAGACATCTGTGGTGATTCTCAACTGTAGATAGAAGAGCATAGTACGCTGACCAGTTTCGACCTTCTTGGGTCTCTTCAAGAACGCTGTAATGCCTTCTAGTTCGGAGTCTCTAATCCAAACTGAAGAATTCAATATTCTGCGTGGTATTAGCCAGGAAAGTAGATAGTTGTTGTCGTCTTCGAAGAACGGTCATACTGATATATCGAAACTATTAATATTATTAATAGGTGTATAGTAGAAAACTGAATTTTTATATCATATAGACGTATTTTGTGGAATTTTAATTTATTTAATACCACTTTTATACGGTAGAATGATTATCTGAGGTGGTGGTTCGCAATTGGAAGTGAAGATGGCGCCAGCTGATTACATCTCGTAAGTGTGTAACCACACGAGTCAAATATAGGTTGTCGGAATCTTCAGTTTGGATTAGAGACTCCAACCTAGAAGGCATTGCGGCGCTCTTGCAGAGACCCAAGGTCAAAACCGGCCAGCATACAATGCACTTCTATTTACAATTGCGAATCACCACAGATGTCAATCGACAAAAGGGTCGATCTACATCACGTTCTTCGAAGGGCATACAATTCAATATTCTGCGTGATATTAGCCAGCAAAGTAGTTGTCCTCTTCGAAGAACGGTCAGACTGATATATCGAAATTGGTGAAATATTTTACAGCAATGTTCTTCAAACCAAATATCGCTCTCTTAGAATATAGTTAAATGATAAGATCTATGAATAAGCAAATATTGTAATTTAAATTACCAAAACAAAAGATGTGACTTACCTACTTTAACAACCAGCCTCTCCAAGGGATGATATTTTTAACAAAATGATACTGGATCGGCAAGAGGCACAGAAAAGTATGCAACCTATTCACTTATAACAGTTCTCAATTTTTTTATATGGGAACACATAAAATACGTAGCTTCTGATTAATATTTTATCTGCACATTGACAATAAATTAGGAATAATAATTAATTAATATTTTTCAAAATAAAACAGAAAATACAATTTTCAATTATTCTCTCTACAGTAATTTGTGTAAATGATTACAATAACTTGTCTAGGCCGGAATTTCTGAAATGATTAATCTTTAAGCTAAAATACTATTGCTATTCTAAACTCTTGCCTAAGACAATATAACAAATAGACTGTGTAATTTCGAAAATCCGTTGTTAAACAGGAATGCAAATAATTAAGAGTACTAAATAGTAAACGACAGTTGTTCAAAAAGTCAAAGTAGAAGAAAATGTTCAAAGGTATTTGTTGACAATATGGACACAAGAACGAACATTGCCCTAATAGAATATCGAGATCTTAAACCTCGAAACAATTATATGTTCTCTAATTTTTTGTGTTCATGATTATTTAAAGTGAAATTTACCTTCACAATTTTTTTATAGAATTGTATCAAAATATTTAGCAAAATTCATTGTCTCCAACGTAATAAAATTTAATTATTCAAATTATTGTATCATTTATAAATCGATATTTAAATAATCATATTGCTGAATTGCAGTTATTGAAATATCATTGAAAGCCATTCACTGCCATTTTTGTCATTAAATAAACGGTTTTAATAATTAGAACTAACTTTTCCGCATCTGTTAGACGCCCTGAACAATATCCTATCATAAAATTGTCACTTTGGAGGCTCTATCGTGCTAACAAATCGAAATTTCTCAAAAAATAACCAAATATGTAGTATATCTGGATTTATAGGACCCGTTGTACTCGCTGTAGTGGGCTGAAAACCAATGGGGTTCATCTGTGAGTCACCCTGAAAAATATCCAATTATAAAATTGGTCACTTGTATACACTCTGGAGGCTGTATTGCGCTAACAACCCGAAATTTCTCCAAAAATAACCAAAAACTTAGCACTTCAGGTACCATAGCACCCGTTGTACTAGCTCTAGTGAGCTAAGAAACGATAAGGTTCATCTATAAGACAATACAGTACAATATCCAATCATAAAATTGGTCATTTGTATACACTCTGGAGGCTGTATCGTGCTAAAAAAATGAAATTTCTCCAAAAATCACAAAAATGTCGTACTTCAAGTACCACAGCACCCGTTGTATTGGCTCTGGTGAGCTGAAAATCAATAATGTTCTTCTTTGAGATGTTCTGAACAACATTCAATCATAAAATTGGGGACTTGTTGCACCCTGGTAGCTGTATCGTGCTAACAAACTGAAATTTCTCCAAAAATTACAAAAATGTCGTACTGCAAGTACCACAGCACCCGTTGTACTGGCTCTGGTAAACTAAAACTCAATAGGGTTCTTCTGTGAGATATCCTGAACATAATTCAATGTTAAAATTGTTGACTTCTTACAGTCCGGAGGCTGTATTGTACTAACGAACTAAAATTTCTCCAAAAATGTCGTACTTCAAGTACCATAGCACCCGTTGTACTGGATCTAGTGAGCTGAAAATCAATAGGATTCTTCTGTGAGATGTCCTGAACAATATTCAATCATAAAATTGCGACTTATTACACTTCGGAGGCTGTATCGTGCTAACAAGACTTGTTATGAAAAGTGATAGACGACAACGACATACACACAGGTTTTTTCTTCTAAAAACCATTTTTTAGTGTTGTTCTTGCAGAAAAACGTAAAAATAACTCAAAAAAATCCTAAATTCCTACTTTTTTTGGGGTAAACCAATACTTGTCTCGCATATTAGATAGGTTGAGCGGAAAAGTAAAAATAATTTAAATATGGAAAATATAATGGGATATATGTTGTTATACATTATATCAATATTTTAAACGGTATGCTTTTAACTTTATCTTTAGAGACTCTTGATCCTGGGAACTGAATGTGTGAAGAATACATTGGTGTTGAATAATGCAAATCATAGCATTTTATATTTAACCTAATAATATCAGTAACGGTAATTTTAATTTAAATAAAAAACAATTACTTTAAATATTTATATTTGTCTATAAAATTAGCATAAAATTACAGTTTATAATTTATAACTTCTATGAAAACTTATATATATTTACAGTCATTATTTTGTTTATTCGTTGAGACTAATTGCGCTTAAAATTACAATACAATGCAAACCAAATCAATAGCAAATTGGAGTAATTCAACTTTGGTTATAAATTTACTACGTCTCATTGATAAATACTTTCTAAAAGCTATCTGTTGTCTTTTCATTATATCACATAAAAATATACAAAATATTATCCAGAAAACTATATATATAGAGAGAGAAATTTGCAATATAAATATAATACCAACAGACGTAAAAGTTTCAATCCATGTACAGAATAAGTATAAAAAAGTAACAATCATTAAACTATAAAAGGAAAATGTAATATTCCGAATTCATTTGAAACCAATTTTATATGTTACTAATAAAGCTTTAATTTAAACTTTTTGAGTAAACCAAGTTCATGATATAAATGTATGACCAATTAACGAAATACAGTATTTTTATTAGTAACATCTGCAGAACTGTTTCAAAGTCAATACAAAATAATTGATACTTTTTTATATCATTTTTTTGTTAGAAACAACGTTGATATGGTACAAAATATTAAAAAAAAAACATAGTACAAAATCACAATAACACAAATCCATAATAGATTCCAACTAATGCAATTATTTTAATCTAATTGGACACTTAGTTTTCATAAATTAAAACTTTAATTGCTATAAACATGACATGTTATATTATTGGTATCACTGTAGTTTGTATATTCTGTGCTCATATTAATATTCAATTTTTAGAGTCCTGGTCATATTTGACATTATTACTGCAGGAAAATCTAATCGCTGATTAATGATTATCAGCCCATGCTACCAGCACTAAATTTGTATAAACTTTGTAACAATTGTAACAATACAACAAAAAATCATCCAATATAAATCATGTATAAAAATATTGTCCAAAGTGAATTGAAAATTGTCGAAACTGTAAAAACAGCTACTTTCATTATTCATTACATTTCACTTTATCAGAATAATTCAAAGTTCTGGAAACATTATAAATTAAAATAACCTGAGAAATGAAAGATAGTTTTTTTGTTTATTCATTAACAATATTTTAGATTGTAGTTAGGTTAGATTAGGTGCACCAAATCACAGATCATCTTTGGTCACCTGTTATCTGATGCAAGTTTGTTGACATAATTTAGCATAAACCTTTATTGTCAATTTGATGAATTCCCAATAGTTTGAAGTATCTACTGAATAAAGTTTAAATAGGGTGGAAAGTACTCACTTTCCAACCAGTTATTCATTTATTTTACTAATGAGAGCATTTTATTATATTGGTATATAAGATATGACAGGCCATTACAAAGTCATCTCAATTTTCTCCTGAGCTTAGCAACAAAATATAAATTAAAAAGAAACTTAAGTAGTGACATGTCAAATTTTGATATTTGTGCAGTGGTGTAATTCAGGGATGACAAATGCCATTCCAGAATTGTCCAACTCAGTATTTTGTTACTAATAATTTACAATATCAATGTAATATGAAAGAAAATTTTTAAAGCACTTTAAAGTAGCTACTATTCATTATTATTCAGCACGGAGATACCTGACGAAATACACTCCAACCGACATTCTACAGTGGAAATAATCCTATATCAGACCCTATCATACAACAACGACCAACAAACTCACAACCGCAGCATCCACTTGTTCAACCAAACATTCTCTTGGAACATATCCCCTATCTCTCTCCCCTTATCTCTATCTCTCTGTCTACCTCTCTATATCTGTTTGTCTCTATATATCTGTCTGTCTCTCTATCTCCCGGTATCTCTCTATATCTCTGTCTATCTCTATATCTGCATATCTGTCTTTCTCACAAACTCTCTAAAAACAAAATTTAAAATGACTAGTTTTTCAGTAAAATTTTCAATGAAACGTTAAACCTGTTATTTTGTTAAAACATATATGCAAAGAAATAATAGGAATACTGTTTAATAGACATTTTTAACATATCCGTCCTCCATTCAGTTTTCAATAAAATTGTGAATAAATATCTTTAAACCTTTTTTTCTAAAGCATATGCAAAAAGAAATAAAAGGAATAATAATACTGAAATAACTTCTAAAACTGTTTGACCCTGTAAAAAAACTTTTAAATATGACCTACTTTTCAGCAAAATTTTTAATAAACATCTTTATTTAGTCCTGGTTATTTTTATAAAACATCTACGAAAATAGATAAAACAAAATAATATTAAATATAGCTTTTAAAAATGACTGAACCTGAAAAATATTTAAAATAAGACCTCACTATCTTTAAAAATGCTTATTTTTTATAAAACATATATGGAAATAAATAATATAAATAATAATATTTAAAATAGCTTTTTAATATATAAACACAATTTCACAATATTCATTGTGATATATTTAATGTTAGTTCTGTGTTGTATCCTGAACAAATATATAAAATAATGATTTTTCTTCATAAATAAAATTAAATATGAAAAATCAAATAAACATAATAGCATGGAAGCTATGAAGTACTGAAACAAATTGGTGAATTCTGCTAAGACAATTGGTTAGAACAAGCTCAACATATTTGTGAAATATCGTCAAATATTGAGGTCAAGGTGGGTAGTAATAAATATTGTCCCAGAGGGTTGCAAATTGTTGAATATTTTCGTTTGGTGAATTTTGTAATTGATATAAACTACTAACAAGAAAATAAACATTCATAAATAATTATAAAAGATATTAAAGGTTATTATAACACTGGTCTATTTTACTGTAAGTGAAGTTTTCCCTCTTTATTATTTTATGAGCAGAGAATAATACTACTATGGAGACTTAGAAGCCGCAACTTACCTGTAGAACAAAATAAAGTCTACCTATGAAGACATACTTAAGTTCTATGTAGTGGCATTTATTAGCATATTAGCGAAAGTTTGTTTCATTTAATTTCAATCATCCATGTTTATTGCTATAAATTTCATCTACCATGATGAAATGATATCTGACTAATGCATTCCGTGCGAATTCCAAGCACTCTCGGTGATTGCAGCTTGTTGTGACTGTGTTTGTGCACCTGGACCTCTTTGTTGTCTCATAATCTCATCTGCAGGTGCACAATGGGGTCTCGGACCAGGTTCTGGAGTATAAGTGAATGTTAATCCAGTAGCATAAATAATACCGTCATTTCTCACTAAGGAAACAGGAACTTGCGTCGGTTGACGTACCCATAACCATTCGCCACGAAATTGAGATATGTCTGGTACTACACAAAGCATGCTTTCCTGACATCTGAAATTAATAAGTCGTGTAAACAAATCTTACCCATATTCCACACAAAACAGTGGAGTGTTCTCCAAAAAGGTAGCAACTAACTATACTTCTAGCTACATATCACACCATGGCGCTTAGATTTATTGCAAAGCAAAGTTGGCTGTCCATATTAATGCAAGGTAGATGCTCCCATTTAGCATATAAAAACGGGATAGAAGTGATACAGCAACATTAACCGCATGATCCTCCCAACCAATTACAATCAAAGTTTCAAGAGAAATCTTTCATATAGCCCGATTTGTATGAAAATAATTTTAAAAGACTAAGTGTAAGGAAGTAGCAAAAATATATTGCACTCTCTTTTGTTTCAATACTAATTTTTCAAGATGTTGGATGTCTTTCTAACAATAAATATGACTTACAAAGAGAAGGAAATCACAAGACATTGTATTGTATTCATCCACGTTTTACCTTCCACTGATACAAACCTAAAGGGAAGGATTGTATTGACTTTATTGAAGTATCTCTCACTTTTACAATGGCTCGCAAGACATGTAGACAGAATACAGAGGAATTTCTTCTTCAAAAAACAAATTTGTTTGCACAAATTTAAAAAAAAGGATTTATTATTGCTAATTTTTTAATCACAGCTTGTATTTATGGTTTCTGGTATATAGTTTTATTGAAAATTGGGGGATAGAAGACATAAACCTGGCGAACTCTAGATAGAGTTTGCAATTCAAAAGAGTTTTTATGTCTATTAAGCAAGTATAAATCTGAAAACTTTCGCCTAAACATTCAAAGTAGCCAGTGTTTCAGATAATGTAACTACCAGCCTTAGACAAGCTGATGTAGGTATATGGGATTATATGTTAGAGAGTTAGTGTGGCTATTTATTCTGAGCTTTCAAGAAATTTACACAACTATCGGGTATATCAGACTCTATTTAAGAGATAATATAACAAATATAAATGAGCATAGCTTAGACTCCCTTGATTTTTTTCAGTAAGACCAAAGCATGTTTAAGATTAGAAGATCTTTTGAGACTTTCAACTTTCAGTTATTTAGTGAACAAATGACTTGATTCTACCTGTTAATATATTTTCTCTGAACAGCTTGATATAATGTGTAAATTTGGATATTTGTGTAGTTTTACGTTTATTAATATTTATGATGTTATTATTATTGTCCATTACCTGAATTCAAAATTCTCTAGCTGTGAGAAAAATAAAAATAACAACTTTTCAAACCTTTGAAAGGAACATTATTTGGTATTCCCATCAATAAAAAACAATACATTCACAACTCTATAGATCATCATCAAATTAAACATTGTGCAAAATTATTTTCCAGATATTAGATTTTAAGTTTTGTTTTCCAAGAAATTAGATCTCAACAATATCATATATTTATGTCAGAGTATATTTAAAGCTTGTTAGATATTTTTCTTTAAAAACACTATAATTGTTTATAACATTATAATCACCCATAACTACCTCTGTATTGTACTATAATCACTAATACTTAATGTGTAATTATTTAATGTTTTCAGTTACCTATACATTGTCTCAGCTTCAACGTCTCCAAACCAAACTTGCAATGATGGTGAAAAATTATCTCCTGTAAGTTCCAACATAGCAACATCACCACCACCATTTAAATGCAAACTATGTACTATAGGTACTGGTGTTACTGGAGATCTCACTGGTCCCATCCCTTCATAAAACTGGTATTCTGCTTTATCTGTAGATATAATAGTCCAACATGCTCCATCATTAATCATTTCTTTGTTGGGTTCTTTAGGACAAGGGGTAGCTTGGAATTGAATAATTCGTTCTTGTGACAGACAGAGGTACATTCTTTCTGTGTCCTTCATATAGAAAGCACATTTGTGAAGTTGCGATACTGGGTCATCAGCTTCTAATAAGGCTTGTTGTTTGTCAACCTGCAATATTTTGAAGCATTAAATTTTATAAGGCATTATCAACAATATATACACTAACTATAATGTCCATAATAACATTTATTTTAAAATGACTATCCATTATTAACAAAACTACCAAATGATCAAAAAATAGATGGAAATTAATTAATACCTTATATTTTCTATTAATGGTTAACAGTTATCAGGCATCCAATGGCAAACTCTTCCCAGAAAATTTAAATCTATGCATTACTTTAAAATTAAATTTGAATTCTGTGGACAAGGAATAAGCAAGTAGCAAAAATAGATGTGTTTACTTTCAATAAAAAGAATTTTATTTTGGAATTCTGGAATCCAATAGCAGCCACCATGATGTATCTTTCAATAATGAACAATAAGCTACTCAATATCATACTATGTAAAATCCTTTGATTTAAAAAAAATCTCTATTTTGATTACACTTATGTAGTTCAATATGGAATGAATTGAAAATAGCTGGAATGAACTAAGTAAAACTACTAACATGAAGGATTGATTTTCTACTAATTAATTTTAAATATGTACACTTCCTTTTGCAGTTACAACGTGTATATGCTACTTCTTCCGCTCTATTGCTTTTTAAAGGTCGTAACTGGACAAATTTGGTTAAATGATCTTGATATACTATTATAAACTTGTAATCGCCATCCCTGTGTGATTGCAAGTCTATCAAGTCGACTTGACATCTAGAGTTCAATTCGGAACTGACCATTGGTTTCACAACAATACCTTTTTTAGGCACACTATGTTTCATTTGACATTGTTTACACAAATTTAAATATAACATTACAACTTCATAAGTAATATTTTTGTATCTAACTTGAAATTCTTTAAGCATTCGCGTTCTTCCTCCATGGCCTGTTCCTATGAGAGTTTCAGAAAGTATTGTAAACAACTCATCATTAGTGACATAATACTGGATATTTGTTTCTCCTGGTTTTAATGGCACAATTAACTTTTCTTCATCACTAACTTTTAAAATATCAAAACATTTTAAACGTCTGTAGTCCTAAGGTGTACTACACTTACTTTTAGCAGAAATTACTTCAGAAACGATTTTAGAGTACTTTTCTTGTGAAAAATAAAAACAATTGTCTTCTCGCTTACTTCCAATTAAGGCATGTAATTTTTCAAAACACTTGTCACGATTCACTGTAGTAGCCATTTAATACAAATTATAATTTCTAATAAGAAAATTAAATTAGGTTAGACTGACGAAGACAAAGCTAACTGAAACAAGGGGCTGGAACCGTCTAAAAACTTGTAACGACCTGCAGTGTCCGAGATTCACCGGACCTCATTTGTGTTTGTCGACATATACAGGTGAAAGTCCGAATGTATAATAGAATTAAGAAATGCTCGGACTTTCACCAAGGCATTTGACATTTGTCGACATCCACCTGCGAATGTGGTAACATATACATATAAGAGAAGTATTGTAATGGAGTGATTTTCACATTTCAAGATTCGAGTGGATCTACACGTTTCATATGTTTCGGAGTCCAAAAAACTTATTTTTAAAAAATGTCGGTCTGTCAGGCTAAATTCATAAATGAGTCTGGAAAATCCCAATTTCATTGAAATCTGAATAAAAAATTTTTTTTGGGATTTTCAATACATATGGGGAACCTATGGAATCGGATCAACTTTGATGATTTATAACTAGGTTTGTATTATCGATGGGAAGATATTTTTTTATAATAGTATGAACACTCCTACTTTGATTTTCACCAACTTTAGTCTTTCCATTGCATAGACATAGTTACTACAGAGAGAGAGAGTGAGAGAGAGTGAGAGAGAGAGAGAGAGAGAGAGAAATTCATTAAAATTTTGTGTAGAATAGGATTTTGTGTAGAATAAGATTTTGTGATAATAGTTGGAATTCTTTGTTTTGAGTGGTTGCCCTGGTGTACGATTAGTTTCCTCTTCAGAGCTCCAATTATCCGAACTAACAATCATCACAATAAAGGTGAAGTACTGGCTGAAATGACTGACTTGTTTCAACAGATTGCTGGGTTTTGAGACTGCCATGAAAGTAATTCCAGAGACTGCTTGAAAAATTATAGCAATACAACAGGTTTTCTTGTTTTAAAGATGATGCAATTATCAACACTGTAAGAGCTGAGGTCCCTGACCATGATACAGATTAAGATGACAATGAGGCTGACTCTATCCGTAGTCCTACTCATGCTGAAGTATTTACAGCCCTGTAGACCGCCATTAATTGGTATGAGAAATAGTCTAAATGCAGCTCTGCTCAACTTTTATTTTTGGAGAGGTTGAGAGATCTTGCAGCAACAATGGTGCAACAAAAAATTAGAGATTATTTTGTTTAAATGTATGTACATATTATGTGTATAAATATGTAAGTAGATACAGTACATACTAGGGCTTTAATCTTGGAAAGTGATCTTACAGATCACCACCCCATTTTGCTCAGCCTCCAGTTAAAAACATGTTCTGTAAATAAAAATGAAATTAACACTTTCAAAACATTAAATTATCAAAATCTAACAAGGAAACTGGATGCTGAGGGATGGGACGATGTTCTCCTAGAAAATAATGTAGAAATATGCACAACCATGTTTACGAATAAATTAAAAAATATAATAAAAGAAGCAACAATTACAAAATCAATAACAAACAAAAAAATGAAATTGAAACCTTGGATCACTGGTGGGCTCTTGACATCAATTAGATATAGAAACAGCCTTAAAAAGAATTGTACCCTAAACCCTCGCAACCCCACTATCTTGAATAGGTATCAAGAATATAGAAAAATGCTAAGTAAACTAATAAAAAACGCAAAGTATGCTTATTACAAATCTAAGACCCAAAAAAACTATGGAAAGTGATCAGAGAGGCCACCAATGACCAGGTCTGTGAGTCAGAAATAAAATGCATTACTAACCAAAAAAATACTGAAATAACAGACAAAAATCTGATGGCAAATGAGTTCAACTCATACTTTTGTAACATTGGAAAACATTTGGCAAACAAGATTACTAGATGCACACAAAATAGGGCTATGAAGGAAAAAAGAAGTGCTACATCGTTCTTTTTGAGTCCTGTGTCAAGTGAAGACATAATTAGAGAAATAAACAACCTAAAGAATGACATTAAGGGAGGGGAGGACGCCATTTCATCAAATATAATTAAAAAATACAAAGATAATCTCAGTATACCACTAAAGCATATAACAAATCTGGTTTTTAGCTCAGGTATCTTTCCCAACATATTAAAAATCACTACAATCATACCTTTATACAAACAAGGTGATAAAAAATCAATGAACAATTATAGACCAATAGCACTAACAAGTACTATAAGTAAAATTATCGAAAAATGCCTCAAAAGCAAATTAATCACTTTTTTGGAAAAACACCACCTACTTAATGCAAACCAGTTTGCTTTTAGGAGAAACTCAAACACTGATAAAGCACTTGTAAAGGTAACTGAAGGGATTCTAAAAAACTTAGACAGGGGAAAAAAAGTAATGGGCATCTTCCTGGATCTCAGGAAAGCCTTTGACACTGTGGAACACCAAACTTTATTAAAACGTTTAGAAAATGCTGGAATCAGAGGACTCCCAAATAGCCTTATCAGGTCATACCTCACTAACCGTAACCAAACCACATTGGTATCCGGACATGAGAGTGATGCATTACAAGTAAACTTTGGTGTTCCACAGGGTACAGTTCTCTCAACCTTGCTGTTCAATATCTACATCAATGGCATAATGGACCTATTTGACGATGAAAATATCAAAATCTATTGCTTCGCCGACGATACTAGTGTCCTAATAAGTGAAGATACCTGGGAAGCTACCAAAGCAAAAGCAGAAAACACTCTTCAGAAATTAAAAAACTGGTTAGATGATAGCTTACTCTCGCTTAATGTGGAAAAAACAAACTTTGTGGCATTTGCACTAGCCGCAAGAAATTTACCAAACCTTGAATCGATCAAAATCCATGAATCAAAATGCAAACGGAATCATCAATGTAAATGTGGTATGACCATAAAAAGAAAAACCAGTCTAAAATATCTAGGAGTTATTTTAGATGAAAAGCTCACTTGGAAAGAGCATGTGGAGTATGTAACAACTAAACTCAGAAAACTAATTTATAAATTTTATGAACTAAGGAATATGGTACCTTTCAAAACTCTAAAAACAATTTATCTTGCTGTGGCAGAGTCACTATTGAACTATGGCTTGGTGGTGTGGGGAGCTGCTGGCTCAATAATCTTAACAAAATTACAGGTAACCCAAAAATGGATCATAAAAATTATGCTTTTCAAAAAAAGAAGATATCTTAGTGATAGGGTATACAATGAAAGTAAGATACTAAACATAGAACAACTCCATCTGAAATCAGTCATAAGATTCATGATAAAAAATAACGACTACAAAGTAAACTTAAAACATTGCCAAAATACAAGAAATGTCACGAGAGGTATGGTTGAGCTACAAAACCCTAAACACAAATCATGTCAAAAGCACATTTACTGTGTGGGTCCGAAAATTTACAATGACTTACCTGACCGCTTTAAGCTAAAGGACTATTACAGAATTAAAAAAACCTTAACAGAATGGATTGTCGAAAGCAAATATAAAATAAACTATGTAATATAATCGCATACAAGAAAGGAAATCAAGTTACAAAATAATGCAATAATAGAATTAATTTTAATAATATATTGATAATAATTTTATAAGCTGGCAAAATGTGATACAATGCAATTACTTGTTAACTAACATACAAAACCTCAAAAGTAACTGTAAAATAGATGAATGAGTGCACACACAGTATTATAAATACCATTGTGCACTTAAAACCATAGCAGGACTGCGATGATAGCTTATTAAGATTAAGTTTATAAGAGTGAAGTAAAAATTACCTTACTAATCATTAACCAAAGAGAGTATTATTGTAACTAGAGATTCTAGCATTTATTGTAGATTGTATTCCTAAGTATCACCCTATTAGACTGTAAATTTGTATCTACTGCTAATAAATAAATTAAAAAAAAAATAAAAAAAAATATGTATATAAATTATACATACATATGTTTTGTACTTGTTATTAATAAACTCTTCTCTAGACTGTCCATGAATTCTTATGCATATGTGCATAAATAATTTATGCATTGTACATATGTATGCATTTTATAACAGTGTTTGATACTCCGAACTACTTGTGGTCCAAATTAGTTCTGTATTGATGTTCCAATGTATAAAATAGTTTCATAATTATAGAATTGTTTATGGAAACATGTTAAAAAAATTTCAAAAGTTTTGAGTTCCCGACCCAAAAATTGTAAATTTTGGTTTACAGTGAATGTATGGAAAAAAATATGCAGTATCTTTAATACGATAAATCGATTTTCTTGTTCAGTTTTATGAAATTTTTGTTATTAAATAAATTAAAATATATTTTCAGAGTTTTTTTCAAGTACAGCATTAGAAAAAATAACTATTTTAAAGATTAAATCAAATTTTTCCGCACTAAAGTATACACTCCAGAGGCTGTATCGTGCTAAGAAACTGAAATTTCTCCAAAAATGTAGAATATCTGGATTCATGTGACCCGTTATACTGGCTCTGATGAGCTGAAAATCAATAGGGTTCATCTGTGAGACACCCTTAACAATATCCAATCATAAAATTGGTCACTCCTATACACTCCAGAGGCTGTATCATGTTAACAACCGAAATTTCTCCAAAAATGTAGAATATCTGGATTTATGTGACCCATTGTACTGTCTCTGGTAAGCTAAAAATCAATAAGTTTCATCTAAGAGATGCCTTGAACAATATCCAATCATAAAATTGGTCACTTGTACATACCCTAGAGGCTGTACAGTGCTAACAAACTGAAATTTCTCCAAAAATGACCAAAAATATAGTATATCTGGATTTATAGGTCCAGTTGTACTGGCTCTGATGAGCTGAAAATCAATAGGGTTCATCTGTGAGACACCCTTAACAATATCCAATCATAAAATTGGTCACTTCTATACACTCCAGAGGCTGTATCATGTTAACAAACGAAATTTCTCTCAATAATTACCAAAAATGTGGTACTTCAGGTACCATAGCACCCGTTGTACCGGCTTTGGTGAGCTGAAAATCAATAGGGTTCATCTATTAAATGCCCTGAACAATGCCTAAATATAAAATTAGTGACTTTATGCACTCTGGAAACTGTAATGTGCTAACAAGACATAATTACAAAAAGTGGCCGAAGACAACGACGATATACACACAGGATTTTTTTGTCTAAAAACCCTTTGTTCGTGTTTTTCTCACTGAAAAAAGTAAAAATAACTAAAAAAAATCGAATATTGCAACTTTTTTGGGGTAAACCAATACTTTTCTTGCATCATAGATAGGGTTGGCAGAAAAGTAAAAATGATGGATGAAAACTAATAGCCTCGTTACATAACGTGAAGTCATGTGCTAGGTACATCAACTGGTTTTACAGTTGCATCTAACTGTGATTTTTATATTGGTTTCTACTATTTATGAGATAAATTAGCCAAAAAGATTCTGATGTGTTGCAACTTTTGGATTCCATGCACAGAATAAAGGTTTTTGTCAAAAAATTGGCCAAATAAATATAAGCCGGAAGGTTGAATATGAGTATTGCATAGATAAAAATCATTATTAATTATAGCAATTTAAAGTACCAAGAGAAATTGTTTAAACATGAAGTATAATTTTTTTGTAAAACTTTTTTTACCTTTCTGATAATAAGCCTTGGTAGAGCCATACCCGTAACAGAACACACTAATTTAACTGTTGATCCATAATGGATATATCCATCTCTCACTTCAAACTCTTCACTTTCTGATTCATTATCGTCTAATAAATGTATTGTAAATGCACCCCACTGAGTTGAACTAGCATGAAAATGTCCATTTTCAACATGCAAATACCTGGTAGAAACTGTCTGAGATCTTAACCTATTAAATAGAGCCACTTTTGTACCACTAGCTATACACAAATCTGCATTTTTTAAACTCTGTTTTTTCTTAGACGGTTTTGATATCACTTTAATTCGTTTGCTATGAAACACTCCGATGTCATGTCCCGAACCATAAAACATTTTCACTGATAACATAAAATGTTTACGTTTATCAGAGTCTGAGATATATAACGTTTTCGCAGCACAGTATTGTTTTCCATTGTTGAGGTCCAATTGTTGCATATCTTGATCTGAATTACCTGTAAATAAATATTTTAAAATCATTAAATTGTAACTAGAACAATATTTATATTTACATATACAGTTACTATTATTTTGTCTAAAAAATATATTATGAAATACACCCCAGAATCTCGAGTAAAATAAAATAAATAATAAACATTTATTTTACATGTTAGAAGCACCTACCGTACTTACCTACTTCAATTCATTAATAATTATTGTTATAATTGTTCCAAGTAATTATTTAAATAAATCATTCCAATATTTGCTGTTATTACAAAACAATTATATCACTTTTTACCAATACAATTAAATGCAGAATACAGAGCTAAACTATAATATGTCTATGTATGTAAGAAATTAATAACAAAACCGATTTTAAAATTTAATATTAAATTACCTATTCCTATGAAAGCACATAGTTGTGAGGCTTGTTCAGATTCTCCTTCCCGAAGCATTTGTTCTTGCCTCAATCTCCAGCCTTCTCCAAACAAATAAATACAAGGCGGTGGGCAAAAAAATCTTTTTTCATTACCATATGACTTTTGCGCAACTTTGGCATGTAATATAACAATCACCATATCAGATCTTTCCCTGAGATACCTTTCCATTGCTTCCCTAGTAAGCCTTCTATCTTCCCCTCGATATCCCCCTGGAACAACTGCTCCAGAAAACCTGGAGTACATAGCTCCATGCTGAGGAGGAGGTGTAGGAGGCGACTGTGC
Organism: Galeruca laticollis; assembly: GCA_963921935.1. NCBI lineage: Eukaryota > Metazoa > Arthropoda > Insecta > Coleoptera > Chrysomelidae > Galeruca > Galeruca laticollis. The sequence continues at coordinate 9,596,880 of OY998180.1, read as the reverse complement.
ATGGTTTATTCCTGGCAGACCGTATTGATGAGGCATTTTCACTATATTTGATGAAGACACCATCAGTTAACCTCACAAACTTTACATTTCATCATTACTTTTCTTCTAAAAGTTTACCATGGAGATGTAAACAAACAATAAATACACAATCCGTGTATAACCACTGATTACACTTCCGCGACTACCACTGTAATGAATGGTATATGTGAGATCGTGGGAACAAAATGCTACTGTTCAATTGTGAGATTATCTCCCCTCTACTGTAGTAATTAGTAATTCACCTCATTCCATTTGAAAAACACCTGTTTACAGTCTAAAATTTTCCGACAGTCTGACCAACCTTTCGACACGGAACGTTGTTCCGTGCTTTCGACGTATGAAAAGCCAGTTTCGGGATATTAGGATATCCGTGTTTATTGGGAATATTTTACATATCTTTTTTATATTTTATTTTTTATCAATCAACTATTGTTTATGATTTGGAACTAAATTGAAAATAAACTGTTCAAATTCATCCAAGAGAAATAGATCAATCGATCTAAGTTTGTGAGTTGAATTTAAAATCATTTACATATGGGTTTATGATATGATAATAATATAATTGTATATATTTTAAAATTATTACTAGCCTTTTATAAATATTGTCATCTGATTTTATCTATTATTATTATTAATAGGGAAGGAGGTATTTATTGATGTTAAAGTATAAACAGTCTTTAGAAATCTTGATAAAACTGTAAAGACGAAAAGAATGGTTAGTTTAACAAAAATAAAGTACTCGGACGTCGGAACCACTATAGAAGTTTATACGAGGACTGAACACATCGCTAGATAGTACCGAGTAATCATCTCTCGAAATTAACAAAATACGGAATTGCGAAAGATACTACTTTGCAAAGGTCGTTTTTTTAATGCTCAGGTAAGGGGTTACCGATATTTTAACGAGAATAAAAGTTATAGTTATAATAGCTAAAACACTGATCAAAAATTGAAACAACAAATAGAGAATAAAATATACAGAATATGATATTTTAGAGTTTTTAAATAAATGTAAATGAGATATATTAAAGTTATCTGTAATAAATAGACAATTTAAAGATGTTAAATTAGAAAATAATTTCTTCTTTTCTCATCCGATATGATTGTACAATTTTGTAGTTTCACTTCATCCCCTCCCAAAAAGTGCTCTCTAAGTACTTTTAATTAGGGAGTAATAGGCATGTGTTTTGGTATTAAATCTTTTTTTAATATTAGTTACGTAAGTAACCTTTATATACGAAAGTATTTATATGATCTGTGGTTAAACCTTAGAGTAATAATAAACATGGAGAGGGCTATTCATTCATAATAGTATATTATATACCGCGGGACTGAAGTAGTACATTTAATCCTGAAGGTAAAGTTTATGGCCCGACCGCAGGGAGGGCCATAATTTACCTGAAGGATTAAATGTACTTCAGTCGCAAGGTATATACGATACTTTTCGTACTTCCGGTATGATTTTATTAATTATTTCAATAATTTCAATCAGTTTTTTCTCTCTTCAACTCATTTAATAAACTGTCTTTAAAATAAGTTACCATAGTAACATTGCGTTGTGACAGTTATAATTTAGAAACATTGTCATTACTAGTGTCATTGTAAATTTGAATATTAACGTTAATTACCATTCTAATTAATTATATTTTTCAATAAAATATCCCTTAAATTCGTTTGTTTGTGATTTAATCGTTCCGGGAGTTTCGTCAATATTTAATCCCGGAGGGATTAAATGTGACACTTTAGTACCTGTCACAAGGGAGTGAAGTTGTCACTTTAGGCCCGGAAGTACGAAAACACGTTTATTTTTGCGGCCAACAATTCTAAACGCAATAGTGAAATGATGAATGAATTACAAAAAGCAAAAAGTGGGGATGCTATTGTAGATACATAGCCTTGGTAATTTCGGCTGTTTTTCTGACAAACTTGGCACCGACGAACCATGATAATACAAAACGAAAGAACTAAATGTTTACTCTCTAGTCGTAATGGCGCTCGTTAGAGGTGGAGAACTATTGATAACTATCGATAGTCTTCACTATCGAAAAATATCGATAGTTTTCTTCAACTATCGATATTATTCGATAGTTTACTTTAATGCCCATAGTGCCCATTACTGGGCTAAAGTTAGGTTAGAGAAGATCTTTTTGACGAAATACACCTCGCCAGGTATGTAATGTATGTATACGTTAAAACGTTAACATGACGTCGACTGTTAGTGTCACATAAAATTTATTATTTTGTGGTCCGGTCCAAGATTATCTATGGTTCGGTCACTTCGTCATTTCACTTGTCAGTTGTCAGGCTTGTCACTTGTCTACTTAGGTACTTGCTTATAACTTGTTTACTCATGTACTTGCTTCTTGCTTATCACTCATTGAGGTAGTATCCGAAGGAGACGTCATCACGCGATCAAAAGCAGACACATTCGGCCATATTGATTCGACACTTATGTCAAACAGCTGTTGCGGTTTTCATTTGAAGAGTTTTAGGTGATTTTTATTTGTTTTCTGTGATTTTATTAGTTTTTAACTGATATTTAGCTGTTCTATCGAAAGACAATAATGGTTTCATGTGCTTATCGTAGTTGCAGCAGTAGGGATAGCGTCGATACAAATAAATAAACAGGAATAACATTTCACAGGTTAGTAAGCGAAAAGATAACAATACGCAGAGCCGTACTTTAAAGATATATGTGCAATATTTTACCAGTACAAAACTTACAATACTTAAAAACACATAAAGATCGAGATAAAAGGACTTTTTCAGATTTCCCAAAGATCCTACACTTCGGAAGATTTGGAAATAGAGGTGCCTGGAATGCTACAAAATATAGTGTACTATGTTCAAAGCATTTTTCTGAGATATACATTGATCGAACTTCAAATAGTTATGTTCGTTTAAAAGATAATGCTATCCCTACTCTTTATCCCTGCGAGGTAGATAAATATGTTTGTATATAATTTATTTTATAGAGATACTTTGTTTATTATTTATATTTCATTTTCTACTGTTAGAAAATTAATAATTTATTGTATAATTTGATTGCTGGAGCGAGCGAACAATGAAGTAACAGAACCACCTACCAAAATTCGAATAATATCAAATATTTTAATTCAATCACCAGTCTGTCAAACAAATTACGAGGAGCAAGCAATTAATATTGCTTCAACAATTAGTGGGGGGGTTACAACCATATTAAAATCAAAAGAAGACTCAGAACAAGGGGTATCCACTTCGCAGATGGATAAAACAGTGACTCCTAGAAAAATAAAATAATTAAATAAACTGGATAAAGCAGTGCGTGTTAACATGGAGAGGAAAAGAGAGGTTTTGTCTTTACCAAGGAAACTTTTCAGAAGAGAAAAACGCATTGGCAATATGCTCGAGATTATTAATGAACTACGAACCAAGAAATTAATGCAAGCTGAATATTTGGATGTAATTTGCAAATTAGGAGGACCTAAAGAGTTATTTATAAGAGAATGTAAAAAGGCGACAAAGAAAGCATTACCGAGACAGTATTCTGAAGAACAAAAAGTTTTTGCTTTAACTCTTCATTATTATTCCCCTGCTGCTTACAATTATGTAAGGGATTCATTTAATGTATGTTTACCGCACACAAGAACGTTAAGTAGGTGGTACCAAAGTATTGATGGTGAGCCTGGATTTACAAGTAAATCATTTAAAGCTCTACAGCTAAAAACTTCTGCTGAGAAAAATAGAGTGATGCAGTCTCATTATTGACGAGATGTCAATTCGGCAACATGAAGAATGGGATTCTCAACAAGACAAGTGTTATGGGTATGTTGATATGGGAACAGGATCTCAAGAAGCAACTCTTGCTAAAGATGCTTCTAAATTGTGTGAATGGTTACTGGAAAATTCCAGTTGCTTTTTTTCTCATTAGCGGCATGAACTCAAAACAAAAGAAAGGGCTAGTGTTACAGTGTTTGGAAAAGTGTCATGAAGTGGGTATACAGGTTATCAGTTTGACATGTGATGGTCCTCCTGTAAATTTGACCATGGCAAATCTTTTGGGGTGTAGATTAGATCACAAAAATTTAAAAACTCTTTTTAAACATCCTTGGACCAACGATGATGTTGTTTTCTTTTAGATCCTTGTCATATGATAAAGTTTGTACGAAATACATTGGGTGAAAAGGGATCACTTGTGGACGATAATGACGAAATAGTTTCTTGGAACTATATAAAAGAATTAAATAACCTACAAAAAAACGAATCATTTCATATGGCAAACAAATTAAGGGAACGACATATATCTTTTGGCAAGTAAAAAACGAATGTGAAACTTGCAACTCTAGCGTTTAGTGAGAGTGTTGCAGCTGCTTTAGCCTTTTGTGAAGATCAACTCCATATAAAACAATTTGTTGGAGTTGGGGCCACTGTAAGATTTATATTAATTATAAACAATTTATTTGATGTTTTAAACTCAAGAAATTTGGCACAATGTTTTTTCAAAAAACCTTTATCTCTAAAGAATTACGAAAGTATTGATTTTTTTCTAAATTCTACAGATAAATATTTAAGCTCCTTAAAAACACATATTGATGGTACTTTACTTTTGGATTCTTTAGGACATACCGGATTTTTGGGGCTGAAAATATGTATAGCCAGCATTAAAATTTTATTTAAAAATTTAGTTGCTACGAATATTTTGCAGTTTTTGCCACTCTACAAGTTTTCTCAAGGCCATTTAGAGTTGTTCTTTGGGTCTATTCACTTCCAAGGAGGTTACAACAATAACCCCACCGCTCGTCAGTTTCAATCTGCGTATAAAAAAGTACTTGTTCACGTGGAATTGCGCCACAGCTTTCGTGGAAATTGTGTTCCTTTAGAGTAACTTCAAATTTTAAAATGTGACCCTGTACATCAAATTAATGTATCGTCAAGAGACTATAGGGCATTTCAACTTGATGAAAATATTGACAGTGAGATAGATGAATTAGTTAACCAAGATCATGATTATCTGCCAGATCCTCTGTCAGAATTTTCAAAACATATATGGCCTATATAGCAGAAGAAAAAAATAATTTGTTTAGAATGCATATCTGCTTTGACAAGCGTGACGAGGGATATGTATTTATTTTCTTTTATAAATAAAAAAAATAAAGGTGGATTAGAATATCCCTCAACAGATGTTTTAGAGATATGTATCCAAGCTGAAAAGGTTATAAAATGTGCTGTGTTGTGCAATCCAAAAAAAAACAAATATCAACGGTATCTGTTGTAAATAAAACTCAAAATATTTGTAAACAGAAATATATTTTCAAATTTACTTGTTCATGGTTATGATCAGTCAGCATTCGATAACCATCGAATTTTGCTAATAAAAGCTGTGGTAAATAGATATACAAATGTTAGGCTATACCATTTTGCCAAACAAAAAACGAACAAATCTGAAAGCATAAGGCACCATAGCAATAAAATCGTTTTATTTAAAGGACAACAAATTATTTTTCTATGAACGTGTTTAATTTTTTATTTACCTACACATATCGTATTATTTTGTTCAAGACATTAACAAATGTATAAGATCCAAAAGAGTCAGGTGAAACAAATAAATAATATTTATAATTTGCATAGTCCGGGCCTGCTAAGGAATCCACATTGTTACCACACTTTGCCACGCCTACTGCTACTGTTACCTCGGTGGGAACTCAATGAGTATAGCGCCTCTTTTCGATACTACCTCAATGTTATCACTATAACAATTAGAAATATTTTGAAATTTGTATAACTATTTGAAATTATTCAATTTCAAGAACACTCGTAATGGAAAAATTTCTGATACAAAATGAAGATCAATCCAATCCTGATGGTATGTGTTCCGAAGCTTCATAATTAATATTTTGATTAATTTGTAAAATTTACATTCTTTTAGCTTCTGCAAGAGAACGAACGAATAAGTCAAGAAATTCGCAAACCTCAGATGTAGACCTAGACTCAGACTCCATCGCTTCAAGCTCTGCAACTACAAATGTTGGAAGGAAAAGGAAAAAAACAATAATCAAATGTTTGGAATTATTTCAAGAAATCAGGTGATCGTAAATTTGCCAAATGTGTAACTTGTGGAAGAGAGTACAGAACAAGTGGGAATACTTCAAACACATTAAACGGTTCCATCCAATTGTGACAGAGGCTCATGAAACGGGTCCAAGTTTGCATATTGAAACCACTGAATCTCAATCTAGCTTTGCTCGATCAAGTGCTCGGTCAATAAGCCCATTTTTTAAAAGATCTATTCAATATGATTCGACATCAAAAAGAAAGATTGATTTGGATCAAGCGCTAACTTTTATGATAGCAACAGATTTGCAACCATTTGGTGTTGTCAATTATATTGGTTTTAGAAGTTTCGTAAATCTACTAGATTCTAAATATGCCATCCCTAGTAAATTTACTATCAGAGAAAAAATTATGAAGGATATGTATAACAAGTGTGCATTAAAACTAAAAGGTAATTTAAAGAATATAAATTTTGTTGCAATAACCACAGATTCATGGACTTCTATCTCACCTCAAGGAGTATAAAAAAATCATTAGACAAAAACAAAGAGAAGCATGGAAATATATTGCGAGGAAATCGAGGATTTCCCCCAAGCATCTAGACTCTAAAAAGCCCTCGATCTCAAAAGATACCCACCGTCATATCGGTATACTAACCAGAGAGGATGGCACAAAAACTGCCAACCTAAAGGAAAGCCTTCAACTATTAATGTCAACTCACTTACCTGACTCCAGAACCACAAATAAGCCAGCCTGGGAGAATGAAGAGATTCACTACCCGACGGACGATGACTGGCGTATATCACGACATATCGTCGACTCGGACAGACTGAGGTGGGCCATCTCAGGCTTCTCCCCCTTTAAATCCCCAGGAACGGACGGCATTTATCCAGCCCTACTGCAGTGGGGCCTGGATGACCTACCGCCGCACCTGGTATGAATCCTCAGATCCTCACTGCCACTGAGGTATATTCCAAAAGGTTGGAGAGAAGCTAAAGTTGTGTTCATACCAAAACCAGGAAGAATGAACCATTCCATCCCAAAAGTATATCGACCCATTAGCCTCACATCGTTTCCAATGAAGATCTTGGAGAGGCTGTGCGAACGATACATAAGAGATGTAGTGATAACACAAAATCCACTGCATCAAAATCAACATGTATACCCTCCAGGGAAATCCACCGATTCGGCTCTTCATCTCGTAGCGGGTCGCATCGAGAGATCGTTGGAAAAAAAGGAGTCCACCCTGAGTGTATTCATAGACATAGAAGGTGCATTCGATAGAACCACTTTTCCTAAAATAACAAATGCTCTTTTCAACAACAAGATCCCCCAAACGATATATGGCTGGATATATAACATGCTCTCAAAAAGAGCAATAAAAAACAGTGTAGATGATGTAACCATCAGAGGCTTGGTTGTAACAGGTTGTCCACAGGGAGGGGTACTCTCACCACTACTGTGGAACATAGTCTTAGACTCCTTGGTCAGCCGCCTCAACGATAGCAACTTCTACACAATACCATATGCAGATGACCAAGTGATTCTGATAACATGAAGATTCGAGGAGACACTTTGCGCTTTAATGCAAGAGGCCCTCAATATCATAGAACAATGGTGCAGAGACCATTCACTGTCAATAAATACAAAAAAGACGGAGATGGTTCTTTTCACGAAAAAAGGAAGCTTGCAAAACATCAAGCTCCAAAGCTCATAGATACCAAACTTAATTTCTCTTCAGAGGTGAAATATTTAGGGGTCACCTTCGACAGTAAGTTAACGTGGAACTCTCACTTAGAAAGTGGAGTTAAAAAAGCATATATTTATTATGAGCAGTGTCGTAGAACCATCGGCCGCACCTGGGGAATGTCACCTAGGGTAGCTGCCTGGATCTACACTGCCATCATCAGATCTATGCTGACGTACGGGGCGATTGCCTGGGGAGCTAAAGCAAATCAGCTGACAGCCGTCCGTAAACTGGAACAAATCCAAAGAACAGCATACCTCAACACAACAGGAGGCATGAGAACCACACCAACAAGAGCTATGGAAGTAATCCTCGGTCTCACTCCCCTTGACATATACATCAAGGAGGTTGTTTTGATGACCATGACACGTCTACGCTCTACCGGTATACAACCTGTTGTAGGATCCGGTAAACTGAGGCGTAACTTGTGGCATGAGGCCCTCAGGGAGGTCCCACTGCTGCATGCCAATACGGACTCGATTCCACCGCGATATGCCTTCAACAGGCCCTACCAGGTAATCTTTAAAAACAACGCAAATAATTTAGAATCCTATTGTGTAGAATGTAGTATTATTTAATTTTCTTACTACGATAGTTGTGACTATCGATAGTTCTCCACGTCTAGCGCTCGTCTAAACAAACCACGTTTGACATTATTTACTACAATACTACGTCGTATTTGGAATGATCGTTGATCACACTCTGACGATATTTGCATCTCTCTTTATATGGGACAAGGACTAAACTACTAAATAGATTACTATTGACACATAGACATTTTCATCACATATTTTTTGTGCGCATGCGTGTAGTTCAGCCCTCTTTTTCGTACTGTTTTGTAAATAAGCATGTTAAAATACCTGTGTACAAATAGTTAAAATCAACAAACATTAAACAAATAATACTTATTAAAAATAAAATTAAGAGAAAATTAAAATAATGAGTGTCTTAATTAAAAAATAAATCTTTCAACTCGACTTTATTATCTGTATGAAAAGGAAAAATAAAACGGTGTTGTTATGGAGTGTGTAAGTAAGAATGATACGTGTTATAAATTATTTGAAACCAATACATAATATATATATATATATATATATATATATATATATATAAAACTTCGAAGAGTGGTCTTTGTTAAAAAACCCTCAATTTCGTGGGGATAGCAGCCAAAAAAAAACTTTACAGGTTAGAGATAAAGTGAATCAAATAGTACATTACCTAAGCTTTCGAAGAGCATTGTCTTCATTCTCAAAGGCTATAATAAACCAGAAAGAAAAAATCGGTTAACTTAATAAAGAAAACAACTTCTGAAATCATTACGACTTACTTGTAGTGTTGATTTAAAATTAAACTCACATTTCACAAATTGCAGGAAAACCTTCATAAACTAAAGATTAAAATGTCGACTAAATATAATTTCTCTCCTACATAAGTAATGAGAGCCAGGATTTTTTTCCTGTTTTTTAAAAACCAAAAGACGTACACAAGAAACGAACTGATATTGTTGAATATCTATTTCGACATGAAATCGACTGCTGTCGAAAGGTAGAGATACGGGGGGCAATTACAAGGTTGAAGTAAAAACATTTAATACAAATCTAAATTTCTCAGCAATACTGTTGTGTTTTTTTGGTTGCTTTGGTGAAAACTTGAAAGAAAAACAATAATAGATTAATGTCCACACCTAGGATCACGTCAAGATTCAAAAATTACACCTTTAAATTTAACCAGACTATTGTCTGACAGCTGCCACCTGTCTTTTGTAAAATGTAAAAAATTGAGATGACGAAATAAGCAAACAGTCAGTGAACACTCAAACCTCTCACATTCGGTATTCCCCAACTGTCAACCCATTCCAGCATTACTATTATTAAATAAAAAAGCCAAACAAAACCCACCCGCAAATACTAACGATCTCCACTTTCGTCTGATGTTAATTTCCATGAAAATCAGTATTGATAATTAAAATACTCATAACAATAATAATGTCAGTTAGGAAAAGTGATGTAAGATCTGTAACTTTTAACACATGGAAAGGACCTAACCTCTCACGTTAAGGCCCGACTGTTTGGAAATCATTTGCATTCGCAACTGAGCTGTGATAGCCATAATGTATAAAAATTGTTTTGTTTTTTAAATGAAATATTAAATAATGTTTGTATTGTCAACACTCGACTGACCTGTCACTTCAGCCAACCATTAACTCAAAACACTAATTTGGGGATCAATCTCCTCGCTACCGGAGTGGACATTATTAAAGTGCAACAAATATGTATAAATCTTACTAAGTGACTCAATGTCAGACCTTCTATTCATTGGTTCCTCAATGTTATTAATATGATACATTTCTAAAAATTTTCTTTTGTTATAGTTTCTTTCTACATCAAGAATCTTTACTTTATCAAAATCTATATGGTGGAACTCATCTATAACATGTTCTGATAATGCACATTTTCGCTTTTTTAACCTAGCATCGCTTTTATGCTGAGCACAACGTGATTTCAAATTCTGAGATGTCATTCCTACATACTTTTTGTTACAATTTTTACAAGAGATACTATATATTACGTTAGTTTTCATCATGGAATCCTCCGGTTGTTTTAACTTAGTAAAAAGAGACTGTAAAGGTTTGGCTGTTCTTTGAGCAATTTTGACATTGGTCCCGTTGAACTCTTTGATGATTTTTTCTGACAGATCTTTAACATAAGGAAATGAACCAAAAGTAACCTGCTGTGAATTATTGAAATTAGCATCCTGTTCATTTTCATTACTATTAATATGACTGACAGTATGCTCGCCAGGAGTGTTGTAAATCAACCTCTTGAGAAGTTTAATAGGATAACTATTTTTTTGAAGCGTATCAATCAATATTTTAAGGTTTTTATTAAGTAATGTTGGATGTGATATTTCTTTAATTCTGTTCTTCTTCCCCAACACTAAATTAACCTTCATTTTGTAGGGGTGATTGGACTTAAAGTTGAGGTATCTACCTGAACTGGTAGGTTTCACGTACCAGTCAAGTATCACCTTGCCTTCATTGGTCCTTATTAACTTTGTGTCCAAAAATGGTACACATCTGTTAATTTCATTTTCAACTGTGAATTGGATGTATTGATTGTAACCATTAAAAATGTTAAGAATGGTTTCGATACCATCTTCAGGAACAGCTGTGATAATATCATCTACATATTTTTTAAAAAAGGGATATCAAAAGGTAAATTCCCAACACACTCAGCGATCAAATCGTCCATGACATATTGTGCAAAAATGGGTGATACAGAACTACCCATTGGTGTACCAAAAACTTGTTTATAATATTCATCATTAAAAACAAAAACAGAAGTGTTATAAACAAAGTCTACTAATTCCAAAAATTGGTCAATATTTAATTTACAAGAATCCTGAATAGAGTTCCAATGTTTGGTAATACTATTTTTTACTAAATTGATCGGTATATTAGTGAAAAGTGACACAACATCTAAACTAATGATTACATAATTGGTAGGTAACTGATAATTTTGAATGAACGTTGCAAATTCAAAAGAATCTTTGACAAAAAACCTGTTATTACTATTATAAGATATTGTAAGTTTATCAGTTATGAATTGTGCAATTTTCTCATTAGGTGATTCTATAGATGAGATAATTGGGCGTAAACTCAATGTTTCTTTGTGAATCTTTGGTAATCCATAAAACTTTGGAATAACTGAAGAGCTCATTTTTAATCGTTTTCTATCTTCGTCATCGAAAAATTCCGAAAATTTCCTAACCAATGTTTGCGATTTTTGTAATATTGTTGAATTAGGATTGTTATTAATTTTTTGATAGTAAGTATCATTGTTTAACAGTGAATTCGCCAGTTCAACATACTGATCTTTGTATAAAATTACTGTAACATTGCCTTTATCAGCTTTAGTGACAATTAATTCTGGATGATTTTTTAGAAATCTTCGACACCTTTCGTACAACGAATTTAAATATGACGTGTTCTTTTTGTTCTGATGTAAGAAATTAGTTATGTTATTAGTTATTTTTGCCCTGATTATGTCTTTTCGTAAATTGTCATTGATTCCATTTAAAAGATTCTCAACGTCTGCTAAAATGTTTTTAATTTCTATTTGAGTAATATCAGGAGGTATACCAAATTTATGACCCAATGAAAGAAAATTTCTGACTTCCATGGGTATATCAACATCTGTCAAATTTCTCAACCAATTATCCTGTACTAGAATTGTCTCAACAGTATTTTTTTCTAGATTTCTCAGTTTATTAATATTTCTTAATTTGATTTTTTTAAATTCTCTATTCAATTTTATTTGTTGTCTATGAAAAAATTCATTCCAAACTCCTGAAGGGATATTACTTTTTATATCTGATTCCTTACTTTTTAAGATTTTCGACAGCTTATTGACATACTCATGCGCAAAACCGATTTCAATATTTAAAATCTTATTTTTTAACCTTCTGTTAAAATCCTCCACTCTCCGCAAATTACTTCCATCCTGTGTAAGCAGTGAGGAAACAGTTCTATCAGTGTTGTGTAAGATATGTTGTGGAAAAACCCCATGTTTTCTACAGTTTAATAAAAAGAATTTCCTGTTCTTTGCTTTATTGAGCTTGTTCGAAAAATTAACCCATTGTTTCAAATTTAATGAGATTTCCCGTCCGTAGGATCGGGCAATCTCTTCATAGAACCTCATTCTAATCTAAAACCAAAAACCAAAAGTTGGCAGTTAGTCACGGCTGACTAGTTAAAAAATAAAACTTCAAAGAGTGGTCTTTGTTAAAAAACCCTCAATTTCGTGGGGATAGCAGCCAAAAAAAAACTTTACAGGTTAGAGATAAAGTGAATCAAATAGTACATTACCTAAGCTTTCGAAGAGCATTGTCTTCATTCTCAAAGGCTATAATAAACCAGAAAGAAAAAATCGGTTAACTTAATAAAGAAAACAACTTCTGAAATCATTACGACTTACTTGTAGTGTTGATTTAAAATTAAACTCACATTTCACAAATTGCAGGAAAACCTTCATCCACTAAAGATTAAAATGTCGACTAAATATAATTTCTCTCCTACATAAGTAATGAGAGCCAGGATTTTTTTCCTGTTTTTTAAAAACCAAAAGACGTACACAAGAAACGAACTGATATTGTTGAATATCTATTTCGACATGAAATCGACTGCTGTCGAAAGGTAGAGATACGGGGGGCAATTACAAGGTTGAAGTAAAAACATTTAATAAAAATCTAAATTTCTCAGCAATACTGTTGTGTTTTTTTGGTTGCTTTGGTGAAAACTTCAAAGAAAAACAATAATAGATTAATGTCCACACCTAGGATCACGTCAAGATTGAAAAATTACACCTTTAAATTTAACCAGACTATTGTCTGACAGCTGCCACCTGTCTTTTGTAAAATGTAAAAAATTGGGATGACGAAATAAGCAAACAGTCAGTGAACACTCAAACCTCTCACATTCGGTATTCCCCAACTGTCAACCCATTCCAGCATTACTATTATTAAATAAAAAAGCCAAACAAAACCCACCCGCAAATACTAACGATCTCCACTTTCGTCTGATGTTAATTTCCATGAAAATCAGTATTGATAATTAAAATACTCATAACAATAATAATGTCAGTTAGGAAAAGTGATGTAAGATCTGTAACTTTTAACACATGGAAAGGACCTAACCTCTCACGTTAAGGCCCGACTGTTTGGAAATCATTTGCATTCGCAACTGAGCTGTGATAGCCATAATGTATAAAAATTGTTTTGTTTTTAAATGAAATATTAAATAATGTTTGTATTGTCAACACTCGACTGACCTGTCACTTCAGCCAACCATTAACTCAAAACACTAATTTGGGAATCAATCTCCTCGCTACCGGAGTGGACATTATTAAAGTGCAACAAATATGTATAAATCTTACTAAGTGACTCAATGTCAGACCTTCTATTCATTGGTTCCTCAATGTTATTAATATGATACATTTCTAAAAATTTTCTTTTGTTATAGTTTCTTTCTACATCAAGAATCTTTACTTTATCAAAATCTATATGGTGGAACTCATCTATAACATGTTCTGATAATGCACATTTTCGCTTTTTTAACCTAGCATCGCTTTTATGCTGAGCACAACGTGATTTCAAATTCTGAGATGTCATTCCTACATACTTTTTGTTACAATTTTTACAAGAGATACTATATATTACGTTAGTTTTCATCATGGAATCCTCCGGTTGTTTTAACTTAGTAAAAAGAGACTGTAAAGGTTTGGCTGTTCTTTGAGCAATTTTGACATTGGTCCCCTTGAACTCTTTGATGATTTTTTCTGACAGATCTTTAACATAAGGAAATGAACCAAAAGTAACCTGCTGTGAATTATTGAAATTAGCATCCTGTTCATTTTCATTACTATTAATATGACTGACAGTATGCTCGCCAGGAGTGTTGTAAATCAACCTCTTGAGAAGTTTAATAGGATAACTATTTTTTTGAAGCGTATCAATCAATATTTTAAGGTTTTTATTAAGTAATGTTGGATGTGATATTTTTTTAATTCTGTTCTTCATCCCCAACACTAAATTAACCTTCATTTTGTAGGGGTGATTGGACTTAAAGTTGAGGTATCTACCTGAACTGGTAGGTTTCACGTACCAGTCAAGTATCACCTTGCCTTCATTGGTCCTTATTAACTTTGTGTCCAAAAATGGTACACATCTGTTAATTTCATTTTCAACTGTGAATTGGATGTATTGATTGTAACCATTAAAAATGTTAAGAATGGTTTCGATACCATCTTCAGGAACAGCTGTGATAATATCATCTACATATTTTTTTAAAAAAGGATATCAAAAGGTAAATTCCCAACACACTCAGCGATCAAATCGTCCATGACATATTGTGCAAAAACGGGTGATACAAAACTACCCATTGGTGTACCAAAAACTTGTTTATAATATTCATCATTAAAAACAAAAACAGAAGTGTTATAAACAAAGTCTACTAATTCCAAAAATTGGTCAATATTTAATTTACAAGAATCCTGAATAGAGTTCCAATGTTTGGTAATACTATTTTTTACTAAATTGATCGGTATATTAGTGAAAAGTGACACAACATCTAAACTAATGATTACATAATTGGTAGGTAACTGATAATTTTGAATGAACGTTGCAAATTCAAAAGAGTCTTTGACAAAAAACCTGTTATTACTATTATAAGATATTGTAAGTTTATCAGTTATGAATTGTGCAATTTTCTCATTAGGTGATTCTATAGATGAGATAATTGGGCGTAAACTCAATGTTTCTTTGTGAATCTTTGGTAATCCATAAAACTTTGGAATAACCGGAGAGCTCATTTTTAATCGTTTTCTATCTTCGTCATCGAAAAATTCCGAAAATTTCCTAACCAATGTTTGCGATTTTTGTAATATTGTTGAATTAGGATTGTTATTAATTTTTTGATAGTAAGTATCATTGTTTAACAGGGAATTCGCCAGTTCAACATACTGATCTTTGTATAAAATTACTGTAACATTGCCTTTATCAGCTTTAGTGACAATTAATTCTGGATGATTTTTTAGAAATCTTCGACACCTTTCGTACAACGAATTTAAATATTACGTGTTCTTTTTGTTCTGATGTACGTGAGAGGTTAGGTCCTTTCCATGTGTTAAAAGTTACAGATCTTACATCACTTTTCCTAACTGACATTATTATTGTTATGAGTATTTTAATTATCAATACTGATTTTCATGGAAATTAACATCAGACGAAAGTGGAGATCGTTAGTATTTGCGGGTGGGTTTTGTTTGGCTTTTTTATTTAATAATAGTAATGCTGGAATGGGTTGACAGTTGGGGAATACCGAATGTGAGAGGTTTGAGTGTTCACTGACTGTTTGCTTATTTCGTCATCCCAATTTTTTACATTTTACAAAAGACAGGTGGCAGCTGTCAGACAATAGTCTGGTTAAATTTAAAGGTGTAATTTTTCAATCTTGACGTGATCCTAGGTGTGGACATTAATCTATTATTGTTTTTCTTTGAAGTTTTCACCAAAGCAACCAAAAAAACACAACAGTATTGCTGAGAAATTTAGATTTTTATTAAATGTTTTTACTTCAACCTTGTAATTGCCCCCCGTATCTCTACCTTTCGACAGCAGTCGATTTCATGTCGAAATAGATATTCAACAATATCAGTTCGTTTCTTGTGTACGTCTTTTGGTTTTTAAAAAACAGGAAAAAAATCCTGGCTCTCATTACTTATGTAGGAGAGAAATTATATTTAGTCGACATTTTAATCTTTAGTGGATGAAGGTTTTCCTGCAATTTGTGAAATGTGAGTTTAATTTTAAATCAACACTACAAGTAAGTCGTAATGATTTCAGAAGTTGTTTTCTTTATTAAGTTAACCGATTTTTTCTTTCTGGTTTATTATAGCCTTTGAGAATGAAGACAATGCTCTTCGAAAGCTTAGGTAATGTACTATTTGATTCACTTTATCTCTAACCTGTAAAGTTTTTTTTTGGCTGCTATCCCCACGAAATTGAGGGTTTTTTAACAAAGACCACTCTTTGAAGTTTTATTTTTTAACTAGTCAGCCGTGACTAACTGCCAACTTTTGGTTTTTGGTTATATATATATATATATATATATATATATATATATATATATATATATATATATATATATATATATAATTTTCTAAGTTCGCGCTTTTTTGACATATTGTGTCAAATCCAGACTGTTGTCGCACATTCGCGTATTTCATCCATACTCACAAATGCGAAATTCGCCAACGCGTAAGTGCGGATAAATAGCAAAAAAGTTGAAATGATTTTAACTATTTTGCGATTTTGTGTCATTACTGTCATTTATAGTGTCATTTTTTGATGGTTTGTGCAGATCATAAATTTATTCTTGAGAGATATTAGGTTTGTGTACCTACTACACTATAATATCTTTGTAAATGATTGTTGTAATGACAAGCATCCATGACTGTTTACTTTTTATAAAAATTTCTCAAACACAAACAAATAATAATAAAAATGTTAGGTTATGTTATTTCTCTTGATTTGTGTCAAACGATACTTGTAAAAATCGCAGAATAGTTAAAATTTCCCGCCGCGAATATTTTTAAATCTGGATTTGACATTTGACACATTATGTCAAAAAAACGCGAATTTCGTCTAAGTGAGTATTAAGCTCGCGTATTTCATCCATACTCATAAAAGCGAATTTCGCTTACGCGAAAGTGTGGGTAAATCGCAAAAAAGTTTCTGTAATTACTGTCATTTTCTGATGGTTTGTGTACAGATCACAAATTTGTTCTTGAAATATATTTGTTTTGTGTATATACACTGTGCTTCATATTGTTATATTATTATTTTTCGCGTGTATATTTCATTTTGCAATGAATTTCGAGGAAATAATATCTTCGAAAATAATTGTTGTAATGACAAGCACCATGACTGTTTTCTTATTATAACAAATAATATTATACATTCTAGGTTATGTTTTCTATTGATTTATGACAAATGATACTCTTGTAAAAATCGCAAAATAGTTAAAATTTCCCGCCGCGAATATTTTTTAATCTGGATTTGACACAATATGTCAAAAAAACGCGAATTTCGCCTAAGTGCGTATTAAGGGTGTAGCCTCATGCAGTCGCTCGTCGCTACTTTCCAGCGATAAATCTGGTCACGTGACCGTATTTTAAATTTCCCGCG
Organism: Galeruca laticollis; assembly: GCA_963921935.1. NCBI lineage: Eukaryota > Metazoa > Arthropoda > Insecta > Coleoptera > Chrysomelidae > Galeruca > Galeruca laticollis. The sequence goes on along the minus strand of OY998180.1, from coordinate 9,579,320 downwards.
ATTTTAAAAAGTTGCAATAAAGCTGAAAATTTTGAGTTGTTTTGTCGCTAGAACTGAGCGACATGCAACTTAATAGACAAATCAAATAATAATATACTTTTTCTCTATGTGAAACTTCTTTGTTATTGTTATATTTGTAAATACTGGATTCAGGCGAGGTAAATATTTTAAAAGATTATTAATTGGTAAAGTATGAAAATATACGTTTAAACCGACAATCCCATTCATGTATAATAATTCCCATTTGTGAATACAAAAATCGTAGTTTGCTGTCGGCTAAATAGGAAGGGAGTTTGCAAGTGGATAAAAATATCGGATAAATTACGTTACCGTAGCAACCCTAGCATTTAGGTACTGTCTGTTTACCAAGCAATGCACGTCAATTTGACAATTATAAATGTCTACATCAGTAAAGGAGCAAATGTCTACTGGATCAATTGTATATAATAATTGTATTTTTAACAATTGTTCTTTCTAAACATTATGTTTCTACTTATTGTTCATTTAGTTTGTTAAACAAAGTTTAATTGAATTGAGTTTTTTATTCATGGGATTGTCTTACCAAATACCACGCGAGCTCAGATTTAGCAGGATATTTTTTCCGGTGGTTTTCTCATACTTACTTTCATTGGCAATTTAACGAGAGCTGTTCTGGCAAAATCACGAGAGCGTAGCTCGAGTGATTTTGCCTGAACAGATCTCGTTAAATTGCCAATGAAAGTAAAAGTATTCGAAAACAACCACAAAAAATATCTGGCTAAATCTGAGCTCTTGTGGTATTACCCCCGACAATTTTGTTTCTTTGTTATAGTTTTATCCAGAAATGATGTAACTTTTTAATTACGTTTTTGTTTGTAAATTTTTAGATCAAGGATATTAAATGTGATAATTAAGTACTTGTTTTGTTTATTTATATAAATTCATGTTCCTTTATTATTAACAAAAAAGGACAATTTTTTAATGATTGTGGTAATTGAAAGAACTGAAAAGAAACAAACTATTCATGTTGACTAGTTTAATAATATATTGTTAAATCAATAAATGAAACATTTTTATACTGAAATGAGAAAAATCGCTGTGTATCCTAGTTTAAATTGTAATATAAATACTATAATCAATTATTTTGTTTCAATTTTCTTTCCTTAAGTGATTGTGTTTGTGCACGTGCTATATATTGAACAATGGATTTTTCTAGAATCTATTAGGTTCATTTGAGTTTGTGGACTTCTTGGGATCTGGGTTTCTTTCAAATACAGAAATTAATTAGCCATATAAACAAAAAATACAAAATTTAATTTTCTTAGTATCAGTTCTGGACAACTCAATATAATAATGTATTCCTACTTCCTACAATAGAATACAATAACAATATACATGCATCATTCATACAATATTAAGAATTTAACTTCAAATGTGTTCCCATAAATACAAAGCCTGTCCATGGGGTAGTGCATGGTTTAATAATAATATTCCAAAATAATTTAAAATAAAAAAATTCGAAAATTGAAATTGCACCAGTGTGCCATATTACTGCCGCCTTATCTTTGCTCTGATAGTTTATATTTAAATAAAATTTGTGATGAAATTAACTGTCTCGACCCTTACTTCGTGGAATCTACTCATATTAGTCGTGTTTTAAATGAAACTCAATGTTTCTAGCTAATTCCACAATATAATAAAAAATGTTGTAAATTCTAAAAAATTAACAAATCTTTGGATAACTGAATATCATCGTATCGAAACTATTGTCAATTTTTTAGAATTTTCAACATTTTTTATTATATTGTGGAATTAGCTAGAAACATTGAGTTTCATTTAAAACACTAAATTTATATATATTTATTTATACATAATATTATCAGGAGATGAGCAAACGTTTAAAATTTAACATAAAAGTAGAACTTCCTTTTTGAGACAACTCAAAAGTGCTCTGCACATTTGTGCAATTATGCTCGCTGTTGTCGTCTCTACCAGATACTGTGGTACGATATGGATGTGAAACAGTCACCTGTAGCTAAATATCTGTTGAAAAATTGTATTTAGTTTAATGTCTGCAATCAATGTGGAATCTATAATATTACCGTAGAATTATTAGAAGTTGTGCAGCATCAGAAATGGACTCCCTCACTGCGTTCTGTTTTGTTATGAGAGGGCCAACTAAAAATAGCTACACTTCGAATTGACTCGGCAAATAAATTTCTAATTTATCTGCGTACCAGAAGAGTGTAGGAAAAAACTGCTTAAAAAAAGTAATGTTCCATTCGTAATTTATACATTGGGTGAACCCAAAAACGTTTTTGACTACATTCCTTCTTGTATTTGTGTAACAAAAATTAATTTACCATGAAAGCTGCCAATATTCTTTTTTGCCCAATTTTCTGAATCCGTGCTCTGATACAAATTTGTTGACACTGATCAACCCACTTTTGATATTTGTAAGCAAACGACATCTCGTCAATTTCCTACTATCATAGTAGAGTGTCGCTGATTATAGATTAAAAGCTATTTTATTTTTATTCAGTCCTATTTGATTCACTTGTATCACTGCCACTAAAGAAATAAACAAAATTAGAAAATCAGTATTAGTTATCTGTCATTAATCTTTGTCTGTCAGCTTTCGAGATCGCTGCAAGCAGCCATGTTGTCGCTGCTGTCCATCGCGGCGATTTGTGACATGTCGCTACTTATCATCGCGGCGATTTGTGAGTTGTCGCTACTTTTTTGAGTCGCGAGAAATTCGGTCACGTGACCAGATTTGTCGCCGAAACCGAGCGATAGCATGAGGTTACATCTTAAAGATCTGTAGTATGTCATATGTCATCATTGGTCATCATTTTGATAGTGGGATGTTAAATGTCAATATATTATTTTTATTACTAATATAATATAAAATGTTCATCAGTTATAGGCAGAGAAAATAATATCTATTCTAGAGTAGTTAACTTTTTTCTAACCAGGTTAGCGTGGTTAGTCTCGAGGAAATATCCCTAAAGGCTTCTGGGGAAAGAGGGGAAACATTGAGTGTCAGTGTGTCAGACGCCCCAACTAAAAAGAATGCATCGGTATTAGGCAATCCATATACGTAATAAATAAAATATACTGCTAACTGCCTATATCCAGAGATCTCTGGCCTATATCTCCAATAAGCGAAATGCGTTCTATTAGAGTGAGAGGTCCGACTACACTCTGTGTGGCCATGTTAGTTATGCGCAAGTGCTGTATTTGCCGCCAGTAATATTTTTAAAGGAATATACTTGAGTCAATAAAAATTTCACGTCTGATTTTTGATTGGACCAAATAAAGTGCAATCATGTCATTACATTTTGTTTCACTTCTAAATATAACTCAAATAACATCTATTATGGTTATTTAGGCTACTTCAAAAGAAATAGAAATGAAGTAGATAAACATGAAATATATAACAGTTGGGAACAAATTCGTTAAACTCTGATTTCGCTATTGAGGAAAAAGCTCAGACACGTCGATTTTATTTTTCCGTTTCGCATTTTTCTGGTCAGTTCATATGTTTGACGACGTCATCACTGTTCGAGCTATTTCGTCCATATCTTTTTTTAATGGGAATACCCTATTTTCATAGTACCATCACAAAGACGTATTTTTCTGTGTACGGATGTCATATATTATATTATTTTTCCGCCAACCCTATCTACGATAAGAAAATCCTGTGTGTACGTCGTCGGCCAATTTTTGTAACATGATACAGCTTCCGGAGTGCAGTCACGAATTTAATGATTGAATATTGTTAAGGGCGTCTCACAGAAGAACCCTATTGATTTTTAGCTCACCAGAGCCAGTACAATGGGTTCTATGAATCCAGATATACATTTTTGGAGAAATTTCGCCTTGCTAGAATGATACAGCCTCCCGGAATGTATACAAGTGACCAGTTTTTCGATTGGATATTTTCCAGGGCGTCTCACATATGAACCCTATTGATTTTCAGCTTATCAAAGAGCCAGTACAATGGGTACTATAAATGTAAGTGTACAACATTTTTGTAGAAATTTCGCTTTGTTAGCAGGATACAACCCTTGGAATGTAAACAAGTGACTAATTTTATGATTGAATATTGTTTAGGGCGTCTCACAAGACAAGTGAGCCCTATAAATCCAGATATTCAACATTTTTGAAGAAATTTCGGTATGTTAGCACGATACATCTTCCGGAGTGCGGAAAAGTTAGTTTTAATCCTTAAAACTGTTTATTTTTCAATGTTACATGGCCATATATATGTTAGAGAAATAGAGAAACCTTTTTGTGCTCACTATATAAATAAATATGTAAGAAGCCTTGTTATTTATTGACAGATACCTATTCTCTTTAAAAATAAAAACATTTGTTTAGAAGAAATATAGAAGATATCAACATTAAGGGCAATAAAACAAAATCAGTAATTAAATTTTTATTGATTTGAAAATAATACCAATTTCTTAAACTTACTTCTAACAAAAGTTTCCTTATTAGATAAAATTTTCGATTCATGAAACATTCTTATCGTTAAATATACATCTATTATTAATTTTATAAGATCAATAACATGATTATAGCAGAATTTAAAAATCTTATTAATTAAAACTAATTTAATATTTTTTTTGTTAAATGTGTAGTCTGCCTAAAAATACGTTCGCTTACTTTACAAATGTAAACAACATCATCTGAAGGATAAATTAATTTTTCATTTATATTTTTAATCTTAATTAAAATTAATTTCTTTTTGCTTACTAAATATTTTTTGCAAATTAAGCATGTCATTTCATTTATTATTTTTTTAACTACGAATCCACTGATATATTCAACCACATCTTCTACATATGAATTTAGTTCCCACATGGTTTGAATGTAATCGTGGTCAAATATATCAATGGAAAGTTTCTTCAAAAAAATGGTTATATGTAGAAATTTTTTTTGAGGATACATCCAATATTTCTAAACCGTCTGTCAAACAATTTGAATTGCTAAAAAATGATATTTCATTTTTAATTAGTAATCTTTTATAGGCACTTTCAAATTGTTTGGCATTTGAGTTATTGTTCCAACCGCCTCTACTTCTAATCGCACCCCGGTTATTATTTTTAACCCATCTGCATCCTTTAAACCTTCAATATATTTAATAAAATTTGTCGACTCTGTTTTTAAATAGGCAAATGTGTTTGCATTTATGGGTTTACAAAATGTTTTTTTGGCAAATTTATTTTTACAATTTAATAAATCAAAAATGTTATTAAACATTAAACAGAACCGATTTGTTGCTTCAGTATACTTAAAATCATTATTATTCAATTGTAAATATTTTAACGCGTTAGCTACACTTTCGCTTAATACTTGAGTAGCCAATCGGACATTCATCCTGTTATCATTATAATTAATAGGTTTGTTTGTAATTTTATTTGCCAAGTGCAGTCTCTGATCTATTTGCAATTTATTTAAATAGATAAAATGTTGCCACTCAATTTTTCTGTTATTCTCGTCGACTATGATGCCTTTATCTTCAATTGTATTTCTGACCAATTTTATCATATGTGAATAAAATTCCTTTGACATTGAGTTTCCAGTGGACTGCAGCAGGCTGCCAAAGAAATCCCTATAGTTTTTAATTGATAGTGGCCTTCAAGAATCTATAAATATCGAAGGACCACCGTGTTACCACGGAAAATAATAAATAAAACCATTGAAAAATGTCTTTGACGATTTATGTTTCTTAAGTTCCAACAGTACATAAAACAAGTAAATGGAAAATTATGAATGTAATACACGTCTACATCAGTACATAATATGAAAAGTTAATAACGTAATAATCACGCACAAATAAATCGCTCTTCAAAAAATAAATTATGAGTAAAGTAAGGTGTAATCCACCTCGCATCCAAATGGACCCCAGAGTTGGCAACACCGCGAAAAAATTGATGTTGCCTGGCGGTAACCGGCAATTAAATGAATATTTCCAAATAAATATAACTATTGGTTATCTTACCAAATTTAAGTTTCACTCTCTAAAACTAATCACTATTTATATTTCTTTCCAAAAAAGCTTTGTACCGGGAAAACTACAATATACATAACTAAACTGACGAGTGATGATTCGCATGGTGCCGTGGTGGTACTCGGACATGGAATATCGATTTTCGATTGCTCGCTATGCATCGACGTTCCTCGGGTCGAAGGCAGCCGAAGTAACGGCGGTTCAATAATATTGGATTTGAATCTAATTTTGAAATTTGGCGGGGTCGACGCAAATGTTAAAATGATTTTAACATACTGGGCGGGGGGAGGTGCTAAGAAGAGAGAAACAACAAAAGAGAGAATAAAAAAAAAAGTAAACAAACCATATTTTACAAATATAAAGTCCCTATAAAGGAACAACGGAGGCCTAGAATATTGCCCGTTGGTGTCCACACTAGCCATGGGTTATTGCCAGGAAGTACTCCGGACCCAGAAAGTAACTGAGTTAGGGGTGAACTAAGTTTCTAAAGGGAGCAGGGCTAATTTAACAATGGGGCGAGTGTATTCGCCATCACTAGTTTTTATTCTAGCAACTCGGAACTTACCGTCACGACCAGGGATAAGTTCTAAAATTCTAGCTACAGGCCAATTAAGGGGAGGTCTGTCCTCCGAAAGGACCAGAACTAAATCTCCCACAGATAGGTTTTTTTCAACCGTCTGCCACTTGGGACGGTGTTGCAATTGGTGCAAGTAATCAATTGACCAGCGCTTCCAGAATCTCTGTTGGATCTGGGTGCATTGAGTCCAAAAGGACAATCTATTAGGAGGAGTCTCACTGATGTCTTCTTCGGGAAAGGCCGTCAAGGGGCAACCAATTAGAAAATGACCCGGGGTCAATGGTAACAAATCATTAGGATCGTTGGATAGGGCGTACAACGGACGGCTATTTAAAATGGCCTCAATTTGAATGAGAATGGTGGCAGTCTCTTCGTAAGTGAAGATAGACGTGCCTAATAATCTAACTAAATGGGATTTGGCGCTCTTAACAACGGCCTCCCATAGACCTCCCCAGTGGGGTGAGCGTGAAGGAATAAATTTCCAAGAAATTTCGGTTGAAGTAAGATAACTTGAGATTTTTTCAAGAGTGTCATTAGATCTGAGAAAATCTGCGAGATCTCTCAATTGATTTCGGGCACCAATAAAATTCGTGCCTCTGTCACTATAAATAACCTTGGGGTTACCTCTACGACCAATAAATCTTTTTAAACATGCTATAAAACCTTCAGTCGTTAAGCTAGTGACCAATTCAATGTGTATGGCTTTAGTCACCATACACACAAAAATAGCTATATAGGCTTTGAGCAAAGGGGCCTTACGAAGTCTTGAGGATCGTAATGAGATAGGTCCAGCAAAGTCAACACCAACTTTAAGGAAAGCACGAGTTGGTTGAACACGATCAGCTGGTAATGGGGACATAATTTATGAAGAAAATTGAGCATGGAACCGATAGCAAGTTATGCATTTGGAGAGAATTTTCTTGATGGTACGTACTCCACCAAGAGGCCAATAAATTTGACGAAGGTTAGCTAAAACATTTTGTGGACCACTATGTCCAAGTCTTCGGTGTTCACTTTCTATAAGTCTAGTGACTATAATATCATTAGAAGGAAGTAACATTGGAAATTTCTTATCAAAGTTAAGTTCGGCGTTCTGAAGTCTGCCACCTACACGTATAATTCTATTATTGTCTAGGAAAAGATTGAGCGGTAAGAGTGATTTGTTTACAAGGGACTTGTTTTGAGATAGGTGTTCTATTTCTCTAGAGAAATGCTCTTTTTGAATTTGAAGTATGATAAATTCTAAGGAAACTCGAAGTTCCTCTACTGATAGAGGTCCAGTAAATTTGTCGCTGACTCTGCGACAATTGTTAATGAACCGAAATAGATAAGCAAGGGCTCTACGCAGTTTTGGAATTGAGGAAACTCTGGGAACCATTCCTTTAAGGGGTTAACCGGAGATTTGAGAGAAGCTAGATTTACCTTTATAACTTCAGGCAATACATCAACAATAGAAAATGTATCTAATGAATGATAGTCCTTAATTTGACATAAAAATTCAGGACCATGTAGCCAGAAGGGCTGAACATCCTTGGAAAAAGTTCCTCGTGAAAGAATGTCAGCTGGATTCAAATGAGATCTAATGTGTCTCCAGGTTGAACCTGCACTATTCTGTTGAATAGTGAGGACACGCCGAGCCACAAAAGGAGTAAATTTACTCGCCTTGTGCTTCACCCAAGAAAGGGAAACCAGGGAGTCTGACCATAAGTTTATGGATTGGAAGGAATAACATGAAGTGAAAATGTTTTTTATTCGGACAACTAAATTGGACAAAAGAACCATAGAATTGAGCTCTAGTTTAGGAATAGTCAATTTAACTTTCAACGGGCTAACTCTAGACTTAGATGCAACAAGTGAAGAAGAAATAGAGTGATCAGAATAAGAGGCTACTAAATATATACAACAACCATAAGCTACTTGGCTGGCATCACAAAAACCATGCAACGAGACATGAATTAACTTTTTATTTTGCGTTAAAAGTCGAGGGATTGCGAGCTGAGGTAAATCGGAAAGATTTTTGACAAACATGTTCCATTGCTTAAGAATATTGACATATTTTATAGGAGTATCTCAGTCTAGCTGAAGTTGCCAGAGAGATTGCATAATAAGTTTCCCAAGTACGATTAGAGAGTTTACTATACCCAAAGGGTCAAAAGTACTAGCGATAATGGACAAAACGCTTCGTTTTGTTAAACAAGGCAGATCAGGCACGGCTGAACCACTAATTTGGAGTAAATCAAGGGAAGAATTCCATTTTATGCCAAGAATTTTACAAGGAGAATTTTCTAGATTTAAATCTAATTCTAAGTTAGGATCAAGAGAGAGAGACTGGAGGAATTTTAACGAGTTTGAATGCCACTTGTGCAGTTTAAGCCCATGTTTACTAAGTACTGTGTTTAATTGAAAATAAAGAGTTTCTAATTCGTCATGATTGTTGACTCCACTAAGAATGTCATCCATGTAGGTTTGCGAAAGCAGGGCTTTCTGAGCTAAAGGAAAATATGTATTCTTTAAAGCGATGTCTTTGATGACTCTAGTCGCTAGGTATGGGGCACAGTTTTGGCCGAAACTAAGCCGAGAAAGCTCTATGCATTGATATGCATCTACAGGACTGTCACGCCAAAGCACATTTTGCAAGTGACGATGAGCAGGGTTTATCTCAATCATCCGGTACATCATTTGGATGTCCGCACATAAAACATAGCGAAAGGATCTAAAGCGACAAAGTATGTCGAATAAATTGTCTTGGACTTGATACCCTTTATAAGTAAGATCGTTGAGAGAGACCCCAGTGTCAGATCGACACGAGTAGTCGAAAACTATTCTACATTTAGAGGAAACAGACGAAGAGCGTATAACTGCTCTATGAGGAACAAAGTATTTAATCTCATTACTGAGATTACAAAACAACGAAAGCGGTACCACTCTAGCATGGTCTAAATAAATATAATCAGTCAAGACTTGCTTGTATGTTTCAAAAAAATCGGCATTTTTTTCGAACTTTTTCTCCAAGTTATTGAAACGACGCTTGGCTATCGAAAGTGAATGACCTAATTTTTTACCAGGATCTACTATCAAAGGCATGTCTACTTGATACCTTCCAGAAGGTAAAATTTTGGTAGTTTAAAGAAAAATATTTTCTACTAGTTCATCTTCAAAGGAATGGCCCTCTGAATCAGGAATGTCCTCGATTTTCCAAAACTTCTCTATTAATTCGTCAATACTCGGAGCATCAACTAAATTTTCATTTTCTACTGTTAAAAAGGAAAGAGCAAAATTAGTTTTATTGCATTTGTCTACGCGCATTTCTGGAACAGGGCCAGCTACTACATAACCTAGATGAGTGTTCATAAGCGTGGGCATGTTATCCCCCATCCTGAAAATTTCATCTTTTAGAAGACAGAAGTACACATCCGCCCCTACCAATATTTGAATTTCCCCTGGTTCAAAAAACAAAGGGTCAGCTAAATCCAATTTAACATGATCTGGTAAACAAATTTTATCGGGCGGTATAACAAATTGAGGTAATTTATTGGTAATTTGATCAATGACAGAGCAAGTTATATTAAAAACCTTGAAGGGTTCCACCAAAGAGCTAAAAACAACATCTATGACATTATTACTATGGGTACATCTATTATTACCAAGACCAGAAATATTTACTACGTGAGATCTATAAGGAGTACCTAAAGAATCAGCAAGGGATCTTTTAATTATACTCATTTGACTTGCAGAGTCGAGAAGCAAACGAACTGTTATAGTTTTCCCATTTTTACAATGTACATTTACCATAGCAGTGGGTAACAACACAATCTTATCAAACAAACTAGTTGCTGCCAGCGAAGATTGCTGGACACTGGAAGAGGAGGCAACATGATCTACTTCCGAATTGTTCCTTACAATGGAATTGCATTGAGAAGAATCTCGGTTTACAACATTTGCAACTCTATTCCTGTTGGAGCTCGGTCCAGGATCCGGAGAACTTCCAGAGTTACGAGCGGGAGGAGCACTTCTATTTGAAGAACTGCTACTATTAGCAGAACGAGAATTTGAATTAAATTCAAAATGAAGGAGAGAGTGATGAGACTTACTGCAACTCAAGCAACGATGAAGAGATTTGCAGCTAGCAATTAAATGCTGAGAACTTAAACAGTTTAAACATAATTTGTTTGTTTTTGCAACTTTCTGCCTGTCAAAGGGTGAAAGAGCTAAGAATTTACTACAGCGATATAATAAATGTGAGGTGTCTGAACAGAGTACACAACCAGACCTATTGGATTGAGATGAAGAAGATTGGATATGGGGTTTATCACCAAAACTAGTATGCAAAGTGACACGAGGTTTACTATCCTGCGGTTTGGATTCCTTTTTATGTCCAGAGTCAAATAAATTTAAGTTTTCTAACACACTATAGCGTCTTTTAATAAACTCAAAAAATTCATGAGTATTTACTAATTCCATTGGTTTTCTTTCGTTTTCAAATTCTCGTCTAGTAATGAAATCTAATTTTTGTTCTAAAAGAAAGACCACCAGAGTCTCGAACATAAGTTCTGATTCTAAATTCAGATTTCTTATTTGTTCTAGTGTCTTTTTGGATGCGACGTAGAAATCTCTTAAACTAGCCGCATTACTCTTAACTATAGGTTTTTGATCCAACAATGATGAGAATAGAGAATTTAACAATTTAGATTTATCCTCATAAGTGTTTTTTAAAATGTCCAAAGCTACCTCTAGATTCCGGTTAGTTACACTTAAACTATCTATTAATTCGAGTGGCTGGCCACGAAGCAAGCTTTTTAGATAATAAAATTTTTCGCTATCACACTGAAGTTTAGGATTTTTCAAAACTAAAGCTGAAAACAAATCAAGAAAGGACGTCCATTCTGACGCCTGACCTGTAAACGGTTTAATATTTATTTTGGGTAAAACGAAAAACACAAAAATCTTCTTTTTTGTAACCGGATGAAGGAAGTATGGTTTGAAATTACTTCTAAATAGAAAATTGGCCCCTAAATTGTTTACCATACTAATATTGGCTGCAGCTCCATCAAATGTAAGAGTCTGCACTATTACACCACTTTCTTCTAATAGTTCTAAGCAAGATTTTAGTAAATTGGCTCTTACGGAACCTGAAAGCCCTTTAATTAGAAAATATCCCACCAGTAATTTGAATCTGTAATTCAGTCCAACAATCATAAATACTAGGGCATTTTTTGCTAAAAACATGCTGTCATTTTCAGTTTGGCAGAAGTTGTTCCCTACATTAACGGTACCATAAAATTCATTATGGTCATAAATTAATTGTTCGCATATAGCCATTTCATCGATTATAATATTAGCAATTAATTTCTTATCCTGAGTTATTCTTTTAAGAGCATTAAATGACTCTTTGGTAAATCCTAGTTTACCGTTCACAACGCTATACGAGGCTCGTAAAGTTGAAGGATGTGGTAGTAGGTTCTTCCAACTTCTTCTCGCATAATTGTATGCTGCAGTAGAATAAAACTGTAGTGTAAGGGCAAAAGTTCTTATATCTGCTGAATATTTGCGGTTTCCTTTCTTCAATTTTCTGGAAATAATTTGTTTCATACTTTCTGGTAAGATTTGCTGTGGAATAAAAATAACTATCAGTAATATGTAGAATAAATATAAATTAATTTTATTCCCTGTATGAAGTTAAACCTATTTTCGTATGTATATATAGTTAATTACAATTAAGCGTAAAACATTATAGTTTGAATGTCCAAAAGACATTTTTATTTCTTATCTCTAATAAAAATTAGATAAAAATAAATTACTTAATACAATAGTAATCAAATGATAATAAAAATATACAAATAATTTAGACAAATAACTAACTCTTAATAGTAGATTATTATACGAAATAATGATTGTTATTACTGTATGTACATGAGAATTTCAAAATGAGTGAGTTTTATAATCATTTGAATATAATAATAGCCATTATTTACAAGTAAAATATGCTATTTTACCTATGACTATTGACCACAAAGAAAATATACAATTATATTTAATAAAAAGGCTGGATTGCAATTTAGCAATAATGAATATTCTCACATGTATTTGATAGGTATATAATACTTTAAAATAACTCGTGTATTAATATCTGTCATTATTAATTAAATTATATAAGGTAAATTTATTAATTTTTTAATAGTCACAGAATAAAAATAAAAACTAAATTTTCCTTGCCATTATTGTATCTCCAGTATCTTCAGACAGCTCATTCCTTTGTTTGAGATGATTTATCAGTGATTGAAGAGATGTTACTTTTTTTCGGAGTCTATAATTCTTTTGCTTTAAAGCCTTACATTTTTTTTCAGCTGTTGTACTTGTCTCTTTGCTAACAAAACAACTCTTTTAGCTCTTTTGGGTGTAGCCACATCGGGAGTTGTAACATCACCTAAATATCTCTTGATTCATGGCATTTTCTTTTAGGAGTTCTAGGTTCTTTATCTATAATAAAACATTAATCAAAAATGAATAAACATTTATATATTATATCAATATGAACAAAAAAACTTATTCCATAAACTTACATACCATATTGTGATGTAGATGGTCCAGAATCTGGGGACAAATCAATATGTTCACCAAGTAACTGCAATTCATTTGTAGTATCCATATTTGTATGCAAACTTGTGTTGAAAAGTACATCTGGATTTGGAACATTTTCAGCTCGATTTAGAACATTTACAGTTGAATATCTGTTGGGTTTCAGTCCTCCACCAATTTCTCTAGCTCTTGGTTCATAATAGTCATCATTACTAAAGTGGTCTGAACAAATAAAAAGTGAAGTCACTGAATCATGGTCTTTCAAATTACAGACATCCTTCCACAAGCGACACAATGCTTTAGCTTTTGGAAACCTAAAAAATGTATGTTTTTGAAAAATGATTTATTAAATAAAGTAATGTTTTATTAGACTTTAAGATTCCTATCAATTAAGAGTTATTATTTTTATAAATCATTTCTTCGATATCTACACACATAGCTATACATATTAACAAATTAAATGAAGATGCCATAAAATGGCGTACCCATGGGATTTCTTTTCAAACGGAATTTATTTTTATATACCTGTAGAAACTTACCTATGGAAAGTTAAATTAGAACCAATCTTATTATATAAAAAGCACCGTCGTGGAGACATAGTTTTTAATAAAAGTCCAAATGAAAGAAACACGCAAAAATCACTACACAACAAAATTATAAAACAATTAACAAAATGGCTAAACATCCAAACAAAACAAACCGCGGAAAACGGACCCATCCGGGCAGCATATTTCAAAACTGCACATTGATACGAAACCAGTAGTTAAATGCTGCGCTGCCATTGGCTGGATTGTGTAGTTACCGTCTTTTAAAGTCGAATTTAAAATGTCCCTTGCTGTTGTTTACAACTTAGGGATGTCAATTTTCTTCAATTAGATTTAACTTTTCATAATAGCATTTTGCAAAAAAATGTACTAATACCATGGGATCACCCTGCATAAAAATATTGATAGAAATTTTACTTAAATGTAAATTAATAGATAATTTAGTAATTGTCATTCCATAATGGCAGCGACAGCATAAAACCAATTGTCATAGGGAATAACGGTGGAAATCTAGCAAATAGCAGCGCCGCATTTAGCTACTGGTTTCGTATCAATGTGCAGTTTTGAAATATGCATCCGGGCAACGTTTATAGAAGAGAGAAGGTTGCCTGCAGCGTTGCCAAAATGAAATGTGAAATTTACTCACATTGCACAGCTGTAATCCTCACATTTATCGCGATCAAATTTGAAAATCCTCACATTGATAAAAACATGAGAAGTCAATGCCATGATTTGTTTTGCCTCATCAATACCTAATTCATGAAAACAATATCCAAGGGAGTAGGTAAATGAAAACATGTTTAAGTGGTTTTTATGTTTATCATTTTATCACTGGGTTTAAACATTGCACACACACCTTTTTTTACAGCCTCTTGTGTATAAATAAATACTTTTAGAGTACCAATTCATTTGTTTCGATTAACAGTTTGTGTATAAATAAGTTCTTTTAGAGAATCAATTCTCAATTTGTTTCGATTAACAGTTTTTATATTATTCAAAACACAGAAAACTATACAGGCATTGGAAAATAGTAATATTAACAAAAAATTCATAACAATTTTCAAATTTGAAAATAACTGGTTACTTGCAGCATTTTTCAATTTGAAAAGAGTGGCCCAGTACTCTTCTGATATTATGATATTATTTAACCTTCGATAATATTTGGTGTTGGTGCCCTGCTAGACTTTATTTTCAGAGCGACTCTACATCTTTAAGAGTCAATGTTGGGTGCTCTTGAGCTCTTATTCAAGTTGCATGAGAATGGCATCAATCGCATCCTATTGAAAATCCTCACATTTCAGGCAACCCTCACAAATCACTCACATTGATGTAAAATCCTCACAATGTGAGAATTCCTCACACATTGGCAACGCTGGTTGCATGGTAACTACTCGGCGGGGCAGACGCAAGAGGGGATCGTTACGTCACTGTGGGTGCCAGCTTTGACAAGGCCGTATGAATTTATAGAAGTAGGAGTGCATATTATTGTTTATATTGGGTTCTTGTTCCTTTATTAGTATTTATTGTTGGTCTTTTTCTATTTTGTGTATTATAGAGTACAGACAAAAGAAGTAGAATCATCAGTATTGTTGTGAATGCAACTGGAACTATCGTCACAGAATATTATCGTTGTATATTCTTTGCTACTGTTGTGTTGGAGTTATTTTATAATTATTAAGTACCTAGTACATGTATATTATGTGTTTGTAGGAGTATATCATATATGATAAATAAATAAAGTAGGATAACTTTCGAAACGTCAGTTAATATAAAAATATTTAAATAAATCTGTGGTTTTATTCCCAAAAAAATGTATTATTAAATAATATATTATTCAATTTTTTATATTGAGATGCCTGGAGGGACAACATGCAGTGTGGCAGTGTGCAAAAATAATTCAAAAGCTTCAAGACGAAAAGGAGAAAATTTGATTTATTTTTCATTTCCAAAAGATGTCAAAATTGCAGGCGAGATTATTGAAAATTCAACCAAAAAAATTAAAATCCGATGGTAACTTTAAATTTTATAAAGAATGTAGTTATAGTATATTAAGTACAAAGTGTCAAAAAGGTTACTTTAGTCACGAGTTTCACTAGGCACGAGTGGAGCGAAGCGGAACGAGTTCCTTGTGAAACGAGTGACTAAAGACGTTTTTGGCACGAGGTGCTTACTATACTTTTTCTTCGCCCGCGGAAAGGAAAAAATTGTATTATATTTGAATTATATTCATTACATGATGGACGATGGCTGACAGCTGACTGACAAATCAAATGACGCATAATAACAAAATTATGAGGGAACATGAAATTTAACATACAAAAGATACACTTGATTTGACGTTTAAAAAACAAAAGATAAACGAGATGTGACTTTTCGCATTTTAAACACTAGTGTTTAAAGAGTCGTTTTGTGCATGTCAAACCCGTGTTCAAAGTGCGGTTTTAGTAGCGGAAGTAGAAAAATTATTCTTATTTATTTATAATTTTAGCAATTCCCTCATTGTTTTTGCTGCCAAATGAGAAGCCAAAAGAAGAAATTTCCGAGAGATCGAAGAGAGTGAATAAAAAAGAGGCTAAGTGTATTGTTGAACATTTATTGTGCCCAGACTTGCTTGCTGTTTCTCAAGAATTAGAGGTGTGTGCTGATGTTCCGGTGAGCGACAATATAATTAATATACCTGAAGCTCTATCTGAAGGCCCATCCAGCAGCAAAAAATTGGAATTGGATATAATGAAAAAAAACTAGCTGAACTACAAAAAGAAAATTTAATTTTGAAAGAAAAAATGGAAGAACAGGGGACAAATGAAAAACTTCTGAAAGAAATAGTGTCTCGACTAGATGAAAAAAAGAAAAATAATATTCAATTTGAGGAAAAAGTTAAACTAGAATTTAAAGACCTGTTAACAGCAAACCAAGTAGAGTTAGCTTTAAAGAAAAAGAAAAAAGCTCGATGGACACAAGACGAATTGTCAAAAGGTTTTACACTAAGTTATTTTAGTAAAAGGACATATGTGTACCTAAGAGAAACCTTGCACTACCCATTACCTGGTTTGTCAACATTACAACAGTGGGCTGCCAATATCAATCTTACTAATGGTGTATTGAAGGACGTTCTACGAGTTATGAATGTTACAGGTCAGGCAAAATCGGAAAAATTCAAGGTAGCAATTTTGTCCTTCGATGAAATGAAAGTGTCATCTATTTATGAATATCATCAAAAGGAAGATGAAGTAATGGGTCCCAACTCATACATGCAAGTTGTGATGGCACGAGGGCTCTTCGAAAAATGGAAACAGCCAGTTTACATAGGTTTCGATCAAAAGATGACCAAGGATATATTGAACCTCGTAGTAATAAAACTGCATGAAATACAATATCGTGTAGTTGCATGTACTTCAGATTGCGGGGGCGGAAATCAAGGGTTGTGGAAAGAAATGGGCATTACCGAAGAAAATACATTTTTCAAGCATCCTGTTACAGAAAAGCCTATATTCTTGTTTGCCGATGTACCTCATTTGTTGAAACTTTTGAGGAACTGGTTTCTGGACACTGGATTTATCTTGGAAGATGGTGCAGTTGTAAACAAATATCCAATAAAATCTTTATTAGAAGGTACTAGGACAGAAATTAATTCATGCTATAAATTGACACCTTTGCATATAGCTTGTGAAAGAGCACAAAAACAAAATGTACGTTTAGCAGCTCAACTATTTTCAAATACTACCACTGCTCTTCAACAATATTTACCGGGGCCTGACAAAACTGCAGCCGCGAAAACAGGAGATTTTTTCCAGTTAGTAAATAACTGGTTTGATATCTTCAACTCGTATACACCATCGGCCTCTATCCCGACAAAAAGACCATATGGGATTAATTTGGAGGATCAAAATGAAACTCTAAATACAATGTTACATACTGTAAAAACATTGCGTTGCATAGGTAAAAACAATCTTCAAGTTTTTCAGAAGGGAATAATCATGTCGATTAAATCGTTGCAAGAATTACATAAGTTTCTCATCAAGGAGTATGATGTTAAATATATCCTGACCCGTAGACTAAATCAGGACTGCTTGGGAAACTTTTTCTCTCAAGTAAGTAACTATTCAATGTTTCAGGTAAAAAAGATTGACTATATTTCTATAGGATCCTACTACTGCAAAGAAAAAATATTTATGCTATATCATTTTTAATTTTTCGGCCATTACAGTTTTTATTATTTAATTCTGTTTTCCCTAATAACTCTATCACCTAAGCTAATTTGTCTCTTTTTTTAGATTAGAACCCGTGGTGGGCTCCATGACCATCCATCCCCCCTAAATGCAATATTTAGGATAAGGATGATTTTACTAGGAAAGAATCCTGGATTAGTAACAGCACACTCAAATATTCAGGACTCTCCAGCATTAGATGATGAAGAATATTTGTTAGCAAATGCCCTTAAACAAGCGAAGTTAGGTAACATAAAGATCGATAAAGATCTTGATGAAAATTCTGGATTCAATGATAATATTGATACAGAGAGCAGTACTTTATCGAGCAGTTTTCGTTCTCGAGGATCGGAAAAAATAGCGTCGGAACAAGATGGCTTGATATATATAGCTGGTTTTTTAGCGAAAAAACACAACGTGAAATTCCCCAGTTTAGGAGAATATTCCTATGAAACCAAAGAAGCAATCAGTTTTCATAACTCTACAAGATGTCCTTCTTTCATTCAAAATTTGTCCTATGGCGGTTTAATAGAGCCCTCAGAGGATTGGAAGCAACAAGTATTTAAAATGGACGAATACTTCCAAAGATTTCATAAGGAAACATTCATTGCGAAAAAAGGAGTTGTAAAAAAAACTACAGAATATATACATAGCCAATTAGTAGAGATCCCAAAAGAGCTCGTTAAGTCATTTAGTCGACAAAGAATATTTGTCAGAATACAATTTTTAAATTTAAAAGAAGGAGAAGAAAAACAAAAAAAGAGAAAAGCTCCCTTATCAGAAGAAAAAGGGAATAAATTGATCAAAAAAATGAAAAAAAGTGTCAAATAAATTTAGTGATTGTCATAAATCACTTATTTTTTACCTTTTAATGTTAATAAACTTTTTTGTATATATGGTTTTAAGGTAAAATTAGATTCTTTCAATACCAAATATAAGTAACTTTTAAAATATCCAGCTTAAGTTATGAAAGAAAGACAAAAAAGGTTTACCTGTGTTGTGTCCTATTTTTGTTACATATTGTTACGAACTCGCACACCGAAGCAGATACTAAGTACGGCCCTGTAACCTTATGTTAACGGAGTTAAGAAAATGGCGAGCGCGCCAAATTCTGAGAAGGTCTATTAAACATGTTCTCGAAAGGCATTTTAAGAAATATCGCGAAAGGCACTTGTCCCATCCGGAATGTTCTAGTAAAGAAAGCTTTGATATATATATATATATATATATATATATATATATATATATATATACAGGACCGATCAGTGGATGAGTTTAGTTTATGAGTTGATAAAGTGATCTTGACAGATAAACAGTAATTAAGTGAATATAAAAGTGTTATAAATTAATAAGTTAGTGTGCATATAAATTAAATTTAAGTGACTAGTTAAGTACATATAAATTAGTGTTAGTGAGTTAGTGTTTAAATAAATTAGTAAGTAGCCATACCGAGTGTTTAAAATTTATCCCACCCGTTTATTGTTTAAATAAATAACAAAAACATTACATTGGTGTCAGAAGTGGGATAATTTAAATAAATTGCTACATCAAAATGGCCAAGAGACTGTGTGATCTGAAAATGGCGGAATTAAGAGCAGAATTGGAAGATCGTGAGTTGGAAACGTCCGGTAAGAAAAGTGAATTAGTAGAAAGACTTAAAGTGGCACTGGAAAATGACGGCTTTGACCCAGAATCATTTTTATTTAATGACGAGGCTTCCACCTTAATCTCGTCAATTTCTGCTAATATTTCTGTTGATATGGACGAGAAGATTACCACAATGAAAAGCGAGATTTCTACTATGAAGAATGATATTTCTACCAATATGGACGAGAAAATTTCCACTATGAAGAATGATATTTCTACTAATATGGACGAGAAGATTTCCACTATGAAGAATTATATTTCTACTAATATGGACGAGAAGATTTCCACCATGAAGAATGACATTTCTGCCGATATCTTATCGTTAAAAAATGACATTGCTGCTGACGTCGAGAATAAAATTACGTCTCTAAAATCAGACATTGAAAATGAGATGACAACGATGGAAAATCAGATGGACAAGAAAATCAAGGGGTTGGAGACAAAGATTGCTGATTTAAGAACACAGGACACTTCAGCAGAAGAAAAGAAGATCGAGATCTGCAAGCCAGAAACACAACCCAAGACAGATGATATTGGCAGTTTTACCCGAGTCAAGGCCCCAACGTTCGATGGAAAGATGTCGTGGACCAATTACGTAAAACAGTTCGAAGCAGCCGCTAGAGTGAATAATTGGTCCGATAAGGAGAAAGCAGTGAACCTAGCTATCGCGATTCGGGGAGATGCCTTAGATATACTTCAGACGATACCTCTGGAAGAAACGGATGATTTCGAGCTGCTGAAGAAGAGGTTGGACATGCGGTACGGTCACGAACATCTAGAACATTTGTACCAGTCCCAACTGAAGAACCGAAGGCAGAAACGCGATGAAGCCCTTCAAGAGTATGAAGTGGATATTGCCCGACTCGTTCGATTTGCTTATCCGTCAGCACCAGAGAACATGATGGAATGTCTGGGCATCCAGGCCTTTATTGATGGCTTACGTGACCCCGATATGCAGAGGACACTTCGTTTAGCCCATCCGAAAACGTTAGTCGACGCATTGACAGCTGCTCTCGAATATGACGCAGCAACGAAGGCTTCAGGATATAACAAAATCAGGACCATCCAAGAAGAAGGTGACGAAGACAGATTTGACCAGTTCGTCAGTTTAATAAGAAATATGATGGACAAGAAGCCGAGAAAGATCAGATGCTGGAATTGTGGCGAGCTAGGGCATGTACGTAGTTCATGTAAGCGCCCCAAAACTCCTGCAAACCAAGAACCCCAGTCACAGGAAAACTAGAACGGGTCGGCTACGAGGGGGCAGCACCGACCCATGATCGTTCAAAAGACCCTCTCATACTGATAGCTTCACTCAGATGTCGCAACGACAGTGTATATGTGGATGGCGAAGTAAATGGCAAGAAATATGCTCTGCTGGTTGACACTGGGGCAACTAGAACCATTATACGACCAGAGATAATAAACCCCAAGAAGAAACTTCTACCAACGAGACTGCGACTGCGGACCGCCACAGGCGAGAGTGCCAACGTTCACGGGGAAACACAAATCCAATTGGGAATTGGCGCACAAAAGTTCACGCATACGGTAATCGTAGCTGACATTGAAGAAGACGTGATTCTGGGAATGGACGTAATGAATGTACATGGATTCCAATTAGACTTTAGAAACAGAACCATTAAAGTGGGTTCCGAGGAGGCATTCCTGCATCCATATGAAGGCAGCGCGGTGTTGGCAGCTGTACAGGAAGATACCGTTCTACCTGCACGAAGCGAAACCATGATAGTAGCACAGCTACAGGGAATCATGGAGGAAGGTACACCGGTTATGATGGAACCAGGGAACCACGACGAGGAGGTTGGCAAAGGAGTACTAATTGGGAAAGGATTGGTTACGTCGGCGAAGGAGATACCTGTACGATTGATAAACGTGAACGATTACCCAATTACCATCAAGAAGGAAACCAAGATTGGATCCTGCGTACCAGTGACGTCTATAGTTCGTCAGACAACGACCACTGACAATTCCAATGCCAGATTCGAACAAATGTTATCAGTAGCTGGTCAATCTTTGGATCGAACTGAAAAAAAGAGAATGAGAGAATTTCTCTTGCAGTATCGAGACTTATTCGTACCAAAAGGAGGAAAGAATGGCAGAACATCAGCCGTCAAACACAAAATCGATACTGGTAATGCTAAGCCAATTAGACAATCAGCTCGAAGACTCCCACGAGCGAAGAGAGAGGAAGCTGAAAGAATAATTCGAGAGATGGCAGAAGAAAAAGTGATAGAACCATCTACTAGTCCATGGGTGTCTCCAGTAGTGCTCGTCAAGAAAAAGGATGGAACTACGAGATTCTGCGTGGATTATCGCCAGCTTAACAACGTGACGAAGAAAGACAGCTATCCTATGCCCCTAATTGACGATACGCTAGACACGTTGGCCGGCAGCAAACTGTTTTCCACCTTGGACCTGAAGTCTGGTTATTGGCAAGTAGAAATGGACCCAGAAGATAAAGAGAAGACTGCTTTTACCACCGGATCTGGATTATGGCAATTCAACGTCATGCCATTCGGGCTCTGTAATGCGCCTGCGACATTTGAAAGACTTATGGAAAATGTCTTGAGAGGGTTGTCTTGGAAGACATGCCTGGTCTATTTGGACGACATCGTAGTACTGGGGAAGACATTTGACGAACATCTGAAAAATTTGGAAGACGTATTCAAACGACTCCAAGCTGCCCAGCTCATGTTAAACCCGAAGAAATGTCAGCTGTTCCAAAACCGAGTCAACTATCTAGGTCATATAGTGAGCAATGAAGGAGTGGCGGTGGATCCAGAGAAAGTTGCTTCCATTCAGCAATGGCCGCAACCAACCGACAAACATCAAATTAGGAGTTTCCTTGGACTTTGCACGTATTACAGAAGATTTATCAGGAAGTTTGGGGATATTGCCAAGCCTCTAACGCGACTTACAGAAGAAGCAAGAGCTTTCCAATGGGACGAAGACTGTCAAACGGCTTTTGAAACTTTGAAGAGGCATTTAACCTCGGCGCCGATACTAGGATATCCATTACCAGAGGGAGACTTTATTCTTGACACTGACGCAAGCAACGTAGGAATTGGTGGAGTGCTCTCACAGATCCAAGGAGGGCAAGAAAGAGTGCTGGGATATTTCAGTAAAGTCCTCTCCAAACTAGAACGAAACTACTGCGTCACAAGAAGAGAACTTTTGGCAGTAGTGAAGTCCGTGGAACACTTTTACCAGTATCTCTATGGTAGGAAGATTTTAATCCGGACTGATCATGCAGTTCAAGAATCCCGAGGGCCAGATCGCTAGATGGATTGAACGACTTAAAGAATACGATTTCAACATCGAACATCGAGCTGGTGTGAGTTACCGAAATGCCGACTCCCTGTCCAGACGGCCGTGCCCAACAGACTGCTCCCACTGCAACAAGGTGGAATCTAGGGAAGCTGCAGTTTCAAGAACTACTGTAGTCAACGAGGAATGGTCACCCACCAGGATCAGAGAAGATCAGGAGAATGATCCTCACCTGAAGATGATCCGGCAATGAAAGAAAGAAAACCGGTGACCTACCTGGCAAGAAGTGTCAAGATTTTCACCGAAACTCAAGGCGTATTGGGCTCAGTGGGACTCCCTTGTCCTGGAAGAAGGGCTGTTGAAAAGAGTCCTTGAAAACGATGATGGTTCTGAAATGAGGAGACAGCTAGTTATCCCGAGAACAAGAGTAGCTGAGGTACTGAAGAAGTTACACGACAGTCCATCGGGAGGTCATCTGGGAGTGAAGAAAACCCTTCAGCGAGTTCGTGAAAGGTTTTATTGGATGAACAGCTCCGACGATGTGAAGGACTGGTGTAAGAAATGTACGACTTGTGCTACGAGTAATGGACCACTTCGCAAGAGAAAGGCACCCATGAAACAGTACAATGTTGGAAGCCCTTTCGAAAGGATTGCTTTAGATATCGCTGGCCCATTTCCGACGACAGAAAATGGTAGCAAGTACATACTGGTTGTAATGGATTATTTTACAAAGTGGGTGGAAATTTACGCTATCCCGAACCAAGAGGCCACAACTGTCGCGGATGTATTGGTGAAATAATTCATCAGCCAATATGGAGTGCCCATGGAAGTCCACAGTGACCAGGGAAGAAATTTCGAAAGCCATCTATTCCAGGAGATTTGCTACAAGCTGGGAATGAAGAAGACCAGAACAACAGCATTACATCCACAGTCAGATGGAATGGTCGAGAGAATGAACAGGACTATTGGAAAATACCTGTCCAAAGTAGTATCCAGCCATCAGAGAGATTGGGACCAGTATCTCTCCCTATTCGCATTGGCTTATCGATCTGCCGTCAATGAGTCCACGGGTGAAACACCTGCGAAAATCCTGTTTGGACGTGAAATGAGGCTTCCTTGTGACCTGGAATTTGGCTGTCGACCTGGAGAAGATATAGCAAGCGACAACTACGTGATCCAATTGAGAAGAAGGCTGGACGATATTCATGAACTAGTTCGAACAAATCTTCAAGTTGCCAGCGACAGAATGAAAAGTCGGTACGACACGCAGGCCACAGAGGGCGGTTTTAAAGAAGGGGACAAAGTATGGTTACACAACCCGGCGAGGAGAAAAGGATTTTCTCCAAAATTACAAAAATCCTGGGAAGGTCCATACTTGATCAAGAAAAGGATCAATGATGTTTTATATCGCATAAGCAAGATCCCTAACGGAAAACCAAAAGTAGTTTACCGAAACCGACTAGCGCCATTCGAAGGAGACCATGACATAGAGGAAGGAGTAAACCTTATTCGAGATGTGTCTGACCCCACCTTCGATGAATTTATGGGCGCGTATGGAGGTACCGGGAAAGCTAGATATGGAGTCACTTCGGAACAACAACAAGATTTGTTCACTCTCCCAGAAGATTATTCACTGGCATACAACATCCCCGCCCGTATCCAGAACGCACGAGGGTTGGCAACCGTCTTTCGAAAGAAGTTCGGGCAATTAGAAAAACTTGAAGACCAGATTCCTGCCCCTGGCAAGACACTGAAACTGAAACATAATTCGCGGTACGTCTTCTATGTGGTAACTAAAAATGAATTCCAAGATCGATCTACCTACCGCGATGTGTGGGAAGCACTTCGAAACCTCCGAGACCATGTGTTGGAATCCAACGTGAAGAAACTGGCTATGCCTAAGATAGCGAGTAACCAGTTGAATTTGCGAATCATCAGGAACATGTTAGAGATTATCTTTCAAGGTACCGGTGTCCAGATATTAATTTGCAGCTACAACCCACGTTATCAATATCCGATGAAGACGGTGCCCTGCTATTTCCATAAGATCGGAAAGTGTAGAAAAGGGGCTAGTTGCCGATTCAAACATCCAGTCTCGGCTACACAAAAGTTCCAGGAGGAACTTTTATTTAAGGAGGGGGTAATGTTACGAACTCGCACACCGAAGCAGGTACCAAGTACGGCCCTGTAACCTTATGTTAACGGAGTTAAGAAAATGGCGAGCGCGCCGAATTCTGAGAAGGTCTATTGGGATTTATTGGGACCGTCCTTTTTAAACATGTTCTCGAAAGGCATTTTAAGAAATATCGCGAAAGGCACTTGTCCCATCCGGAATGTTCTAGTAAAGAAAGCTTTGATAGATATATATATATATATATATATATATATATATATATATATATATATATATATATATATATATATGCACAGACTACAGTTTGGGTACGAAAACATCAACCCACACGACAGTTTGAAGACAAGTGGTCAGTTTCGGGACGGTCCCGAAACTTTTACCGTTCATCTTCCATACAGTTTGGGTACAATGTCCCCAAATTACAGTGTGGATAATTTAGAGATTAGTTATCGTACATTTTCAGCCCAAATGTAACAGTGCATTTTAAGAAAATATATATGAACCACTGGATGTTGGTTCCCATCAAATATATCATAAAAAAATATAATGTTATAGTTGGAGTAGGGCTCTTGGGTCTAGCATACTTCCATATTTGATAAAAAAAATTTAAGGGCGGGAGTGGGGGTGACTTTGTGAAATACTTTGATTTGATATTTTTTCACGGGAATGTATTGATGGATGATTATCTTTCATTTTATCCTAAATCAGTCATCCCCCACCCAACCACTAAGGGCGGGGGTGGGGGTGACTTTGTAAAATAGTAATAAAAATAAATTATTGAATTTGGAATCAAATTGTACGTAGTTTTTTACGTATAGACCTGGAATTTCATTTTGATGGCTTTTTTTTATAAAGTTATGCAAAAAAAATGTTATCAAAAAATTGATTATTCAATGGTGTAGAGCTCTCGGGTCTAGCATACTTCCATTTCCAATTTCACAGCAATGTATTGATGGATGATTATCTTCCATTTTAAACTGAATCAGTCATCCCCCACCCACCCCCTAAGGACGGGGGTGGGGGTGATTTTGTAAAATAGTCGTAAAAATAATTTTTGAATTTGGAATCAAATTCTACGTAACCTTTTACGTGTACGCCTAAAATTTCATCTTGATAAATTTTTTTTATAAAGGTATTCAAAAAAATTGTTATCAAAAAATTGATTATTCAATGGTGTAGGGCTCTCGGGTCTAGCATACTTCCATATTTGATAAAAGAAAATATTTTAACCTAAATCAGTCATCCCCAAATGTAACAGTGCATTTTAAGAAAATATATATGAACCACTGGATGTTGGTTCCCATCAAATATATCATAAAAAATATAATGTTATAGTTGGAGTAGGGCTCTTGGGTCTAGCATACTTCCATATTTGATAAAAAAAAATTAAGGGCGGGAGTGGGGGTGACTTTGTGAAATACTTTGATTTGATATTTTTTCACGGGAATGTATTGATGGATGATTATCTTTCATTTTATCCTAAATCAGTCATCCCCCACCCAACCACTAAGGGCGGGGGTGGGGGTGACTTTGTAAAATAGTAATAAAAATAAATTATTGAATTTGGAATCAAATTGTACGTAGTTTTTTACGTATAGACCTGGAATTTCATTTTGATGGCTTTTTTTTATAAAGTTATGCAAAAAAAATGTTATCAAAAAATTGATTATTCAATGGTGTAGAGCTCTCGGGTCTAGCATACTTCCATTTCCAATTTCACAGCAATGTATTGATGGATGATTATCTTCCATTTTAAACTGAATCAGTCATCCCCCACCCACCCCCTAAGGACGGGGGTGGGGGTGATTTTGTAAAATAGTCGTAAAAATAATTTTTGAATTTGGAATCAAATTCTACGTAACCTTTTACGTATACGCCTAAAATTTCATCTTGATAAATTTTTTTTATAAAGGTATTCAAAAAAATTGTTATCAAAAAATTGATTATTCAATGGTGTAGGGCTCTCGGGTCTAGCATACTTCCATATTTGATAAAAGAAAATGTTTTACGGGAATGTATTGATGGATGATTATCTTTCATTTTAACCTAAATCAGTCATCCCCCACCCACCCCCTAAGGGCGGGGGTGGAGGTGATTTTGTAAAATAATCGTAAAAATGCTTTTTTGAATTTGGAATTAAATTCTACGTAATCTTTTACGTATACACCTAAAATTTCATTTCGACAACTTTTGTTTATAAAGATATGCAAGAAAAATGTTATCAAAAAATTGATTATTCAATGGTGTAGAGCTCTCGGGTCTAGCATACGTCCATATTTGATAAAAAAAATTTCACGGAAATGTATTGTTGGATGATTATCTTCCATTTTAACCTAAATCTGTCATCCTCCACCCACCCCCTAAGGGCGGCGGTGGGGGTGACTTTGTAAATTAGTCGTAAAAATCGATTATTTTTAAAAAAAAATGAAATCCCAACAACGTCATCGTTTTCATAGAATTTTTTTATATACGGTCCTAAATTTTCATAATTTGATCTTGAACTTGAATTTTCTCTCAGGTATTGACAAAATTTCAGAGAAAATGCGATGATTCTGGATATGGGGACACTCTGTGATATAAGAAACGGGAAGACATGAAGACATCATTTTCGGGATGCGTGAAATCTCAAAAAAACACATTCAAAAAAAATTCTCCCTCAGGGGTGGTCTTTTTGGGTATTTTTGGCAAAATGAAATTCCAACGACGTCATCGTTTTTCTTGAATTTTTTTATGTACGGTCCTAAATATTCATAATTTTATCTTAAACTTCATATTTTTCTCAGGTATTGACTTTGACAAAATTTCAGAGAAAACATGGAAAGTTAATTTTCGGGATACGGCATATAGGATGCGTTATGTATTTGTTTAATACAATGATTTCCAGCAGAGCGGAAACTGACTGAAACAGAATTCCAAAAAATTAAGTGTTCGTTATGCCATATGCTTCTTTACACACGTTTAAGATAAAATTATGAAAATTTAGGAACGGACATAAAAAAATTCAAGGAAAACGATGACGTCGTTGGAATTTCATTATTTACAAAAATAAGTGTATCCACCCCCCAAAAAAAACACCCCCGAGGGGGAATTTCTTTTGAATGTGTTTTTTTGAGATTTCACGCATCGTATATGCCCTATCCCGAAAATGAAGTCTCCATGTCTTCCGGTTTTTTATATAACAGAGTGTCCCCAGATCTAAAATCATCGCATTTTCTCTGAAAGTCAATACCTGAGAAAAATTTCAAAAGATAATCAATTTTTACGACTATTTTACAAAGTCACCCCCACCCTCGCCCTTAGGGGGTGGGTCGAGGATAACTCATTTAGGAAGTTTGCTAGACCCGAGAGCTCTACACCATTGAATAATCAATTTTTTGATAAAATTTTTTTGCATAACTTTGCATAACAAGATGAAATTTTAGGTCTATACGTAAAAAATTTTTACGACTATTTTACATAGTCACCCCCACCCCCGCCCTTAGGGGTTGGGTGGGGGATGACTGATTTAGATTAAAATGGAAGATAATCATCCATCAATACATTGCCGTGACTTTTTTTATCAAATATGGAAGTATGCTAGACCCAAGAGCCCTACTCCAACCTGCAAAGTTGTATATATAAGAGTTTATCTAAATGCTTTATGGGAAATTGCTGTTTAGAGTGCTAAGAATAAATTTTTCAAATGTCCCTGAATAAGATTTTCTAGAAACACTATTACAAAAATCAAAAAATCGCTAACTTCAAAAATAGTGAAATTAAACAAAATGTGTCATTTAACTTCTTAATTGTAATGCTTGTAAATAAAAATAAAATTAAGAAACAATATAGATTTAATATTATGATGTAACATTTAAAATATCAACAGTATAAACTAAAGAAAAAATGGAATACTATATAATTATTGTATACAATACAGCCAAGTCAAATTGTTTTGTATATGAATCAATAATGTAAACCCTTCTCACAGAAAACAATAATCGTAAAATTGCATAATCTTCGCTTCAATTCAAAGTTAAATTATATACGAAATTATATAGGTACATTAAGATATTATATTCATAGTAGGTATAAACCAACTACAAATTAGAATAAATCGTGGGATAAATTAAAAAATATTACCACAATTTTTTGTCCCTGACTTTATTTTTGTACGACTACCAAAATTTTCCGAAAGAAATCGGTGAAGTACCAGATTTGGTATTATATTTCTCGAATTTCCACACTCTGCATACTCATTTATTTCCTGACATTACACACACTTTATTAAACATTTTATACTTAAATTGGCCTATAAGGGACTGATTAACCAAATAAAAAACGGCCACTTGTTATGTTAAATTTTGGACTACAAAAAGTCGTGGCCTTGTTCTTGCGTCCAACCTTCTGCAGAATACACGGAAGCGCATTTCGCTTTTACTTCGATTTTCGAATGCATTGAGTCGCACTCCATTTCCGTTAGACCAGTTTTATAAAACTTATGATCTATTTGGCTTAGAGTAGGATAACTTGAGACAATTTGAAGGCACATAGCAGCGAAAATGGAATTTTTTGTTGGCCACCTCGCCCATCGGACATCATTCGAACCTCTTTAATATTTTGATGTGCTAGAATGTAACCGTGAATATAGGAAGATATTTCAACTGATCCTCTTTTTCCTTGAGTTTCCTCGCAAACAACAGAGAATATCTTGGTTTGCAAAGCTGTAAACTGAAAAATTGTAGATGGTTCATATGCTCAAATAAAGGTTTTAACCTGCTGGATCTTTGGGTGTTGTAACAACTGCCTGTAGATCGAAATTTGAAGATAAAACTTCCGTATTTTCCTTTACAATTTTTTTGTCGTCATCCTGGACTTTCGAGCTAATGGTTTTCTTTCTAAATATTCTCGACATTTTTTTTCTCCTTTTATTATTTCAATTTCTATCATTGTTTTTTGCTCGAATCACAAGACAACACTGATCTTGCAACGTGGAATACAGGACAGTGCAATGTTTTCTGGCATTTATGAAATAATTTGCAGTTACAAAAGCGCGAAAATGTTACAATCACGATTATTTATAAAGTTCATCGAAAAAGATAATCGCGATACCGATAAATTCGCAAGCATCTAAATAATTGTTTGCAACGTCAGACACGCGAAAGTGGTACATTCAGATATTTTGAATAATTGTTCGCAAAGCAAATAACGCAAAATTGTGAGTTTGTCATGGATAATATGGTTCATTTTAAGACTTATGGTGCACTTAGGTCAAAACGGCCAATTTTACACATTCATGGTTTTGGCATTAGACCGACGATATTTGAAAGATAAACATGTGTAAGAAATAAAACATTTCTCATGTCTACCATTTATTTGTTTTAAGTTCTTCAAATATATTTAGTGTAACCCCTTTTGTTTATTTAATCCAGTATTAGCCCAATTGCGGTACATCAGTAAGGAACTGGCTTAAGCATTGGTGGTACTCAACGTGTTAAATCAGATATATTTTCACAAATTATTTATGTATCAAGCAGAGCTTTGTTAATATTTTTTGCTGAAGGAAATAAGGCATTTTATACAAAGCCGTTTTGATTCCCAGTAAGCAAAATAATTACTTGTTTTCCTCTCGAGCACAGCGCATTTATAAGACACAATTCAGTTAATTGTCGGCCTAACCGCATTAAACGACATCGTGAGTGTCGGACCACGTTTCATCTAAATAAACATATTTCTATTACTTTCCCTATAACTTAAAATCTGACTCAAACAATTATGACATGACGAAGTACCACAATACGGGGCGATTCCATAACACGCATTCGACTATCTAATTTTTTATACTTATCGTAAAACCACGCTCTATTAAAATTGGTCGAAGTGTTTCTAATTATGTATATTTAAAATATTCAAAACTCTTGCATTTTATTAAAAATAATTTTTAATGTTGAGACTTGATTTTCTTTGTACGTATTGTAAACCGTTCGTTGAATCACATCTTTAGATGAACTGTCTACCCGACGACTGACGATAAGCTTTCGTTTTATATCGTGTCAGTCACAACACCTCGTTTAATTACTAAATAAATTGTGGAATAAGTAATTTTCGTTAACTTGCTTATTCTTTTAATTATTTCATCTTGAGTTGAATTGACATACTTAGCTTTTAAGCTTGATTACATATTTAAAATTACTTGTTGAAAATGAATATGCAAATCTCGATTTTCAAATTCCCGAAATTGTGTCTCATTGTTATTAATTAGAATTGCATTACTAAGATGTATTTCATCATTAACTTGGATAATATCATATCTTTGAATTACATTATTAGCAGGAATTTCATTGTTAATGTGAATTACCCCAAAAGGTCTCCAGAAAACCATTGCACAAAACAAATCAAAGACAACTGTATATAAAATAATTAAACCGCATTCAATAAAAATCTCCTGAAGAATATTGAGATATTAATCTGAAAACGGCGCGCGCTGTTGCTCTTTAAAAAAAATGTTATCTTCTTTTTCATAAAGTAATTACGACCTATACTCCAACACCTCTGCCGACGACCGGCGATTTGAAGAATGCTTTTTAGCTACGTTGATATTCAAAAGTAAGATGAGCTTTCCGTAGCTTGTAAAAACTGACCACCGATATGTATTGATAAATTTATCGGTATTACTTAGTATCTACTTAAAGCGCTTATTAACGAAATATCGCAGTGCCCTGGTAAAATGATATTTTTTATACTGACTTTGGAAGAGGTATAAGTATTTTTCTAAAAAAGTCAATTAAAATTTGTTGTTCAAATCTACGCCACATAAACATTATTTCTGAAGGTACAGATCATCCCACCCAATTATTTCTTGCCATCATCGATAGATTATGATTTTTGGTCGAGTTATAACAATGCCAAGCGAGTCAAAAATTTTAGAAATCAAACCTAATATTTGTGTTTTAGTTAAAATATCTTAATTATGTTTATCACGGGTAACTACATACTCAAGGTCTTCTCCTATTGTATTCCAGAATATTCTCAATGTTTTAGAACTATCATTTTCAATAAAAACGAACCCAGATTGATAGAAGAACTACCCTCCAAATTTTGTACCACACAATTCGAATTTCATTTTCTCAAACTAAAACTTAATGTTTGAGAAATTTTCTTTGCTAAAATAATCAGTTCAGATTCCGACCTATACTTTTACATCTGGTTTATCCCAATTATTACTCGATATTTCTTTTAAAACAACGGGTCGCTATGAATGAGGCTGGACCTGCTCGGTATGTTACTAAAATTCTCTTATCTGTACGATTCTAGACATTCTAAAGTCTCGCAAAAAAGGGTGCTTTTTGTTAGAGAAAAAAAGTTTAGTTTTCAAGCATGAAGATGTTTCTAGTTATTAATGTATAATTCGTTTGTGTACACAAATACACTGTAGTTTTTAGTTTATCAATTCAGTATTTTTCCTATATTAAATCAAACAGTAGTTAGTGCCCGACGTTGCGTTATATAAATGCCAAAAATTAGTCTCCAAACTATTTGGGATGTATAAGAATCAGCTGGAACTGTTATACAAAAACAGTGTATAATAAAGCTACATAGCATGATAAGGAGTTTTGAAATAGGTGATATTTTATAATCGAGCACTGTTCCAACAGTTTCAACCCATACTTTCTGGAATCTATTCAAGCTGTTTTGAAATAACACTATTTATGGATTTCGATTAAAAATTGCTGAACAACTGTTTATTTTATAGAAAATTCGATATCACATTTGAGAATGTTGACTTTACTGAATACTGTGCTTATCTATTATAAAAAAGTTCCTAGTATGTATGCATTTACTATAGATGAAGGGCCTTGCCAAAGTTTAAAATCGTGTTTGTTTACTATTTACGTTAACTAACTTAGAATTTTGAATACTATTGAAATTAATAATTAAATTCAATTAACTGTCTTGACTCTTACTTCGTGGAATCTACTCATATTACTGTTTTAAATGAAACTTCTGTTTCTAGATAATTCCACAATATATTGAAAAAATGTTAAAAATTCTAACAATTGTCAAATTTCTTAGAATTACGAATCTTCAGCTATATACAATAATAATATGACTTGGGTGTAGAATGTTAAAAGTTATAAATGATTAGATTGGAATCGCTCTATTCTAAAATTATCAATCGACTGTTGAAGCTCCTGTGAAAGTACTCTTGTTCTTATAGATAATGCTAGGATTATTTTAAATATTCCGCTAAGGAAACCAGCAGATCAGTATCGGTTTGTAATAATTATATCTGTGAGATAACTGGACGATCCCAATAATAGTATATTATTTTATATGGAGGAAAAGTGATACTTTTCATGACGCGCTCGTGTTCAACAGTCGAACGGAGTGAGAGCAACTCATGAAAAGTAGCTTTTCCTCCAAATAAAATATGCTGTTTTTTCTTCAAATGTCGACAAATTAATGCAAAAACGTCTCTTTTTGATAGTAATACTTTTTAAACATAATTGGGTTCGCAAGGCGGTTTAGACCGGTGTCGGTGAGTAGGAACAGGTTGTTGCTATAGTGATGTAACATAAAGCTGTCAGTGGACACTGTCAACAATATTAATTTATTTTTTACAATTATTGCGTCTACGGCTGCTTTTCTATCTATGTTGCTATGATAACACTTTTCCCTCCGCTGGCGGGAAAGTGAAAACTAAAGCTCCGGCCGAGGAAAAATGAAACGCCTACACAGTCGAAAACTGACAGATTTACTGACGTTTGAAGAAAAAATAAGTTTTCTTAGACTCTCTCAGAAAGTTTAACTACACATAGTTACTTAAAAGTGTCCTCTAAATGTAGATTTTTTTCATTTCTTGCAGCACTAAATAGACTGTTAAAGATTGTATATAACATGTGATCCTATTGTGGCCAACATTGAAGCGATCGTTTCTTATTAGATAACAGCAGCAATTTTCTTAAAATTGTCTTAAAAAACTGGAAATCATTAATGAAGAGTATAACAATTCCCCGCGAGGTTTTGGTCAGTATATAACTCGAAAACTATTTGAAGTAGAAAATTGAAATTAGGAGTTATAAACCGTAGTATTACACATTTCAAGCAAGCAGTTACTTTGCTGCAACGTCATGTTTCGGGTCACGTGGTATCATTTTTAAAAAACTTAATGAGACAACCTGAATATTGTTCCACTGCTGTAAAGGTATCTCTCATACTAATTCGGCGATACCTATTTTTGTGTGTCAGGTACTTAGAAACGACAAACAAATTTTTATAAGGTTTTTTATTTGAAAAACAAAGAGAGCTGAGAAACAAAAAACATATTCTAGTAACAGCTATTCTAGTTGTCAAAAGCTGTCAGCGTCAGTGAACAATCGGTCACTGTATTATTGTTGTTAAAAGTTTTGTGACTTGAAACTTACCATGCCTTTACGTTTCACTTATGACGAGTATGTCGATATGCTGATGATCTATGAAGAATGTGGAAAAAATACCAGACGAGCTAGAGATTTATATAGAAATCGTTTCCCCGACCGAACAACTCCAGGAAAAAATAATTTTACTTATGTAGAACAAAAATTAAGACACGGTTCATTTCCAACCGGAAAACATCAAAATTCTCCACGTTAGCCTATTCTTACGGAAGATAATATCATTAACATTCTTGCTTATATCCAAGTCAATCCCCAAATTTCAACTCGATGTCTGCAATAAGAATTAGGAATAAGTAAATCTACTATTCAGAGGGTGTTCAAGCAATACAAATATCATCTTTTAAAAATACATTTAACGCAAGGTCTAACTCCTGTAGATCCAGAAAGAAGTGTCAATTAAAATCGTAGAGGATGACCCTTTTTTCTTAAATAAAATATTGTGGAGCGACGAAAGCCGTTTTCACAATAACGGTGTAGGTATCGTTAATAGATATAATTGTC
Source organism: Galeruca laticollis (assembly GCA_963921935.1). Taxonomy (NCBI): domain Eukaryota; kingdom Metazoa; phylum Arthropoda; class Insecta; order Coleoptera; family Chrysomelidae; genus Galeruca; species Galeruca laticollis. The sequence goes on along the minus strand of OY998180.1, from coordinate 9,544,433 downwards.
ACTACTGGTCGGCTGAAAATCCCAGCTGGACGCGAGAAACGTATTTCCAAACTATTTTGGGAATAAATGTTTGGTGCGGTTTGTTTAATGGACGCTTGATTGGGCCGTATTTTTATGAGGGGAATTTGACAGGCGAAAGGTATTTAGATTTTCTCCAGAATATTCTTCAACATTTGCTTGAGAACAATCCACTAAAAGAGAGAGCGACTATGTGGTGGCAACAGGATGGTGCAACTCCTCATTTTGCTCAGCGAGTAACGTCACATCTGAATGTGTATTTCCAAGACAGCTTGATTGGGAGAAATGATACAATACATTGGCCGGCTCGTTCACCACATATAACCCTGTTAGATTTTTTTCTTTGGGGATATTTAAAAGGATTCATTTCTGTTACAGCTCCTACCGATGTAGATAATTTAAAAAACAGAATCAGAGCAGCTTGCCAATCTCTTACACCAGAAAGTATTGAAGCAGCATGCACAAGAAATTTACTTAGATTTGAATGCTGCATTAATGAAGGTGGACATAAATTTGAGCATAAACTGTAGTAAAAGTGTTATTGTTTTCCAATTCTTTTTGTTCTTCAAATAAAAAACTTTATGAACATTTGTTTGTCGTTTGTATATACCTAACACAAAAAAATAGGTGTCGCCGAATTACTATAAGAGAGACCTATACAGCAGTGGAACAATATACAGGGTGTGTCATTAACTTTTCTAAAAATTATACCACGTGACCCGAAACGTGACATTGTAGCAAAGTAGCTGATTGCTTAAAATGTGTAATACTACCCACAGTTTATAACTGCCAAATTTCAATATTGTAGTTCAAACAGTTTTCGAGATATATACTGGCCAGAACCTCGTGGGACACCCGTATATAAAAAAACTATGACAAGCGGTATTTGTTTAATTAAAAAAATTAAAAACGTAAAAAGTTCTTTTTTTAATAAATTAACACGTTGAGTGCCGTATGTATCCAACACGGATACACGAGATACGGTGCTTCCATCGCCGTATGTATCCGCGGCTGATACACAACTATTTCTGTTATTTCAGCCGCATGTATCGACGTTGGCTGCATGCCTTGCATATATCTCTATGGGGACTATCGCACTACGGCCTGGCATACCCAAAAGCTTATTTGGCCTGTATATTTTATCCTTAGTTTTTTCAGGACACCATTTTTTCAGTTAGTGGGTTAGTGGGCCATACACATGAAAAATGGATTTGGCCTGATATACCCAATTTTCCGCTTCCACGGTAGCACTCAACGTGTTAAATATTAATTAATTAATATTTAATCTTAATAAATATAAGAAACGTCGTACATTATATTCTTTGAAAAAAATGTAGGTCAACAGTAATCCAATTTCGAAGAAGTTTTTATTTTTCAGTGAATCTCAACCTTATTCAGTTATTGTTATTTATATTAAGATACACTTTTAATAGGTTAAGCACTCTTGGGAATGCCCTTAAAATTTATGGTTAGTAATGTTTATTGATAGAGGTAACAGTATTTACTCACGACAATTAAGAGATTTATATTTAATTTACGTTTCAGAAAAACCAGAGTACAAATCTATATGACCGAAGATGATAATATAATATACAGTTTGAAATTTGATGGACGTGTTTTTGTGTGTCTTCTCGAAACTAGACTCGCGTTAAATTGTTATTTGTCAGTTTTTTCTAGTCTTCAGCATTCTTATTTTAAAATATTATTGAGTTTCCACTTTTAATAATAATGGCACAGTTTACTCAAAATACAACAAACAGTACTTTAAAGAATAATAAATTATTACTCTGAACAACTTGTTAGGACTGAATAATCCTGGAAACATTATTACTGATACCTAGTAATGTTCTTTTATTCCTGTAACTTATACCATATCTAAGCGATTTTGTAAATATTATTTTCCACGGACCTTACATAGGTACTTCACCAAAAGGGATCTCAAATTATGCCCTAATTTTCTAAGAATTGATAATTTTTTTTGTAATAGCTTCATATAGTGCAATGAACAAAAGCCGTACCAAAAAAGATACAATACACCGATGCCACATTATAACGGCTTGATGTAATCGCTTATTGATACCTATACTCTGTTTCATGTTTATCGTTGGTAATTTATTAGTATTACTTTGAAAGGTCTTCGAAAAGGCGTCCGTATTCTTAATTATCAATGACTAATTAAATATGAAATATGTAACGGGTGCCCCAATAAGAATGGCTTTCGGCCATATATCAGAAACCGTTCATGGTACAGCTGCGAGTACAAAAAATGTAACAAAAGAGATAAAAAACTTGAGAAGCCAAATTTTTCAAAAGGCGGCATAACAAAGGCAATCATTGCATTCTTCAAAAAATTCTGCGTATATGTACTTGATATTTAAAGTTTCAGTCTATCTACTTAAATAAGATGTGGGGGAGAATGGGAACTGTTATGAAAAAAACACCCATAACTCCGGTTCTTAACCGATTATTGCAAACTTAGTCATCTTGAAAACAGCTCTTTTCCACTAACATAAGAGTGAAAATTTGGACATAACCTAATGAGTAACTTTCAAGCGAGGGGCGCTAATTTTTTTTAAATCTAGTTATCTTTGGAAAATATTAAATAGGAGCATGCAATTTTAATCGGGATTATAAAAGTAGGCTTAATTTGTAACATAATGGCGAATACCGCATGCCGATATCTTTTCCGGTCCCGACATATCTTAAAAATTTATGAGTCAGTTGAAAACTAACAGCTTTAGAAGTGAAACTTATTATGTTACGCAAAAACTGTGAATGAGTGTACAAAAACTATTTACAATAAAAGACAAACAAAAGTAAATATTATTTTTAAGAAATTATTTTATTAAATGTTCAAACAAACCACAATCTTGAGCCAAACTTTATTTTAATTCCATTGCTTCAAGTAAATGCATGAATATTTTAGAAATAATCAAATATACTTCTGTTCAACATTACCGACATTGTTGAATACATTAGCAGAATGGATTTATAGATGAAAGAAAAATTAAATAGTTTACTGACGAAACCAGGTATCCAACCAACGACCTTTAGGTTTTCAGTCTAACTCTCTGCCGACGAGTCTATTTCGCTTAGTAATATCATGGAGTCTACTGATGTAACAGAAGGGGAGAACAGCATTGCGTCTCTCTCACCGAGCTTAATTAAATAATAATTAGATAAGGACAAGGAGTTTAACAAATTTGTTAGTTTTACGAGTTTACTTTTACGCCAAAAATCCTGTAGTGTCCCATAAATTGTTTCACTTCATAAAGCGTAAATTTTAAGCATTCACCTATGAATATAGATTACCTACTATGGGGTAGTACGGAAAGGATTTTAACAATTTTGAAATAATTACAATTGACATTCCTTGCCCTAATAATAATAATTTCAATATAACTTTTAATCTGACTGTGAAACGGCGTTAAGGAAGTTAAAGTAGAAATATATGTATGTTTTTTTCCATGGCCCACTACTTCTTTTTATATATTTCCACTTTAACTTCCTGATCGCCGTTTCCCAATAACATCGAAATATTAATTGAAATTACCATTAATCAACTTTAATTCGTTCCAAATTATTAAAATATGTTCGGAACCTATAGCCACAGTAGGTAATCTATATTTAAAGGAAAATAATTAAAATGTATACGTTTTTTACGATATGTCGGGATAGGAAAAAGATATCGACATGCGGTAATCGGTATTCTGTTACTAATTAAGTCTTCTTTTATAATTCTCGATTAAAATTGTATACTCCTATTTAATATTTTCCAAAGATAACTAGATTTAAAAAACAAAGTCAATAGCGCCCTCTAGTGTGCATGCTACTCATTAGGTTATGTCGAAATTATTAAACTTATGTTGATGGAAAACAGATGTTTTCAAGAAGACTAAATTTGCAACAATCGGTTAAGTTGAACCCGAGTTAAGGGCGTTTTCTCATATCAATCTCCCCGTACACATTATTTGAGTAGATAGACTGAAAGTTTAATACCAAATATACGCAGAGTTTTTTGAAGAATGCGATGATTGTTTTTGTTATGCCCTTTAATTGAGTTAATTTTATGAAAGTTGGCTTTTTAATGTTTTTATCCAATTACGCCCTCTCGCGGTATACCGAAACTTTTGTTATATTTTTTCCCGCAGTTGTACTATTAACGATTTCTGATATATGGTCTAGAGCCACTTTTATTGGGACGCCCGTTACGTATGTAGTTTTTTTAACGAAAAATTTTGAACGCGGAAATCAATCAAACTTTAACAATTCGGTAGGTAGTGGAATGAATGGCAAAAGGTCAAAGGGAGAGCTATCTGTTATTTTTTTTTAAATGAATTAAGGGTTATGATGTTGGTTGATTGAAATTTATATCCTCATGAAAAGTTTATTTGGATTAGACCGCAGGGCTGCCAGTTAGATTTTCATTTCATCAGTAAAAATCTTGTCAAAAATTGAGTAATTTCAATAGATTTATTTTATGCTATAGAAATTTCAAAAAAGTATAATGAACTAAACTTATGACCTCGAAAAAATATGTATTATTTGAAAACAAACTTTTCATTTAAAAACAAATAAAGTAAACATACAGTGTCCACCATGTTCGCTACATATGGGAACAATTTTTAGTTGTTGTATATAGGAAAATTTAATATATACGATCGATTCTGCATGGTCGATAATCCAAAATTACATCTTGACATCAGTTACATGAACACTTCATGGCCACAAATTGGAAAAATTCGACGTGGAAATGCGAAAAGTGAGGTTAGATGCCAAAATACCGAAAATTGTTATTTAGAAAAAGTGATTAAAATGATATTTTAGGAGTACGTACAAAATTTGAAGCAAAAACAACAAAAAATAAGAATTTTCTTATTTTTCTCCATTACGGTCTTCTGAAATGATATTGCCTCAATTTCTTTTTTGAAAGAGTTCAATTAGCACCGTATGTAATTTATAAACGTAAAACTATTCAAAATTGGTCATTAAAATCATTCCTAGAGAATTAAATGGAAATATTAGTTGAGCATTTGAAACTTTCCTGTAACAATACCTTGTCCAATGTTGTCAGTTTGTGAAGTTTAAAATAATTTAGTACTGATACCACAATTGAAAAGAACCGTTTTTGATATTTTCAATAAATATTTCATTAAATTATTAAAACTCATTAACTAGTCATAATAATAATAATAAATTGAATTAGTTTACCAACGTATTACTATTAGTGTTTTAAATGAAACTCACGGTTTCTAGTTAATACCACAATATAATAAAAATTGTTGAAAATTCTAAAAAATTGTCAATTGTCAACAATTGTCAACCGTGAGTTTCATTTAAAACACTAATATGAGTAGATTCCGCGAAGTAAGGGTCGAGACAGTTAATTTCATTAAGTTATTACTATTTTTTGAAACAATATTCAACAGATTACCCACTAACTCATTACTAATAAATAACTTAATATTTCAAAACACAAATTCAAAATGTCCTCCATCTCGTTCCATACATTTCACCGTCCCGGAATTCGTTTCTCTTTGAATATTTCGGAGCGTACCTTGGTTAATAGCATATACGCAATCCCATATGCATTGTTCTAAATGTGCGACGTCTCTGAAGGGTGTTACTCGATAAATTTTGTTATTTGAATAGCCCCATAATAAAATGTCCAGAGGGCATAGGTCCGGGGACCGTCTTGTTGGAAATGAAGATTGGCTCGCTTAGCCAGTGGGATACCATCCAAAAATTTGGTTAATTCATTTTCCAACAAAGTTGAATAACGCCTGGCATTCAGGTTTTCTCTAAAGAAAAATGAACCAATAATTTGACAATTCCAAATTCCGCACCATACATTAACCTTGAGTGGGAGTTTGTGTCTGCCCATCAACGACAGTTTTGTGAGCTTACTGTTCCATTTGATGTGAAAGTAGATTCGTCGGAAAATAAAACATTTTCTGTGAAATTTGGATTATCTTCTATAATTCAAAAACCAAACCGGACGTCAAAATATTTTTCTTCAGAACTTGAATAAATTTAGGCTTGCACGGGTGAAATTTGTTTGTCGCATTGTTTTGATTAAGATGCATATAGTTAATGTCGTATCAGTCATGTGATGGAAAAGACTTAGCGTTTCTACTTGTAGTTACCTTAAACTTCTTTAATAATTTTGCTACATTTCTAAAATGGACGTTTTTGCCAGGATATTTTTGGTTAAAAATATTAGCAGCTTCTCTTGAACATTGATAATTTTCTCCGCAAATTAGAACCAACTCTATTTTTTCTTCACGTGACAGTATAGAAGGCATTTTTAGTTATAGATAGATAGATAGATATAAAAATATCTTTGCAGAATGTGTAAATAGAAGTAAACTTAACGAAAACGGAGAATTACGGATCAAATGCAACAATGATGTTACACGAGTATTCGTTTATGATTTTAAAGCCCACTTAGTTAATTTAAAACTTTGTATTGCGGCAAAGTATTTGAGAAAAATGGGTTCTAGGATGATGAAAGTATAAAACTAGGAATCGTTGTGAAATGTATGCAGACCTTTTAAAGATAATAAATTATCTTCTATTCATATTATCGCATTGTTTTTTTATAAATATTGTCCAAACATGAATCATTACGCTTATTAAATAATAATTATTAATGTAAGTTGTCATGTTCTGAAACTTTGATGAAATATTACATAAAAAAAATTAATATCGGCCCTTTTCAATTGTAATATCACAATTAAATTGTTTGAAACTGCACAAACTGACAAGATAAAAAAAAATTTCACGCGTTCAACGAATATTTCCATTTTATTATATATGAATGACCTCAATCAATATTTCTGAATTGTTTTACCCTCACACATTAAACATGGCGAAAAGTACGGATTTTTTTATTTTTTTGTTTTTTTTTGGCCCTAAAATATCATTCTAATCACTTTTTCCAAACAACTTTTTCGATATTTTGCCTCCATGACAGTGGCATCGTGAGTGACGTCAGAATGTCTTTTCAGATTAGCGACCATGTAGGATCGATGGCATACATTAAATTTTCCTATATCCTACAACTAAAAATGTTTGCCATATGTAGCGAACATTAAGGGGGATACGATATATTATACCTACCTACTGCTTCATTTTAAAAATAGTAATCACAAAATAAAGTTACGTAGATACTCATCAGGTACGAGTATATAAAAAAAATAGGACGAATAGTAATGAACAACAAAAATACAAAACAAATAAAAAAACAAATGTAAGAAAATAACTGTTATAGGTATATAAAAAATCGATTTAAATCTGAATCTGATAAAGTATTATCCTTTTTTGGTATATACATATCATTAGTATGTAAATGTATTACTTCTTTTGTAAAGTTAGCATTAGTACAATTTGCTTTTCTCGACTGCAAATACATAATTTTGTGTGTGTAGATGTCTCACATACTAGTTGTGGCTAGTTTGTTTCTTTCGTTAGTTTTCATTAGATAGGTAGGTAATAAGAGAAATCTCTTAAATTAATTTAAACAGAGCGTTCGGAAATATCATGCGAGATATGATTAATTAAAAATTAATAATAATAATAAACAAGTGTCATAATTTTTTTCATCAATATGCAAATCAGTAGATCTCCTGAAAATATAGTAAAACCGGCAACCATGTAAGACCGTTTCTATTTCAGATTTTAGGAAAGACTAAAATATGTTATCTAAGTATGTTTTTATAATGTCTGCTGTGGAATCGCCGCCTTAATGTTTTTGCTAATAGCGGCGTTCTTATAGTTTTTTTTATTATTTCCAACATGCAGTTGTTGGGTTAAAAATATTTATACATATAGATTATTTTCTATAGAAACCACATAAATGCAATATACCTTGAAAATAATATATTGAATTGAATTGTGATGGTGGAGCAAAATGTAAAAAATTCTTGTTTTTTACATTTTTCTCTTGGAATATTGAATTATATAGATACGTTATTTATAATCATTTAATGCAATAAAACGTATTTTAAAAAAATAGCAGATAGTGTACACTTTGCCATTTCACTACCGAATTTTCAGAGCACACTCTGATAGATTACAGAAATCATCAGAAATGTATTCTGGACTGAAAAAGATGTGTCATATTTGCTGTACCTATGTTTGTACAGGAGCAATATTAATATTATCTAATACCTATGCACTATTTAGAATCAGTTGTCTTAGCGACGGGCCTGGCTCAGTGGCGGATCTAGGGGCGAGTGGGCCTCAGGACATTTCTTACAGGTACACTAAGTAACACGTAAAAAGTAAGAAAATTAAAACGTTTTCCATTCAGGACAAAAACTAATACAAAACGAAAACTTAAATTTTTTTGTATCATAAAAAGTGCCAAAACAAAAATATGTTTTATTCAGCTACTTAATTCCAAACCAATATCTAGATTGGTAATTTCCGTATTACATTGAAAGGAAATAAATGAAATACTTTATATAAAATATAAAAACTAATAATAAACTAAAATCTAGAACTACGTTCTTTTTCTGACTTTAGTATTGGCAAAGTAATCTATGAGATCTTTTAAATCTAACTTCGCTGCGATATTATATTCTACATTTAAAATAGATTGATCACGATCATTGTTGACCTAATGCAATTTCTTAACATTTTCAATTTACTAAAGGATCTTTCCAATTGCGCAACAGTTACGCACAGGTAGGGTAAAAAATAGAAGAAACATAACATAAACTTCAGGAAAATCATATACGAATACTATTTGGAAAAGTTTCCTCTTCATATCTTTTTTGAACTCATCTCTTTAACTAGTTCAAGTAACATATCAATATTGATTGACAACACCGTTAGTAAAAATTTCCCGATGTTTTCGAAATTAGTATTGTTGCAACAAATAATATTCATTTGATTGATTGCATAGCAGAAAACCTCTATTCAATTTGATTGGTATTGGTATCAATTGATTAGTAATATACCCGGACTTTGAAGTAATCTTCTCTATTATCAAATTGCTATTCCAAAGCAAGCTCAACAATTTGTTTTGGCACTTTTCGTTGCCTTTTAAATTGAAATACTAGCTCTATATTGCATTTAATTGCAAGAGTTATTGGTTCAGATATTCAATCATTATACGCTTCTTGAGCTCTTAAAGCAGAAATGTAGGTCAATGTATTTCTTAAGACTGTTGCGCCGCCGATATAAATATCAATTCTTTGTAAAAATCTTGATACGTGGTTTACTTGAGATAAAGTTTTGAAGATAAAAATATTAATAAAAACAAATTCAAAGTTGGCCATTTTCTTTTTCAGATTTTAAGCTTCCATGGTTTCTTCCTTTTTCTGCGATTTCGATTCAATATCTGAAGAGCTTTTAGAATATCGAACAATCGAATTTTTATCGCCATAATTGATTGAATACTTCCTGACCAACATGTAGGGTTAAGTAATTTCTGATTCCCCAGTAAAAGACGAAAGCTCCCATCGTTTGATAATAGATCCAAAAAACGACGATCGACGAAAATATGATAAATGAAATCCCCAATTTCCGCACATTTCATAAATTTGCAAAAAATGAATTTTTTGATTATATCGCAGTATTACATAGAAACATAATTGTTATTATATTTGGAATAAATTGTAGCAACATAAAAGTCAATGACATTCAATGATATATTTAAAAAAAATTCCAAAATGTTTCGTTTACGCAACGTTGGGGACTAATGGGTTAATTAAAAAAATTATTACAATAACATACCATTAAAGCCATTCTGATTACATGAATGCAAACATTCTTCCATGTTTCTGGTGTGACTCTAGCTAATGTGTCATCTGCCAACTTCAACACGTCATATAACTTAAAAGTTGTATTACGCACTCCATTTCCACTTCATTTTATAATAGCCCACATCTTTTCTATTGGATTCAATTATGGATCAGGTGGTGGCAAACGTAACACGGAAGGACCGTGTTCAGCTAACAACTTATAAACAACATAATTTTTAGATATTGGTTTATTTAGCTGTATTTTCCGGCTTAATATCAGTATAATCAAAATGAATACTTCTTACCCGTAACCATATTTGCATATCTGCCTTTTTCCAAGTAGACGTTGGGTTACGTTCCACAGATCGTTATATGATTCATTATTAATAACTATTACAAAGTATTTACTATCTCGACCCATACTTCGTGGAATCTACCCATATTACTGTTTTAAATGAAGCTTACCGTTTCTAGATAATTCCACAATATATTGAAAAAATGTTAGAAATTTTAAGAAATTTGACAATTGTTTCGATATTAAATATCATCGTCAGAATGACAGAATATACATTCCATTTGATGCCTACCTGATGATTAATAATTATTTTTGGCTAGACTTAATATATGTTAATAGAAAAAAGAAGAATATATGATATTACAATTATTAAAGCGTAGATATTATTAGCCCTATGGGGATATCCTGGATATCTTTTTTCCCAATTAAGATAAGTATAACTGTGCAATGATATAGAAAACCAGGAAAACTATATCTGCTGATTTTTAAAATTATCACTTAAGAAGACAGTTTAAAAGTGGAGAACTCCCTAGATTTATCTGTTCATTGACAACTTGATATTATGGGTTTCTTAAGTGTCTTCTAATTTCCAATTCTTCATGGAAATCCAGTTCTTGTGTCTTATTTGTGAATACAATTTCAAAAAAAATTACAATATTGTTTAACCTGAAATTGACAATATTGTTTAATCAATTTATTATTCTCGAGATTCTATATTCTACTCACATTACAGCTAGAACTTGCTATCAGAGCCTTTAAAAAGACATTTTTACGATAATGTTCAGAAATACAGCATAAAAGCAACTACAAAAATATAACAATATACGAAAAACGATGTTTTGTTGTTGTTCAATGCCGTCAGCCCTGTTATAAGAGGCGGATCGTTTTCATTTTCGTCGTTTGTGCATCGGATATTACGAGATAATCAATCCCCAAACTTATATTATTTGGGTTGCATACTTGGTCTAATGGTCTTGCATTCGGTACGTCAAACTTTATACCATAGAATAATTTCTTTGCTTCAAACAGCTGTGTTTATATCAAAATCAAACAAAATAACGTTGAGTTTAAAAGTTTTTTTCAAAATGAATGAGAAATCAGTGTGTACTGAGTGCAAGTCATCTTTCAAGCGAATATATGGGTTGCGGAAACAAGTAAAAATATTTCATGAGGGAAGACTCCACTTAAAAAGTGTATAAAGACTTACAACTTCAGTTGTGATATCTACAAGAAAAATTTCAACCACAAGAATCATCTCCATAAAAAGACTCATGGCATTTTATCAGTAGATTCCTCAGATCATCTCCAAAAATTGCAAAGAAGTGCCCTCTCTGTAGTTTCAAAAATTCGGCTAAAATACAATTACACAGTCACTTTAAGGAGAACCACGACATTGAAACGTCTACTGAAAACTTTGTTTTTGCGACAAAGGACGATTTTGAATCACGGAAAAATGAAATTGTATGATCTGATTTTAATAAACTTGCACATGCTTTTCTTATTCAAACTGTGAACCTGTTAGTAATAAAAACTGTCTATGGTTTTTAAAATTAGTTTTAGAATATGATTATGATTGATGTTAAGTATTATACTTTTTTAAATTAAGTATTACATTGTTCCCACTTTTTTCATATTCTACACATGGATGCATTTTTATTTTATTAACATCAAACTAACATACTTCCATATTTGATGAAAAAGAATTTTTCACGGGAATGTATTGATGAATGATTATTTTTCATTTTAATCTAAATCAGTCATCCCCCACCTACCCCTTAAGGGCGGGGGTGGGGGTGACTTTGTAAAATAATCGTAAAAATAAATTTTTAAATTTGGAATCAAATTCTACGTAATTTTTCACGTATACACCTAAAATTTCACTTTGAAATCTTTTTTTTTATAATGTTATGCAAAAAATTGATTATACAATGGTGTAGGACTCTCGGGTCTAGCATACTTCCATATTTGATAGAAAACAATTTTTCACGGGAATGTATTGATGAATGATTATCCTTTATTTTAACTTAAATCAGTTATCCCCCACCCAACCCCCTAAAGGTGGGGTTGGGGGTGACTTTGTAAAATAGTTGTAAAAATAAATTAGAATTGGAATCAAATTCCACGTAATATATTACGTATACACCTAAAATTTCATATTGGTAACTATTTTTTATAAAGTTATGCAAATAAAATGTTATCAAAAAATTGATTATTCAATGGTGCAGGACTCTCGGGAAGTATATATTTGATAAAAACATTTTTTTCACGGGAATGTATCGATGAATGATTATTTTTCATTTTATCCCAAATCAGTCAAAATGTTTCACGGAAATGTATTGATGAATGATTATCCTTCATTTTAACGTAAATCAGTCATAACCCCCCCCCCACCCCTAAGGGCCTGGGATGGTGACACGTTTTATTGAATATCTTTGGCAATAATGAAGAAAAAATATGAAAATTGGTATACATACTCAAAAAAGGGTTTATGATTCGATGACACACTCAAAATCACCCCAACCCTAATATTTCCCAAACACCCGCCCCCTCTACCCTTATGGTATGAAATAAGCGTGTAATCATTTTTTAATTTGAATTTTATTTTATTAAATATACATATGCCAAATAGTAAATTTTAATTCTTATTCGTAAAGCCGCAATAGCGATTTTTATTTTCATTAAAAAATCAATTTTTTTATTACATTTTTTTTGCATAACTTCATAAAAAAAGTAATCGAAATGAAATTTTAGGTGTATACATAAAAGATTACGTGAAATTTGATTCCAAATTCAAAAATTTATTTTTACCACCATTTAACAAAGTCACCCTCGCCCCCGCCCTTAGGGGATGGGTGGGGGATGACTGATTTGGGATAAAATGAAAAATAATCATTCATTAACACATTCCCGTGAAAAATTTTGTTTAGTAAATATGGAAGTATGCTAGACCCGATAGTGGTGCACCATTGAATAATCAATTTTTTAATAACATATTATTTGCATAACTTTATAAAGAAAAGTTATAAAAATGATATTTTAGCTGTATACGTGAAACATTACGTATAATTTGATTCCAAATTTACAAAGTAATTTTTACGACTATTTTACACCCCCGCCCTTTGCGGGTGGGTGGGGGATGACTGAGTTAGGTTAAAATGGAGGTAATTCATTCATCAAAACATTCCCGTGAATTTTTTTTATCAAATATGGAAGTATGCTAGACCCCATTTTTCTTGCATAACTTTATAAAAAAAATAGTTACAAAAATGAAATTTTGGGAGTATACGTAAAAAATTACGTGAAATTTGATTCCAAATTAAAAAAATTCATTTTTACGACTATTTTACAAAGTCACCCCCAACCCCGCCTTATGGGGGTGGGTGGGAGATGACTGATTAAGGTTGAAATGAAAAATAATCATTCATCAATACATTCCCGTTAAATTTTTTTTTACCAAATATGGAAGTATGCTATACCCGAGACTCCTACACCATTGAATAATCAATTTTTGGATAACATTTTTTGTGCATAAATTTATAAAAAAAAGTTATCAATATGAAATTTTAGGTGTATAAGTAAACAATTACGTGTAATTTGATTCCAAATTAAAACATTTATTTTTACGACTATTTCACAAAGTCACCCCCACCCCCGCCTTTAGGAGATGGGTGAGCTCTGACTGATTTAGGTTAAAATGAGAAATAATCATCCATCAATACTTTCCCGTGAAAAATTTTTTTCTATCAAATATGGAACTATGCTAGTCCCGGGAGTCCTACACCATTGAATAATCAATTTTTTTATAACATTTTTTTGCATAACTTTATAAAAAAAAGTTATCAAAATGAAATTTTAGTAGTATACTTAAAAAATTACGTGTAATTTGATTCTAAATTAAAACATTTATTTTTACGACAATTTTACCAAGTCACCCCCACCCCCGCCTTTAGGGGATGGGTGAGCGCTGACTGATTTAGGTTAAAATGAGAAATAATCATCCATCAATACTTTCCCGTGAAAAAAATTTTTCTATCAAATATGGAACTATGCTAGACCCGAGAGTTCTACACAATTGAATAATCAATTTTTTGATAACATTTTTTTTGCATTTCAGTCACTCCCCCCCCGCGTTCAGGGGGTGGGTGAGGGATGACTGAATTAGGTTAATATGAAAAATAATCATTCATCAATACATTCCCGTGAAATATTTTTTTCTATCAAATATGGAAGTGTGCTAGATCCGAGAGTCCCACACCATTGAATAATCAATTTTTTGATAACATTTTTTTTGCATAACTTAATAAAAAAAATCATCAAAATGAAATTTCAGTAGTATACGTAAAAAATTACGTGTAATTTGATTCTAAATTAAAACATTTATTTTTACGACTATTTTACAAAGTCACCCCCACCCCCACCTTTACGGGGTGGGTGAGGGATGACTGAATTAGGTTAATATGAAAAATAATCATTCATCAATACATTCCCGTGAAATTTTTTTTCTATCAAATATGGAAGTATGCTAGATCCGAGAGTCCCACACCATTGAATAATCAATTTTTTGATAACATTTTTTTTGCATAACTTTATAAAAAAAATTATCAAAATGAAATTTTAGTAGTATACGTAAAAAATTACGTGTAATTTGATTCAAAATTAAAACATTTATGTTTACGACTATTTTACAAAGTCACCCCCACCCCCACCTTTACGGGGTGGGTGAGGGATGACTGAATTAGGTTAATATGAAAAATAATCATTCATCAATACATTCCCGTGAAAATTTTTTTTCTATCAAATATGGAAGTATGCTAGATCCAAGAGTCCCACACCATTGAATAATCAATTTTTTGATAACATTTTTTTTGCATAACTTTATAAAAAAAATTATGAAAATGAAATTTTAGTAGTATACGTAAAAAATTACGTGGAATTTGATTCTAAGTTAAAACATTTATTTTTACGACAATTTTACAAAGTAACCCCCACCCCCACCTTTACGGGGTGGGTGAGGGATGACTGAATTAGGTTAATATGAAAAATAATCATTCATCAATACATTCCCGTGAAAAAATTTTTTCTATCAAATATGGAAGTATGCTAGATCCGAGAGTACACTTCGAGGACAACTTATACAGTATAAGTTATACTCAGTATAAGATATACTCGTCCTCAAACTGAAGTCTGTGCATATATATATATATATATATATATATATATATATATATAACAACAACAAATATATTCATGGGTAATTCACGCAAAATAAAGGGCTACTGAAATAGAGTGGTAACCGTGGACATGCATGTTTCTGGCTCATTTTGCCTCATCAGCACGGCATAACCAAATAGGGATGTGTAATTTGGGAGCAAAGTTGTTATCGAAACATGGGAAAACACAAAATAACGGATTTCAGCAGGGAAACCAAACGCTCATTTGTGTCTTCAATTGGAAGATCCCGAGTTTTCAGGACATCAACCAACATCGACACGGAGGCGCATATAGCCCCCCCGCCATGAACCTTGATGCAAAATGAGCCAGAAACATGCATGTCCACGGTTACCACTCTATTTCAGTAGCCCTTTATTTTGCGTGAATTACCCATGAATATATTTGTTGTTGTTGTTTACATATCACGCGATATTCCTACATCTTCTTTGTTATTTACTATGGGTCGGAAGGTTCATGGCGGGGGGGGGCTATATGCGCCTCCGTGTCGATGTTGGTTGATGTCCTGAAAACTCGGGATCTTCCAATTGAAGACACAAATGAGCGTTTGGTTTCCCTGCTGAAATCCGTTATTTTGTGTTTTCCCATGTTTCGATTAACAACTTTGCTCCCAAATTACACATCCCTATTTGGTTATGCCGTGCTGATGAGGCAAAATGAGCCAGAAACATGCATGTCCACGGTTACCACTCTATTTCAGTAGCCCTTTATTTTGCGTGAATTACCCATGAATATATTTGTTGTTGTTGTTTACATATCACGCGATATTCCTACATATATATATATATATATATATATATATATATATATATATATATATATATATATATATATATATATATATATACTGGACCGATCAGCGGATGAGTTTAGTTTATGAGTTGATAAAGTGATCTTGACAGATAAACAGTAATTAAGTGAATATAAAAGTGTTATAAATTAATAAGTTAGTGTGCATATAAATTAAATTTAAGTGACTAGTTAAGTACATATAAATTAGTGTTAGTGAGTTAGTGTTTAAATAAATTAGTAAGTAGCCATACCGAGTGTTTAAAATTTATCCCACCCGTTTATTGTTTAAATAAATAACAAAAACATTACAATATGTTAGAATAATATTGGTTTCTCACATTAAAAGTAGTAAGTAGATAGATAAGATTGTATATTATTTGTTTTATCTAGTATTCGTTGCAGCGATGATGTCACTTATGCACCATCAGTGTGGATACTGTTTAAGTGTCATAAATGAGTTATTTATTTAGGATCTAAATAATATTAATTTCATAAACATTCCTGTTAAGATAAACATTAACATGTTGAAGTTTTCGCCTAGACGTAAGATATTTAGATATTTTGTGGGACATTCTCTCAACGGTTTTGTTATAAGCAAGTCTGGTTTTGTTATAAGCAAGTCGCTATTTTTGTATGTTAATAATATTGATCGTATTTTCGGTAAATAAAGTGTTGTGGTGCAAATTATTGGTTTTATTCCTTACATCAGATAACACATATATGTATTTTTATAGTTTTTAATAATAAAGAACTGTATTTGTAATAATATGTTACAAAACAAATAAAATCTAATATACGTTTTATTCTCTGAAAACAAAAAAAACGTATAAAGCAACACAAATAGAGATAAAGATTGGGTTATTAATATGTACATAGTATATTTGAGTTTTTTTCATTTGAATATATGTACTTAAATTAACAAATGTTGCAAAAAATATGTGTTTGTTTGAGAATATATTGTTTTTTATAACCAAAACCTATGAGAAGTAGTTTTATATTATTTCAGTGTTCTAGTTACAAGTGGTATTTTAACGAGCGAATACTCGTCCCAATAATAAAATTCAAATGTGGCACCCAGGCTGACGTCACTCCCGCGCTTTTTCTGCTTGTCTCTCATTGGCTCAGAGTTACCAGACAACCTTCTCTCTATAAACGTTGCCATCCAGGAATGATACAGCCAATGATGTTATACAATGCAATGTCCAATGTCTCGTGACTCGCATGCGCGTATTGATCTTGGCCACTGACGGTGCAGATATATATATGTCGGCAGTCTAATGATCGCCACGCTTCGCTGACCGCTAGGCGCAGTATATTTTATTTTATACGTATATGGTCATATGAATTTAATAAAACAGAAGAGGAGACGAGAATTGGCGGCAAGGATGGTCATGGTTGGTGGTGTGGTTGGGTTTGGTTATGATTTATGTACTGTTTTTATTTTGTAATTAAATAATCATGGAACCGATCGAGCGGTGTTTTAATAGTAATGCCCCACAATTCACTTGTTTTTGCAACTATTTTATTCATTTCGTATGCATTCTGACATCTTTCGGTAAAATGGTTTAGCTACGACTTTGAAAGTAATGGCAATTCGGCCTTGAGATGGCGCTAGCAATAGCAAAATAAAAATATTGCAATGTGCTAAGTGTGCTACAGCTTTTTATAGTGAAACTGGGGAAGTCCCGACGTGGTCCCGACCAGACTCCCGCATCACAGCCTAGTGTTTTATATGCTGTGCCCGCATATTAATAACTTAGATGTTAAGTATTGGTTTGGTATGAAGTATGAACATAAAAACATTGAAAATTGTCAAGGTGTTTATATTTCAAGCATTTGCCTAATTGTGTATTGTAATTTATGTCGGTTCTCGATTTGAAAAAGATTTATTTAAACATGAGTTCAAATGAAGAAGATTCTCACGGGTAAATAACATAATTATTTTAATATATGTATGCATATTTATTAATTAAATGAATGCCTTTGGCACAACAAATATTAATTAGGTGTTTTGTACCATATTTTAAGATTTTCCATAATACTGGACAATTCGCAGCAAGCTTCTACTATCTGGTGGGAAAAGCAATACACCGACAAAAAAAAATATCGTGACGAGTTAAGTGAGGGCGAAAAACAAACAGTTTTTAAAAAAAAGTTTCATTCAGATTGGAAAATTGAGGAAGAATATAAAGGTAAAGCAATAATAAAACTGAGTTCGTATTTCAAATTCTTTTGGGTTTACAGGGTGGCTCTGTGAAGTGCCAAATGAAGACGCAAAATTTAAATGTCAGTTGTGTAATGTAATACTTTTACTTAGAGCTGAAAACCAAGAAATCGTTAGGCATGCAAATTCAAAAAAGCATATAGCTAAAGTGCAAGCAAGGAAATTGACAACATCAGTTAATAGTATATTAAGTGCCAAGTGTCAAAAAGGTAACTTTAGTCACGAGTTTTACTAGGCACGAGTGGAACGAAGCGGAACGAGTGACTAAAGACGTTTTTAACACGAGGTGCTTACTATACTTTTTCTACGCCCGCGGGAAGGAAAAAATTATATTATATTTGAATTATATTCATTACATGACGGACGATGACTGACAGCTGACTGACAAATCACATGACGCAGAATAACAAAATTATCACGGAATATGAAATTTAACATACAAAAGATATATCACTTGATTTGACGTTTAAAAAACAAAAGATAAACGAGATGTGACTTTTCGCATTTTAAACACTAGTGTTTAAAGAGTCGTTTTGTGCATGTCAAAACCGTGTTCAAAGTGCGGTTTTAGTAGCGGAAGTAGAAAAAAGCATATTTGAAGTACCCCAGACTGCAACATCAATGAAGGACGAAATTGCGATAGCTGAAGATTCGAATTAGTGCTTTTTTTTGCAGAACATAATATTGATATTTCTGTAGCCGATGATTTTGTAGACTTAATTAAAGCCACTTGTACCAAACCCGATGTTGTTAAAGGAATGTCACTTGGAGGAACTAAACTCAAGTAATTAATAATGTATTATGTAAAGTGGAGACAAGTCAACTAATTTCAATTTTAATAGTAATCAATTTTAGCTTTCTAGTTGATGAAAGCACAGATTTAAGTATGGATAAATACTGCATGCAACGTTTTACCTGCAGCTCCCGAGGATTTATTACGCGTCTTAAGTTCATCTGTATCCGCTAGTGGTAAATGATCTGCTCATCTAGCCGAGTTACAGGAGTATCTTAATGATTCTAAAAAAAAATTTAAAACTTTCTTCTACAAGGTGGCTATGTCTGCATCAGTGCATTGAAACGGTTTTAGAAATGCGGTCTACTTTACAGCACTTTTTCCTACTGGCCTCCACTTAAACAAACGCAATTTATACTAGACGCTTCGAATTGTAACGAGACCAAGGTCTACCTTTTATTCCTAAAATATGTTCTAAATTCTTTTAATGCGCTTTTTGAGTCCAAAATAGTAATAACTTTATTAAAATAAATGAAATTAAAATGTGCATAAAAAATTAGATTAAAATGTTTAGAATTTTATACAGTTAGTTGTAGAGAAATGCAGAATCGTTTACCGATGCAAGGTAATTTTTTTAATCAGTTAGTGTTTATAACACCAAAGGTTGCTTTGGCATTAGAAAGACCTGAGGAATGTCAACAACTTTTGGCGGTCATAACAAAATTTCAGCCAATTATAGATAAAAAAAATAAAATTGAAACAGAGTGGCGAAATATTCAATTTCACTTCAGTGATAAAGAGGAGGTTGAACTACTGGAGTTGCCAATTTCCGAATTTTGGCAGAAAATAAGTGATATCAAAGACTTTAAAGACGAAAGTTTGTTTTTTAACATTGGTACTTTAGCATTACTCGTACTTTCACTACCACACTCAAATGAAGGAGCTGAAAGGGTGTTTTCAATAACGAATGATGTAAAAACAAAAAAACGAAACAGACTTCAAGGAAATACATTGAACTCTCTTTGCGTATTGCGTAGTCATTTTCAAGAGACGGGTACAAATTCTGTAAAAATGTCTGTCACCAAAAAACATTTAAATTTGATGAGATCAAAAAATTTATATTCCTAATTAGATATTATGTTATACACTTTTTTGTTCTGCATATAAAGTAAATATTTGATTTCGTTTTTCTTTTTTTTTCTTGGTCATTAAAGTTAATTGTTTTTTAATTTCTTTTATTAAGTACGTAAACCTACCTACTTCAGAACTCAGCAGCTTTTTTCTTTGGTTTTTGGCCTTACTAAATTTTTCGGAATATAAAATATTCATTACGTAGACTTTGGCCTTACTAACGGTGGGTGTGTACTCCAAAATGACGTCACACAACACTGCAGAATTTTAGAGGTGAAATTGCAGTTTCCTATCTATCCTTTAGTGCATCATGCTTCGTTGCAACAAAAATGCAGTCTTTGCACCTATTACACAAATAACTACTTTTTAATGTTATTCTTATTTATTGTTGGTAAATACATCAAAGTGATTAAATATATTATGTGAGAATGATTCGAGTTTTTGTTCTTTGGAGTATATATATATATATATATATATATATATATATATATATATATATATATATATATATATATCATGTTTATACCTGATAATAGTAATTTTGATTCCGCTTAAGTTGAATTTTATTGTTGTGTTTTTCTAGACAAATTTTGTTCTTCATGAGGTCAATTATTTCGCTTATTGTATTTGTTTAATTCAGTTTTGATGCAGAGTGGAGGCATTTTATTTCAAGTAGTGCATTATCACCTACAAGCCCTAAAATATTTTATCAATAAATGTATGTCATTTAATATGCAAAAAGAATTTATAACACATGTTAATTATTTGTTATGTTGAATATATTTACCATCAGGAGAAGCACCTAGAAAACCGTGTTGAACATCTACCCACAATCCTGTATCAACCGCCACAACATTTTGTACTTGTTCAAAAATGCTCTTAGCCACTTTTTCCTTAAGAGTTCCATACTCCATTACCTCCGTCATACAATAAGTCTTTTTAAGAACAGTTTTAATAAGAGAATGACAAGGTGTATTTGTTTTTCTCTTAACAACCTGTCCAAAGATTTTATAAGAAATTAGGATGGTTATCCACTTTTTAGCTTGCCTTAGCTTATGCACCATAGGTAATAGTAATTGTTGAATAAAATTAATGAATGAAGTTGGTAACATTATATTTTAAATATCTTTGAACCATAAATATTTTAAAACGTTGTCTAGCCAATAGTCAAAAGTTCCTTGCAAATTGTTTGATTATATAAGCATTTCAAAAAATCAAAGAAAATAAGAAACCAAATTATTATTAAAGGATGACTTAGTAATAGTCTTAGTTGTTGATATTAAAAAAAAAATTGTAAAACAAAGGACGACTAAAAAGTTAATTTTGTCTACTTATTGCACTTCGGGGGCTGTATCAAGTTATACAGATAGGTTTTCTTTTCTAAAAACCATTTTTTTGTGTTCTTGCTGAAAAACGTAAAAACAACTCAAAAAAATCCATAATTCCAACTTTTTTCTGGGTAAACCTATACTTTTCTCGTATATTAGATGAGTTGGATGGAAAAGTAATAAAACCAATAATGTATTATACAAAAACAAAAAAAATATTTACCATTCAGGTGATCACACATATGTGTATCTGTCATGGAAATAAGAGAATGAACCAACTATTTTTTTGTATAATGAAGGAAAAATGTTTCAGTTCCAATCTCCACAACACATATGATCAATCTTTGCAAACAAGGTAGAAGCAAACTTGTACATGTTGATTGTATGTTTGATTTTGTACTGTATATATCGATCTCCCCACAATATAAACATTATTATTTGTCATTACAGATCTTTCGCTTTAAATTTTTTATTAGTTGTTATAGTTGCTTTGTAAGTTTTTTAAACGTTTGCTATTTTAAATTGAAATTCCTCACTGTACCTTACTTTCCTCTTTCTATTAAATATAAAGCATTGTATTACAAGTAAATATTTCTTTGTATAATAAATTTGGAAACTCTTTGTTTATATTATTTGTTTCTAGATAAAATTGAATATATTTACACATGTAGTTGAAAAAAGAGCCTACAAGTCAAATAAAATTTGAAAGCAACCAACAAAAACTCTGAAACTGATACAAATATGATTAGATTGAGGCAAAGTTGTGACACGACATTCTGTGTTTTCTGACTAAATGGCCTATTTTAAAAATCGTGTACATTTGCAACTTTTCCGCAGTTTAATTTTCTTAGCATGAAACAAACAAAAATTTATAATCATGAAAACATTTTATAATGTTAATATAAGTGGTACAAATTTTGAAAGGTAGAATGTTTTTAAAATATGTATATTTTTCTTCCATTCTTAATTTCTTGGTATCCATATTATTAAATAGCACATGTCCTTTCATGCAATATGTAATGCAACTTGTATCAGGTGATAATAGTTATATTTTTCAATTATCACTATTATATATTCATCAAAATGAATTGTGCAATTCTTGTCTTTTGAGAGTGGTTTTAATTTTTCTTCATTCAGATACTTCAAAGGTCACTTCACTTCAATTAAGCATTTTTCGCTTTTCGCTAACAAACCCATATTATCATTAAAACAGGGATTCAAGAGAATGTTGAAAGATGGTTTGATGATACTAGAACAAACCGTCAGTATTATTTATCTCATATTTTCACATTAATCAAATAATCCAGTAAACATAACCTCAAACATAGCTTTTAAAATTAAAAAATACGGATTGCAGGATAATTTACATTATCATAACTACAATTTTTGATATCGGGTCAATACGATTACGTACTTTTTAACAATTTATTCCTTTCAAAAACATTTATGAAACTCTTAAATAATCCAAAATCTACACTCAAATGAAAATTATGAATTATTTCAACACATTTTGTTTGGATCCGTGTATATAATATTCTCTTATCTATGCACAGGTGTTCTGTGGTTTGGATGCAACATAAAAAATAGAGATAAGGTTTCTGTGCTTACAATATAAGTGGAAATATTTGAAATGAAAACATTCGAACAGAGATGCGTTTCTTTGAACCGTCAAGAGTGGAAAGACAGAGAGAGAAAATATGTTGAATAAGTAAAAGCCGATTCAGTACTACTATCGACATCTATCGTAAATATTTTGAACCAAATAATTACTAAATTAGTAACTAGTATTGTGTAGGTTTTTAGGTTTATATACCTGTGAGGAGGCCCCTCTTAATAGCAGAAGGTTACACATAATATATCTATTAGCTAAACTATTTGTTTCTCCAACATCTGGATTTGACACTAATAACGATTTAAAATAAGCATTCTTCATCTTAAAATAGGAAAATTGTCCTTCTCAAACACCTTAAAACTCCACAAAATACAAAGTAAACCGTTTTAAACTATAAAACTCTGCAGTTTTCTAAACATAAATGAATGTACTGAACCCAATGTTTGACCGTCGCCGCCATATTGACAGCTAAAAAGTCACGTGGTTTGGATTGCCTAATACAGCAGGTATCACCCTGAGTTACTCCCGGGCCTAAAACGAGCGCGACTCTGAACAATGGTCTAGCATCCAGCTACAGTGTTGCCAGATGACCAAAACCAAATTGTCGTATAATGCTGTAGAAATGATAGTTTTTTTCATGCTTTTATCGTACAACTGATCTTCCTAGAGTGACGTCATCGGTGACTGGTTAGATTAAAAATTTAAAGGGTTATGTTAGAGACAGTTAGAGTAATTTGAAAATATCTTTATTAAATAAACATAAAACAATCATCAAAACATTAGAATGAAATATTATGCTCGGTTACAAATCCTGCTAGTTTTATCTCTGGATTTTTATTTGTGTTTCTAATGGATTTTCGACTTTTTTAAACATATCATAAATATTATTTTTTGGAATTTTTTTTAAGCATGCGCATGTGCATAGCCGATTTTGAATGGTTTGTAATTACTGTAATCTCGGCGGTTATAATACTATTACAAGCACGACAAAAAAGCTTTTCCAGAATCTAAAATATAAATTAAATACCCACATCCACCATCCGCTACCACAATAAAAGAAAACTTACCTCTACTTGTAGCTTCAGTCAACCAACCCTCAAAATCTGCCATAGACTCACATGCTTTGCGATATTTCTGTGCTCTATGATGTTTTGAAATTTCTTTACTTGAACTTGATGAAGTACCCTGCTGGACGACATTTTGAAAAAAAATTACGGGAAACTAAACTCCGAACACACAACTTATTATCTTACGAATTTATAAGTTATATTTAAACATCTAAACAAAACAAACAGAAGCACTGAACCCCTTTGTTTCTTGCTACAAATCGCTCTTCTGTAATTCCCTGAAAAACTGTAAAACATAATCCCATCCAGCGGCCAGCGCCACTTTCAAGGTCAGCACGTATTTGACTCAGAGCAGGGACTACTCAGGAAGTAGTACCTTGTTTCGATTTGAAATTTGATATGCTTTAGCAGTAGACGTCGGCCATTCGGTAGTTCAATACAACTATATTTTAATGAATCAACATTCAGAAATTATCCATTATTGATCGTACCCTGAGATTATTTATCGTACAAATACGATAGTTATTGTACGTCTGGCAACACTGTCTAGCTATCCATTTTGTATTCCTATATGCATGAGTTTACACCATAGATAAAGGATAGGTTAGTTTAGGTTTATTTTCAATATATAGATAGGCAACTACGTATTAAAGAGTTTGGTTCACTAATTACCGCGCCCTCTGGCGAGTGTAGTCAGAAATAAAGCAAAAGCGGGAACTGTACATATAAAATTTAAATTTTTTTTCTGGAACTGGAAGATTGTTTAAGAATTCATGAATAAAAAAACTGTTTCACTACATACGTTTATTTACAAGTTATATAATAATTAATATAATATAATATACAAATATGGCCTTCTCAACCGAAGTATATATAGTATTTTTTTCACTACTAATCGCAGAACTACTACCGAAAGACCTTATTTCCACTTGAAAATTAGTCATTTCCCCAATTATTCAAGGATATCGAAATATCAGCTCGGAATACTTGTCAAAGCATTGTATAAAATCATTGAAACTAAGGGGATTCAATAAACGTCATTTCTACTATTATTTTAAAATAATTTTTCATATTTTCTTATCATTTTCATTGTCTTAGGACATTTCCTAGAGTTTATTTTTCATGTTTATTTCATTGAATAAATAAAGTTTTAGGTAAATATTGCGCTACTTCTCATTAGACAGATGAGGTAAATAATAAAGTTTTCTCATGTTAGTAGTGAAAAAAATAACATATAACAGATTTTGTTAATATAATTATCACAGCTTTAATATTGAAAGTAACGCCGGTACTCACATTTTCATAGTTTTTGGAAAATCGATGCATTTTCACAGTATCGTCCCGGCTTCTGCATGTTGGCACACAACAAGTAAACACCATATTGGACTGGTTTGGTTAAATCAGTTTAATAAACACACACAAAAATTAAAATTCAACTTAGTCTCAATACAACACTAATTGGAATAATAATGATAATGAGCTGGGCTAGGTATTGGTGTTGATAAAAGTAAATCAACCTAACCTAACCTATCCTGTTTCTATTATGGATAAACATTGGGCGAGAAATCGATGCGCCTGCGTATTGTGTTCTCGTAAAGCCGCTGTGATGTTGCCATATCTTAAAATTATCATTAAAAACTTATGATTTTTATTTTAATTAAAAAATACAACTTGAATAGCTTCTGTAGTGTAGGGTATTGAAAGATCAGTTAAAATTCAAATCCAAACTAACATTCAAGTTTTATGATAATGAAAATGTTTATACCTATTACATATTAGTAACTTTAATCAATGGATCAGATGACTGACGAAAAACTGAGGAATTTTTCTTTACAGATTTGACAACGTTCAAATTTAAGGTGATTACAGCGCCTCTGGCGAGTGTAGTCGCAAACAGATCTTATGGAACAAGCTGGTTCATAAGCCAAAGATGCACGCCGCATACAGGATGCAAATGCATCGCGACACATTTATTGCTCGTGTATATTCGAATATGACCACGCACACTGGATAAACAATTGTGGCGCGATACTTTTGCAGCGTGTCTGCAGTCAAGCCACAGATTGCTCGAATAGAGCATGTTCTATTTTTGCGGCGCGGTATAGGCGACACATTAGAGACATGAAGAACGATCTAGAATTTTGTATTGCTTTTATTTACGAAATTGAGCAAAACCCTGCAATTTACGATCACACTCTTGCAGATTACAGTAATAGGAGAGTGACAGAAATGATATGGGCCAAAATAGGCAACAAATTTAATGAATCAGGTAAGTAATTTAGGGATACAAGTGCAATTGTGTATAAACATATCGGTACTATTTTGTCTATTTTATTTTTGGACAAGTTTGACTAATTAATACTAAACTGTGTAGTTATTTTGCCAAGGCACGGCACCATAGGGTTTTATAAAATATTGACATAAATAATGTCGAGCTTCAACTGCCTCATTATTTGGCCTTCCTTGTAATTGATGTCGGATATCACGGGTGCAGATATTTACTTTCATTGTGTTTTCAAGAATAGGGGTAAACTTAATTTGTTCATTTTGTTTGATGAAATTATGCAATGCACATGCAGCTTTTACAATTTTAACGACTTTCTCTACTGAACATGACATGGGTATTTCGAATGCGCGGAATTTTGACACAAGCATGCCAAATGCACATTCTATGATTTTTCGTCCACGAGACAAACGATAATTAAAAATTCTGCGATCATTGTTCAGAGCTCTTTGACTATATGGTCTAATTATATGTCTGGAAAGGGGAAATGCCTCGTCAGCCACAAAATAATAATTAAAAGGTCTCCCAAATTCTTCTTCCCCAGGCAAAACAGATGTGTTAGGAATGTTTAAAGTACCGTTTAATAGCGCTTGGCCCAATCTAGAATTTTTAAATACACCAGCATCATTATTTCTGCCATAATCACCAACATCTATACTTGTAAATAATCCATTAGCATCAGAACACGCCATAAGGTTAATAGAAAAGTACTCTTTATAATTATAATAGGAAGATCCAGAATTTGAAGGTTTTTTAATGCGAATATGTTTCCCATCTATTGCACCTAGGCAGTTTGGTAAATTCCAGATTTTAAGAAACTCTGATGATATATTTAGCCATTCATTTGCTGTTGGTTTCTCCATGTATAATGGCTGCAGAACTTTCCATATGGCGTCACAAGCTTCACCAACGATTTTTCCAATAGTCGTTTCCCCTTTCATAAATATATAGGACATTTATCGGAACGATGATCCAGTAGCAAAATGTCTGCAAAAAAATTGCACATAAAAAATTAAATAGGGCCGCAAAAAGTTCGATTTTATTTTTTTGAAAGCTTTATCAGCCTATAAAAATACCATGAGCACATGTTTTATTAGTCTTAAATGTTTTTTGTTGGTATCCATAAGAATTTTTTTTCATTACAGGTAATGATTGCAAAGCAAAGTGGAAATCCATACGTTCATCATACATACGAAGTTTGAATGCTAAACCTAAAAGTGGTTCTGGTGCAGGATCGAAGAAAGAGTTTTACCTAGGCCCATATTTAAGATTTTTAAATCCATTTACAAAAAATCGTAGCCAAGAGGGAAATATTAGTCAAACTCAAAATAGGACTCACGTATTTGTTGAGTATGATGAATCTGAAAATAACAACGCTGGAAATCTTGAGGATTTTAATTCACAAGACGAACTATCATCGGCTGCAGGTTCTCCTTCAATGCACACTATGGATGAACACATTAACTCGCCATCTCCTAGGTCTTCTACACAGCCACACACACCGCCATTTAACACTTTGAGAAATCGGTCCAAGAAATGAAAGCCGGATGCTAACATCCATCAATACAGTGAAGAACAATTCTCCATTCACTCGCCATCTCCTGACTCTCTTCCCCAGCCGCACACACCGTCATCTAGCATTTACAAAACCCAATCCAAATCAAAACCAGTTACTAACATGGATCAGTCCTGAGAAGAAAAATTGGATTCCATTAGCAAGCCGTCATCTAGCATCTACCAAAACCAGCCCAAAAGATCTAAACCACCGCTTAGTGCTGTAGATCAATGCGCTATCGATTATTTTTCTCTAAAAAAACAGAAAATAGAAGCCAAAACACAAGCGCCTACGAGCAAAGATCCATGTGAGTTGTTTCTTTTAAGCTTGGCGCCTCAAATGCAATCAATAACATCTCGTGAGCAGTTAACATTTCAAAAAGGGGTACTAAATCTAATTGAAAATATTAAATACCCAGAACCACCACCAATTATAATATATTCTGACGGGTCATCGTCTACCAATGCCACAAATACAACAACATTTTATCAGAATTTTAGCAACGAAACTAAACAAGCCACCAACACACAGCAACCTTCACAAGTTTCAGAGATATTTTCGCAAGAACAACTTCCTGACATGCACAATTCTTAGTTTAGTTTCATTTATTTTAGTTTAGTTTCATTTATTCTAGTTTAGTTTCATTTTTTTTCTAATTTCTAAAAGTAGGTAGGTGTGGTAAATGAGAGGGAAAATGATTCGTTGTAATTGAAAAAATATTCAACTAATGTTTACTTACCTTAAAGTTATTAATAAACGTTCGCTTGGTCAAATTCATTCTCTATAGTTTGTATTCTGCTTTGTTATACATGGCCCAACTAAATCCAATAACAATTTATAAGTGGTTTGAGACATTCTATAGTACGAATAAAACTTTTCTTCATCATGCTCCAATTCTTCTGAAACTTTGAAATTACCAACGGTTGCACAACCATCATGGTAAGGATGGACCCAGTAACGACGTCTTTCTTTATTTCTAATTAAATTCCACATTAAAAAATCATCTTCATCGGACGATGAAGACGATGCCATGATGCTTTGCTGCAAGTGCTAACAACTTGCGCGCTGCAATCCTGATGTGCATATACACGTAGCATTTGTGGCTCCACTAGTTTGAAAACACAAATGTTGCGGATACAAATGCGTTATGCATGTGTCGTGCATCTTCGGTGTGCGGCCTGCCTCCTCAGCCTGGGAGGATGAGGAGAATCACTACCCGACGGACGATGACTGGCGTATATCACGACAGATCGTCGACGCGGACAGACTGAGGTGGGCCATCTTAGGCTTCTCCCCCTTTAAATCCCCGGGAACGGACGGCATTTATCCAGCCCTACTTCAGTGGGGCCTGGATGACCTAATGCCGCACCTGGTAGGAATCCTCAGATCCTCACTGGCACTGAGGTATATTCCAAAAGGTTGGAGACAAGTCAAAGTCGTGTTCATAGCAAAACCAGGAAGAATGGACTATTCCATCCCAAAAGCATATCGACCCATTAGCCTCACATCGTTTTCAATTAAGACTTTAGAGAGGCTGTGCGAACGATACATAAGAGATGTGGTGATAACACGAAATCCACTGCATCCAAGTCAACATGCATACACTCCAGGGAGGTCCACGGATTCGGCTCTTCATCCCGTAGCGGGCCGCATCGAGAAATCGTTGGAAAATAAGGAGTCCGCCCTGGGTGTATTCATAGACATAGAAGGCGCATTTGATAGAACCACTTTTCCTAAAATAACAAATGCACTTTCCAACAAGAATATTCCCCAAACCATAAATGGCTGGATATATAACATGCTCTTAAAAACAGCAATCAAAATCAGTGTAGATGATGTAACCATCAGAGGCTTGGTTGTAAAAGGTTGTCCACAGGGAGGGGTGCTCTCACCACTACTATGGAACATGGTCTGAGACTCCTTGGTCAGCCACCTCAATGATAACAACTTCTACACAATAGCATACGCAGATGACCTAGTGATTCTGCTAACAGGAAGATTCGCGGAGACACTCTGCGCTTTAATGCAGGAGGCCCTCAATATCATAGAACAATGGTGCAGAGACCATTCGCTGTCAATAAATCCAAAAAAGACTGAGATGGTCCTCTTCACGAATAAAAGGAAGCTTGCAAAACATCAAGCCCCAAAGCTCCTAGATACCAAACTTAATTTCTCTTCAGAGGTGAAATATTTAGGGGTCACCTTTGACAGTAAGTTAACGTGGAACTCCCACTTAGAAAACAGAGTTAAAAAAGCATATATTTCTTATGAGCAGTGTCGTAGAACCATCGGCCGCACTTGGGGAATGTCACCTAAGGTTGCTGCCTGGATCTACACTGCCATCATCAGACCTATGCTAACGTACGGTGCGATTGCCTGGGGAGCTAAGGCAAACCAGCTGACAGTCGTCCGTAAACTGGACCAAATCCAAAGAACAGCATACCTCAACACAACAGGAGGCATGAGAACCACACCAACAAGAGCTATGGAGGTAATCCTCGGTCTCACTCCCCTTGACATATACATCAAGGAGGTTGTTTTGATGACCATGACACGTCTACGCTCTACCGGTATACAACCTGTTGTAGGATCCGGTAAACTGAGGCGTAACTTGTGGCATGAGGCCCTCAGGGAGGTCCCACTGCTGCATGCCAATACGGACTCGATTCCACCGCGATATGCCTTCAACAGGCCCTACAAGGTAAACTTTAAAAACAACTCACAAGACCTATTGGAAGAAGGCGCAATCCGCATCTTCACAGACGGGTCTAAATCCAATGTGGGCTCTGGATGTGGTATTTTTTCCAGATCCCTGAATCTAAACATAAAATGGGCAATGGGCTGCAATGCAGGTGTTGCTCAAACAGAGCTCACTGCTATCTGCATCGCTGCTAAAGAGATTACCAAAAGGAAAACCACAGGTAATAATATATACATCCTTACGGACAGTAGACAAACACTACTAGCCTTGAACAGACCACGTATTACATCAGGCCTAGTACTAGAATGTCACATGGCCTTAATCGAAGCCTGTAACAACACCACGGTCACTTTAGGCTGGATCAAGGGCCATGAGAAATCGAAAGGAAACCGTATTGCAGACTCGCTAGCCAGGAAGGCAGCTTCCCAAAAACTCTTGGGACCTGGCACTTTCATTGGTCTATCGGCGTCAGCAACGGCCGACCTATTAAAGGAACACTCCCTTAATAAGTTTAAGGGTAGATGGGACGACGCAGAAGGCTGCAGGCTTGCCAAGGAACTGCTACAGTATCCGGATAGCAAAGTAGCCAAAAAATACGTGACTATGAACAGGCGGAACCTACGAACAACCACGGGAATTCTGACTGGTCACTGCCACCTACGAAAACACCTTCACAGACTGGGTCTATCTAACACCCCACTTTGTAGAGGATGTGAACAAGAAGATGAGACTGTCGAACACATTCTTTGCGAATGCCAGACACCCTCTCAATTTAGGTTTCAAGTATTCGGCGAGCACAGGCTAAAATATGCCAATATGAGGGAACTTAATTCAGGCGACGTTATCGCCTACTTCAAGGAAGTAGGCTGGATGACGAGCTAGAA
The DNA here is from genome assembly GCA_963921935.1 of Galeruca laticollis. NCBI lineage: Eukaryota > Metazoa > Arthropoda > Insecta > Coleoptera > Chrysomelidae > Galeruca > Galeruca laticollis. The sequence continues at coordinate 9,512,828 of OY998180.1, read as the reverse complement.
GGAAGTTTTGAACCTCAGAAGGATGCACAATGGGCCAATTGTGGCCTAAGTGCTGGGGGGCCACCCACCCTTCAAACCTTTACAGATACAGATTCAACTAATGTTTACTTACCTTAAAGTTATTAATAAACGTTCGCTTGGACAAATTGATTCTCTATAGTTTGTATTCTGCTTTGTTATACATGGCCCAACTAAATCCAATAACAATTTATAAGTGGTTTGAGACATTCTATAGTACGAATAAAACTTTTCTTCATCATGCTCCAATTCTTCTGAAACTTTGAAATTACCAACGGTTGCACAACCATCATGATAAGGATGGACCCAGTAACGACGTCTTTCTTTATTTCTAATTAAATTCCACATTAAAAAATCATCTTCATCGGACGATGAAGACGATGCCATGATGCCTAGCTGCAAGTGCTAACAACTTGCGCGCTGCATTCCTGGTGTGCATATACACGTAGCATTTGTGGCTCCACTACTTTGAAAACAAGAATGTTGCGGATACAAATGCGTTATGCATCTTCGGTGTGCCTAAGAGACCTATGCATTTACGTATAATTATACGTATATGGGTTTACACCACAGCAGTGATGCCAACCTAGGGAATTCTTCCCTAGATCTAGGTTTTTTTTTCGTGCAATTGGGAAAAACGAACTAAATCGACCCATTTTTAGTTCAAATAATCAAATTTTAACAAAATTTCAAATTAAATAATCCTAATGATAAAATCATATCAAACTTGTACCCTGGATTGGTTAAATGTTAGTACCTCGCCAAAAATTGGTTTCTAATGCGCTGACGCATAGTGTAATCCAGGCTTAAGTGAGGCATTAAAATATATGCTGTGTGCAGGCCTGCCACATCTACGGAATTTTCCGTAGATCTACGGAATTCAGAAGATGTCTACGGAATCTCCGAAGTCTCGAAAATCTACGGAATTTTCAATAACAATGATAACAATTACTATGTACTGTTATACTGTTTGCTCCGAGTTCTCTGAGTAAATTATTTCTCAAAATATTACCCACTAACAAAATACTTACTACGAAAACGAAGAATTCGGACAGTACATAACCTGACACATACATCAATCTGTATTTGTGGTTGTTTAACTTACACGAATCATGAATATAACCATAACCAAAAACAGACGAAAAACTTAAAAATCTTCATTATTTAATTCCCACAAATATAAAACAAAAGAAATCCATTTATTGCAGGTTCGGCTACCGATTTTCCTATAGTAATAAGTGAGAATGTGAATTAAATTTCTCGGATATTTTTGAAAACTTCTTGCCCATAGTATCAGTTTTTAAAAATGCAAATGATGAACTAACATTTCCTTTATTAGTAAAATTAACAAATCACATTAGAATTCTTTCTCATATTTCTGCAACAGTAGAAAGAATTTTTTCTTCATTTAATATAAACAAAACTAGCACCAGAAACTCATTGATTACCAATACCTACCCAGAGTCGACTACTCCATGCAAAAATAATTAAAAACAATTACAGTTGCCCTAACTTTGAAGCTGAAAAATTGTATATCGTCCAATAAACAAATTCAAAATTCACACAGGCACGCTACTTGAGCGTTCAAGGTCATTAAGGATCAGATGTTCATAAGTTCGGATAACCCCATACTGTATGTTGAAGCTCTATTCTGGATCTACGGAAATTTCCGAACCAATCTACGGATATTTGATCAGGTGCATGTGGCAGCCCTGGCTGTGTGTTCAGTTCGTTTTGATTTGCTGCACAAATTTGTCACTAAATGAAAATCATTTTTGTCTAATGAAAAAGGAAAACCTTTATAAAAAAAGATTAATTTTAAAATTTAAGGCTTTTCTGAGTTCAGAAACTTTTATTGTTATTAACTACCTTGTGTAACAATCTTATAATTAGATGAGTATTCTTTTTATTTATTTAGTTATGATAGATATTGATGCTACACCGTTTTCGTGTCTGCTTCCTAAATTATTTTATTTTGATTTTTAGGTATTAGGTACATTGAAGTGTACATATTAGAGAGTTATTGCAAACTTGCAGAATGTATACCGTATACTTTATACCTTAGCGCTATGGCGATGTAAGGTATGCACACGAACTTAGGATCCTAAGTTCGTGGGTATGCATGAAAATGTGAGTTATTGCATGCTAATGGTGGGGTGTCATGTCAACTGTCAAAATATAATAGTGGAATTATTTTATTGGATTGGATATTGGGCTTGAGTTGATGATAGAAAAGTATTTTTCAACAACATTATGGAAGAACTTTTGAATGTTTTTGTTGAGGAAGAACATGAAGATAAAGACATAGAGGAAGCCGTATTATTTCACCTTATCAATCATATGGAAGGTCGACGAAGAAATATGTATGATCGCCTCAATTTACAGTTAATGTTACCCAGTTATATAAAATCTAATTTCCGATTTGAAAGAGAACACATTGTATTGTTAGCAGAAAGGCTTAGGTTACCAGCTGTAATTAGAACAAGAACGAGAAATGTTGTATCAGGTTGATTTTCTCCTAATAATAGTAAATAAATACCTATTACCCCTAATTTCGTGTTACAGGAGTTGAAGGATTGTGCATTTTGCTTAGAAGATTAGCTTATCCAAATAGATTGAAGGACTTGGAAAAAATATTTAGTCTAAGTGCACAATCAATTTTCCAAATATCGAATAAACTTGCTACTCTAATTTTGGCAAATTTTGGACATGTTTTGGAGAATTTAGATAATGTATTATGGCTGAATAGAGAACGCCTGATCACATATTCCCAGGTGAAAACTTTGTTTTATGTTTAAGTGGCAAGTACAATATTGTACATTAATTTAATGTTACAGGCAATAACTAATGCAGGTGCTCCAATAAAGAACTGTTGGGGCTTCATTGATGGAACTGTCAGAGCTATATGTCGACCAAAACGATATCAACAGGAATATTATTCTGGACACAAGAGATTGCATTGTGTTAAGTATCTGTCGGTGAGTACTCCAGATGGAATTGTAATCAATTTAAATGGAGCTTATCCAGGAAGAAATCATGATGCAGCCATTTTTAGAGATTCGGAAATATATGACCAATTACAAAGAAACGTAGTATTTCACAATGGGCAATATGTGTTGTATGGAGATCAAGGTTATGGTATAAGAGAACTGTTACTTGTTCCATATGCCAATCCTGTTACAGAGGAGCAGCAAAACTTCAATACAGCAATGAGTAGTCTTAGGGTCAGCGTGGAATGGGGTTTTCAAAAAGTGATCAGTGAGTTTGCTTTTGTAGACTTCAAAAAAAATCAGAAACTATTACTTCAGGAATTTCTATAAAGTTGCAGTTTTATTAACAAATTATCATAGTTGTCTGTACAGAAACCAGACATCTTTTTATTTTCGTGTTATTCCACCAAGTTTGGAGGAATACCTTTCATACATTTTTAGAAGAAATGTGTGAAGACTGGTTAGACACTGTGGTGTCACACAATTACAAATTGTAAAAATGACCTCTTCATCACACCTACATATGTATTTTGATAACTAAGTTATCATCATCAGTAGGAAATCTACACACTCAGAGAGTGATATTGATAACTTAGTTATCAAAATATGTATTTAGGTGTGAAGTGTAGTGTGGTGAAGGTGTCATTTTTAATACAAGAAATGTAATAAATAAAAATATGAGTTCTTATGTATTTGTTTTATTTCTCACTCTTATCTTCTGTCTATGATGAAACACTGGTAAATAAATTGAAAATACCAAAGCCTGTTAAAAATAATAGCTATTTATGTAAGACACAAGTGACACACGAGATACGGAAAAAACACTGTACATGCTCAATTACAATATACATAAAAAAAACTTTGTCCAAGATCTATTCATATTATTTTGTGTGCAATAACTTGTCAATCAGATTTTGCTGAAATTCAAAATTTTGTTGCAGCTGCTTTCTTTCAGACAGTTCTACTGCATGCCTCTCCTGATCCATTTGCCACCTAACTTGCCTCTCAGCACTTTCTGCTCACCTAAAACCAACCGCCTCTTTTCCAATGCAATTTTTTTTTCTTCTAATGCAATTTTCCTTTCTTCTAATGCAATTTTCCTTTCTTCCAATTGCAATTCTCGATTTCTTATTTCGAGTTGTTGTTCGTGCTTAGTACTCAAGTAATCAAGTGCTCCTTTTTTTAAAGGGTAACGTTTGGCACGAATTTGGGAAGGCACTACAAGAAAAAAATTATTAAATCATATTAAGTTACAGATATATCAGGGAACTTTTTATTTCAACCAAATGTGATGTCATTGTTTAAATAATTTAACAGTATTGAAATAACTATATTGCGGTTACACACATTATTTTTATCATTTAGTTATTCATTTTATTCACACATTTGGGGCACAAATGACAAAGTTGAGTTGGAGTAGGGCTCTTGGGTCTAGCATACTTCCATACCTGATAAAAAATTTTTTTTCAGGGAAATGTATTGATGGATGATTACCTTTCATTTTAACCTAAATCAGTCATCCCCCACCCACCCCCTAAGGGCGGGGGTGGGGGTGACTTTGTAAAATAGTAGTAAAAATAAATTTTTGAATTCGGAATCAAATTCTACGTAATTTTTTACGTATACATCCCAACTTTCATTTTGATAACTTGTTTTTTTATAAAGTTATGTGGAAAAAATGTTATCAAAAAATTGATTATTCAGTGGTGTAGAGCTCTCGGGTCTAGCATACTTCCATATTTGATAGAAAAAAACTTTTCGCGGGAATGTATTGATGGATGATTACCTTTCATTTTAACCTAAATCAGTTATCCCCCACCCACCCCCTAAAGGGTGATGACTTGGGAAAAATTTCAAGCTTAAGATAAAATTATGAAAATTTAGGGCCGTACATAAAAAAATTCAAGGAAACCGATGACGTCGTTGGAATTTCATTTTTTCCAAAAATAAGGGTAGCCACCCCTCAAAAAAACCGCCCCCGAAAGGGAATTTTTTATTTTGTGTATTTTTTTGAGATTTCACGCATCGTATATGCCCTATCCCAAAAATGAAGTCTCCATGTCTTCCCGTTTCTTATATAAACGAGGGACCCAAGATCCAGAATCGTCGCGTTTTCTTTGAAATTTTGACAAAGTCCATGCGTGAGAAAAATTTCAAGTTTAAGATAAAATTATGAAAATTTAGGGCCGCACATAGAAAAATTCAAGGAAACCGATGACGTCGTTGGAATTTCATTTTTTCCGAAAATAAGGGTAGCCCACCCCCCAAAAAAACCGCCCCCGAAAGGGAATTTCTTATTTTGTGTATGTTTTTGAGATTTCACGCATCGTATATGCCCTATCCCAAAAATGAAGTCTCTATGTCTTCCCGTTTCTTATATAAACGAGGGACCCAAGATCCAGAATCGTCGCGTTTTCTTTGAAATTTTGACAAAGTCCGTACGTGAGAAAAATTTCAAGTTAAAAATAAAATTATGAAAATTCTGGGCCGTACATAAAAAAATTCAAGGAAACCGATGACGTCGTTGGAATTTCATTTTTTCCAAAAATAAGGGTAGCCACCCCCCAAAAAAACCGCCCCCGACAGGGAATTTTTTATTTTGTGTATTTTTTTGAGATTTCACGCATCGTATATGCCCAATACCGAAAATGAAATCTCCATGTCTTCTCGTTTCTTATATAAACGAGGGACCCAAGATCCAGAATCGTCGCGTTTTCTTTGAAATTTTGACAAAGTCCATACGTGAGAAAATTTTCAAGTTTAAAATAAAATAATGAAAATTCAGGGCCGTACATAAAAAAATTCAAGGAAACCGATGACGTCGTTGGAATTTCATTTTTTCCAAAAATAAGGGTAGCCACTCCCCAAAAAAACCGCCCCCGAAAGGGAATTTTTTATTTTGTGTATTTTTTTGAGATTTCACGCATCGTATATCCCCTATACCAAAAATGAAGTCTCCATGTCTTCCCGTTTCTTATATAAACGAGGGACCCAAGATCCAGAATCGTCGCGTTTTCTTTGAAATTTTGACAAAGTCCATACGTGAGAAAATTTTCAAGTTTAAAATAAAATAATGAAAATTCAGGGCCGTACATAAAAAAATTCAAGGAAACCGATGACGTCGTTGGAATTTCATTTTTTCCAAAAATAAGGGTAGCCACTCCCCAAAAAAACCGCCCCCGAAAGGGAATTTTTTATTTTGTGTATTTTTTTGAGATTTCACGCATCGTATATCCCCTATACCAAAAATGAAGTCTCCATGTCTTCCCGTTTCTTATATAAACGAGGGACCCAAGATCCAGAATCGTCGCGTTTTCTTTGAAATTTTGACAAAGTCCATACGTGAGAAAATTTTCAAGTTTAAAATAAAATAATGAAAATTCAGGGCCGTACATAAAAAAATTCAAGGAAACCGATGACGTCGTTGGAATTTCATTTTTTCCAAAAATAAGGGTAGCCACCCCCCAAAAAAAACGCCCCCGACAGGGAATTTTTTATTTTGTGTGTTTTTTTGAGATTTCACGCATCGTATATGCCCTATCTCGAAAATGAGGTATCCATGTCTTGGGTCCCTTGTTTATATAAGAAACGGGAAGACATGGAAACTTCATTTTCGGGATAGGGCATATACGATGCGTGAAATCTCAAAAAAATACACAAAATATGAAATTCCCTTTCGGGGGCGGTTTTTTTAGGGAGTGGCTACCCTTATTTTTGGAAAAAATGAAATTCCAACGACGTCATCGGTTTCCTTGAATTTTTTTATGTACGGCTCTAAGTTTTCATAATTTTATCTTAAACTTGAAATTTTTCTCACGTATGGACTTTGTCAAAATTTCAAAGAAAACGCGACGATTCTGGATCTTGGGTCCCTCGTTTATATAAGAAACGGGAAGACATGGAGACTTCATTTTCGGGATAGGGCATATACGATGCGTGAAATCTCAAAAAAATAAACAAAATAAAAAATTCCCTTTCGGGGGCGGTTTTTTTGGGGGGTGGCTACCCTTATTTTTGGAAAAAATGAAATTCCAACGACGTCATCGGTTTCCTTGAATTTTTTTATGTACGGCCCTAAATTTTCATAATTTTATCTTAAACTTGAAATTTTTCTCACTTATGGACTTTGTCAAAATTTCAAAGAAAACGCGACGATTCTAGATCTTGGGTCCCTCGTTTATATAAGAAACGGGAAGACATGGAGACTTCATTTTCGGTTTTGGGCATATACGATGTGTGAAATCTCATAAAAATACACAAAATAAAAAATTCCCCTTCGGGGGCGGTTTTTTTGGGGGGTGGCTACCCTTATTTTTGGAAAAAATGAAATTCCAACGACGTCATCGGTTTCCTTGAATTTTTTTATGTACGGCCCTAAATTTTCATAACTTTATCTTAAACTTGAAATTTTTCTCACGTATGGACTTTGTCAAAATTTCAAAGAAAACGCGACGATTCTGGATCTTGGGTCCCTCGTTTATATAAGAAACGGGAAGACATGGAGACTTCATTTTCGGGATAGGGCATATACGATGCGTGAAATCTCAAAAAAATAAACAAAATAAAAAATTCCCTTTCGGGGGCGGTTTTTTTGGGGGGTGGCTACCCTTATTTTTGGAAAAAATGAAATTCCAACGACGTCATCGGTTTCCTTGAATTTTTTTATGTACGGCCCTAAATTTTCATAATTTTATCTTAAACTTGAAATTTTTCTCACTTATGGACTTTGTCAAAATTTCAAAGAAAACGCGACGATTCTAGATCTTGGGTCTCTCGTTTATATAAGAAACGGGAAGACATGGAGACTTCATTTTCGGTATTGGGCATATACGATGCGTGAAATCTCAAAAAAATACACAAAATAAAAAATTCCCTTTCGGGGGCGGTTTTTTTGAGGGGTGGCTACCCTTATTTTTGGAAAAAAAGAAATTCCAACGACGTCATCGGTTTCCTTGAATTTTTTTATGTACGGCCCTAAATTTTCATAATTTTATCTTAAACTTGAAATTTTTCTCAAGTCATCACCCCTTAGGGGGTGGGTGGGGGATGACTGATGGTGGGGGATGACTGATTTAGGTTAAAATGAAAGGTAATCATCCATCAATACATTCCCGCGAAAAGTTTTTTTCTATCAAATAAGGAACTATGCTAGACCCGAGAGCTCTACACCACTGAATAATCAATTTTTTGATAACACTTTTTCCGCATAACTTTATAAAAAAACAAGTTATCAAAATGAAATTTGGAGTGTATACGTAAAAAATTACGTAGAATTTGATTCCGAATTCAAAAATTTATTTTTATTTCTATTTTACAAAGTCACCCCCACCCCCGCCCTTAGGCGGTGGGTGGGGGATGACTGATTTAGGTTAAAATGAAAGGTAATCATCCATCAATACATTCCCACGAAAAGTTTTTTTCTATCAAATATGGAAGTATGCTAGACCCGAGAGCTCTACACCACTGAATAATCAATTTTTTGATAACATTTTTTCCGCATAACTTTATAAAAAAACAAGTTATCAAATTGAAATTTGGGGTGTATACGTAGAATTGGATTCCGAATTCAAAAACTTATTTTTACTACTATTTTACAAAGTCACCCCCACCCCCGCCCTTAGGGGGTGGGTGGGGGATGACTGATTTAGGTTAAAATGAAAGGTAATCATCCATTAATACATTACCGTGAAAAAAAAATGTTTGTCAGTTATGGAAGTATGCTAGACCCGAGAGCTGTACACCATCGAATAATCAAATTTTTGATAACATTTTTTTCGTATAACTTTATAAAAAAACAAGTTATCAAAATTAAATTTTGGGTGTATACGTAAAAAATTACGTAGAATTTGATTCCGAATTTAAAAATTTATTTTTACTACTATTTTACAAAGTCACCCCCACCCCCGCCCTTAGGGGGTGGGTGGGGATGACTGATTTAGGTTAAAATGAAAGGTAATCATCCATCAATACATTCCCGTGAAAAAAAAAATTTTATCAGGTATGGAAGTATGCTAGACCCAAGAGCCCTACTCCAACCAGATCGACATCAACATGTTCTATTATTTCTTGGTTTTCTTCAACCACATCATGATTAATCTCAACAAATTCCTCACTTATAACATTATGTTCTCTATCTAATGCATCTAGAATAAAAGTTTATTATAGCAAGTTAATTTATATTTTTCATTAATTTCGAAAAATTTACTATACATAATAGCTCATATTACCTGAATATACTAAAGCATCTACTTACAATCATGATCATTGCTTGCTGCCCTTTCACCGAAGAATCCTTCTTATTGCATTCTTTTGTATTACTATGACGAAATTGCTGCATCAAATCAAATATATTTTGCAACAAATCTTCCTTTTCTGTATGAATTTCTTTAATACCTGACCTAACATGAACATATGCAACTATAAAATTATATCCTTTGTGAAAATGTGCACATCAAACGTACTTTGCTCTATTCGTTCTCTCTTCCTTGATCCATTTGAGGACCAGATTGTTTGCATGGCTTTTTCTGGCCCTCAGTGCAAAATGTTTGCCAGTAATTGAATTTAAATTTTGTTGCACATTTGTCCATTGAGTTGGGTTTTCCAATGGATTGCAACTAACGATTTCTCGTAACAATATTAAAATATCGTTTTGAGAAAATCGAACTCGTTTTAGATTCTCCATAACGCAATTACCAAAATAATTAAACAACACCAAATAACAACTATGAACTGCTGACTGATTTTACTTTCTCCACAGATCATATAACTACTACTTTCTCTAAGGCTGACTACTTCGCAAAATACTATCTGTCAAGTCTGAGACTGCTAGCTACACAGAACTATCTAACTTATCACGAAACAATAAAATTACACAGCATAGAACACCAAATATATATAACGTAAAGGGTTTAAGGCTCCTCCTTTTTATTCCTTAGATATAGCGTTCGACGCTTAGACTAGGAAAGAGAGCGGACTCGTAACGCTGTCAACTATTGTGATACCAATGCCCACCAAGTCATAAAAACTTCATTATCGTTATACACTGACCTATAAACAACAAATGGAATGACAATACATTACAATGCGCGAAGAATTTTTACGGCCACTATGCGAGTGTTGAAAATTGGATACGGCTCATGCGCATTATGTATTCTACGTCACAGTGGATGTCTGAAAACAATTATTATCTGGGTGTGCTGTTGATACGTATGTTAATTCTTATTGCAGATTTTACCAGAGCTGGCACAGCCATTTTCATATTTAGTCGTTCTCGTACGGTTGAATCGTTAGATTATAACCACCGTTATTAAAATTTGTGTTTTTTTTTTGTTTTGCCATTATCGTGTGTGATGTTTTGTAAGAACCAAGGAGATATTGATGGAGTGGATGATTTCTGGTACGATATATTTTTAATTATTCAAACAATGGATCATTGTTTGAATGAATTATTTTTACATCATACAAAATTATTCCAACCCATTTATGATTACAGCTTAACTTCTAAGCGCTATAGTCCATGGATGAGAGCCATTGGAAGAGATCCTACTCTAGAAAAACTCCATCCTAGTAATAGGATATGCAGTGAGCATTTTTCAGAAGACAGCTTCCATTATGTCAAAGGAAAACTATGTTTGAAATCAAATGCCATACCTACCAAGAAGCTTGGTCCTAGGAAACCACTCATGATTTTGAACACACATGAACCTAGGCTGGTGCCTACTCAATATTTTGTTGTTTGAGGGTCATTGATAATGTAATGTTTCAGATCCCCATTGTCCGAATAAGTAACTGGAAACAATTAGTAGTAAAAATTGAGAAATAACATAAAATTCAATTTTATTAAGTTTCATTTCACAGTATTTTCATTGTAATCAAAACTCTTCCACCCTTTTCATTTCATTTCAATACTTCATTTCACAGCATTAATTTAATCTTCTTTTTGGGTTAATTTTCATTGAATTTTTCTATTTTTTCTTTTATTATTTTTCGTTAAGATTGCTTATCTGCCTCCATATGTCTATGTAAACTCCCATTTTTGTCCCAATTTCCACTATATAATTTCTCAAGTTCATTTTTTAGACAATAAAATTCTAAAACAACTATTTTAAAAGTATGTCATTAAAAACAACTTATTCACTCGCACAATGTTATAATAATCATCTGATTTTAGTTCATCTAGAAAATCTATGCCAAACTCGCTACAAAAATCGGTTAGGCCAAAATCTTGGACGAGTTCGTTAATGAGCCAAATCGGCCCAGTAAAAACAAAATGGCGGCCTGTCAAATATGAAAAAAAAATCATATTTCCTTTGTTTTTCATTTGACGCAAAAAAGTTACTGAGCTTTTTCATAGACCTTAATACGTTCTACAACTTTTATATTTAACATTTTTCTCTAAATCGTACATTAAAACATTTATTTAAGAAAATTCACAAATTTACCAGAAATTTTTTTAATTTTTTTGTTTTTGATTTGATGCCAAAATGTTACTTTGGTTTTTTGTACAACTCAAAACATTCTATTACTTTTGTATCTAATTTTTTATTTTGGGTTTTATGCAAAAATGTTACTGAAATAAGCCTATCCAATTGGTCCTGTGCCATTGGGATTTTTGTAAAATATATTTATCAGGAATTAATTGCTGCCGAATAAATATTTCGTTTTGAAAAAGGTGTGTATTATTCAACATTAACTAATATGTATACAGAAAAAATTGGTAAGAAAGTAACATTTATCACTTTTGAACTCTTCTGTCTGACCAAATGTTCATTTATAAAATAGAAATGAAAATTTCTGTATAAGTAGGGTTAAATATACCCACTCAATTGTGATGTATAAAAGGTTACTAATCTTTGATTATGTAGATATATCAAGTATATAACAATTACAATTTTTCCACAAAAAGTGTTGATAAAATATAAATCACAATCTCTCTAAATTCATTCTGTAATTATTTCATGTTATTTTTATATAAACAAGCTTATAATTTTAATTCAGTCCTTACAAATAAGACTTTTTCAGTTTATTTAAATAAAACATAAGTATGTACTGTACCAGTTCAATAGTATTATTTATTTGCAAGGACGGTCCTGTACAGTTGATTGACTGCGCATGCTCCGGATCCAATTTATCCGAGAGATCACGTGGTATGCGTGAATTCAATTTAGCGTAATACTGACAAATTGCATTGTCCTTCCATTTGTTGTTTATTGGTCAGTGTCGTTATATGATAGTTCTAAATGACTAAAATTTTTATTTTATAAATTAATCTTTATACATGGGAGATTTAAAAATAAAACTATATTGATTTATTTAACTTGTATCAAAATTGTAGGCATTAGTAATTAGTAATTATGATCTTTTGGGGTTAGGAATTCCGAGATACGGAACAATAATTTCGTTAATTTTCAATGAAAAAGTTTCTTAATGTCTTTTCTACTAACATAATCGAATTTATTATTTACACGTTTTAACTCACTATAGTGGAGTTTTATGATTAAAAGCTTATTTTTTAAGATATAAAGAAAAAAGTAGCTTCCAAAAAAATAAGTTAAACATAACTTACCTATGAAACAAAATTTCAGGTTCTTTCTTTCTGCTAGAACTCTTACACTGGTAATCACAACAATTAACCATCTTAACAAAATCAAAAGTCCACTTTAAAATCACTTTAATCGCTCAATAATCGCAAAAAACTCTTAGGTGTTCACTATAGTGTTGACCACCAAAAAATGGCGTCGGCTTTGAAATATGCATCAAACCGTCACCACAGCTTGCATAGTCCCCTCTCTTTCCTAGCCTAAGGTTCGACGTTATACCTTACAAATCTTTATTTACTGTTACGCATGCGTAAATGTCATTGTAAGGCATACCGTATACCCCAGGCTCCCTATTCTGTAACTCAAGCGAGAGATCGTGCACGACTATTCATTGGTATGAGTACTCTCTCACTCCTCACTCACATACCTAATTCTTAAAACCGTATTCACGATGAATCGGCGACTCCACTACATTTGGCTCAGCGTTGCCAAATGAAACGGCCAGTTTTGACCTACTATTTAGTAGTTTAAATGTACTTTAGGTTATATGAGGATAAGAAACGAAGAAATATTTTTAGATTCTGTTGTTGTCCAACGTTGTTATTTGTGGGTGATTTAAGTTGTGTGTATATTTCAGTTTTGTGTATTAGTTATTTACTATATTAAAAAAAGACGATAATAATGTTGTGTAAAGCACAAAAAACATTGTTAGTAGAATTTATAAACAATCATCCAGAATTGTGTAATGGAAAATTTACGCCAAATTAAAAACCACAAAAACTAAAGTAAAAATAAATAACAACTAAAAACTAAGTCTGTACTGTGAACTAAACCACTTGTTCAATTAAAACTAAACCTGTTTACGGTTTTAATTACAACAATCCAACAACATACAACATAGAAAACTCGTTGATTATGATTAATCTTTGATTTTTGAGGTTTAGTTAAAGAACAAAAATAAAACGGTCCTTGTCATCATTTTATTGGCCTCTTATTTATATTTATTCTGTGACTAAAGATATGCGCAAGTCCGTTCTCTTACCCCCTGCTTTTACCCAGTAGAGTAGTCGTATAGGAGTATGTGAGCACTCTCCTACCTTAGAGAATACGGATTTATGATATTTAGGAGAGTGGCATGCGCAGTAACGTTAAATTGTGAGAGAGAACTCGTGCACGAGCTCTCGCTTGAGTTACAGAATAGGGGGCCAGATGATGTGCAATAACTATCTATTTAATATGATTTTGACTTAGGGAATTCTAAGGATTTTTCCACATAAAAATTGGGAATTTTCGGCGAACTCAGTGGGCAACACTGCACCACAATTTACATCTATACTCCATAGACCTCTCCCTGTATGTGTAGTCTACGGGCACCGTGCATAGTTTAGTTAAAGGTTGTAATAAACTGTGCTATGGTTATGTGTGGAGCGGCTTTGCCTCTCTCTATCACAAATATGAACTAGAAATGCTATCTGTCACTTTATTCTACTAAAAATTGATATTTTAAGCTAGAAATTATTGTATTTGTATCGCAGCCATAATGGGTTACTGCCACCGGTTCTTTTTGTTTATCAATAGTAATTTTTAGGCATGCTTAGTTATAGTAGAATAATACAGAAATAATAATTTATAAAATTTATAAGTATTGTAATGATCGACCGACTGTTATTTAAAAAATCAACAAAATGGATGGTTTAAGACAATTTGTAAGATATTTGATGAACCCAATCTTACCAGAAAGAAATAGAAAAAGAAGGTATTTATAACTAAGTAGCATTTAGAAAAAAATTAAAACTGTATTTTTAGAGCTCTAGATTCTCCTCCATGCTCATCGTTTTTCGCTCCAAAACCGAAATTAAGAAGACTACTAGATGACCCACTGAAAGATAATTTCGATTTTGACAGTAAGTTTGGATTTGCACCCAATTATGATATTGCAAAAAGTAATTGACATTTATATTTTAAGGAGAACTTTACTTCTTACAACCAATACCTTTAAAGAATAGTTCAATTTATAAAAGTCCTCCCAGACGAAATATGGAAACTATAAACCTAGATGATGATGATGAAGTAATTGATGTGAAAACTTTTAATGGAAGTACAAACACAAATAACAGAAAAGAAGGTAAATTTACGTCAACTCCTCATAATGGTACATCTAAGACACAGTCTAATGAAACTGATGGAGATGTGTGTTTTGTTAAAGAAGTTTTGTCACCTCTGGCTAAGAAATTTGAAGCTACCAAAAAAGGTATGTAGAAGTACAAAATTCATATTGCTGACAAGACATATATTTAGACATTTTTCCCTTATATTTATTATAAATTAAAAGTGCGATTAGTTAATTGGTTGGCGAAGAGCAGGTGGTCTCATGTTGCTATGGTCAGGACTGCGCCAACCCCTGGCAGCGCCTGTGTGTGAAACCTATGAAGTGCCTCTTTTTTGTTGTCCTGTTTCAACATTAATATCCTTTTTTCAAATTTTGACTGAAATATTTTCTCCAGTTTTATATAGTATTTTCCTAAATGGTTAAAAGCAGTTCGCTTCTGCTAGGCAATTACTGGGAAAAATAAAAGGAGAATTAAATTTTTACACTTTATTTTTTATTTGAGATATTAATTCTATAGATATTAGCAAAATAGCTGACTTTTTTTCTAATAATACTGGTTTAACACATATGCTATATTTTTCAAAAAAAGCTACAAGAGTGGAAAATGTGGAAGAATATAAATATAATTATTTAATTTCTACTCTTCTCGCATTCTTTTTGTGAAATCCTTAATAGTTTCGTGTATATCTGTATCGTCTAATATGGCCTCCTCTGGTAGATATTGTTGCTAAATTTTTTAACTTTTCCTGGCTCATTGCAGAGTGAAGGTAACTTTTTAAATTTTTTAATTTATAAAATAACCTTTCCGTGCTTCCCATTGTAACTGGCATAGTTAGCAAAATTCGTAATGTTTATGGGTGGATGTTAGGGTATAGCTGACAAATTGTTCAAATATATAAATTCGAGAATTTTCACAAGATTATTATTTAATTTTTTGAAAAAAGACCAACATGACATAATTTCTTCACACAAATCATTGGCGTTAATATCAAATGAATCATTTGCTGAAAGTTTTTCCAGCAAACAATTGTAGCTAGTTCTTAATCAACTTTTATCTTGGCCATCACTCAGTTTGAATAAAAAATTTAACATGTCGTTGTGATTCTTCCAAAAATTAAATTTTTCGTCTACGGATGATATAGTTTGATCCAATATATAAAAAAAAACATTTATTTTAAAAGAGGTTTTTGGTTCGTTCATTCATTCGTGTTCATAATCAACACTTTTTAGAGTTTTACAATGTCTTGGGGGTCCGGATTTGGAAGTTTTAAAACAGCCATAATATCTAATTTTTCAACAACTTTCATTGCATTATTTCTTTAATTCTGATAAGCATCTGAAGCTACTTGCATATTCATATCTATAAACACAATTTTTCTCACAAAATTTACTTTTGTCAATACTTTTTTTTGTTGATTTTATGGCGCTTGGAGGTATCCATGCAGCCAAATACTTTGTGGTAGGTTATATATAGTATTGGGAACATTGCGAGGGAACATACGTTTTACCATCAATATGTTAGAAAGAGACAAATACATATAAATTCAGTGTATTATTTTTGTTCGCTAACAGGATATCATAAAGTCGAAAATGTGCAACAGTATGTGTAAAGGCGTGAGGGGAGTATACTCCCACCGCGTGTAAAGGTATGTCTGGTAGGCACCACCTTCGAGAGGTATGCAAATACAGATGTGTAATGCCGACAGCTTAGTTTATTAATTGAGAAATAATAAGATTGTACTAAACTGATAGCTTAATGCAATGAACAATAAAAAAATCAACATTACTTTCGTTTATCCCTTCATGATTAATTTACAAAGAATTAATTCAGTAGTAATAATCTAATTCACTATATTAGTTCGGTTAGTATACGCTGATATGATTTGAACAATAAATTATAACCTACCTAGTAGTATTTGAAATATGTGCCACTAAAAAATCACTGGAGGATAGCGTTGATTGATGACTTACATCAATCAATGGCGAAAAGCTAAAAAAATTACTTTCGTCGATATTGAGGGTACAATTAATGAATATAAGCATAATAATTGTCATTAACATCATAAGGAATATTCTATGGCAACAAATACAGAGTCCAAAAGCGACAATATGTTGTAAGAAAACAAATATATACAGTTTTCATTAACGGGGTATCATAACATGAGAAATAAGTCGTATGCTAATATTTGTTTATAACTTTCTTCTAGTTACAAAAATATCTCAATATAAACCGCCTGTTTCATACGCTCCTGATAAAACTATTTCATTTACAGCTCTAATTATTCTATTTTTATCTATCCCCTCTCTTCATTTTCAATCAACTCGTTACAATTGTAAGTGCCCTAAAAAATTCTCATTTTTATTTGTGAGAGAAATCAGTTACATTTAATTTCAACGTAAAACGATAATCCCCTCAAGGCCAACTGGAAATTATAACGGTCACATGGCGTTACCAGTGTGTTAGAGAATGACAATCCTGAGACAGATAATCAAAAGCCAGCGTAGATTATTATACCACACGAATACTAATCGCGCGTGCGCCTCTTGAAGATGTTTAACTATACAATCTGGGTACTTCACTAAACGTTTGTTTGCGAATGAGTAACGATCTTTTGCAAATCTTATAAAATGAGTATGCAAGTACACCATAAAGTGCAAATTGTAAAATGGTACTACCAGGGTCATTCATATCCAAGAAAACAGAGCCACTTCTCTAAATGAACTAAGGGAACAAATTTGTATGCAAATAACACCTGAAATGCTCAGACATTTTCGTCAAGAATTTTATAACCATCTCAGTTACTGTTTAGCTCAAAACGGGGGTTTATTCGAACATTTGATTTGAGCTCATTGAATAATTGAGAAGTTTTATTTTTTAACTTATTACATATCAGAATATTACTTTTATTTGAAAATTGTAGGCATTTCCATTAGAATTCGATTTTATGTTTATTTTCGAAAACGTTTTTTAATTTTTACTGTGTGTGGTTACACAGAGAATTCGTTCTCATTTGCATACAAACGATAAAGATACGAAAAAATGTTTTACTAACATATTTGAACCACAGCAAATGTTCCGAGACCAATTTAACGTTGCCAAATCTGAAAAAAGTAAAGGTTTTAACTGCTTTCAAACTAAAAACTAGAACAATTTCCAGCAATACAATAAAATGTTCAACGAATAGATGTGATTAATTATATATTGATCTGTTGCAACCTCTTGAATTATTATAATTGAAAGCTTCTTATAACTTGTTCTCATGTTAGAACAATGCATTTTACAATTAATATAAATATACAATGAAAATTGGCGACACTGTTAGTTAGGCTGGCGTTGTGGGTTTGGGCATGTATTTTCCACTTTATGAGATCCTGTTAGCGAAAAATAAGAATTGAGATATTTGGAAACACATATTATTATTAATACAAACTAAAATACGACTTATTTCGCATGTTATGTTATCCTGTTAGCGAAGAAGAGTAATACACTGAGTTTATGTATGTATTTTGTCTCTATCTAACACATTGACGGTAAAACGTATGTTCCCTCGTAATGTTCCCAACACTGTATACAGTATATATATGCGATGTTTATATTTGAATCCAATTTTGTTATTGATTTTCGTGTTGTGGATATGTATTCTATTACTTAAGAGTGCCCTAATTTAACCTATCAAACTATCGTAATTTGTGATTCAAGTTAATACCACTTTTCAATCAAAGGATTGGTTCAGGTTTACAACTTTTCTCGCCCTCGGGTCGTTCAGGGCATTATTTGAACACATATAAAGGTAGACCGTGGATGGAAGGTATATAAATATTTGGGTTAGGGTAACAAAGGTCACAAGCTCTATATAACCTAACTATATCAATATGTTAGTCATCCTTAGAAATTTTACTAGGCAATCTAATATTTTGATGTTGTTCAGCGCCAGTAAGTGTAACATGTTGATGGGAGGGTATATTTTTTCATGTGTTAGGTTATTATAATGTTCTTTCGTGGCATTACGATATTTCAGGCATTGAAAAAATATATTATCCAGATCTCCCATGACATTGCAAGCTGTGCATAAGTTTGATTCGATTTCGCCTATTTTGTTTAAGTGCTCTGGGTACAACGCGTGTCTAAATTTCATTCGAATTATACAGCTAATTTCTCTATGTGAATAATTAATTCCTTTCTGCCACTGTTGCTTTGGTATTTCCCTGTGCAGTAGTGTGTATCTAGTAGGATTTGTTTTTACATAGTGATCCCATTTCTCTTTCCATGCTGCTTGCAATTTATTTGCAATCGCCGAGCGCACATTCCATTGTAATATTTCAATTTTATTAAGCATTGTGGTTATGTAAAAGCTTTTACATAACCACGAGGCCTGGGTTTTAACATGTTTTTCGTTAGTTCTCTTATAGAATAATATGATTTTGTAATTTTAAACAATGTTTTTTACATATTTGAAACTTCTTGTTACCTGACTTGAAGCACTGATAATGACGAAAGTCGAAAGCGCTTTGCAATAAATAAAAAGAAAATTATACACTTTTATACAAAAACTTCGCTTCATTTATTTACTATTAAATTTAAACTATGGCTAGCACACTTTACATAGAAAATGCGTGGATTTAGACCCAGCAATCATTTTTGAAGACCATTGTATTTACCATGCGTATTTGATCCATTATCCCCTGTCCCCTTAAATTGTTTGTGTCCAAATTAATTTTGTCTAGTTCTTCTATTATAAATGAAATTAGCCAGTTCCAGTTGTACGAATATTGTCTTGGGGGAATTGTATGACTTGTATCTACTTACTTATCCATACTAAACTATAAATAATATTGAGTGAATGAAACGATGAGTACTGAGTGTGTAGTTTATTAAAAAATCCAGCTTTCAGCCACTAGGCCATTATCAAAGCTGTCATCAAACAACACACAACTGGTGTCTAAGGAACATTAATTTTTGCACTTCCTATGCATAATCAGGTAAACTATTTGAAGTTACAATACTTGTAATAATTAATTCAAATATGTTAAAACTTCCAATTTAAAATTACCAACTAAATGATATTCTGTCTAAAATGATGGCACTCAGCAATTATTATAAATAATATGTTGTTATGTAACAAAAATAATTTCATTAGTAGGCACTGGCATTTCTTCCGGCCCTTCTATTGGCCTGGCGCCAGTGTGCGCCACACATTTTGTACACAGGGGCGACCCTGGCTGTGGTGAGCTTTTCTCCTCTACCATCAGAAATACAGAATTTCTATGAGCTACTCTGTTGGCTATTAGACTAATAGGTTCGTCTTAAGAGTGTCCTGATGAGACTTCTCCAGTGAGAAGATTTCTTTCGCTTTATTTGAGGTCAATTGGCCAGCTTCATTTCGATCTTCCATTGTTCGGTTCTTGGGTTAAAGGCTGTAGTAGTAGATTAGGATGAGTGTCTAGCTTTAGGTAGTGGTTATGGCTTCTTTCTTGTACTCTGGGAATACTGAGGTCTTGATGGATCAATTGGTTTGTGACGTACCATGGTGCATCGACTGGTGTTCGAAGGATTTTAGATTGTCCTCGTTGTATGAGAGCGATACTATATTTGCTGGCGTATCCCCATAATTCTATTCCGTAGGTCCAGATGGGTATGATGACTGCCTTATATATTAAAATTTTATTTTGTAGTGAGATTGGCGATCTTCCAAGTAGCCAATGTACTTCTCGGAACTTTAGGTGGATCTGCTTGCGTTTCTTGGCTAAGTGTTCCCTCCAATACATATATATATATATATATATATATATATATATATATATATATATATATATATATAAGGAAGAAGAAGAAAGAAATTTATTCATCTGTGAGACTACATACTTATACAAATATACAGTGTACAAACCTATTCGACTAGTCAGTTACATAAAATCAAAAGTGTGATTAAGAAAATAACAAGCAGAAAATACAACAATGATTGAGGAATATAAATATATCTAAAATTATTATAGTACATAGGTCATATATTAGACTAACACTATTTTTTAAAATTGAGGATTCCTCTACACTGTAAATATATATGATCAGCTAAGAATGATTTGACCTTTTTTCTAAAGCTATTAAAGTTATTGGGATATTGAAGGGATGATTGTACCAATCCATAATAGAGAAGTTTCAATACGTGAAATGATACTGTTTCTCTTAAGTTTATTATCATATAACAGCAAGTGCTTAGTTTTGTTGTTACTGTATAATAATAATAATAAACATCTTTATTATTTTCAATCAAAACACAAATACACATAAATTAAATTCAACTCAAATACTTTTGAAAATAAAGGGCGAAGTTTATTTTCAATTGTACATTACTGCAGAACAGAAAATACTCTTCCACTTAATCCAAAAACAAATCTTGTGTATTTCTTAATTATTAGCTGATGAAACAAGATAAAATAAATCAATTTCTTTTTGCAGAACAAGATAAAAAAATTATTATGAAAATATAAATGTATTAATAGGTACAATATTAGGTAGACTTAAAGAATTTATAGTTGATTCCATGAGAGAAGAAACATGAAGCGAGACACCTCATGAGAGATAATATACTCACAAAGCGAGAAACAAACTTACGAATTTACTTTTTTAAGTGAGAAATGAGCAGGTAGTAATTTTGCGTTACTGCTAAATTTGCTTGTCTAATATATATTTTTTAAGGGATCTTTTAAATTTAGAAATATTATAGATTTTAAACTCGGATGGAACGGCAATATAATGAGAGTAAATTTGGTATTAAAACGAGCGCCTGAAAGACTCAGTTGTGAAATGAGGAACATTAAGTAAACCTCTTTTTCTAATATTTACATTATGGACATCTGAACGATACGTAATTTTGTGGTGTAGATAGGAAGGTTTCCTGTCAAGAATTATATTATGGCATAAGGTAATAAAATGAAACTTTCTTCTATTCTCCATATGTAACCATCCAATCTCCTTCAATTTATGAGATACTCTTTGTCATCTTCTTATTCCAAAAATCATACGTAGGCATGAGTTTTGAACTTTCTGAATCTTATGTTTATATAGGTGAGTTAGATTAGGTCCGTACAAAGCATCTGCATAATTGAATAATGATAGCACAAGTGTTTCACAGAGATTTTTTTACATGCATAGGAAAAAGGTGTCGAATACCATATATCATTTTAATATTACAATAAGCGTGTTGTAACAACCTATTTATATGCCTTTCAAATCTCAATTCAGAATCTAATATAACTTCTAAATTTTTTGCTTCACTTACCACTTCCAATAGTAATGTTCACTACATTCGATAAATGTTGTCTGTTTCTCTTAGTGCCAAACAACATGACTTTAGATTTTGTTGTGTTTATAAGTATGCAGTGTTCAGTAGCATAACAGATGAATTCATCTAGATTGTTGTTGACAATGGCACAAGCGTTATCCACATTAGCATGCCTGAAGCTATAATGCAACTGAGTATCATCAGCATATAAATGAACTTTGCAGTCCCAGATTTTGTTTAAGAGATGAGAAGCATACATAGAAAACAGCAGTGGCCCAAGGATCGACCCTTGAGGTACACCAGATCTCAGTACGAGATCATCTGAACTAATACCATCCATAACAACTTGCTTTTGCCTGAATTGAAGGTAGTTCTCTATTAACGAACAAGTGTCATTAGAAAAAACCATATATTCCAAAATACAAATTATTAACTCGTGATTTATAGTGTCAAAAGCGCGACTAAAATCTAACATAACTAGCAATGTCGAATAACCTGAGTAGGTAGCTTTGAAAATGTCATCAATAACATGAACCAAAGCAGTAGTACAACTATCATCTTTACGAAAACCTGACTGTGTTGAGGGTAATAGTGAATGTATATGTAAATAATTCTTAATTTGAGATTCCAAGATTTTTGACATCGCAGGTAGAATACTTATTGGACGTAAGTCTTTGAACTCAGTAGGATCTTGTTTTTTTAGATAGAACTTTGACAACCGCTTTCTTCCATACCCCTGGGATGACATTTTCAGTTATGCAAAATTTCACAATATGTGTAATGTACGGGATAATAAATGAACAACACAATTTGATAAAGTTTATATTTAATCCATCACATCCGGTAGTGTTTGTTTTAATATCACAAATTGCTTCATAGACAAGTAAGTCATTAGTTTCGTTAAATTTGAAATCAAAATTATTAAGTTTATTTGATTTATAAAAAGACTTTATTTCATCTGATGGTTCAGATTGCGGGATCGATTAAATAAAAAACCTATTAACTTTGTTTGCATCCCTCAGATTTTCTGGTATATCAAGTGATTTGTCCAGTAAAAATTTATTAGCTCTTAAAATTCGCCACATATCTTTACTGCTACCGAACTGATGGACAAAATATGCCCTTTTCTCTCTTTTGATGGATTGGAATGTAAAATTTTGTAAATTTTGATAGGTTTGTAAAGTTGCTTCAGATCTCGTTATTTTATACTTTCTCAGAACTTTGTCTCTTTCGTCCATCATTTTCTTTATAGGAAATGTTATCCACAGTGCTTTAGGTTTTGTTACCTTGGCGGTAACAATAGGAGAATGCCTATCAAGCAAATTATTCAAACAATTGACTAAGTAAGAAACCTTCTCATCTACTGTTTCCTGATCATATATCCTGAAAAACGATGTGTCAAAGAGATCATGTTGAAAATTACCATCATCAAAATTTTTAAAATTTCTATATGTAACAAGTTTAGGACCTCTCTGTTCATTAGATATTTTCAACTTACAAAATACCACTGAATGATCTGAAATTACTTGTTGCATAATACCTTTATTATAATTAGTACCTTCAGGAATTATTACATAATCTAAGAGTGTTGCAGATGTCGCAGTGATTCTAGTAGGTTCATCAATTGCTTGACATAGATTGAGTGATTCTAAAAGCGAACTGAATTTTTTAACGCTCGCATTTTCATACGCCAATATATTTAAATTAAAATCCCCCCTACAAATGATTTTATTAACAGTAGGATATATTGAGGCAAGACTATCTTCAAATTCATCTAAAAAAATATTCGTATTTTGTTCATGTGGTTTGTAAATAATACTGACAGCAAAAGATTTCTTATTAATAATCACCTTAACCCACAATTGTTCCCAAATGTAGTCCAGTCTACTCATAATTATCTCGCCATGTATCATATTTCTAACATAGATACATTACAATTTCTATCAGCCCTGTATAAGCGATAATTACTAATATTTATAACAGAATTAATCACTGAATTTTTTAACCAGGTTTCGCATATCAAAAAAATATTAAAGTCATTCTGCAAAATAGTTTGTTTCACATCAGTTATTGAAGGAACTACTGATCTTCGCATTCACACAAACAACTTTTAAGAAATCTATTTTTAAATGTTCCTGAACTAATTTTTATCAACAGTAAAATAATATAAAGTATCAAATTAGATCAAAATCAGCAAAAACCATCAACAATGATAATATATATTTTAATATATTTTCGAGAGGAAAAAAAGAAATTAAAACACTCGGACCAATTAAATGTTGTCAATGTCACCTATGGAGACCAACTTCCTAATTTTATTAGCATTATTAAGTTTCAGAAACACGTTTCCATGATGTGTCCATATGGTTCCATTCCTACCCACTTTATTCAGTGCAGCTTTGAAGATGTTAATAGCGTTTTCGGGTAGCTGCACTAGTGTGCACTGAGTTCATTTCTTGATGAACTGAGTGCACTCTTGTGTTTTCGGGCAAAATTTTAGTGCGCACTCTGTCCGTGTAGACGATTTCGGGTGAAGATCGGGGCAAGTCAATATTGCACCCAGTGCGCCTTTTTCTGCACCGAGTTTACTAGTAAGTGCAAGGTGTTAACACCGGGATTCATCTGTCAACAGTGTCATTCTTGAATTCTTGTTATGGCTTATTGTTGAACTTTATATGTTTATATCTAAAGATGACCAGAAATCCAGCGAAATATTACCAGTTTTTGGAACTGGCTGAAACATTTTTGGATACTTCTTCGGAAGATAGTGATGATGAAGAAGAAATGAGCATAATTTACAGCAAGAAGAATAAAATTCCAAAAATTGAGAATTATATTACAAATGTAGTATATAATCTCGATGATGAACATGTAAGTTTATATTAAAATCAACGTGTAACGTTACTATTATGTATTAAAATAGTTTAAAAATCATTTCAGAATGTCCCGAGAAACTTGTAATAAAATTATAGACAACTTTACTTCAAGTTCCTTTTATCCCGAGAATTCAAATTCCCTATCAGCAGAAACACACGTCCTTAGTTTTTTGTGGTTAGTATTATTCATTTATGAAATTTGCGCTTAATAGAAATATATCTTACGTATAATAACATAATTACAAATATGTAAATGTACAAAAATTGTAGGTTTGCTGAAACAAATGTTGCATGAGAGATGTCTCTGAACGATTTAACATGTCTATGTCGACATTCAGTGCAATACAAGAAAGAATGATGGATTATTTTCTAGACATTATGCCTATAGTAATTCATTTTCCTGCTACTGAAAAAGAAAAACAAAAAATTTCAGCAGAATTCGCTAATGTAAGTAACCTATATGATATTTTAATTAACATTTATATGATAGGTCTTATAGATTTCAGGTTACCCACGAGTTATTGGTTGCATTGATGGGACATATATTAAAATAAGAACACCCGCTAAGAAAATCAAATCTACATATACCAACCGTCACGATATATGTAGTGTAACCCTTCAGGGCATAGTAAAATATTTTCCATGTCTTTCATTAGTGACAGCATTCAAGATAAAACTAATAATGGATATTACCACTTACTAGGCGATAGTGCTTATTCCCTTCGAGAATGGCTAATCACTCCTTATCGCGACTATGGAAATTTAACACCCGATCAAATGAAGCACAATAAAAAGTTTTCGGCTACTCGAGTCAAAATAGAAAATAACAAAGGTTAAGCAGATTAGGCAAAATGAAACGAGACCATATATCGCAAAACTTATAATTCATTACTACATACATATTACAACCATACAACATATTAATACATAATATATTTAACATCATGTGTTTCATTTTATACCCTATCTGTTTATCATAACAAAAAATATATTTCTAAGATGGTAGTATATATCTCTGTAACTTCAAGTATATGTATAGTTTTTTCATATATGTACTTATATATTTTCAAAATAACAAAATACACTTTCTGAAACATCAAACATAATTAATGGAGAAGTTATTGCAGTAACTGCAAAATGTAATATGTTACAATTCTTCAAGAATAATGTGACAAATTCAGTGAACACTTCGAATCTTTAGCAGTAAAGTGGCTACATGGTAAATTGCACCAAACAATATTTTTATTTGATAGTTTGTAATGCATATTATATAAACTATTCACTGTGAAGTATTATTAAAAAATCTTTCTGTTAGGTTTTTCAAGAGATCCAATTTTTCTTTATGTCGTCGTTCACGGCCAGCTTCCTTTTGGTTAGCAATATCCTGTAAAACTGTTGTTAGTGACTGCGACTGTCTTCTTGATGTTGAAGTGCCTGATGTTGTAGATGATGATGCTGTGACACTACTATTTGAATTGTCTTGTGTTGCTTTAACAACAATTTTTCCAACTCCAATTTTCACTTCTGGTTCAATACTATCGTCAATAGCAGCAATTTTTGCAAATTCATTTTCATATGGATTTTCCGTCGGTGTTTCACCACTTCTGCGATTATGAGTTTTAGCTTGTGTCTTACGTTTCTTTAGCGTTTTATATCTATTTTCGCATTGTGTTGCTGTTGGATTTACACCCAAAATATTATGCAAATCTGAAGAAATAGCTACCCACATATTTCTTTTCTTCTTAAATTTTTTTAATGGTCCCACCAGCGGCAGATACTGTTCATATTTGTCCAGAAGTAATTTTGTTTCTTTTTCTCCCCAAAATTGTTTCTTTTGTTTGGATTCTTGAATGTCGACATTCTCACAGTTTACTTGTCCGTCAATGTTATCTTCAGAGATTTCAGTACTCAATAAGTCTTCAAAATGGACATCATCTAATGAAAATTCTAGCGATAATATTTCGGTATAATCCAATATATTTCGTTCCATTAGTGAATTAATGTACAGCGGTATCGCAACATATGTATTATCTAGAAGTAACAAAAATATAGCAATAAAATCCCATTTAATTGAAATTTTAATTTCTTTACCTGTTAACTCGGCATGTGTCCTGCAATGTCTTTATTATTAATTTTAATGTACAGATTAATCATTTTCTAGTGATGGTACGTTTTTACAAATAATACAAAGCGTTTAAAGACAAAAGATTAAAAGCAAATGAAAGTTTATTATGAAGTTATAGTGGGTTATGGCCGTTATGGGATGGGGAATAATTGCACAGAACACTTTCATCATACAATACTGTTTTTTTTGTTTTATGATTTTCCACTGCACCAAGAAATAATGTCATGTTCGTTTACTTCTGCACCTTCTCAGCGCAACAGGCAGCAACGGTGCGGTGCAATTTGTACCTGCACTCGAACGGTGCGCACTACACGGATTTGCCCGAAAACGCTATAACATTATCAAGAGCAAGGTCTTCTCTTACGATAACCTTGGTTTGTTTTAAATGTTTCTCATTTTTGTAGACCAGTTCCTTGTAATAGACGGTAGAAAATCTCACTAATATTGGTTGGACTATACCGCTCACCCTCCTTCCCACTCTGAAAGATGATGCAATAACTTCTTCACTAATGTTCAAATTCATTGTTCCTCTTACTATGTCCAATACCAATTTGCTGCAGACCTCTCCTTCACTTTTTTGTAATCCATAAAATAACATGTTGTGACTTCTAGTAGCTTCGATCTGTTTTTCATGCTTTCTCACCAGAGTTTCTATAATTCTATCCTGTTCTTCTACTCTTTTAGTAATTTGCACATTCTCCTACTTGAGTTTATGAATTTCATCCTTAAGTTTCTTAGCAATGTTTTCAGTTATACTTTTCGATGTTTTACTAATAACTTCCTCAAAAGTTAACATAGTCGTGGCCAAAGTTTTAACCAACGATTGCAATTCGTCCTCTCCCTCAGTGCCGGATTTAGGGTACTTGCGGCCCTAGGCCAAATTAACCCGAGCGGCCCCCGCCCGGCCGCCCCTTAGGAGGAAAATTGAAATGTGCCTTATTTCAAGCTCACGTCAAAACAAGTGAGTAGTTGAGATATCTTAAAGATAAACACCAATTGGAAAACATTAATGGATGCAGGATGCGGATGCTAGCAATAATATAAAATGGCTTATAATTATTCTATCGTATCCTTTAACTTCACGATTATGGAATTAAAGTATAAAGCAGATTTCATATTAATACATAACGTTTATTTTTATAATTTTACTTTTTAAAATTGGTACAACATATTAGTTCTAAAAATAAACATTCACTCACACTGTATGTATTACAGTGAATGTTCACAGTAATGTTCAAATAAATCTAAACGCTCACTTTCCTAGCTTTTTGGCTGCAAAATCTTTAATCAACTCGTTAAAGTCTAATGCTTGAAAAAGCTCAGAATTTGCCACAAAACTAGCCAAACTAGACAAACGAGAATCTTCGTCAGAAGTCGAGTTCCTCAGGTAGTTTTTTATTCTTTTTAACACGCTGAATGATCTTTCTCCAGATGCATTAGATGTCATCATACATAGTAGAATGCGCAAAGCCGTGTCCATATTCGGAAATAATGTTGTTAATTCTTTTTCACGAATGAGTTTCAGATACTCCAAAAGTGTATTCCTTGGAGGCTTGGTAATCTTGTTATCATGAGGTTCTCTTTCTTCATCAAATATACCTTCAACGAAGCCTTTGAACTGTACACATTCTTCTCCAAAGTCACCATCTATGTCGGTTCGATACTTTTTAGCTACAATAGAAGCTTTTCCCCTTATTTCTTCATTGGAAATTGATGATAAGTTGTTTAAAAACCCAAATTCTTCATTAAGACTGAAATAAACTTCGGACCTTTTATTCAATTCTGAATAAAGCCTGTCAATTACAACATTGAATGTATTTATCTTTAAGTCTTCTTTTCCATCAAAGTGGGGTTCAGGTTCATCTTCTTGATCTTCGCCAGGGAGAGCTTTTCTTTTCTGGCGTCTTTTCATTTCAAGAATATATGTTTCATTTTTAGACAACTCTTCCTCTTTTTTCGTAGGAATCAAAGTTATCTCTCAGACTTAGTACGTACTCCTTTAGGGATTTGTATATGTTGCAAGTCACATTCAAGTCTGTAGCAGTGTTTTGCAATGTTTTGCTACTCTTGTCAAAACGTTGTAAAATATCGTACCACATGTTCAGTAAAATAGAATTCTCTAACTTAAAAAATTGTTTACTGATTCACTTAGCTTCAGCTCAGCTCACATTTCTTTCCCCTTTATCGTCTGATATTTTTTTTACTGCATCATAGTAGCTCCAGTAGTTGAGTAAAATAGCTTTTACAGCATGTCATTTGGAAGCCCATCTTGTAATGTTCACTCTTTTCGGAAGGAGTTTCTTTTCGCTACTGCTATTTTTGACAAGGTTTTCCAACACGGCCCATCTTGAAGTAGATGCACTCATGAAAACGTAAAATTCTTGAATAAACATAAATAGTTTTGTTACTGCCAAACAGCAATCAGCCGCATGTGTGCCTACTAGATTCAACGAATGAGCGGAGCATGGAACGTACTCAGCTAAATTGTTTTGTTCTTTTATTATCGCTTTTAAACCTTTATATTTGCTTGACATATTCGAGGCATTATCATATGACTGGCCTCTCATATCGCACAATGGAATATCTAGCTCTGACAAGGTATTTAAAATAATTTCCGCCATGTGTGCTCCAGTGTGGTCATGAAATTTAATGAAAGCTATAAATCTTTCTACAGGCATACCATCACTTAAAACATACCGTAGGATCACTGTCAACTGGTCTGAATGAGTGATGTCTGGTGTAGAATCAACACTGAGAGAATAGTACTTACTTTTCTTTAATTCATCCACAATGACAGAAACTACTTTTTTGTACATTAACTCTATAAACTCGTTACAAATAGTTTTTGACAGATAGCTTACATTTCCGGATCCTGGATTTCCTTTACTTTCAATATGGGCTTTTAAAAAATCATCGTATTCTGCAACAAGCTCTAATGCCCCCATGAAATTACCGTTTCCTTGGAAACCGAATATTTCTTGGCTCCCTCGAAAAGCCAGGCTTTATATAATAATTATGGTTTATAGTAATGCTGCAATTTCTGAGATGCTCGAATCTCATGCCAGCGGCCTCAGATGATGAAGTTCCATTTACAATAGTACTCTTGTTTGCATTGTTGATGGACAAAATTCTGTTAGAAATATAATTTTTTTTTGTTCAAGGAGTTCTCTATATATCCCTCTACCACAGAGGAACTCTTCCAGCTTCCGTGCTGTTTGAGCGTTAATAAATCTGCTCCAGTTTTCACCAGTAAGGAGGCACAGGAGCGTTTAAGGCAGTAACCTGTGTACTGCTCTGGATCAGGCAGTTTTAAAAATTTCGCAAGGTCGGAAGGTACTCTTCCAATTTTATTAATTCCTATGACTTGACATGTAATTAATAAAAAATCTCTTTTCCGAGTAATTTTGAGGATGAAGAGCTACATATGCTCTGTAGAGCTCTAGATGTTCAGAGATATGGAATTTTCTTGTAACTTAAGTTTTAGTGTCACGGACCACAACGAGAAGAGTTGCTCCCAAATAATCGATATCGTCTGTTGTTAATTTGTAAATTTCATCTCTTCTAAGAGCACCAGCCAGTCCAGAGTAAAATAACCTGTAATTGAAGAAATTAAAACTGTCTTCAATTCGCAAGTCTTACCTTGTTTAATAAAAATGTAGCATCAGGTGCTTCCTTTATGAACTTGAGAATATGTTGTCTTTCTACGACATGTGAGTTTTTGGGAACATATCCTCCATTCTTTCCTTTCAAAAATGCACGGACTTTCATATATTCATCAATCTCAATATTATGTTTGATCCTGATAGTACTCTTCAACATAGAATAGTGACCCCAAAGTGTTGATGATTGGAAGTTTTTCGCCAGTT
The DNA here is from genome assembly GCA_963921935.1 of Galeruca laticollis. Lineage (NCBI taxonomy): Eukaryota > Metazoa > Arthropoda > Insecta > Coleoptera > Chrysomelidae > Galeruca > Galeruca laticollis. The sequence goes on along the minus strand of OY998180.1, from coordinate 9,482,021 downwards.
TTGACAAGTATGTTAACATTTTCTGAAAACGAATGAATATTTTGCTCTGTGCGCCATAACATAAATTTTTGATACATGTTCTCATAAATCTGCAGAGATTTTTGCGGCAATAGCGATGCACTTGCTGCTTCAATTATATTTGGTGGAGTACTCGATTCCATGATTATTAACGCGCACGACACATAAAGAAACACGCGAATGAGTTTGACGTTTTCAAACATCATAAAAATTTATTTCTAAAGCACAGCTATCTAGGATTTTTCATCTGTGCGTAAAAGTGTATTAACTCTTATGGCAGCGATGTGTAAAATAAATCCCATAAGAATAGCATTGCACTTTACGCACCGGTATTAAAACTTGAACTTCACGCATTTTGATCGATGTGTAAAGTTGTATTTCGGAAATAGGAGTAGAAACAAGATGTTTCCGTATGACAAAAATATACCAAACTGATTTTATGTAAAAACCAATGATGTGTACTGTGTAATTTTATGTAATGTAAATAAATAAAGTTATTTTTTGTTAGAGATTGAATTTTATGTAGGTTTGGGTCTATTTTTTAATGAATAAAATAGGTATTCAAAAGGTAAGCTATAATATATTATTAATTTTCCTAACATGTATAATTGTAATTTTTATTTTTTTAAAAAGTTAGGTAAGAAGAATTATCACAACAATATATTTTATTTACTCTACCTGAACTTAAAATTTTGAGGGCAGGCGGCTTCCACACTACACATCACATGGGTCAAGAGTCGTGACGCTTGCGCACAACGAGTCGAGCTCCGCGACAGAGATAGAAACAGCCATTAGCTGTCTCACTTACGGTGTGATACTTCCACTTCGGTTACTGGCAATATAGGAGTATTAGGTATACGAGGTCTGACAATTAAGTAATGCGACCGATTTTTTTTCTCGGCCTGTGGTAACACTGCGAATCTGTAACTCAGCTACCGTAATAGCAGATCCCTACTCTCTCGATTGAGACCTTGACGACTCTCGTACGATGATTTCTTCGCCAGCTGTTCAGTGTTTTGTAACAACACGCGAGTAGTGCATGTCACGAAAATGGAAGAGAGAAATTTAGAGCAACGGTGCGCAATAAAATTTTGTGCGAAACTCGGCGAAACCGCGACAGAAACTTATGAAAAAGTACTTAAAGTGTATGGTAGTGATGCCCTAAGTCGTAGTCAGGTGTTTCGGTGGCATGCCGATTTTAAAAATGGCCGTGAGAGCGTCAAAGACGAAGCGCGGAGCGGAAGGCCAATTCAAGTGCGAACCGACACGAATGCGCAGCGCGTGCGCACCCTTATTCGTCAAGACCGGCGACTAACCATTCGAATGTTGGCTGACGAGTTGAATATTAACCGGGAAACAGTTAGAAAGATTTTAACCGAAGATTTCGCCATGAAAAAGCTGTGTGCGAAGATGGTACCGAAGAACCTTTCAGATGAGCAAAAAGCCCACCGATTGAACATCGCTCAAGATCTTCTCGAGCAGGTTGAAAGTGATCCAACTCTTCTCGATCGAGTTATTACTGGTGATGAAAGTTGGTTTTTTCAATATGACCCCGAAACTAAACGACAAAGCCAACAGTGGCTATCCCCTGGGGCGCCAAGGCCAAAGAAGACGAGAATGAGCAAGTCCAAGGTGAAAACCATGTTGATTTGCTTCTTCGACAGCAAAGGGGTGGTTCACAAAGAGTTCGTACCACCTGGACAGACCGTAAATCAAGTATTCTACCGCGATGCACTCGAAAGATTACGAAAAAGGGTGCTCAGAGTGCGTCCAGAGATCGCGAAGACTTGGGTTCTGCATCACGACAATGCTCCCTGTCACACTGCGTTTAGTGTCTCTCAGTTTTTGGTGTCTAAAGGCATCGCAACGTTACCGCAACCGCCCTATTCACCGGACATGTCACCCTGCGACTTTTTCCTATTTCCCCACATGAAAACATTCGTCAAAGGTCGACATTTTGACTCCGTTGAAGATATCCAAGAATCTGTGACGAGGGTACTAGGAGAGGTGCCGCAAGAACTGTTCCAGAATTGTTACGAAAACTGGAAAACTCGCTGGAATAAGTGTATAGGTGCGGGAGGGGACTACTTTGAAGGGGATCGCATTGATGTACCTTAATTTTTAAATATACTCGATTTTTGAATATTGTCGCATTACTTAATTGTCAGACCTCGTATGGTTACATCGAACCAATAAAAGTTTATTTTTTCTTAAGGCCTCAGCTGACATGATATTCGGCCAGGACGATAAATGCTTTAATGTGATTGGTTGACAAACCCTTTGACAAAAATGGTAAGGTACGCCATCTATTTTTAATTTTTGAACATTGAAATTAAAATAAGGTTTCAAGCTGACCATTGGCAGATTGCCTTCTATCTTTTCTGTTCTGTGAACCTGCATACATATACAAAACTAATCAAACCGAGAGTCCTCTCTGTGAATATGGGTAGAAGAGGGTAATCTAGCACATATGATTCTCAACTGCACTCTAAAATTAGATGAAATAAATAAATGTATGCATTGCTTAAGTTAGTAAACCCACTTACTCTTCAGATATGGTGGATTAGGTACTACTCTTTCTTCTTCTACTTTTCAATTTTGGTATCCTTTTTGAATATTGCGTCCAGTCTTTTAATTCAATTTCATGTTGTACTTGCTTTGTAGGTTATATGTGCTTGACGTCTTTTTGTTGTTGTTGAGTTACTTCTTTCATCCACCATGTTATCAGGTGAAACTGGAACTGATTTTCATTTGTTCATTTTGATTCTCCACTTTGTTTCTGAAAAAGTGGTAGATGATTTAACTAAATTTTCATGGACTGCCAGACTATTATACTCTTGTTTGATATTTTCTGTCACTCATATAAGAAATTCATAATCAGATAGGTAATGGGAAGATATTTCTTCATTTTGAAAATAAAATTTGAGTGCTAAACCTTATCAAAGTATTGGCTAACACCTAACAATGATCGTTTCAGTAATAAAAAGGCACCTTGAGAGTACCTCATACTACTTTGTTCTGAAAGACTTGTATCATATATATATATTATTAGTTTGTAGAACAGTAGATTGGGTTTTTTTTTCATTAAGTTTCGTTCATCTTCCATAATAGGAAATATTTTTTTCTATTGAAAGTGTCCCCGAAAGGTGAAACTAATGAGCGAATATTTACTCTCGTTCTCAATCAATCTCCATGTGATCATAGAACACTTAATGCCAAGATATGAAAGAATTTAGAACCAACAGACTTATATAGACGGAAATTTGGAGTTAGTAGTCAGTACCAGAAATGATTGAGAAAGAATGCTAGCCCGTTTCCTTGAAAGAGAAATCTTCTACCTCTTGAACAACTTACTCCAGTAAAACAAGAAACGAAAATAAATATGGAAAAGACCAATATGGGAAAACTAAAAATGAAATTATTTCATTATCTCAAGATACAAACATGTGATCCAAGATAAACAAAAAAGAGGTAAAGGAAACTAACAAAACTGCTAAAAAATAACAAAACAACGATTCTTTCTCGTTAAACTTTCTAATACATTTTTGAGAGTACATCTTTCATTGGAGTTACTTTTTATTTGAGCATTGCTTAATGCCATATCTTTGAATAGTATGTGTTTGTCCTTTAAAGGAATATGTAGTGGATAATAGTTTAGTATGTTACTCACTATGATCGTTCGAGTTTTAGGGTCTTTTGTTTTGTTTAACTTGTGTAAGGCTGCTACTCTTCATTTGCGCAGGATGAGTCTAGTGGATAGTTTCATTTACACGATTCTAATGTCTTATGCCACTTGTTGTAACCCAACCAACTTCTTTAGGCAATTCATCTCCATATTTTTCATATTGAATACCTCTATTCAATATTTTTGACGAGATTTGATTTGTTTATTTTTTATTTAATTTTATTATAATAATTTATTTATTTTTGCATGTTTTCTGCATTTTTTCTAATACTGATTGTAGTTTCTTCTTTATATATCTTCCTGTATCCATACATTGTATAATATTCGTTATTTCTGACTCCTCACATGGTTTCCTTTAAATGAAAGCTTGATTTAGTCTCCTAGTAACTGACGTCACAACAGACATAACGAGAAAAGTGATAGAAATCATTATAACGAGGTGTGAGACAAATAGAAAATTAAAAAAATATTCTGTTCCACAAAATAGGAAATGATAAATTTTATAGATTTATTTAAGATATTATCCTTTGAAGACCATTTCAGAAAGGAGCTCTGAGCAGGTGTAAAAATAATTCTCTTACAGTTCTCGACCCAAATGATTTTATGAACTACTACAGAGTAACAAATCTGTACCACTACACATTTTTGGTGAAATATATCTCATTTGGCGCCATCAATCAAAAGTGAGATGGTTGTTAAGGATATCAATTCTTTTACCAATCGTTAAGGAAATCATTCTTTACTATCAATTAACACATAGACCGTTGAATGATAGACCTTCCAGATTCTGAATGCTTAAACCAAATTTCAGATATAATATATATCGAAATTCTGAGCAAGAAGCTGATGAAATGAATGATTTTGCGTCCCCACTGTATTATTTTTAGACTTTTTTAGCTATTAAGAAAATAACTATGTATACAGTGCTTCTCAAAAGTCCCCTCCCCCTCTTTTCTTTTTAACGGTGATACTTTTTTCTTTTTTTTTCAATACCGGTACCCCAACGAAACCTCAAGCTGTCAACTTACTACTGTTGAATTCCCTTCTGTTTTTTTTTCTTTTCTCTCTTCTTTCATCCTTCCCTCCGTCTCTGCGTCTGTATGCATTCTTTCCTTACACTCCTGCGCCCGTTTCTCGTTCATTCATCTATACATCTAATTCTACCGGTCTATTTACATTTTCCGTCCTCCACTTCTTTCCACTACTCTCTTGCCTGTAGGTTCGCCATATTTTGGTTCCTTCTTTCTTCCCTTTCCTTTATGGACACTATAGCGGTGAGTGTATCTTTAATTGCCTGGAACACTCTTTTGTCTCAACATCCAGTCCCTTATGTTATCAGGAGTGACCCTCTCACCCACCGAAATCTCCATCGTGCTTCTTAATTCTTGAAATCTGTGGCACTGGAAAATTGAGGGTTCCACATCATCTCTCTTCTTGCAATATATACATTTATCGTCCTCTGTTTTTTTTTTATTTTAAGTGTAAATGCCCGGAAGGAGTCGCGTTCCGTTAGGAACTGGGTCATGAAGTAATTCGTTTCCCGATGTTTGTTCTCTGCCCATTCTATCACATCCGGTATTACCATTTTTGTACTTTGGCTCTTGCTATCTTCCTCCGCCCATCTTCTTTGCCAGGCCTGCAGAGTTTTACGCCTTTCCTCCTCCCTCAGCGCCACTGTATGTTCTTCGGTTCTGCTAGTGCACTCTTGCCCTTTCCTCAGTTCAGAGATCAATGGGAGGAATTCCTGCCGACACCGTCCTGTAGCCACTTATGACCCTTAGCACCATTTTCCTCTGCATCTTTGTCAATCGTACCTTTTCCCTCTTATATTTCAGTACACTTTGCCATACTGGTGCCCCGTATCTTTTCCACGTCCACCTTTTGTTTTGTTTCTCTGAGGACCTCCGCGTAGGGTTTCCCCTGTGCCCTGATTATGACCCCCTCAGATCTTTTCGGTCTACCTTCTCTAGGGTCCTCGGGAACTAAGGATGTTATCACCTCGATGGATATCCATTTCTCCTTATTTCTGAAAATACATTCCACGATTTTTCTTATGTATGCTTCCTCGGTTTTCCTTGCTATCATTATTTTAAGTCTTTCATTACTCTCGGTTTCTCTCGTCTCTTCTCTTAAGTCCTTGAAGAGTCCGTAGACGCTTTCCACGTCCATTTTGCTCCTTATTTCTGTCCCCTTCTTGTTCTCTAGTGTAAGGTTCTTCCTCATGTTCACATTTATCTACTCTGCCCATAGCTTCGAAAGTTCCGGTAGTATGTCGGCCATCCTGTCCCCGTCCTCCGTTCCCATCCGCATTTTACTATCTTCCAATACGGCGATAGTCTGCATATCGGTTTCCTCTCTATCACGTCTATTAACTTTTTGGGTCTTTTTGAAATACCCTTCCTTCCATTCATGATCTAATACCTTTATGAAAGCCTCTTTGTTGTTCTCCTCTTCTAAAATTTTCTTCACTTTTCGTCCTGTTACTTCCTCCTGATTTCTCTTGCTAATTCAATGTCTTTTTGTTCCACTTGCGTCTCGATACATTTATTTGGGACCTTTTCGATTTTCCGACACACTGTCAACGCCTCCCCAATAAGCTGCTTGATCGCATTATTAACCTTATCATCATTCTCCACTAACTTCATCAACTCCAAAAGTTTCTTTTGCAACTTACCCAGGCCTTTTCCATCTTCCAAGCTGTCCCGATTTTCCTGCATTTTCTTTTTATTCTCAGCTTTTTTCCCTTCTGACGTCCCTTTCATCTTTTTCCTAGGACTGCCTTCACTTTCTTCTCCAAACATTATTTTGTGCAGAATGCTGCACTCGTGCTGCAGGTCCTCCTTTTCTATTTCTTCTTCGATCTTTTCCTCTGTTAGCCACTTTTCGCCTCTTTTTTTCGGTTTCTGCATTTTCCTTTTCAGCCTTCTCTACTCTTTCCTCCATCATCACATTAAGAACGTCTCTATGACTGCTTCCAGCCTTCCCTTCATCTATAGTTTGCACTATAGCAGAAGGCCCCGAAATCGGGCTATCGATGCGTATCTTAGCTTTCCCACTCAGTGAAAATTGCGTATCTTGCGTTTTCCACCCAATTTTCCAGGTAATTTTTTCTTTTTGTTCTATATGAGTCCCGCGAGTGGGGACGAAAGTATGTCCAGCGAGGCAATGCGCCCTTACCCCGCTAAGACTAGATACAATAGAGTTCCGCCAGGTACTCCAAGGGGATCGTTCGCGGTGTTCTAACCCTCGCACCTTCCGTACCCTCAGCACGATGCCTTACACCTTAGTAATGGGGATTTATTCTCGAGGTTTACTCCTCTAGGCTTTTTCCACGGTTGCCTCCGAACGCAGGTTTTGCCAACGAGCAGACCCACACAGCTGCCTCCCCTATGTGCGGCCGTGGGAATTTTGTGGTATATCCAATACCTGTTTTGAAGATGGGGTCGAAATGTTACCATGCAGAAGAAATATAGATGGCAAAGACGCAGAAGAAAGAAGAAATGTAGTATAGTATAGTGTAAGTTTAAAATACAGTAGTTGGAGAGTGAGGTAAGAAAAGACAAGAAAGAATAAGTCTGAAGAAAGAAGAATGAAGGGTAAACGGATAATGTGGGGAAAATGGACCTGATGATCATACTATGAATGAATTTCCCCCCCTTGACTGATCAGCTGAGGCAGGGGGCGGCGACGATGATTTTCCTCAGATTTACTCCTCTATCCCATTTGATCTGCGGGAGATTATTCGGAATGGTTTCGTTCTTATTCATCCCCGAAGTTGGTCGGCCGTGCGTCCCTCAAAGCTCCTAGAAGAGCGCAGGACCCACGACTGCCCACTCTCCATGGATACATCCTATGAGCCATTAGGACGCGCCGTGTGGGGTGAGAAAACTCGCATGGAAGATTAGGGGTGGATCACTTCCAGCCTCCTCCATCCGACCTTCCCGGGCACGGTGATACTTAGACTAATGAAATTCAGAGCCTGAAAATGAACTATTGTAATCTTATCTACTAGTGGTAACAGGTGACGTAAGCATCGGTGAAACCAATAATATTAAATGGGACCTTATGGCAAGTGACACCTCGTTTGAAAGGTATTTAGAATACCTATTCAATCATACTATTTTTTTTTGGATTTACGATGTTTTTGATGGTTAAAATAAATAAGCACTAAAATTTGAGTTTCGCTTTTAATTAATAAAGATTCAAAAGTACGCTTATGGTTAATTGTCAAAAAAGTTGAAGTTTTTTCATTGACGTTTTTACATGCGATACTATCTTGAATTTTTAGTTTAATTGTTGTTTAACGGGACGTTTAAGTATCTACATAAACAAAATGGTACGTGCTCTAGCTGACAAAGTAACAGCTATCTTAATTATTAGTGAAAGTGGAAATAATTTTCATGCGGTGGAACGCATTTTTAATGAGATGTACCCCGATTATCCTATATCGAGGACTTATTTGAGGGAGTTTTGTCATAAGTTTGAACAGGTAGTGTTCATGATGCCAAACAATCGGGTCGACCAAATATTGGTATTGATAAACAAATGGATATAGTCGCAGAAATTGTAGTAAACCCTTCTTATTCAACAGCCCAAGTAGCGTCTACCTGTGGAGTCAGTCATAGTACAGTACACAGAGTGTACAAATTTCATCCAAACAAATTAAAAATGGTGCCTCAGCTTTCAGATGACGACCCCGACAGAAGGCTGCAATTCTGTGAAAATATGTCCTCTAAAATTCTCCAAATGCCAGACTGTAAGGACAATTTGATTTAGTGACGAAAGTACTTTCTTACTTAATAGAAATGTTAATACTCAAAATGTGAATTATTGGAGTGACATAAATCCTCACATGTTTCGTGAAAAACATACACAGTTCCCACTAAAAGTGAATGTCTGGGCAGGTATTTTGGGATACCACATTGTCGGGCCTCTTTGATTGAACTCTAATTTAACCAGTGATGTATATCTCGAGATGTTAGAAAACGCAATTGAACCGTTAATTCTTCAAATTACTTTGCAGTAAGACGTTATCTAGATGAGGAATATCCTAGTAGATGGATTGGACGAAGCGGTCCAATACAATGGTCAGCTCGGTCGCCGGACCTAACACATTTAGATTTTTTCTGTGGGATACCTTAAATCTAACGTTGACGCTACAGATCCTGGCAGTATTGAAGTTTTAAAACAACGAATTATTGAAGAATGTAAGGCAGTTTCCCTTGACACATTTTATCGAGTCCGACAAGAGTTTAATAATAGGATATTTTACTGCCAGGAAGTAGATGGAGCACATTTTGAACAATTATTAGAAGAACTTGTTCTTAAATACGTATTAATTAAAAGCGAAACTCAAATTTTAGTGTTTATTTATTTTAACCATCAAAAACATCGTAAATCCAAAAAAAATAGTACTATTGAATAGGTATTCCAAATGCCTTTCAAACGAGGTGTCACTTGCCATAAGGTCCCATTTAATATTATTAGTTTCAATTGCCTGGTGACGTCACCTGTTACCACTAGTAGAGAAGCTTACAATAGTTCATTTTCACGCTGCAAATTTCATCAATCTAAGTATCACCGTTCAAAATAAAAAAGGGGGAAAGGGACTTTTGAGAAGCACTGTATATTTCATTTCATTATCAAGCTCAAGATCCTTATCGGTGGATTGAGACGGAAACATACAATTGAAACGCGACGCGTCTTGAGTCGAATCCAAACCTAATATTTTTTATGACCAGTGCGCGTAGTCTGTATCGTCATAGAAAGCAAATTTCTTTCTATAAATTCTCTACACCACTTTACCACCGTACATAAACAAATGAATAGTAGGTTCACTCTAAGCTCCTCCTAACGCGATGTCTATCTCACTCGGTCTCCGATGCTACTCTTTTTCGGTATCCTGAAACTCCGAATCGATGGGCAAAAACATCTTCCTTCAGATTTCCCAAGTATGACACAAGGTAAATTTTAAAATATTATTTAGCAAAGGATATTAGTAATTTTGTTATAAGAAGCAGTGTAGTAGATGTTATTGTGTTTCAAAATAAAATATTACCAATATATCTTTTGAGATGTTAACGTTGGAAACAGGCCTTAAGCTTTGTTGATTGTCACAGGTATGCCAATTTGGACGCAGACAATGCAACAAAACATTAAGAGTGTGTGATAGACACTTTTCCCAAGAATATTATATGTGCAGTAATAGCAGAACAAATCTGCAATATAATGCAGTTCCGTCCTTGAATTTGCAAAAAAATAGTAAGTTCCCAAAATTTTTAGTACCTAAACAATACTTCTGACAATAGGATTTTGTCTTGTATATTTTTTACTAGGTATTTCAAATAATTTGCAAATTTTTTAGATGGCGGTACAACTTTAAAGGAAGTCGCAGTTCAAACTGATTTTAAGACAATGCTGCACAGTGAAGGTATGTTATTATACTTATCGATGGCGTGTTTTGTATAAAATAAATATATGTTAAGTTAAGTATTTTATAGCAATTTTATTTTTCAGGCGATATGAAATATCAAGTTGTTTATGTTCAAACGGAAGGCGAATTTTTTTCAGAAAATGTTGAAAGTGGTAACGATGTTCCTACTCTAGCTTCTGTGGTTACCAGAGGTATTTAATGTTTTTTATAGCTAGATACATTTCTAAAAGCTATGCTATGAATGATTTAAATTAAACATTTTTTACGTCTATTATGATTTTGTGGTTAATAAGTAATACTCATTTAAAAGTGGTGGCGAAAGTTTAATCCTTTATAGAACTTTTGATTTGTTTTATATCAACATTTACAGACCTCAATGACGCTTACGGCCAATACTCCTCGAAAAAAAGTGTTGAGAGAGGAGATAAAGTGTTTGAAAAAATCAACTGTGCCTGTTCAATGTTCAAGAAAGTTGGAAACCGAAATATCGTTTGAAGATATTTCCAAATATTTGGAAACTAACTACTCAGAATATGCCTGCAAACTTCTAACGTCTCAGATAAGTTAATTAAATAAATCACCTAAAGGTTGTAGGTACACAGACGATTTTAAAAAGTTTGCTTTGAGCGTTTACTTTTTAGGACCTAAAGCATACAAGAAATTTTCTACTTTGTATCGGTTACCTTCCAAAAGCACGCTCAACCGGTTTACCCGCCGTTGGGCAGTAAACCCAGGCTTTAACGAATTTATTTTTCGCCTTATTGATCTTAGATCTCGACTATTAAGTGATAAAGAAAAAGATTGCATTATATGCCTTGATGAGATGTCATTGAAAAGTCATTTATTTTATGATTTATCAAAGGATAAAATAGTAGGCTTCCAAGAAACACTTTCAGCAGAAAACGAATCCGAACCAGCAACTAGTGCATTCGTTGTTATGGCACGGGGTGTATCAAGCAGCTGGAAACAACCGCTTGCCTACTTCTTTTATAAATCAACGGCGCCTTCAAATGAAATAAAAGACATTTTGTTCGAAACAGTTAGAAAGTTATGTGATATCGGTCTAAATGTGCTAGGTGTGGTGTCTGATCAGGGTTCTAACTTCCAAACATTAGTTAAAAGCTACCTTAAATTGAGCACAGACAATGTTTTTTTTACGTAGATAATATCAAGCTTGTTTACTTTTTTGACTTACTTAAATCTATTAGGAACAATTTTTTTTCTTACTGGTTTGAGTTACCAGATGGAACTACCAATAAAATGTATTTGGATACATTTTACAATTATGAAAAAAAAGGAATTTAGACTCTGTCCAAAATTAACTGACAAGTATATGTTTCCAAATAATTTTCAGAAAATGAAAGTAAAATATGCTTCTCAGATTTTTAGTCATTCTGTTGCAGTTGCTCTTAATATGTACATTGATTTTAAAGTTTTGCCTGCATATGCCAAAGTAACTGTTAAATTCATTAAAACAATGAATGATGTTTTCGATTTATTAAATTCGTGCCATTTAAATAATTTCAATGCATTCATGGGTACCCAACAACAGTTTCAGCTAATGGAATAATTTGAAACTTTACTGAAAAATGTCGGTTAACAGTGAAGGAAAAAATTTAACAAATAAAATTGAATTTATATTTGGGTGGAGGCTTACAATAAAATCAGTTAAAGCCCTTTGGGGTATATTAAAATCAAAGGGTTACACCTTTTTACTGACAAGAAATTTAAATCAAGACTGCCTTGAAAGCTTTTTTGGGCAAGTTAGAAACTGTTGTGGTAATTCAAGAAACCCTACGCCTATACAGTTTTCTAGAGCATTCAAAAAGTTGTTTACTTTGAAGTATTTAGACCATGTTGACGGCGCCAACTGCACTAATGACATTAATGAATTGTTAAATATTACTCCAGACTTGGCAGAAAATTGTAAAGATCTCATTTTACCGTCAATAGAACCATCAAATCCTTTGAAAGTCTTTGCAACTGATTACAGGAATCTAAACAGTACCGATGGCAACGCGTTAGTTTACGTTACTGGTTATTTATTAAAAAAAAATGTATGCAACAACATTCCTGCGACATATGTATTGCTTTTAATGAAAGAAATACCTTAAGAAAAGAAACAACCATTTTTTCTCAGACAAAAGCCTATGTCAGCAATACAAATTTTCCATTTGGTGGGCTCAATGTACCTAGCCAGAATTTTGTTGGATATGTTACCCAGCTTGAAGATATATTTGTAGTGAACTTCAATAAATTAGCATGTAAAAATTCTATCGGAGCGACGTTAAAAGATCTTTTTAAAAATGTATCATTTACGCATCCTTGTAAAAATTTTCCTTTAAGTTATTTCTTATCTCTTTATACAAGAGTGCGTTTATATTACACAATTAAATTTGCAAATCGTGAAATAAAACTTAAAAAATCTTATAAACCCAATACAAAATTACAAATATTACAAAATTTGTAATTATTCCTTTTTGCTTTGCTTCATAAGTTTGGTTTAGGATTACATTCTTAACTATATGTTATTATTCAATATTGTTCTTATATGAAAACAAATTCTAAAGAATGTTATAGAATCTGGTATAATTTTTAACTATTTTAAATATATGAGTTGTTCATGCTTCCTATTTTTATATTGTAATGTATACATGAGGATTTGATTTATTCTAAGTATTTATATATGTAGAACCTTGATAACTTAAACCTCGATAACATAATAACCTCTATAAATTCATAAAATTTTGTGCTCCCTTCCCCTCTGAGTGCAAAACCTCCTTTACTTGAAATACGAACCCTCTATAACTTAAACGAATAATTTGGGCATCGCACGTCAGTAACTCAAAGTTGTAACGACGACGACCTTTGTAACTTGAATCATCTATCAATGAGTCGTCATTTGAAATGAATTAACACGTGTTTACCAAATGGCTCAGTACAGTAACTTATTTGTATCATTAGCTTGCAGCCGTCTATCTCTATAATTCCTGAACAAAGCTCATAAACGGACCTCCGTAAGTAAAAATATAAACCAATAAAAATTCCTTAACTTAAACCCTTAGTAAATAGAAACCTCAATAAGTCAAATTATTTAACGTCTCCCTTGGTCTTTATCTTATCGAGGTTCTACTGTATATATTTGTACATTTTTGAAGAATTATTTTATTTATATAATGTAATAAAAGCTATTTTAATCGATGATTCTAGTTTATTTCTTATGAGTAATTTTATATTCCCTATTAAATACTAAAACGTACCCTGCATAACAAAACAATACCTATCGTTTTTTGAAATAGTTTTCTAACAATGTACATTTTTATTAGCCCCCGTACCAAACACTCAATTTATAAATTAACAAGCAATGACGGTAGTAATTCGCGCGACCCCTGTACACTCGAGACACGTGCGGTTTTACGATCGTTTTTCGGAAAGCCTTTAACAGCGTTACATCAAAGAACCGACGTCGAGTGAACTTACTATTCATTTTGTTTATGTACGGTGACTTCACCTTATTCTGTAAGCTACTTCGGCATTGGTCGTGTGTTACGAACGCTTCGTTCGGTAGAAAGTAATAGAAAGACCATTTTAGGTCTTGCTATGATGTTTTGAGTATCCCTGTCTCTTTTTAACACACACTCATTAGATTTATCTTTGTTGGCATGTTTACTTTTCTTCAAAGGAAAGGTGCATATCGGTTATGTTTATGGTGTTTTGTGGTTTATATATACAAGTTTATGTATGTTGGAAAAATAATTTTTGGAGTAATTAAGTATTATTAATATTATTGCAATTTAATACGTAAACAAGTGCAAAGGGTACCTAAATAATACGTATTTATGGCCATTTACGGTGTTACCTGTAAATGTGAAATATTTCTGTGTTGAACGTTGTATTAAATTAATTACTAAACTTAATTTGTGTCATTAATCCAATTCTTAAAAAGTTCAATATATTTAACATTGGTGATTTTAAGGATTAATAAATTCTTCTCTCTAAACGTAATTGGTTTTGTCGTTCTTCATCTTCTACTTGTAGCAAATGAATTGGGTACATACTTTATAATGTACTCGCAATAAAAATTAAAAAAAAACGAAAACTAAGAACAGATAATATGATATGCTGTAGTTTATACACCACGCACTATAATAACAGTTATAATAATAATTGACTCATACAATGAAATATGAAATAATTCTCGTAACTATTATCCTCCTGAGAAATAAACAAACAAATGTTGCTATTGTTGTCGACTTAATCAAAAGATATCCCAAATTCCCCTAAAAACAGGTCAATGTTTTTACATCCAATAATTATCAGTTCTCTATAGCCGAGCATTGCCGAATAGATATAGAAAGAATGGTACAGAATAGGTTCACGAAATAGAAAGAAATTTCCTCTTTATACTCATAGAAAGAAATTTCTTTTTCCGAGACGATACAGAATACGCGCCCAGAACCACACTATGAACCATAGAGAAATAAACATATTAAGAGTGTTCGTTCCCATATAAACAGCTGGCATCGCGTCGATCTCAGCGCACCCCTTGCGGGGAACAGAACTAATTCTTACAGGCGGGATATTTAAATTTGGTAGTTTGGATTATGGGTAGGTAAATTTTACAGTTTGTCTTAAAATTGTTTATTATATAATTATTTCATTCCAAAAAATTATATTTCATGTTTGTAATGAAATAATAATAATAAACAATTTTGAGACACATAATTTAGGTAATAAATAATAAAACAGCACACATTTAAAATTTTCATTAACCTGCACATAATATAAAAACAAATTAATAAAATATTTGTTTACTATACATAGGTCTGTTATTTATACATGTTATTACATTGATAACTTTAAAATTCTGATTCTAATAGTTAATGATAATACTAAAGTACAAAAACATCTGATTAAATTATCAGTTACAATAATCAAAAAATTTAAATGTTCAATAATATCTCCTATTATTAAAACAATTATTCTAATATCACTTAACAGTGTTTCCACGCAATTTTATTTTCAAAGCTATTTTTCCTACCACACGCACTATAAATAGGCATTTATACGACTGTACATTTTTCAAAAAAATTCTATTGCAGCCTCCGCCATCCCCATAGCTGCCCAGCTCTCACCTTTTTTTAACTTTTTAACTTCACATTTACTTTCTTTAAATTAATTAAAAAGACAAAACTTGTAAATCAGAGGAAACCTACAGTTGTATAAATACACAACATAAACATATACTTAGCGAAAACTTAAAGTAAAAATGTCACACTAGCTTGAATATTAAATAATGTTTTAAATTGGTAACACAAAACATGAAAAAACTATTATTATATATATCATATTATTATTAATCACAAAATTACATATTTCTACTCAAATTACAGCATTATACTTAAGAAAGTTTATCCAATATTACATCAAATATTTTAATAAAAAGCATTTAAAAAGTAGATTCCCCTTTACATGAAGACAGGAACAGGTCTGAAACAAAAAAAAACTAAACGTAGTACATTGTTACCAAAAAATAATAATTATTTTTGTTTGTTCCTCATACTATCATTATATTTTTTAATTAATAAGGGGACACAAACTTTTATGAGTTGAGAAAATACGTATGATTTATGTTCTCGACAAGTGAACCAATCAAAATTTATATGATTTTTTGCAAAGAATTCGTTTGTCATTAGCCACATCCAAAGTCAATTGTTCTTTTAAAGTTATTTCAACAAATAAGAGGACACAATTTTTATCTATCTGCTTCATTTTGACAACCCTTTCTTTAAGCCTATCAAAAATTGCTTTATTAATTCCAGTTTCAAATGGCACTGATCTTAGAAGTGACTGTAAAGTAGATTTACTGGGCAAAGCTATAAAACGTTTTAAAAAATTATATGCTCGTGGTCCCTTCTTATAAATGGCTAATGAAAGGGCCTTATCCGTTATTGACCATGAAGGTTTATGTTTCTTAGAGTTAGCAGTACTACTTTTTAAAAACTCCATGCCAGGATTTAATTTTGAATTAAAATTTTTAAATAACTTTGATTCTGACAATTTAACTGCTTTTTTAATTTTGTTATTACTACTGATAAGTGCCTTTTTTAATTTACAAATTCTATTTCTCTGATCTTTATTAATGTAATACATTTTCTTCTTCTTCTTGGGAGATAAATTACTGACCCTAGTTTCGTTTATTTTATTTAAAATACTAGATTCCAAACATTGTTTTTTAGGCAAAGGTTCAAAATCAGTTTCTTTAAGACTATCATTATTGTTACAAAAAATAAGCTTTCTTTTTACGGGCAATACTGTATTTTCAAAAGCTTAAGTTTTATTATAATTATCTTCAATTACTTTTGGTGGTGTATGATGGAAGGGTTGCAAAGGTAAAGCAAATTTATTAGGTCTTTTGCGTAATGAATTTATAAATACCTCATCATCAAAATGATCTTCACACAACCTTTGATCTTTGGATGTATAAGGAATTTCTAAAATTTTGTACAGGGTTATTCACTATAAATTACCCACCCCTTCTCATCGTTATTATTGCCTACAGAAAAAAAAGTTAAATGTAAGAGTTGTGTGCTTATGACTAAATTTTGATAAATTGCTATCAAAAATACAGAGGCGTGCAGATTTCAGGGGATACAAATTTTTTAATATTTTTTTTCAAATGGGATACCCTGTATATTATTGAATTTTTGGAGTGGTCTTTTTTTCCTGATTTCAAAAATATACCATATGTTACCCCTATCTTATACCGTTTTCGAGTTATTAGACGTCGATTAATGGTGAATTCACGCACGACGTAACTTAATCATAACTTAACTTAATCATAAACTTAAGATGAAACTATAATTTTTTATGGTAATGTTCATGCACGCGACTTAAGGACTTAAGAGTGATTTAAGAAAGTCATAAGTTGGCCAACTTTCAATTCTTCGTGCAAATCAGGTTCTGCGCATGTCCATTAGACATCTTAACGAAAACGAAAAATGAAATGATTATTAGATAGAGGAAGATGGTAGAAAGACCACTCCAAAAATTCAATAATATACAGGGTGTCCCATTTGAAAAAAATATTAAAAAATTTGTATCACCTGAAATCTGCACGCCACTGGGTGTTTAATAGCATTTTATCAAAATTTAGTCACAAGCACACAACTTTAACATTCAACTTTTTTTTTTGTAGGCAATAATAACGATGATAAGGGGTGGGTAATTTATAGTGCATAACCCTGTACCACTGTTCCCTTTGACTAATTTGAAAAATGTTTTGTTCTTAAACTCCAAATTGCGAAGCGGCCAAAAATATGTATTATTACAATTTTTTGCTATACAACTACGACGAATTTTACCTGGTGGTGACATTTTAAAGGTTCACTTAATTTTATTTACTTTATTAAAACTAAATCCTAAATAAATTAAAAAATACTCACTCTTGTATTGTGTTCTTTTTCTTTTTGACACTGTCACTTTGCATTTGACAAACAGAAACCAGATTCACACCAACCAATGTAAGATTGGTTTTGTATATTTTCATTTTTAATGACGTAAAAGTTAATATACTAGGATATTTTATAATATTTATCCACATTAAAGGCGATGTTTTGAAATTTATGACATTTTGTTCTATTTTGTTTATGTAAAACAGTCTTGTAGTTCGCGACAGTAGAGACTCCATGGGCGGGGAACTTGCGCAGAAACGTTGTGCCACATACCGCCTATGCATCAAACTGTCTCTTATATTATAATTTGTCTATGCTATGAAAATGCGACGCTATTCGACGCACGCACACGCCTCCCAATCCAGTCGATCCAGATCGACGTTTACCGATTACACGCCGCGGCGCACGCAGTGTGCTTCTAATCAACAGGCGACGCGTCATTCGTTCAAGAATTTTCAGAGAGCGTTTACCTTGATACTGCCTATATTTTTTAGTATTTCCAAATATTTTAAGCGAACAATTAATTGAATTGATTAAACATATCCTGTGCTATATAATATGAATTTAGCTTATTACAGAGATTTTAATATAATAAACAATGGTTTGGTAAAAATTGCATAGTATGATATTCACCGAACCTCTTTCTTTTTTCGTTTATTTCATGTACCCTAACATCTCTTTTTCTGAGGTGTATTAGTATAACATATAAACCCAAAATTTTCATCAAATCTTCAACATCTTCATCTGACACATTATTTATAAACAACGATACACTTTCACCGCCGCCAGCACTGTGGTCTGATTTTGCGTGTGAGTTTCTTAGCGTCGTGTTGGTAATATCAAAGTTTACAGAATAAAATAATAAACTTTGGTAATATGCAGTACGCACGGTATACACGTCGGGTGTTGACACGTTTTATCACGTCGCACTTTGATAGTATGTTTCTACCCTTATGCATATTTTTACCTAAAGTAACTTCATTCATTAGATATTGTCTGATAAGAACTCTTAAAGCAGAGTTTACCTTGCGTCAAACTCATCAATAGGTTCCTCTTTACCGAATAAATGGCCTGAGCAGAAACTATATTTATATTCCATTCTTATTGGAGTCGTCTCCACATTTTTTTAGGGAAGTTTAAAAATTTGTCGCGGCATATATCCTGGAAAGTATTTGTTTTTCCTCTGAAAAAACTATAAAAATGTAAATTTGAAAATATTTTTAACATATAGAGGTTGTTAGTAAAATCTACCTATCTACAAATAATATACCCGTAACCGGGTTGTCTTCTGTTAAGATTAGAGATTGAAGAGGAAGCATATACTTCATACTCAAGAAGTCCAAGACGAACGTAACTGTTCAATTAATGGAGCATTTCTCTCCTTTTGGTTTCAAGCCAAAAGGGATGGTGTGAATGGATAATATGGCCGACCACCATCACATTTTTTGAGGGAAATGTAATTCAATATTTGTCATGGTATATAGCAAGGAAAAAATTCCCTTTAAAAACGATCAACGCTTTTAAGAATACCTCGAAAGTTTATAAATTAATTCAAATATAATTTACCTAGAATATTTAGTCATTGTGATAAAATGGTAATGTTACAATCACAAATCTGTCGATCTGGAAAAATTTCACAAAATTTAACCGAACATAGAAACTTGGGTTTATGGGAATTTGTACAATTTTTTTGCCACCAAAAACAATTTTCTTAAATAAAAATTACAATTATACTCTATTGACTACATATTTGTTTTCTAGGTCTAAACTATGTAAGACCCAGTTCTGGAGGTATATTCAAATACAGACCTTCACAAATTGAAAAACGGCTGAAAGGAAGAACAAATTTATTTCAAGCTTCATTAAATGGCTCATCAAGCAGTATACGTTTGAATGACAAAATGCTGTATCAAAAATTATTGCAAAGATCAAAAGATTTCTCCAAATCGCCGCTCTTTAGTTATGACACAGCAAATATAACAAGTGGAACAATGGTTACTGTAATGAACTCAAAACTGGAGTCATCTAAAAAAAAATTATCCACAAAAGATGTAATCAAAAAAGTACTGGATGATTGGAAAAATGAAACAATTATTATTAAGGATTCAGATTCTGAGCCTGATGTGTTAATTGTGCATCCACCATCTCCCAAGCCAGATATTAAAGTCGAACCAGTTAACAGTTTCAAAAAAGTTGTTGACACTGCTATACAAACCAAACCTGAATGGCTGGAAAATTTGTAAGTTAATGTTTATATTTTTTAGTAACAGTATAGTGTTTTTTAGTAAGAGTATAATGTTTTAGACAGGCGCGTATACAAGGGGGGTAATGGGGCTAATTACCCCCCCCCCCCCAGGCGGCCGATCGTCGTCACCCTGATTTACTTTAACATGGACTTGTATAATACATACAATATTTAATACATTATTGATTATATTTTTAGTTCTTAGAAATAATAATTTATGTATTATGGAATGTTAGTATAAAGATTAGGTGCTATTAAAAATGAGCACACTTTTTATACTATTTTTTTGGGAAAACCATTTCCGTTAAATATATTCTTAGGCATAAAAGGAAGAGTTGAAAAGCTTTTAGTAAAAATGTATCAACCCCTCTATAGGGGGTGAGTGAAAGAAAATTAAAAATGCTAATGTCTCTGTTGGAGTTGTTTTTCGTTTGTCAAGTGTACATAAATAAAATTATTCAGCGGGCCACTTGGCATAACTTTTGTTTGAAACATTTTTCCATAAAATGATGCATTTACGTTTTCACTTTAGGGGTGGGTTAAATAGTACAAATATGCGAAATACTTCGGTTGGGGTCAATTTTTGGCAAAAGTTTATGAATAAAATTACTCGGTGGGCAAAACGACGAGTCCCGTAAGTACACTATTTATGGGGAGTTGAAATAATCCAAAATGCTAATATCTCCGTTCGGAGCATATTTGCGTCAAACATATATATATATATATATATATATATATATATATATATATATATATATATATATATATATATATATATATATATATTTTGTTATTTATTAAAACAATATGTTTTGTTTTATTATACGCTTTATTATATATAATCCACTCTTACAAAAACCACACCTTGACCCATTTATTACAGTACTTATTCACCAATTGACATTTTTGACAACTGTCATGGATGAAGGAATTGAGCGCGCTTAAGGCTTATTCACAATAAAGATTTCAACAATATTAATCAGCAGGTCAAAATACAAAACTTTTATTTCAAACATTTCTGTCTAAAATGACCCGTTTACATTTCAACCCTTTTTTAATTTACTTTTGCCTCGAAATCTTTATTGGTTTGTACTGTTTTTGTTTTCCGTTCATATTTGTGTTGCTAGTTACTACAGCGCACGCGGTTGTAACCTAAAACGGCCCATATTGAGTGTTTCGATTTCAAATTATTTTGCACATATTTACTAAATTGCGGATCGTCTCTGTGTTGGCTTTAGCAGATTTTTTAATTTCCTTCCAATGAGTGAGCTTTGTGCGCTATTTGGATGATTATATGCATATTTTGGCATGAGTTGTGATTGAAATGTATAAGTGTTGTACTGTTGTTTCCCTTATTACTTCTTTAATTCAAATTATAAATGTTTGAAAAATCATATTTTGACTTTGTAATAAGTATTAGTTATGAAAGTTTTTGGGTAATTTAACAATAAATTGTTATCTGATCTTAGCAAAAAAATATGATTAACAAGTTATAGGGTGTTAAAGTTGGAAGTTAATAAATTTTTAATGAGTTTAATTATTTAATTATCGTATATTGTTTTACTAAATTTGGAATACAGTTTTACTAAGTTAAAACACACCTGACTTTAGAAATAAATGTTGTCTGTCGGTTGTAATAAACTAATGTCTTCAGACTGTTAGAGAGTGGGTTGAGGCATATGTAGAATTAGAGCACACTGGTTTCTTTAGAATCTCCCACCTTTAGTTCTTCTGTCTGGATGGAGTGTGAGTGTCTGCCTGTAGTTGAATTTTTATTCTCCATATTATCATTGTTTGTTTGAAAAAGCTGATAAGTGTATATGCGATCTTGTATATTTTGAGTATGTAGTATAGAGTCAAAAGCTTGGCGTCCTATGTTGTTGGTGCTCTTCCTGCTGGAGTATTATGTTGTTTTTATGAAAATGCTCTTCTATCCTTGAATAATAATTTATGTCAGTATTTTGTATAAGGCTGGCAGACAGATGACTGGTATATTGTTGGATGGGTTTTGTATTTTTGTTCTTTGGTTCTATGTAAGTCTTGTCTGATATCAAAAAGTCTGATAATTTTTTGACAAGTTCTTGAACACAGTAGATCAGACAAAATTGAAGGACTTATCTTCCGTTCACTTGAGCTATATTGTAAATTATCTGTCGATATACATTTTACCAGTTTAAAACATCTTTAAATATTTATTTTTGCCTTTAACCAGTGTTTTATTAGTGATCTCTTTCTCTTTTCTGACCGTTTGATGTAGTTTGAAAATAACGTTTTTTTAATTAAAAAATTGACGTCGTGCTATCTAACTATATATCCCATCTTCTTTATAAAAAATATATACCTTTTTATATTAAAATCAAGAACCACTTCATTTTCTTGACGTTTATTGTCGATACCAAAAGACACAATGGGCAATGTCTATAAAATTCTAAAGCTATGAGTTACTATGATTATAAAATAAATCACAAAATATACATTGTTTTATTAATATTTCTTCATCTTTTATTAGAGTGAATAGCAATCAAAAATTGATAGCCGAAAGAAAAAAAGAAATAGACTATTTGAGAGACTGTTCTGAGAAACATGGGAAAATTAATAAAAATATGAGCATGGAGGCACTGACTCAAAAGATAAATAAGTCATTGCAAATCAGAGATGTCGTATTTCCTATAGTAGAAAAAGAAGAAGATGTGGAATTTCCCCCACTTACAGAAGCGCATGGTGAACTCATAAATAAGGCCTTCAGGGGTAATCCAAACGAAGTTCTTTGCAAGAAATTCAACTTGAACGTAACAAGGCGGGATCTGTTAACTATCGCTGGTCTAAATTGGCTTAATGATGAAGTTATTAATTTCTACATGAATTTGATTATGGAACGAGCAAAACTTCCAAAATGGCCGAAAGCTTATGCGTTTAATACATTCTTTTATCCAAAGCTATTGAAAGACGGACACCAGTCGTTGAGAAGATGGACTAAAAAAGTTGATATTTTCGAATACGCTATCATTTGCGTTCCTATACATTTAGGCATGCATTGGTGTATGGCCATTATTGATTTACGAGCCAAATCTATTAGGTATGTATAAAAATCTTTGTGCTATATTATTATACTGATGATATATTAAGTGAATATAATCATGGTCAGTAAGTTACTTGGAGGAGACTTCTTTAGAACTTAAGGTTTGTTCAGGCTACAATGATTTTATAGTATGTCAGTTATCTTTTTACATGCACATCAAGGTTGTTACTAATACAAGCGTGTATCCAAATCTTCAGTGCTCACATATAGGCTACAGAAAATTGTCAAATTTCACAAAAAAAATGGCACAATAATTTTTTACAATTTTAAAAGACAATTTGCCCCAGATTGAAGTACCACATCTGTCAATAATATTTTGTTTGAATGAAAAATTCAAATGAGTACAAATAAGCCTTAATGTTTATCTAAACATCTAAATGGATATGCACCAAAAATAGCAGTTATGTAGGAAAACATTGTTGCCGTGCACCATATCAAACAGATAATATCGACACGTGGAATGTAGATCAATGTAAAAAAACCCAAGGGACCTCAGTTTCGGTCCGAGATGAGCTGTAAACAAAATATATTTTTAGTCATTCTTAAAAAAAAGTCAGGTCTGAAAGGGTTAAATAACCCCATAAAAAGAAGTCTATTGGGTAAGTTAGAGTGATCTAGCGGCCCATTCCATTGTTCCCTTTCTTCTGATCCTTCGATTTGGAAATGTTCTGTCTACAACCTGACGCACAGCTATAGTGTGCTGTGCGCTATCGGGTTGAAACCATATTGTAAATTGTTGGCAATTTGGATATCAGAGAAAAGTTGGGTCAAATCAAGAATTAATGTATTTTACAGAAAATCCAGATACATTTCTCCTGTTAAGTTTTCACCAAAAAAATATGGACCATTAATTGTATTGCTCACAATACGTTGATTTTTTGTGACAGATATTCTACAAAATGAAGCAAGATTCAAGAAAACATTTCATGTATGTATTAAACCAATATAGCCCATTGATTACCAGGAATTTAAAGTTACAAGGTTAGAAAATATGAAAAGTGATTGGTTTCTCTATGGTAAATCGTTAAAGACAATCATTTTAAAAGAACCAATAATTTCATTGCACCATAATGAAAATTTTTGAAAGAATTACAGACAAAAGATTTAGAACGAATCTCGAAAATACATTCCGTGAGGACCAAAGTGGATTGAGAAACACACATATTTTCCTTAACACAAATAACACAGAAAGCATATGAAGGGAAGAGTATTTTTAGCATATATAGACATACAAAAAGCATTTGACAGAGTCCCAAGAGAGATAGAGAGGGGGGGGTATGGAATGTCCTGAGGGAAAGGGGTGTCAAAGGCAAACAATACAGGTTATACAAACATTCTGTTGTATAGGGCAATGAATGATGTGTGACTTGGATATGAATAAATATGTTTGTCGCGACATGTCCTTTGTTTCTCTTTTTATGTCATATTACTTATTTACTTAGTTCGTGGCTGAATGGGATCCAACTCCCAAAGCCAAAAAACGAAAAAAAAACAATATATAAGAATAGCGTGAACGCCGTAATAACTAACAACATGGAACAGGAAACATTTGTAACAACAGGAGGAGGACCACAGTAAAGATTCATTACTAACATGGATGATATTTATAAGAAATATACTAGAAGAAGCAGAAAATTACAAGTAGGACACTTAAACAGAGTAGAAATATCGGAAGGAGCATTCGCTGATAATGTGGTGCTTGACAGCAAAGGAGAACACTTGCAACAGAATATAATAATATGGAAAGAAGTATTTGAATAATTCGAAATGACAGTAAACAAAAGTAATAAATATAAATATTAAATATATTGTACCGATATAGAACAGGTAAAAACATTCCAATACTAAGGAGTAATTATCGATGATACAGGAAAACAAAAAGCAGAAATAAACCAAAGAATAGAGAAAATTATGAAACTATTACAGCATGAGTAATGCCTTTATTAACGAAATCACCCGCGAGACCAAGTTAAAAGTCTTTAAAACAATATACAGTTGAATTATTGGATCTTTATCCGTGCGTCATTAATATCTGATAACATAACCGACATACTTATTAAGTGGCATCTCTTTCTATTAATAGTGAAGAACAGAACAAAATAATTTGATATTTGTCGGTTATGTTATCAGATATTAATGACGCACGGGTAAAGATCCAATAATTCAACTGTACAGACCATTCTTGACATTTGGATGTGAATCTTGGATATTAAACAAAACACAACAAAGTATTAAGATCCAAGCAATGGAGATGAAGTACCTAAGAAGAGTATTTGGAGTCACAAAGATAGATAAAATGAGAAACAAAAGGATCAGAAAATAATTTGAAATACAACCTGTATTAGAATACATAGAACAAATACAGCTGTAATGGTGGGGACATTTATTACGAATGGAAAACATGAGACAAACAAGAAAAATATGGGAAGCAAAAATAATAAAGAATAAACGAAAGGAAAGACCAAAGCAAACATGGGACAAGACGATAGCTGGAAGACTGAGTAGGAAGGGAAGAAAGTGGAACGAAACAAATATTATAGCAAATAATAGAACGTACGTTTTTTTTAAATATGTCATCCTGTATATTTCCTCATATTTAGATTTCTCTCATAACCCCCGTTCCTACAATATGCAGTTTTATCAAATTATATAGGGTATTTAAAAAGATATGACCATTTTTATATTGAAATCTCTACGAAATTCTGAAAAAACTCTTTTCGAATCGCAAAGGTCCTAATACATCCATAATTGAAATATTAGCGCAATAATTTTTTCAACAACGTCCATCTGGGAAATTTAATCAAAAAATTGATATATTGATAGAAAAATGTGAACCTTACAAAGTGGCTGTGATGAAAAATTATATCGCCATCATTGTATCCTTCAAAAGGTGTTATTTCTTATATAATAATAAAAAGAATTGCAAGTGCGTAACTGATGAGGATTTAAAAAAATACTCACCAACAACTAAGCTTTGATGGAGTCAAACAATTATTGTCAACCAAAAAAATATGGCGGCAAACCACGTATCACAACAGACTCTCAATGGTAACAAAAATTGAATCTATAAAAAAATCAAAATATTAAAAGAAACTTATGAAACGTTGATTTTAAAAAGGCTTTTATATGTTTGTCACTAAAAATTTGATGTTTGATTGCATTATAGTTAATAGTTAAATATTAGTTTCAATAATTTAGTTATTAAGTGAAAATTCAAATATTACAGAAAATTGTTACTTTTGTTTTTTATCTTTTCATGAGTTGGGATTCTAGTGCAATGTAAAAAGTCTTCACGAATTTCATTTCATTTTTTTTTGTTTTTCTAATTAAAATAATTAATGAAAATTTGTAAAATGATTTTTAACCTTACGTTATGTAAATACTCACAAATAAATGTAACATAGGTATGAATTACAATGTTGCCAAGTTGTGATCGTATCGACCGTTTTAAAAAATGTCCAGCTTTCAAATAAATCTGCTAAAAATTTCATAATTTAAAAGCCGTACCTTAAACACAAATCAGTACTATTATGGGAAATAGTTATTTGTTGGATTGTTCTGAAATTCAGATATGTTGCAGATGCTCACTTCCTGATCAAACAGGATATGTCATCAATAGTTTACAATGCTTAGATTTTTATACAATATGTTGAATATGAACTTTTTACTATCGACCCAAATACATTTTCTCTCCTTCAGTTCTAATTTGTTTTTTTTCAATGTTCAATTATTTTGAATGTATTGTATGCAGAAGAATAAATATGATTGTGCTCAATATTATAATGTATTGCAGATATTATGATAGCATGGGAAGCAGTAACAATAAGTGTTTAGATGCATTAAAAAAATACTTAGAAGATGAACACCTAGATAAGAAAAAAACTCCTCTTGATACGTCTGATTTTGAATTGGAAAATGTCAAAGATATTCCACAACAGATGAATGGCAGTGATTGCGGCATGTTCTCATGTACATTTGCGGAATTTCTCACTAGAAATGCCAAAATTGTGTTCAGTCAAGAACACATGCCGTATTTAAGGAAGAAAATGGTTGTAGAAATAATGACGGGTGAACTTTTGATGAAGTGAATCGACTAACATGTTTTCATATTTTTTTTACAAGAAAATCTGTTTGATGTATGATTCATTATTCAATTTTAATCGAGTTCCATTGATAAAAGATAAATTATTGTCATATTACTTTTTACATTATTAACCCTAGAACACTGTTCGCATAATACTGTTGACAAGTTAAATTTACATACCTAGAAAATACAAGATGCAAATATCTTAATATTTTAATTTAACCCATTAGGGCCGAGAATAGAAAATTCTTTTAAAATGAAATAATTTTATTTAATACTATGATAAAACAACTTATTATTCTTAAATTTAAGCAAAAAATGGTGGTCCCATGTGGGACCACTATGCGTTCCCCAAGATCAAATATGGAAGAAATTCATTAATTTGTCTCATTTGTATGAAATAGTTTAAAACATGAAATACAAAGCCCAACATTGCATTTTTTGAACTGCAAGCTGGCCGGGCGCACCTCGTTCTTTTGCCCTCAGGTACAGAGATAATCCAATGATCCTTGCAATCAAAACTGACGCAATCAGATACTCGAAAATCACTTCCCGATGCTCTACCTACGTTTTCAGTTCTTTTAGTGGGGACTTTATATGTTGTTAAGTAGGTCTAAAAATTCAATGGATTGTAAACAGTTTCCGAGTTTGTATAGATATATTCTTACCTGACAAATACTTCTTCTAAACTGTAAGTGGCTAATATTCTTCCCTGATTTTCGACGTATCGTCCAAGCATTTTGGACAGCTGCGTCGATGAGGTACGTAAATATTGGCCAGTACCATTTTTTGGAATGTATGCCGATTCGATAACTGAAAAAAATTACCCATATATTTTTTTTATAACTTACCAAGATATATTACTGTCCAAAAGATCTGTTCCTCCCACGCCGTTATTATACTGTGAAAGAAGATATGGCCTAGGTACTTGTATAGTCTTGCTATCTTTTTTAGAAAATCTTTCTACATTTTTGACCGGCTGAACACCAAAACATGTGCTTGCGACTGTTACAACCTTGTTGTCCCTCCAACGAACGTATTGAATACCTGTCTCCTTATTCAATGTCGAACAATATTCTCCTCGGCCCTCTTTTCCATCGTCTTTTTAGAAACAAGTGGACAATTTCTAGGAATTCTATTATCTCTCACTGTACCCGTAATATTATACCCATTAGTTTTTAGAGTACTTAACAAGTTTGTACTGGTAAATAAATTGTCAACGAAAAACTTGTATCCCAGAGATCCTTTGTCATCCCATTCTTCGATCATCTGTACCAAGGGAGCTGTAGCTTTCCTGATTTTTTTTTATATTCTTCATTAGATCTAGGATTTTTTCCCTGATATACTTCAAAGTTTATCAAATATCCACTAGTTGTATTCATACCCCACACATTGTAGCCAAATCTTACAGGATTTCCTGGGATCCATGATGCCCAATGTAGCGTATCATGGATTCATCGTAAGCAATATTTTCTTCTGGGACAAAATGTTCTAAGAACGATTTCTTGAGCGTATCTGTAAGTTTGTACATTTTGTCATTTTTATCTATATTCTTATTGTCTGCAAAATGGATAAAACGGCAAATTTGTAAAAACATGGCCCGTCTCATGGCATCAGACACCAGAATATTTTGCATATCGGTGACTCTTTCCCAGTAGCTTCTCTTAGATGGTAGCTGATTGTATCCACTTACTAAAAGAATTGCAATAAATACTTTCAACTCAGGAAAGGTCACGTTAGGCTTCTGTTGTAAAGAAAGCATATTTTCCTATTTCAGACAGTATTATTTCGAGCAGCTCATCAGTGAAAAACAATTCGAACAGTTGTACACAACTCATCTCTGAATATTTACTGTAATCCCCTTGTGGAAAGTTGAGCGGTGTTGTGTAATGAAGGTCTCCGTCAATAAAAGTTGTTAGTTCTGGCAGAGACATTGTCAGTCGGCGATTTGCATCAGTTTCCATTTGATTGGAGCTATTTACGGTTTGCATATCGTTATCATCAAAGCTTGCTTCTAGGTCTGATTGTACAACTCCCAGGCGTTCTGAGTCTGCAAATACAACTTCCGCACCAGCACGAAGTTGACGAGCATTCAAGTTATCCGGATTACCGTCTTCGTCACCTGAATCCTCATCCGTAAGGAAATTTGAATGAGGCGGCTCAAAAAAAACATCTACATCATCTTCATATGCCAAGTCTATAGCTTCCTTTAGTGCGAGTCCACTGAAATTAGAAAAATACAAATTTTGACTACATAACCTCCTAGTGGGCCCATATGGGTACAGCAATATTTACACTATTTTTTAATTGACACCTGTAACCTTGATACAAAAATTTGTACACTACGTTATATTTTATTATCTTTTAAAATATGTAAAATTGATTTGATCCTAATATTCCGAAAGAAAGGTACTGAAAATATACTTGCACCAATCGAATGTCCATTATGAAACACTTTTTACCACAACACGATTTTCTAGCCTCCTTCACTCGAGAAATCTAATAAACAACTGATGAGTATCCATCAACGCGGGTCCAGACAAGTCTAAATTAAGTGCTCATGTGCTAAACATAACTTTGGCTGCCTATTTTATTGTGTTAAAGACACCTTTACAGCTGGGTCCATATGGTGACTGTAGGCGCTAATGGGTTAAGGATAAGAAAAGTCACAAAAACGATTTATTAATGAAAAAATAAAATAATATGATGACATAACATAATTGTAATGACAAACATAAATAAAAATCAAATATTATTTTTTTTAATATCAAAATACTTGACACATTTTAATTGTGTGTTCTCCATAAATTGGTTTATCGCACTTCAGACAATATGTTGTGGTCATATTTTTTTTGCTGTTGGGCACAAGTGGCAGTGTTTTCTTGGGTCATTTTGGTTTCCCACTACTGCCTCTCCATGATTTTATAACTCCACGCCTTCCAATACTTCAGAAATAATTTTCCTCAGGTCACATTTCATGGTAGGTGTCTTTTCCACACGAAAAGATTGCTAAGGCTTTGACAGTTTTTTATGCAGGTCTATCATGACAAGATATTTTCATCGGCTTTCTTCCATATGAAATAACATTGTGACAATAAATCACGTAGGAGTTTGATGGCCATCATATGGTAAAAAAACACATTGACCACCTTTTTGTTTTCCTGTTTGTGCACATATTTTGAAATCTGGTCGAAAGTATCAACTGTGCCTTTTATTGAATTATAAGAGTGTATTATATCTGGTTTATGGGTATCATTATTGATCATTCCAGAGGTGTGCATGGTGGACAAAAGTGTAACAATTTTATTCTTTTTTGGTTTGTATGAAACCAAAGTACTGGTTTTGCTGAAGGCAAATATTGAGGTGTTTATTTGACGGTGTTTTTTTATTTTCTATGAGTGCTGGTGGAATGTGCGGCTTATTTTTTCGAATTGTTCTGACTATTGTCAGTTTGTATGGCCTGGAAAGCAATCTATCCGCCAAAGGGGCATTATTGACTCAATTGTCCATTGTTAAATTGCGATTTGATGTGTGGATTGGTCTTGTTAGAAGTTCTATGAAATAATCAGCCAGAGGAAGTCCGTTAGTCTGTGTCGATTTTCCTAAATAAGGACAGGCATTTATGAGATATTTGGTGGAAGTGCCATTCAGTAATCCTATTTTAGTCCATATTTTGAGGGTTTATTTGGAATATACATTCTAAAAGGACGAACATTTGCGTCTAAATCCAAGTAGTTCCTCGTCTATGGTAACATATGAACTGGGTTTGAATTTGATCTGAAATACTTCGATAAATTCCTTCCAGATTTCAGATATAGGAACAAATACTGAAACAGCCAAAGGGTAGTATGAAACATTGTTTTAGGTGACAAATGATTGTCCTTCATTGCCGCAACAAATATATAAATACTCAATAGTGCTTTCAGTTTTTCTAGATGGTTTCTGATACGTTCTTCGATGCGACTTTATATTTTTTATTGGCCTTATTGATTTCTTGATTGGTGTAGTCAACTATTTAGTTCAACATCGTGTCTGGAAAAAAAACGTTTGAAATATACTTAGAGGATCGAACATATTCCTTGCTTCGATGGTGGGACCTGGCTTTATGTGGACAACATTTATCATTGATGTTTTCCCGTTTTTTTAGATTAATTAATCCATTATATTGATGTTTGCCTTCCAGAGTTTTGTCTTCCGGTACAATAATATAATCGAGGTCCTCTCTGTTTCTGGAGTACTCTAAAAAATCATTGGTGAGAAAAAATGTGAAATCCCAATAAATATACTACTTACCACATCTTGAAGTACCGAACCAGATGGCCTTGTTGACTCTGAGATAGTTTTCAAAAAGCTCTGAAAATAATGTATGTAAAGCTATGTTAAACCACATGTTCGACTATAACTTACCACTTGCTGCCAACCTGAACAAAATGGACCTGTAACATCAGATGGTTCCACTCTTGACTTTTTAGTAAGTGGAACAGATTTACCAGCATTCGGCTCTCCCCAAATTTTCATCTAAGACCTCCTAATCATCTTCTGTGGGACTGTAATCATGATCACACACACACACAGTCGTCAGATTCATTATCTGTGTCAGAATCTTCAAACTCAATTTCATCGACTACTTTACTATTGATACTCTCGTTTATCAGTTTAAGTTCTGCTTCACTCCAAATTTTCAAAATATATAATACCCGCACAATACTGTTGGCACGCTTAGTTGACGTACAAATATTAATGCCTATATTACTGTTGACACATAAACTTGACGTTGTTGAACTTCACAATAAAATACTGTATGACCATGCGAACGCTCGAAGACCAACTGAGTCATACTAGAGATGATAAGTGCACTTCAGCACAGCATAACCAAACATAATTGTATGTAATTTTTACGTAACAGAGTATTCTAGGGTTAATAAATCTGTTGATTAGTGCATAGTTCATTGTCCATTTTTAATATAGTTAATAACCGTGAAATTATTATTTCTTATTTCATTTAAAGTTATTTTTGTTTCTTATTGGTAATATTAACATTTGCAATCAAGTTTACATTATCTGGGGGAGAAATGTTATTTACCAACGAATTATTAGTAGAGGCTGAATTTCTATATTGGTTAGAGCCTGATGAAGTTCCACTAGAACCAGAGTTGCTAGATTTCATTTGATTGTCAAAGTGGAGATAAGAATGATGGGATTTAGAACTTTAAAAAGTGAATACTATCACATTTCATGAAATGATCATACGGATGAGGTGAATCACCCAACATTGTGTCATATTAAATTTTAATTCATTAAAAAATCTTTTTTGTGATTCGTAGATGCTTCATTGTTTTAATATATTTTATTTAGTATAAGATGAGGCGTTTTCGTTTTTTTAACCTTTGTCATATGGTGCCAAAAAAATACACAGAATACAGTGCTTGGTATATTTGTACAACCAGCTGGGATGCAGTTTCCTGCTTTCCTAATTTTATTTTATTTTAAAAAGACAAAAACAAAAATCGATGAAAATTATAAAATATTAATTTAAAAGAATATTTACCAGAAAATCTTATAAAATATTGGTTATAATACGAAAACAAAACGTAAAAATATTAAAAGAATCAATTATATTATTTTTTATTTTGACATTTTTCACATACAACTTGTTTTTTGTAGTGAAAAGCACACATAAAACGATTACACTTACTGCACATTTGTCTGCATTTTCTATCTTCCGATCGCATATATAACAGCATCCGGGAGTAGACCGCTCTACTTCTTGATGTTCTACTACATTTGTATTTGCCAACTCGGGAAATACATCAATAATATGGTTTCTAAGAGTTGTATGCATATTTTTTTCTGTCTCAAATCTTCTGATAGCATTGCCTTTGATCAGCGATTCACCGAGCTCCAGCAGGAATTTTCTACAGCAATCTTTAGTAGCTGATTCATTTGGAAATTTTAAACTCCATAAAATAAATGCATTTAGTCCAGAAATATCCAATAGTTGTCCAAATATTGCCATTGGCCATCTATTAGTGATTCTACGTGCTGAATACTCTTTAACCGTTTTATCAGTGATATCTACAGCACCCTTAGTTTTATTATAATGAAGTATTATATCCGGTTTAAATTTACTATCTTCTCCAGAAACTGCATCATCATGGTGTTCTGTAGACAGTAGTAGGACCGCCTTGAATTTACCAAGGTGTGGTCGTTTCTGAAAGCAAATGTGGAAAAGAACTCAGGTTCGTAGGACTTTGGTAGTAATTCTTCTGGAATATATGGCTTATTTTTACGTAATGTACCGCAAAGTGTCATTTCTTTTTGAAGCAACTTATCTGCTAATGGTAAATTGGTAAATAAATTGTCGGTAGTAATACCATATCCAGGTCCTAATGATCCGACAAGGTCAAGAACAACCCTTATTAACATTATTAATGTTTCCCAAATATGGTTGCATATGGATTGTATATTCATTTTCACTGTCCGCAGCAGCCCAAATTTTCAAACCATACTTATCTGGTTAGCTCTTCATATACACTATAAAGGAACAATGACCTCTAAATGACACGAGTTGTTCATCCACTGTGACAAGACTGCCAGGATTGTAGCACTTTTTAAGGTTTTCTGTAAAAATATCAATCACTTCTCTAATAGGAGCAAACTTATCAGTTGCTTTTCTAGCCTCTCTCGAATTTAGATCATCAAACCGAATAAATGCTGTTATGGCCTGAAAACGTTCACGAGACATTGAAGCAGAAATAATTGAGCGTGCGTATCATTTTTTAGTACCCGACAGCATTATTGTTGGATCTTTTCGAGCTTGCCAAGCACCAAAAATTATGAGAATACCAATATAAGACTTAATTTCAACTACATCTGTTGATTTCAATGTTTTAGCTTTAGCATTTGGATTTTTTTGATTCCAAATTGAAAATATCTAAAAAAAATAAATAGGGTAAAATATAATTTTTTACATGATCTGTTTTAACTGTTGGTATGGAATACAGTAAGATCTAGTATTTCGTGAGTCAAAAACAGTTGAAATGCTTCAAGCTCTGAGGAAATGTTGTAGCTATACTGATTTAGTCCAGGTTTTGTTTTGATAATATTCTGATTTCTACGACGAGTGTCTCGAACGGGTAATTCACTCCAAGTTATATTAGCTTTGGTCTGGTAACACAAATTATCTCTGTCTGTTTTCACACTGTCCGTCGTGATAATATCGTCTTTGTAGTTTATCACAAAACATAAGTTAAACGTATTCTCTCTACGACGCACTAGCGAATACTAACAAGACAAGCATAAGCCGGCACGATTTAGCCGATCACGCCACCAGTATTTGCGACGCTCATGCGAAAAGTGTATTCAGAAAGTATAATTCGAAATTCGGTGCAGGGTAACAACGTACCCCACGTCGGATTTTATTTTTTCTCATAAAAATTATAAGATAGATTCTAGTAAATGACTAAAAAATATCTTAAGACGGTTCTAATTGACAATAAATCAAATCAGCAAAGCGAAAACTAAAAATTTACGAAAATATCCTGAAAATTGTGACTATGGGGTACATTCGTACCCCGCACCGTACGACGAAGGTTAAAAAGGGAATAATATTATGTTTCATGAAATTGTCATGTCAATTAAGTGAATGTACAATCCTTTTTTCATATTTTTTATTTCTTAAATCTCTTTTAATGTTGAATACATGATTCATTGATCAATTTTAATGTACTTTAATTAATAATAAAGAAATGATATTGTATATTTTTCTAAAGTTATTTTTGTTTTTTTCAAACATGAATAATTTTCAATAAATTATTTGGGTGAATATTAATTTATAAGATTTCTTCAAAAAGAGAGCAAACTGAATGCATTCAAAAGAAGATAATAATCTTCCACTTCATTATTACCATTTTGTGCACAGAGTGAACCATTTTTAAGCAACAAATATGTTGGAAATTATGGCAAGTAAAGAAAATCTGATAATATAACTCGAGTTTACATAAAATAATCACACTAGCTGAATTACAACAACAACACTCCAACACAAAGCTGCAAAATTAGGTAGGAAACGTCTCTAGTCAAATTAAACCGATAAAACGCCTAATTTGAGTCGTATTTGTTGGTTGTCTGTAATTTAAAATACCTGCAATATTGTCGTCCCCCATGCGAAGGCTTTTTTCGTCTACAGTGTAGCCCAAAAAATTCAAAAATGGACGGCAAAACTCACACTTTTCCAAGTTTCTGGTTAAATTCGAATCTAAAAGTTTCTTACGTAATTGTTCTAAATTTTGCAAATGGAACTCAAATATCGGAGTATAGATTATATCGTCAATATAATAAAATACAAAAATGTTCTAAATAAAGACCAATGACCATGTCTATTAAATGACACATTGTCTGACTACTGCAGATTAAACCAAAGAGCATACATACAAATTCGTATAGACCTTTTCCATAGACTGCAAAAGCGGTTTTTTGACACTTTCAAAAAAGCACTTTTTAAGTCTATCGAAGAGATATATTTTGCATCGCGCAATCTACAAATGACCGGTTCTATTTGAGTCATAGGATAAGAATCATTGACAGTATACTCGATAGTCGAAATTGTGTAAAGTGAGTCAGAGCTATCTAATCAACACTTTGGTTAAAGCGCAGTTGCCATATGTATTCTAGAGAGAAATGCTGTATTTTATAAATACACTTCAAATCCATTGTGTCAATATTTCAGGTACAAAAGATGCAATGTAATTAAGTCATACCAATTTAATATATTTATTTCAAATTTCAAGCAGACTAATAATACTTAGTTTACTTGAAATGTGAAATAAAGTGTTTATGTATATTTCTTGAACGCAAAGTTTGTTGTGAAAAACTCGCCGATTTGACAATGTTGGAGAGTCGCTTCAATGTTCCGGCTATGAGAACGAGATAGAAAGATCGAGCTACGCGAATGAGACAGTGATAGTAAACAGTTATGTGAGGTGTTTATTCTCTTCATGAGCGTAACATCAGTATTTGTGTTGTGGTTTTGTGTGATAAATCGGTTATTATAGGTATTTATTGTAATATTTATATCGGTATATTTAGTGACAATAATGGCGGAGTGTAGCGGTGTTGGCGATAAAAAACGGCGTCGTAACAATTTAATTCGGGAAGAAAAAGTCCTCATATTAAATGTGTACGAAGGACTGCGTGCCATGGACAAACAGTTGGGTGTCAGTGACGCTGTGATTAAGTGCAGTTATTTAACTAAAGTTTCTGAGAGTACTATATACAATATTCTAAAGAAATCGCGGGACGGATCTTTGACAAGAGAACGAGGTGAAAACTGTAAACCGGAAAGTAGGGGAAGAAAGAAAATTGTTTTCGACGACCAAACACGGAATGCTATACGTAGGGAAATACATTCTTTTTATTTTAGGAATGAAATCCCCTCGGTAGCTAAATTGAGCAAGGTAATAGAAGCTGATGATACTTTACCAAACATCAGTGATAAAGTTTTGAGACGAACTTTAAAATTAATGAATTTTCGTTACCAAACAAGAAGTAGAAACAGTGCCTTAATTGAACGAAATGACATTGTGGAATGGAGGAGAAATTATTTAAAACAGATACGACAGTTTCGTAACGAAGGACGGCACATATATTATCTTGACGAAACATGGTTAAATGAAGGCCACACTGTGTCAAAAGTGTGGCAAGACATGAATATACGAAGCAATCGACAAGCCTTTATGGAGGGTTTCTCTTCCGGTTTAAAAGCTCCCTCTGGGAAAGGACGTCGACTGATTATCACTCACATTGGCAGCGAGGAAGGATTTGTAGAAGGTGGATTACTAAGTTTTCAGTCCAAAAAAACTGTCGATTACCATGAAGAGATGGATGGTAACCGGTTTGAAACATGGTTTAGATCAATTTTAACAAAGGTAACTCCTGGTTCAGTGATAGTTATGGATAATGCTTCATACCACTCTCGTCGACTGGAGCAAATACCTACTTCAGCTAGCCGCAAGAGGGTTATAATTGATTGGTTAGAGAGTAAAAGCATTCCGCACAACGAGGCAATGCTAAAAGTTGAATTATTATCTCTCGTACGGAAACATAAAAGCAGTTATATTAAGTACGTTGTCGATGAAATGGCGAAAGATTTCAACGTCTCAGTTGTTAGACTTCCTCCCTACCACTGTGAGTTAAACCCCATCGAGCTGGTTTGGGCCCAAGTGAAAAATTATGTTGCGAGAAAAAACAGTACATTCAAAATGGCTGACGTTGAGAAACTGTTTGACGAGGCGCTGCATACCGTTACTGCTGAGAGTTGGCGTAAATGTATTCAACACGTATTAAAAGAAGAAATAAAGTTTTGGGATTTAGACATACGTGTAGAAGTAATGACGGAACCACTCATTATCGATATAGGAGGAGAAAGCGATGATTCTGAGGAGTCGTCAGGGAGTGATACCGCTTCCAGTTAGTCAGACATTTTACAAGTGACCTCGCAACATACCTATACTTATTGGTAATTTATTTTGGTCTTGACAAACAACTTTTTTTTAGTTTTAGTAGTAGTAAGTTGGAATTGACTTTTAAACATTTTTTTATTTTGTTTTAACTTACTTATGAACAACTTGTGATAAGTTATTATTTCAAATGTTAAAAATTGAAATTCCAGATATTTCAGTATTCGCACCCTTAAACTATGATACGCTCATGGAGTTCACTTTAAATCGGTAGATAACCGATGACGTCACTTTACACAATTTCGACTATCGACTTTTTTATATACATCTTATTATAGCTCATCCTTAAAAATGTGTATTATTCTTGGTAACACCCTGTATATACATAATGATACCTACCATAATAATTTCGTATTTCTGTTCTCTCAAATTTAAACGCCAGAGCGTACAAGAACATTTTCTATTTATTTTTTATTTAGGACTATTAAGAACCCTTCAAAAATGATGCGCTCATGAAGTTCGCTTCTGCAACTGATTTTATGGACAGTAAGAGCGATGAGTCACTTTACAGAATTTCGACTATCGAGTATAACAGAGTTTAAAACCAGTCAAATTATGAAGGTCTAAGGACACCTAATCGTAGCATTTCACCTACTTCTTTCAAAAGGTGTTCCTGCATTGCTGGTGACAAAGGATTACAAAAAGAACTAACCGCCCCAATGAAAGAAAACAAGAAAATAAAGATCTTAAAAAACAGCTAGACAAATAAGATAAAAGGATAGAAGTCTTAGAAAGAGAACTGAGGAGTAAACATTTAATTATCTATCGAATCAGTGAAGCAACGGATGAAAATACCGAAACCCAAAAGATGGAAGTACAGGAGGTAATTAACCAGCTAGGGATTCAGCTGAAATTCGAACAAGTTATAATGGAGATTAGGAAAGAAAAGGGAAAATTCAATTAGACCAATATTGTTAGAAATGGCACATAAAAGTAAGAAATTTGAAATGTTAAAATTGGCACGGTATTTAAAAAAATCGAAGTGGAGTCTTAGCGAAGATTTTCCAAAAGATATTCGATATCAGAGAACACAATTTTTGGAACAAATGAAAATAGCTAGGAGTCAAGGCTGCAAAGCTTTTGTTAAATACAATAAACTTGTAGTGAATGGAAAAGAATATGAACTTAAGGATATGGGAGGTTGGAAGCAGCAGATAAGTACGCAGACTCCAACAGAATTTAGAAAAGCAGGGGGAAGAAGAGTAAGTGATAGATCATCAACACAAGAAGAGCATTCTTCAAAAAACGTGAAACTTTTATAAAAGAAAATAATTTCAAAATAACCACAATTGAAAAGGAATCGCACACTAAGGACGAAAACAAAATTAAACTAAGTGAAGCCAAAACACTAAATACAAATGGTAGAAAGGAGGAAATAAATTCAAATGATGGAGAAAAAGCAACAAGCACTTCAATTCGGGATGTGCTCTTGGGCAACCAACGCACTGTTAGAGTAGTACTCTGGAATGTGCAGGGATTTAAAAATCTCAACAATTTTCTGTTTATGTGAAACGTGGCAGGCTACTGATATTGAAGTACCAAATCTTATACGTAATAATTACAGTGTTGTTTACTCCAAAGCTAATAGGGAGAAGTCGGTAGGACGTGCAAAGGGGGGCCTAGCCATACTACAAAAACAGTTACAGCCCAAGACTCCTGGAGACTTCTCCTTGGTGGCTTATATATCAGTTTACAATGTCTTCTATTCAGTTCATTGTTTGCCTTGTGTACATTCCATCTAGAAGTAACTACAGTGAATTATTGGAAACTTTTGGAGTTTCACTTGATGTGATGCTGGAAAAATATTCCGGCTGTATAACTTTCATAATTGGAGACTTTAATGGTCGAATCGCAGAACTTAGTGAGATCCCTGAAGACACTAACATATACTCAGTTTTTTCCTGACATGTTAAGTCATGAGTAATGCTCAAGGTCGCTATCTACTTGAATTTATGTCTATTAGAAACTTTTCATTAGTAAATGGTCATGTTAATACTGACAGACCTGCAAATTTTACTTTTTGTAATGCCTTGGGGCAAAGTATTATTGATCTATGTTTCTGTTGTAATGATAAACTAGAATTTGTTGACAAATTTAGTGTACTAGATGATCAATATTTGTCAGACCACTTCCCAGTACTTTTGACTTTCGGCCCTTTAATAAGGAATGAGCCTAACATTACATTTTCATCCTCATTCACTAGCCTGAAATGGGACAATACTAAAACCATAGATTTCATTATGTCAATTCAGCACTTGCTGAATGTAGGTATGTGTGGAGATGTAGATATTTTATATAATAATCTTTGTTCAAGTATTTGGGACGTAGCAAAAAATGTAGGTCTGTTTTCAACGAAAAAAATTAGTAATCCAAAAAAACATCCTCGTAACTCTTGGTTTTATGTTGAATGTAAAGAGCTAAAGACTCAAGTAAAAATTAAATTAAAAGAGTGCAAAAAGTATGGGTTTTCAGAATCATATAAAACGAATTACATTACTATAAAAAAGAATATAAGCAGCTAATTTTAAAAAAGAAACAAGTGTGTGAAAATAATGTTATGGTTGCTCTTTCCAATACTAGAAATCAATCAGAGTTTTGGAAAACATTAAACTTATTTAGACGCAGAAATAAATTCTGTCCGTTATCAATTGCGGAATGGGGGTCATTTTACGACCACTTAACGCAATTAAGGTTAAATTTGATATCAGTTTTTTTGGCGTTGGAAATGAGTTTCTGGATTCAGCTATAACACTTTCAGAACTTGATCAATCCCTGTTGGTGTGTAAGGATGGTAAGGCTCCTGGTAGGAATGGAATAACCTATGAGTTTCTGAAACACCACAAAATTGGCGCTTGTACATTTGTCACTTATATAATAAAATATTAGAATCAGAAAAAATTCCACTTGGCTGGCGTGACACAATTCTAATAATCTTCACAAGGAAGAACCCTTAGATGATCAACTATCGCGGTATATCGCTAATCAATTGCTGCGTTAAAGTATTCACACTTATTTTACTAAATCGTCTGTCCAGCTGGTGTGAAGATGATTCCATCCTTCCAGAAACACAATATGGCAAAAGACAGAGGCTGTTTAGATAATATTTTAATTTTAACCTCGATCTTGCAAATCACTCTTAGACTTCACAGCGCAGAAAAGTGTTTGCTGTCTTTGTAGACTTCAAAAGAGCATTTGACAGTATAGAACATAAACTTCTTTGGTTGAAACTTCATAAATTTGGGATTAGTTCTAAACACATTCGGATACTAAAACAGATATATGATAAAGCAACATTCTCAATCAAGCAACAAAAATTATACAGTAAAAAATACAACATCTCGGAAGGTGTCTTGCAGGGAGAATCACTTAGTCCCCTAATTTTTTTCTATTTTCATATCTGACATTGAACATTATTTTCGCTCAAAAAATCTGAATGGACTTACTATTGACGGCAACAACGACGTATTAATGCTTCAATACGCAGATGATATAGTTATCCTTGGCGACTCTTCAATTGATATAGAGCGAAAACTAAAGGTACTCGAGTCTTATTGCTTTGATAACAAACTTGTAGTCAATACCGATAAAACAAAAATAATGATATTCGCAAAAAGTGGCCATGTACAAAATTACAATAAAAAATTTCATTATAGTGGATATTGTTTGGAAACAGTAAATCAGTTTACTTACTTGGGTGTTGATTTCTCCTCTACAGCCTTGTTTTGCACCATGGCTAAGAATTCTAGAATCAAAGCTAATCGAGCCATTGGAGCAGTAATGGATATAATGTGTCAGTCAAAAATGAATACTTGGGAATCGCGGATCAATCTATATAATTCAATTATTTTATATTCTCTTTCTTTTGGAATTGGTGTATGGGGTCTGCGTTGCACTGATATTATAGAGCGTGTACAGGTAAGTTTATTCAAAAAACTCCTAAGTCTGTCAAAGAAAACCCCAGATTACATTGTACGCTTGGAAACAAGTTCTGATCATTTGTCAACGGTTGTTTTCAAACACTCCTTACTTTGGTTAAACAAACTCAAAGGAATGAACTCTTCAAGACTTTCAAAAATTTGTTTCAATCGACTTGCTCAGTTAGCATCTGATAATAATTCTAAGTATAATTGGGTGACACAACTTAAAGAATGGTTTATTTATGCGCAATGTGAATGTCTATGGGAAGATTATTTAAGTACAAATGTACGCAGTTTAGGTAGACTTATTCTAGAGAAATTTCGAAAACGACTGCTTGATAGTGACATAAACACAAAGGCTGCTTCTAGTTACTCTTTACTAAACTCACACTTACTAGTTGGTGAAAATAGCAGTTATTTGCAAACACCCGCACATTTTTATATAACCAGAATAATATCGCAACTTAGAACCTGCAGTAAAAAAAATTTAAAATTGTCTTTTAAAGGAAGTTTTTATATTATTAACAGTACTGAGAATTGCACGTTCTGTAATATGAATTCCCCGGAGTCATTACATCATATGCTTTTTGAATGTCCCATTTACAGCCCTCTAAGAAAAAATAGTTTTTTTCAGAATGTTCATAATATTGATGATCTGGTACACTACCTTAATATTAATAATACACGAAACGGATTCTTTGAACTTACTAAATTAGCTCATAGTATTATCAGTATATTAAAGCTGGAGCATTTGCACATGGTGAATGATTGGCTTTATCATGAAGTACACACATATTTTATATTTTGGTTTTTATCTTAACTTTTTTATTAATTTACAATTTAGTTCTATATCATAATTTATTTCGAATTATCTTAATTCCTCTTTTGAAATTTTGTACCGAACCCTTGTGAAAAGATTTATCTTATGCACAATAAACTATCTATTATCATCTGCGGTGGCAGCGACAAGTGCATTTCTAATTTTAATCCCGAAAATCAATTAAGAAGCTGACAAAAATTTCACGTTAATATTGATTTTTAGGTAGTTTTAGATAAATACTTGAAAACATTTTATTACCACAAGCCAAACCTTAATGACAATTTATATCTATAATATCTTTAATAATATTAATATAAGGTAATTTTGTTAAAAGTATTATTT
Source organism: Galeruca laticollis (assembly GCA_963921935.1). Taxonomy (NCBI): domain Eukaryota; kingdom Metazoa; phylum Arthropoda; class Insecta; order Coleoptera; family Chrysomelidae; genus Galeruca; species Galeruca laticollis. The sequence goes on along the minus strand of OY998180.1, from coordinate 9,439,427 downwards.
AGTAAGACCACCAGTATAATACATTTAGGCTTAGACTTTCTTTTGTTTAAAAATGTATCGAATTTTACGTATTCATCAAAAAATAAAAGAAAACAATAACCCTATTTATTACAATTTGTATCAAGATTTAAATTAATAATAATTGAAACGCGGACATTTGGATATAGTCCAAAATAATTAGTTGAAGAAAAGAAACCCCAAAACTTTACATAAGATGATTTTAACCGAACACTTTTATTACATTAAAATTATTTTTAAACTTGAAATAAATAAAAAATCATGCAACTCCCTTGCAAAATTCAATGAATCAATTCGCAGTTCACTAATTCATTCTACAAACCCAATACAAAAATCTTTGAAACAAGAAACCATTAAAATAATTAATGATGGAATTTGGTTTCCAATGGCTCGAATAGTTTATTCGAGATTCGCGAGAAAAATCAAAGCGAGCCGCAGAAATAGTAATTAAAATAATCCAATAGGTACGAATTTACTTCACTGAATTTATAAATGTAATTAGCTGACTAAAACAGCTAAATTATTCTATGTCAAAATGTAGACAATAAATAAAGATTACACTCAAATTTTTATATATTTTTCAAAATTCTGGAAGACGGAATATAAAAATCAAAAAGCGACCATTAACTTTTGATGATACCAGAGAAGAGAAAAAAATTTTGTTTCTTGTACTCAACACGAAAAAGAAATTATTTTTTGTTTTTACGATTATAACCGTTGTTGGTGTAGGAATATTTTTTTTAAATAATGAACAGAATGGATTTGAATATTTATTTTAGAGACAATATACGGTTGTTACAAAGAGTACGCCTATCTCTACCTTATATGTCGAATGCTGTGAGGTGCCACTTAATCTTAGGAGAGAATTTTTATGTAGTAAGTTCCTAATAAAAATAATGTCCAAAAACAGTAGCCTAGTTAATAAAATACACAAACTATATGTTTACGATTATGTATATTGGAGGAAAAAAATCCTTTTTAATTTGTGAATCATATGGAGAATATCTAGAACTCGTAGATCAAATTTAACAATAATCACTGAAACTAAGGTAGATTATTTGAGAGATTATTCTTTATACCCCTCTGCCGTCAGAGACCTACTTTTTACATCAGACATAAACTACAAATATCCTAATTATAATTTACTGTTTACTGATGCATCAAAAAAGGCCTTATGGGATTCAATCGAAAATTATTCCGAATCATAAAATTAACAAAAATGTTTTCAATTTACTCTGCAGAACAATTAGCAATACGAGAAGCCCTAACCTATGTAAAAACCAAATTGAGTAACAAAAACCACTCTAGTAATCTCAGATTGTAATAGTGTACTACCAAAACTTAAACATCTCTCTAGTAAAAATAAATTGAATTATCTAATTAAAGACATAGTAAAAATACCATTACAGAACAGAAAGATAAACAAGTTAAATTTGTTTGGGTTACAGTTCACTCCGCAATACTCCATAATGAAAAAGTGGACATATTAGCCAAAGAATCGCTACAAAGTAACCAGACTGTAAGCTATCCACTTAGTCTAGATCTTTTCCTTCCTGATATTAAAAAATAAAGTATAGGTGAATGGATGGTGAAATACAAATGTTTTTTTATAAGATAATAAAACCAACTTCAACATCGGCACCATGGCTCCATTCAATTTATGGAAGATGAATATCATATATTTCCTAAATTGCGAATGTGGTGAACATTGCACAGTAGAACACAAAATATTAGGATGTGAACTGAATCGGAAAATTATTGATCAGTTTATGAATATGATTAGTAAGTATGGAAATTTATAAATTTATCAACATATTCACAATTTGGTTTTAAGAATAAAGTATTTTAATATACAAAAAAAAAGATTTAAGTGTATGTATGTATATATATATATATATATATATATATATATATATATATATATATAAAGAAGATGTAGGAATATCGCGTGATATGTTAACAACAACAACAAAGAGATTCATGGGTAATTCACGCAAAATAAAGGGCCCTTTATATATAACAGAAGATAAAATATAAAATAAAATAAAATAATATATATATATATATATATATATATATATATATATATAACCAATTAAGAGATGAAAGAATAACTACAGTACAGTAGCCCTTTATTTTGCGTGAATTACCCATGAATCTCTTTGTTGTTATATATATATATATATATATATATATATATAACAGAAGATAAAATATAAAATAAAATAAAATATATATATATATATATATATATATATATATATATATATATATATATAACCAATTAAGAGATGAAAGAATAACGCGTGGAGTATAAAACAGATACAGAATTAAATGGGTAAATCACGCAAAATAGGTTACAGAGAATGAGTGGTTACCGTGGACATGCATGTAACAATGTAATCTATTTTGCGTGATTTACCCATTTAATTCTGTATCTGTTTTATGCTCCACGCGTTATTCTTTCATCTCTTAATTGGTTATATATATATATATATATATATATATATATTATTATGCCCCACGTTTCAGGAGACAGATTTTGGTATAACTATAATTATCAATATCTGAATATTACAATAATAATTTTATTCTGCTCCACGTTACAGGCACAAATTTGTTAGAATTATAACTATTGTACGTATACAATTTTTTTTTTAAATTCAATTTAGATAAATAAAATGTATACTATTTACGTAAATGTTATAGGGCGCCAACTTACCATTAATAGGCAAGTAAAATTTAATAAAATTATTCAGACCTTATTGAAATTACTATAAAAAAAATATCAAAATATATTTGCTCCGGCTCTATACAAAATGTCTTATTTACAGGGAGTCAGTTCTTAAAAAAATGGCAGTACTAAATTCTGTCTTTTGTTTATTTCTTTTTTTTTAATTAAATTCAAATTTGTTACAATTTTATATTTATGTTTTAAAATTCTAATTAAAGAAACACCCTGTATTGTAATCTGTTTTGTTTATCCGAAATTTATTATATTCAATCTTTTTACTACTTTAATCTCAGTTTATTAATTAAATCTCTTACCTTTTGATATACAGGAACTGCTTCTTTTTGTATTCCTCAAACAAAGCTTTGTTTTTGGATTTTCCTTTTCTTATAAGAAAATATATTAATTTAAGATCTACAAGAACATTCAATGTCTTATGATAAAAAAAAACTTCTGCAATATACACTATTTGAGAATTTTGATAACAATTAACCAGACCTTTTAAAGTGATTCTCTTCTTTCTTCCAATTCTTATAAACGTGTTCTATATGTATATAAATTCATTTTTAAATTAATCTCTTCTGTCTTCCAATTCTTATAAACGTGTTCTATATGTATACAAATCTATTTTCAAATTAATCTCTTCTGTCCTCCAACTCCCACAAACGTGCTCTATATGTATATAAATATCACCTCAAATCAATCCCTTCTGTCTTCCAATTCTTATAAACGTGCTCCACATGTACGAGTATATAAATTTCTTCGATTATTCCAAAATAGCCATCTGAATTGTCAATTACAATGTTTTAATTTTTAATTATCACTCCTTATATTCGCCAGTTAAATCCAATGCAATCAACTTTTTAACATTTCAAAAGTTCCAACTGCCTTTAATATATCTTTTTTTTATCTTCTCAAAAATTTTTATTTTTTTAACCGTCAAAAATATGTCAAGTGCCTAGTTTTTCTTTTCAACAAAACTCCATCCTAACTTAGCTACCTAAATTTTAAAGGATTGTTTGCAAACATTTCTATTTTAATAAATGTCATTTACTGTCACATCCTAAAATATCATAAACATTCTTACATAATTCTATAAATGATACTTTCATCCCTCTGCAAAACTAACAGCCAAACAGAACTATGTGACGGTAAAAATCCTGGAGGTTCACTCAATATATGCATAGCTTTGTACATATCACATGGAGAATATAATTGGATAAATAGACAAGTCGTTATCATCTACATTCGACAAGCAGCGACACAGTTCGTCCTCCATTCTCACACGTTAGATCCATCTATCGACAAATAACACGCTGTATACTTCATTCTCTACTGACATTCATAATAAAACATACCACAAAATTTTACGATACAATGAAATTATAAAAATATGGAAAGTATATTGTGACAAATCTTTCAAAAGTAGTTTGTGTACGTAATATAAACTATAAATTGGTAGACAAGAGCTGACAGAGCAAATGCGACATTTACCAGACGTATGAATGAACTTGTTGATAAAAATGTAGAAAATGTTGAACAAAATATATCAATATTGGATTTTATTCAATGGAAATTAACTGATAAAATATTAATAACGCAATTGTACTGAATCTACCATTTTGTTTTCAAATGATAATAATTTTTTTAGCTAACATAATTCTTATTTCTGATTGGCAAAGACTTGTGTAAGACGTTAGCGCGAGTTTCATAGCTTTGTGTAGGACCTACACTAACAAATTTCTCATCACAATCAGAAATATTGTGTTTCTCAAATACAACTTCCACTTAAGTAATTAAATATAAAATGTATTATCAACACATGTCACTACCATGGTGGGACAACCTGTATGTGACAATATATTTACATATATATGTATATATATATGTATATATATATATATATATATATATATATATATATATATATATATAACAACAACAAAGAGATTAATGGGTAATTCACGCAAAATAAAGGGTTACTGAAATAGAGTGGTAACCGTGGACATGCATGTTTCTGGCTATACATATATACATACACTTAAATCTTTTTTTTGTATATTAAAATAGAACTGAACTAGGTTCACGGGTGTTCATTAATCTAGGAAGTGATCCAATTCCGTAGTCTCACTCTGCCTACTCTATGCAACGAATCACCCCCTTCCGCTAATTTCAAGGCCTCAATGTGCCTACTCCTTGGAATTTCACCAAAAAGGACATAATAAAAATAATAAAAAATTGCTTACCAGTTGAAACACTAACACTCACTACTGGCTTGAAGCCAACTGGCCGATAAGTTGTCTGGACGTGTATTTATGGGGACCTATTGGCGGGTTATGGTCTTTTTAGCGCGCCCGGTGCGAGTGCTGCTGGTGGGAGTGGTAATAGATATGGGACGTTCGTTATCACGCGATGTTTTAGGAGGGAAATTGTTATTCTTTTTTTATTTCATTTTATATTTTTATTGTGATGTCCTTTTTCGGTGAAATTTCGAGAAATTACAAATTTCCAACGCGGTTCAACCCGTGAACCTAGCTCATTTCTTCATAACTCTAACCGCGGAAACCTTACCAATTGTCTGGTAAAGTAATTATGTTCTGATCTGTTTAGATGTTGTTTCACTTTTCACCAACATTCCTACACATTTGGTAATCGACATTTTACAGAGGAGATGGAACATGATTGAAAAGCACACTACATTATACAAAGAAAGCTTCTTAATTCTCATAAATTTTATAATAAACAATACCTACTTCAGTTTCAATAACAATTTTTATCAACAGACGTTTGGAACTTTAATGGGTTCTCCTATCTTGGCAACTATAGTGTTGGATGAGTTACTTGATAATGTAATTCCACTGTTACCTTTTAGCTTACGTTTTTTCTTTATAAATATGTAGATGATATGATCAGCGCTATTCCAGCTGACGATATACAAACAACATTAGATACAGGGTGTCAATTTGAAAACGAACGGCATTTAATATTGCCTAAACTAATGACAGTATCAAAATTTGGCGAAACATGTCAATTTACTTATCAAGGGGGACAACTGCTGAGGCGTTTGTTGTCGTATTACTTTCAATCCCCAGGGCACCTACCCCTAAAATTAAATGGCAACCCCTATTTATTTTGCCATTTTGAGTTCCTTATGTAAATCTTAGATAAATTTCGTTATTTTCTTTTTCAAAATTGAAGTACTTGACCTCACGAATGGGTGGAATGTATTTAATTTCTAAATTGAAATATTGCAACTTTTAAATTTATAATTACTCCATGAATTGTTCAAAATGGGTTCCATTGCTTTATAAACACAAGTACAGTCGGTATTTAAACTGTTCGCGGACCTTTTGAAGAGTCTCGTATGAAATATCCCTACATTCCTGCACAATTCTTTGTTGCAGTTGTTCAATTGAGTCTAGTTGGGTTTTTAATACAACGGATTTCAAGAGACCCCATAGGAATAAATCGTGCGGTGTCAGATCTGGTGACCTAAGATGCCATTCAATGGGTCCTCTCCTACTAATCCATTGCTCCGGATAATGATTATTCACCACTCTCTTACTGGGCGTACATAATGAGGAGGTGCTTCGTCCTGATGGAAGTGCAGTAAATGTTCATCTAGACCAAGATTTCCATTGGCGTTCCTTTGATTTTCCACCTCATAAATTATAAGAGGCTCTATACCTCTGCCTAACCTTTCGGCATAAATTTCACCATTTAGATTTTCATTTAAGAAGAGGGAACCAATGATAGTATTGCCTAACATACCCCTATGTCTTTCGTTATTTGGCCGCCGTTCTTGCAAAGCAACGCTCGGTTCCATAAATATAAATGAGTTGTACGCGTTCAGCAATAGTGTAAACCATTTTAAGAAATGTATAAGTAGACCTAAACAATAATACTGACAAAAGAAATTAATTCAAAAACCGGCAAAAACTATTATCAGTTGTTTTATTCGACTAAGAAATAAATTTCGTGGGTGTTAACAGGGTTGGGCTAAGATTTAAATAACTAATAATTCGAAAATTAATTTTTATTTTTACTAGTATTTCTAAAACTTAAATACATTCGACACATTCGTGAGGTCAGATACTTAAATTTTGAAATAAAAAATAATGAAATTGATCTAAGAATTACATAAGGAACTCAAAAATGGCAAAAAATAGGGGTTGCCATTTAAAATTTTAGATGTAGGTGTCCTGGGTGTCAGGAGGTTGAGAGTATTACGACAACAAACGCCTCAACAGTCCCCCTTGATATGTAAATTGACGTGTTTCGCCAAATTTTGATACTGTCATTAGTTTGGGCAATATATTAAATGCCGTTCGTTTTCAAATTGACGCACTGTATATTTAGTTCATTTAACGATAGATTGTAGTTTACAATAGAAATTGAGCAAGAATGTTCTGTGTCTTTCTTAGATACGAGGGTAATACATACCGAAGCACAGAAAATAAGTTTGGATTGGTATCAGAAACCAACAACATCTGATAGATTTTTAAACATTTTCTCTAACCATCCAAAAAATCAAAAATACAACACTGTAATTGCCTTGAAAAATAGAATCTTACACATCTGCGATGATAACTTCATTCAAGACAATGTCAAGAAGCTTTTTGATATTTTGTTTGCAAACAACGGGTATCCAAAGAACATTTTAAAAAAGTTAATATTATACAACACAGACTTTTACGATGGCCCCTCAAGTGAAGAAAAACCTAATGAGCATAATTTATAAAAGGATTCCTCGAATAGGGACCGAGAAAGATGACGTTTATGCCATCTGCCGTGGAAAAACACAAACAAAGTGATGTAAACACTATTAGTTTTGTATAATGACCGTTTTTAAATGTTCTTTTTTTTAAACTGATATTAAATGTTTGTGATGTCTTCATCAAAAGTAGCTTTCTGTATTCATGGCAATTCAAATATGCCGTATAAAAATACTACACAGTTGAAATTTTATAGGTAGTTTCCCCGTAAGTTTATTAAACACTGTGTGGATAACCTTAAAACGTCAAAAATGGATAAATGCAGTAAAAAACCATATGCAAGTAAAATGTTCTAATTAAATTTTTTTATTAACTATTATTTTGTGTATAATCAGTATTATACTACAATTGGTAGCTAATAGAAAAGTTCCAAATTTTTTCCATAAATAAAAGATTATTATTGAGAGAATAAAATGTTGTTTTCTGTAAGATTTCATTGATTATATAAAATAAAAAGCTTGTTATGTGTTTGCTAACTTTATTATATAATAAGTTTAAATAATTAAATACTATTAAGAGAAAGAAAGTAAATATTTGTACAAAACGAATCGCTTCAAGTTTTTTAATTACATTTCAGAAAATGTCGGAAAGATTGGGAACCAAATAAAAATACTAGAATTTGCAGTGCTCATTTTGTCAATAATCAAAAATCAGATAATCCCCTACACCCATCTTACATACCAACATTTTTTCTTGACGAAGAAAATAAAAAGATCTATTCATTTTTTGCATTTTGTAAGTTATTTATTAGACTGTTTACATCACAATGTTTTTCTTATTTAACACCAGGGCACTTTCGACAGAAGGGCTGCCTCTATAGTTCGGTCTCGATCCCTATACACTATTTGACTCATCGTATTACATCATTGTTTAAAAATAGTATTCCTAATTTGAAAATTTCCCCTTTCAATCCGATAACAATCAGAAACATTTTCTCAAAAGTAAAAGATAAAACACCCACGTTATTTAATAGCAATGTTGTTTACAGTTTGCCCTGTTCTGGTTACAATGGATGTTACATAGGACAGACGGGCCAGTGGTTGAGACAAAGAGTCACTCAACACAAAAGCGATTGTCGCAACAAAAAAACACCTGTGTGGCAGTGGAACATCATATAAATACGGGACATGAGTTTGACTACACGAATATAAAAATTTTAGAAAGAGAGAACAGATATAAGAATAGGTTATTTCTGGAAATGTGCTACATTAATAAAACAAAAAATACCATAAATTATAAATCTGACGTCAATCAGCTTAGTAATATCTATTGTAACATTCTAAATAAAATTTAAGTATCACCCTATACAATTAAAAAGTAAGTCAGTTTTATCTCCCTGTAACTAATTCCTGTCTACACTTTCTATAACAAAAAAAACTAGTTTTTAATTTGATCAACATGTTTAATTTTAAAAAGTACCTACTGTCTAAAAATGTGTTGAACGTGTTGTGTTGTTTTCTGTTTGACATTTTAATTAACTGACGCCAATTTCTGTAAGTAGTAATTGTAAAATGTTTTATTATTATATTGTTTTATTCAATAAATCTTGTAGTTCGCTCCTGATGAAGCCATTGAATAATGGCGAAATATTGAGCAGATAAGAAAAACAGTTTTTGAATAGATGAGGCTTTTACTTGATGAAGATCTATACTGACCGATGAAATAAAACAATTGAATTGTTTTATTTCATCGTTCAAAACAGTTTTTATTTCTTATGACCGCAAACCTGAAATCTTCGCTAAAGAACATAAATATTTCCCGGTCGAAAACAAGTACTTCCCTTATATATATATATATATATATATATATATATATATATATATATATATATATATATATAAGATGTACGAATAGTGCGTGACATATAAACAATAAGTTTCAGACGGGAGTGTTATATGCACCTCCGTGTCTATGTTGGTTGTTGTCTCGAAAATTCGAGATCTTCTAATATTACTGACGCAAATGTTGTGTTTGACTATCCTGCTGAATTCTGTTATATTTTCTCATGTTTCATTCACCAACTTTGCTCCCATGTTTCACATCTTTTCTTTGTTGTACCGTACCGATGACGGCTAATGAGCCAGAAACATGCATGTCTGCGGTTACCACTTGTTTCAGTAGCCCCTCCTTCTATTTGCGTGCAATACCCATTAATCTATTCGTTACTTATTATATATATATATATATATATATATATATATATATATATAGGAGATAGTCTTTGCCGACTAATTAGGTATAAAACCACGAATATTGGGGTAACGGCAAGTTAATTAAAGAAAACTCTTGTTACTGTTTTTCTTCCAAGCTTTCGGAAACGTTTATTTCCATTATCAAGGATAAGTAAATTGAGATTGTTATAAATTGGTAAATATAATTATATTTGAATTTTTTAAAAAAAATTTTTTCAATCATAAATCATTTTGACATTTTGACAGATTCATGAATGTAAACATTTTCTTTATATGCTAAAATGTTTTTGAAAACAAAAGAAGAGAATTGGTTATATTTGTAATATAGGTTAATAGTTATTCAAATATTCTTCTTTTATTACATAAAATATATATATATTAATACATATCCTCTATCTAAATTCTAAAGAAAATATTGAAATAAGGAAAAATGTGAATATTTGGATGTAATACTAGTGATATAATCAATAATAATAATAAAATAAGTTTCAATATACAAATAAATTTTGACATTTCAATTTCGGATGACATTAATGCAGAATATACTTTATAACGATTTGAAAACAAGAATACAGATGTCTCTGTTAGCAAAATTGCAATTATATTAAAAGAATGAAAATCTCTCTTTCTTATTGGAAAACGTAAATAAATAAACGCTATTATATTTGTTAGATTATTATCGTATACAGGATGTGCAAAAAAAAGAAGCCATTAGGGCACTAGCACATACTCTGCTATTATTGGTCAGATTTTATGGAACAAAAGACATTATGATTGTTAGAATATTATCGTATACAGGATGTGCAAAAGAGATGCCATTAGAGCACTAGCACATATCTCTGCTATTATTGGTCAGATTGAAGTCGATCAAACGCGCTGGAAGATGGACTTATACCAATAACAGAACCAATTTCGTGACAACATAATGATTGTAAAGTTATGGGGCTTAGATGACTGTGATGGAAATTCTTAACTAGTTAAAAAAAGAAATATGTGGTTCTTTTGATAGTTATATACGTGGAAAGTTTGGCGAATTGGTTTCTGTAAAACACGGTGTTAAGGCTAAGCTGTCTTTCCTCTTACTAAGTAACAAAAACCTCTTGCCCTTGGAACAAGAGAAGTAGTCGGAGAAGATTTGGAAATTATTAAAAGGAAACATAAAGAACCTGTAGGCGTTCCATACAAAGTAGAATTGACGGCCGTTAAACTCCATAGGCTACTTAAAAAAATACCAAATTTTCCGACAAACAACTTTTAACTTTTGCATCCAAGAAGAGTACAAGGAAAGGTGCAACGTTATTGTAAACAACGATAAAACAGTTGGCAAAGATTTCCTTACTTGACTCACATCTAATGCAAAGTTTAAAATATACAACTAATTTATTTGTCAAATAACCAGTCCTGGGTTTAACAATAAAAAACAAATATATATTTTTTAAGAGTTTACAACAACAATAGAGCAGTACTTATTGCAGATGGTTATGTTACAATACTTTATAATAAATGTATGGAGATAATATGTTTGCCTACAGAAGAAACGTTTTTTTTAACATTTACTACAAATGGTATTACGTCTTACCAAGGCAACACATTCGCTAAGATAGAAAATATTTATAATTTTGTGTAACAGAGTAAGATGGAATGTATCGGGAGAATTGTAACGTAATTGTAAATAATAATAATAAAACAGTTGGCATAGATTGCCTTACTTGGCTCACCTCTAATGCAAGTATTAAAATATACAACAAATTTATTTGTCAAATAACCAGTCCTGGTGTTAACAAGAGCATTGGTAACCATATAATAGATTTCGTCAACTACCCAGATAAGACTTCTTACCTATTAATTATATAGAGATCGTAGAAGATACGAATAATAATAAGTAGAAAAATGCTCGAGCCTCTCAAAAATGCTATATTAAGGTTGAAGATACATTCTTTACATACAGAAGCTCGGACGGGTATATACATGTAATATTATACCCAAAGTTCTAAGAAAGAGAGAGTGAACAAAAATAGTAAGCTAATGCCTTTTGTGCTAAAAGAAGTAACATCAATTTCCCATATTTCTGTATTAAAGAAAAGGAAGATGGAGTATTCAGAAAATACAGCTACCGTTAAAAAGGAATATAGACCGTCCAAGTGGATGTGGAGAGGGTTAACGTCGTTACAATGCAAAAAATTGCGGATAGTATTAAATTTAGGTATTGTCATCGACTAGAAGAATTTGCAGAAGGTACAGAAGTGGTAATATTTGGAATTAAAGAAGTTATGCATAGAGGTAGAATCCGGTACATATTAAAACTAGACAATATATAAATGTTTTTTACCTTTCGAATTACTGGTTAGAACAAGAATTCGAAGAAATAGACTTAGATTAAAGGATTAAAATAAAAATTGACGTGGTACAATATACACTCGACAGAAACAAAGAAAGAGTTGTATTTTGTGTATACGTTTTGTTAAACCTGTATTAATATTCTAATAAAAACTTTTAAAGATATCGTTGTTTTACAATTTTTTTTTCCACTTTTGTTCTTATTTAATGTTAAAGAAATATATAATAAATCCCCATATTTTAATTGAGATAATTAAATGCAGTAATACTTTGCAGTGACCTTCCTGTTTTAAAAAAGCCAGTCCTCCCTGAGGCACTCGAAGCGTGAGTCTTACGCAATAGTGGAAAATATGTATGTATTTAATTCTCTATAAAAATTTAACATATGTGTCTATATATATATACCAATAAGATGCATTTTTATCGAACAAAAACAATAGGTCAATACTTCGATCGGTCAATATACAGGGTGTCGACATAAAGATGTAAAAAAAACACTCTGCTATTATTGGTTTGATTTTCATCGAACGAAAACAATACGTCATTACGACGTTCGATCAATATACAGGGTGTCGACATAAAGTTGTCAAAAGGCACTACTACGTTCGATCAATATACAGGGTGTCGACATAAAGATGTCATAAGGGAACTCTGCTACTATTGGTCGGATTTAAGTTGAACAAACGGTATTATGTTAGATACGTCACTACAACGTTCGATCAATATACAGGATGTCGACATCAAGATGCCATTAGGGCACTAGCATTCTACATGGAAATTTTCAATAGAGTAGTTATATATCGTAGCTTCCAATCTGGTAATGCCGTGCTTCTTGGCTAATGCAGAAGAGAAAGTTTCCTTTAATCTTGCGTCTGGGGTAATTAACGATATCTATAATATGGCTTCCAATGTTCTTGTTAACTCCAAGACTGATTATTTGACAAATAAATTTGTTATATATTTTAAGCCTTGCATTAGATGTGAGTCAAATAAGGCAATCTATACCAACTGTTTTATCGTTGTTTACAATAACGTTGCACCTTTCCTTGTACTCTTCTTGGATGCAAAAGTTAAAGTTGTTTGTTAAATAGTTAATAATTTCTTCTTTGTTAAAACTTCTTGCAAAAATCTTGCGTTATGTCCAAGTCCATTAGGCAGTAATCTTCCTTCCGGAGTTACTCCAATAAATTTGACATTTCTTTAAGTAGCATGTCGAGTTTAACGTTCGCCAATTCTACTTTGTATGGAATGCACACAGGTTCTTTATGTTTCCTTTTAATGATTTCCAAATCTTCTACGACTACTTCTCTTGTTCCAATGGCAAGCGGGTTGTTACTTAGTAAGATAAAAAGGCTGCTTAGCTTTAACACTGTGTTTTGCAGGAACCAATTCCATGTTTTTTCCAAAATCGAAAACTTGTAATTTTACACAGACGCATGGAAAAATATAGACCGTCCAAGTGGATGTGGAAAGGGTTAACGTCGTTACAATGCAAGAAATTGCGGATAGCATTAAATTTAGGTATTGTCATCGACAAGAAGAATTTGCAGAAGGTACAGAAGTAGTAATATCTGGAATTAAAGAAGTTATGCATAGAGGTAGAATCCGGTACATATTAAAACTAGACAATATAAATGTTTTTTACCTTTCGAATTACTGGTTAGAACAAGAATTAGAAGAAATAGACTTAGATGAAAGGATTAAAATAAAAATTGACGTGTTAAAACATACACTCGACAGAAACAAAGAAAGAGTTGTATTTTGTGTATACGTTTTGTTAAACTTTTAAAGATATCGTTGTTTTACAAATTGCATTAGATGTGAGTCAAATAAGGCAATCTATACCAACTGTTTTATCGTTGTTTACGATAACGTTGCACCTTTCCTTGTACTCTTCTTGGATGCAAAAGTTAAAGTTGTTTGTTAAATAGTTAATCATTTCTTCTTTGTTAAAACTTCTTGCAAAAATCTTGCGTTATGTCCAACTCCATTAGGTAGTGATCTTCCTTCCGGAGTTGCTCCAATAAATTTGACATTTCTTTAAGTAGCCTGTCGAGTTTAACGTTCGCCAATTCTACTTTGTATGGAATGCACACAGGTTCTTTATGTTTCCTTTTAATAATTTCCAAATCTTCTACGACTACTTCTCTTGTTCCAATGGCAAGCGGGTTGTTACTTAGTAAGAGGAAATGCTGCTTAGCTTTAACACTGTATTTTGCAGGAACCAATTCCAGATAGATTGTTTAACATTAAATAAGAACAAAGGTGGAAAAAATTTGTAAAACAACGATATCTTTAAAAGTTTTATTAGAATATTTATACAGGTTTAACAAAACGTGCAAATTCTTTTAGTCGATGACAATACCTAAATTTTATGCTATCCGCAGTTTCTTGCATTGTAACGACGTTAACCCTCTCCACATCCACTTGGACGGTCTATCTTTTTCCATGCGTCTGTAAAATTGCAAGTTTTCGATTTTGGAAAATGCGTTATCGTTAAAACTCGTATATCTATTTGTAGTTAAGGTAGCAAATGGTTTTTCGGTTGCTAAACATATTAATTCCATTCCATTGTTATATGGTAATGTGATATAACCGTATGCAACAAGAGCTTCTCTATTATTGTAAACGCGAAAAAACGTATTTTTGTGGCAACCCTTTAAGTAGTAGTAGACGTATTTCGCCCTTCCTTATCCACCAAAACTCCTACATAAATATATTTATTTTTGTTGTTAACGGTGAACGCGGAAACGTTGTGGTATCCAGAGGGCCCTAAGTTTTTCCACCTGGTGCAGAAATAATGTTCTAGTCTCGCCTTTAATTCTGCTATCTTCTGTTCTTTCTCCAAAAAAATAAAAATGTTTATATTCCTTTTTAAACGTAGCTGTATTTTCTCAATTAAAATATGGGGATTTATTATATTTGTTTAACATTAAATAAGAACAAAGGTGGAAAGAATTTGTAAAACAACGATATCTTTAAAAGTTTTTATTAGAATATTTATACAGGTTTAACAAAACGTATACACAAAATACAACTCTTTCTTTGTTTCTATCGAGTGTATATTTTAACACATCAATTTTTATTTTAATCCTTTAATCTAAGTCTATTCTAATTCTCGTTCTAACCAGTAATTCGAAAGGTAAAAACATTTATATATTGTCTAGTTTTAATATGTACCGGATTCTACCTCTATGCATAACTTCTTTAATTCCAGATATTACCACTTCTGTACCTTCTGCAAATTCTTCTAGTCGATGACGATACCTAAATTTAATGCTATCCGCAATTTCTTGCATTGTAACGACGCCAACCCTCTCCACATCCACTTGGACGGTCTATATTCCTTTTTAACGGTAGCTGTATTTTCTAAATACTCCATCTTCCTTTTCTTTAATTCTGTTTCCTCCTCCTCCATTTCTAATTTCCGTTTCTTTACAGATAATACAGAAATATGGGAAATTGGTGTTACTTCTTTTAGCACAAAAGGCATTAGCTTACTATTTTTGTTCACTCTCTCTTTCTTAGAACTTTGGGTATAATATTACATGTATATACCCGTCCGAGCTCCAGGATGTAAAGAATGTATCTCCAACCTTAATATACCATTTTTGAGAGGTTCGAACATTTTTCTCCTTATTATTCGTATCGTCTACGATCTCTATATAATTAATAGGTAAGAAGTTAAAACTAAATGCAGAAAGACAATAACTTACAACTTTTTTTTTCTTGCGTTGGGTTCCATTGGTAAACTTATCTGTAGACCAGTTAATTTCTTTGTACTATTGTTCCACCACCAGTATACAGATTGCAGTATATTGTTAAATACAAGACAGCAAACTGTTTTGCAGACTTTTTGGCAACTTTGTCCACATTTTAGCAAACGAAATAGAGTATAATGGTGCATTTTGGAAATAAAGTTTGCTTACCTCCAGTAAGGATAGACGGTCTTCTAAGCAAATGTATTCCCTCTGTTTTGTTATCGGCTATGGAATAATTATATATGGTAGTACTTCTAATCTTGTAATCCCCTGTTCTCTGGCTAAAGTGTTGGAAAATGTGTCTTTTAATCTCTTATCTGGGTAGTTGACGAAATCTATTATATGGTTACCAATGCTCTTGTTAACACCAGGACTGGTTATTTGACAAATAAATTTGTTATATATTTTAATCCTTGCATTAGAGGTGAGCCAAGTAAGTCAATCTATGCCAACTGTTTTATTATTATTATTATTTACAAATACGTTACAATTCTCCCGATACATTCCATCTTACTCTGTTATACAAAATTATAAATATTTTCTATCTTAGCGAATGTGTTGCCTTGGTAAGACGTAATACCATTTGTAGTAAATGTTAAAAAAACGTTTCTTCTGTAGGCAAACATATTATCTCCATACATTTATTATAAAGTATTGTAACATAACCATCTGCAATAAGAACTGCTCTATTATTGTTGTAAACACTTAAAAAATATATATTTGTTTTTTATTGTTTATGGTAATGGTGTGCTGGCTCTAGACAAGTAAGTCTCTCCAGCTATAATGTAACACTTTTGTATAATTCGAACATTGTCTCTGTTCTCCTTTCTTCTTCTACAATTTATATATGGTTAACAGGAGAGGCTATTAAAGGTGCATGCAGAGAGAATGTAATTTATAACCTTCTTCCTTGCGTCGATTTCTTTTAGTAGTAAATTTATTTCGATTCCCGTCAACTTTCTTGTATTGTTGTTACCCCAATAAACATATTGCAGCATATTGTTAAACACAAGACAGCAACTGTTTTGCAGACTTTTTAACAACTTTGCCCACAATTTTGCAATCGATGCAGAGTATAACGGAGAATTCTGGAAGTACAATTTACTATCTTGTAACAGAGTTATGCAATCTTCTAAAGGAGTATAGCCTTCTACATGGAAATTTCCAATAGAGTAGTTGTATATCGGGTGGATAATGTAGGCTGACGACAATAGATAGCAAGACAAGGTAACTGTATTACCGACACCTGGTGGATAATGTAGGTTGACGACGATAGATAGCAAGGTAACTGTATTGTCGACATCTGGTGGATTATGTAGTTTGGCCAATCAGACACGAGGACGCTAACCAACCAGAGAACGAGTCCAATCCGATAATAATTTGTGTTTACTTCCGCTACACAAGATTTCGTGGGTTTGCTATGTTAGGTTATCGCCATTCGACCTTCCGGTGACGTCACGGCGAGATAGAAGATGACACAAGGTTAACTGTATTAAGGACACGTGGTGGACCATGTAGGTTGACGACGACAGATGGCAAGACAAGGTAACTGTATTACCGACACCTGGTGGATAATGTAGGTTGACGACGATAGATGGCAAGGTAACTGCATTGTCGACATCTGGTGGATTATGTAGTTTGGCCAATCAGACACGAGGACGCTAACCAACCAGAGAACGAGTCCAATCAGACACCAGGACGCTGACCAACCAGAGACGAGGATGCCCCGACTTGACTCATCCTCGTGGGGTTTGCTTCTTTTACAACCCTGTATACCTTTACACCCTAATATTTTTACGACTACACGCTGTATAATATTTTACGACTACACATCGTCGTAGCGACGTACCTAACATAATACTGTTTATTCAACATTAATCTGATTAATAATAACAAAGTGCCCTTATAAAGCAAAGTAATGTGGTTTTCTTACCTATATGATTTATTTGTACGAAGGCATGCTGTTTAAAATTCAATAATATTTTTTCTTCTATCTTTTTCACTCCACCGTATATTGTTCACTTTTACTCCAATCTGGTAATGCCGTCCTTCTTGGCCAATGCAGAAGTGAAAGTTTCCTTTAATCTTGCGTCTGGGCAGTTGACGATATCTATAATATCGTTTCCAATTCTCTTGTTAAATCCAAGACTGGTTATTTGACAAATAAATTTGTTGTATATTTTAAACTTTGCATTAGATGTGAGTCAAGTGAGGAAATCTTTGCCAACTGTTTTATCGTTGTTTACAATAACGTTGCACCTTTCCTTGTACTCTTCTTGGATGCAAAAGTTAAAAGTTGTTTGTCAGAAAATTTGGTATTTCTTTAAGTAGCCTATCGAGTTTAATGGCCGTCAATTCTACTTTGTATGGAACGCCTACAGGTTCTTTATGTTTCCTTTCAATAATTTCCAAATCTTCTCTTGTTCCAAGGGCAAGCGGTTTTTGTTACTTAGTAAGAGGAAAGACAGCTTAGCCTTAACACCGTGTTTTACAGAAACCAATTCGCCAAACTTTCCACGTATATAACTATCAAAAGAACCACATATTTCTTTTTTTTAACTAGTTAAGAATTTCCATCACAGTCATCTAAGCCGCATAACTTTCCAATCATTATGTTGCCACGAAATTGGTTCTGTTATTGGTATAAGTCCATCTTCCAGCGCGTTTGATCGACTTCAATCTGACCAATAATAGCAGAGATATGTGCTAGTGCCCTAATGACATCTCTTTTGCACATCCTGTATACGATAATATTCTAACAATGATAATGTCTTTTGTTCCATAAAATCTGACCAATAATAGCAGAGATATGTGCTAGTGCCCCAATGGCACCTTTTTTTGCACATCCTGTATACGATAATAATCTAACAAATATACTAGCGTTTATTTGACTTCAATCCGACCAATAATAGCAGAGATATACGTTAGTGCCCTAAAGGCATATTTTTTTGTACATCCTGTATACGATAATATTCTAACAACCATAATGCCGTTTATTAGACTCCAATCCGACAAATATTAACAGAGATATGGGGAAATGCCTTTAGTACGTGCGCAGAACGTTGAAATGTGTCTTTTACGGCCTATCTGTAACGGAAAACATGCGCAGTATACGGAAAAAGTAGCTTCGCTACCCAAATCTCACACGGCCGTTTTGGCACCCTGGTGAATAACAAATAGATATATGTTAGTGCCGTTATGGCATCTTTATGACGACGACGACAGATGGCAAGACAAGGTAACTGTATTACCGATACCTGATGGATAATGTAGGTTGACGACGACGACGATAGATGGCAAGAATTTGACGAATGACACATACGACGGAACGCACATACGTCACATATGACAGATGAGGGATTTGACGGATGGCCATACGGCACATACGTCACATATGACATTTGACGGATGACACATACGACGGAACGCACATACGGCACATAGACAATGTGACGTCATAGGGCGTGGTCCTGTGACGTCCCAAAAAGTTCCCACGCTCAAGTGGCCCATACTCTACTCATATATATATATATATATATATATTTAGAATTATATCTTCTTGGGTTCAAAGGTTGTGGAATGAAACAAATATATTAGTTAAAATATATTTTCGAATAAAGACTTATCAAACTTCTTGACGTTTCGCTCTTATTTTAGGAGCATTTTCAAAAGAATATGTATAAATATTAAAATTAAATTACATAAAATACAGTTATTGTAAAAATTATTTTGAAAAAGTCAATAAAATGTCATGAATGAAGTGTCAATAGTAATAGAATACCTGCCTTAGATATTTACGCAACGATATTATGTTGGGAGTGATAAAAATAAATTAATTAATTAATTTGTAATAAATTTGACTCAAGTTTTTTATGTCTTGTTTGTCATTTACTGATAATTTATCTTGTTTTATATATATCATTTCCTTGATTTTGAGTTTTTGATAATTTGTGTCTTGTGTTAAAATTTTTGTGTTTTTGAAATCGAATTCATGATTTTCGTTATGTTCATGTTTGTGTAGCGCTGTGGATGCATTTTTAGTGTATTTATGGCCGTTTATTCGGCTTTCTAGATATTGTGTAGTCATTCCTACATAATTTTTTGAACAGTTTAAGCATGGTATGGAGTATATAACATTTGATTTCTTATTATTTTTAGTTTTGCTTTTTAATTTAGTAAATAGTGATGATAGTGTATTATTTGGTTTATGGCATATTTTGATATTATGTTTAGATAATATATATTTTAGTTTTTCTGATAATTGATTCGTATAAGGTAGAGCTATATATATATTTTTTTCGTGGTTCAAAGTTGTTAGTGAATTTGGTTTTATATTGTTGTTGTAGTATTTGTATGTACGTAGTTGAATAATTTTATTTATTTGATTTGAAGGATAGTGATTATTTTCTAAAACAATCTTAAGTTTTTTAATTATTTCAGGACGATATTTAGGTGAAGTTAGTTTTATAGCTCTATCTATCAATCCTATAATAACACTATTTTTTTGTATTTTTGGATGGCATGAATTATAATTTAGATATCGTCCTGACCAAGTTTCTTTTGTATATAATTTAGTTTCAATTTTATTATCATTGGTTTTAATTAGTGTCATATCTAGAAAATTTATATTATTGTTTTTTTCAATTTCTATGGTAAATTGTATTTTAGAGTTAAAAGAATTAAAAATATTGAGGAATTCTTTTGAAAATGCTCCTAAAATAAGAGCGAAACGTCAAGAAGTTTGATAAGTCTTTATTCGAAAATATATTTTAACTAATATATTTGTTTCATTCCACAACCTTTGAACCCAAGAAGATATAATTCTAAATATTATCGGAAGGTTGAAGAACATAAGTGAATTTATATATATATATATATATATATATATATATATATATATATATATATATATATTTTATTAACTGGATAGATTTTAGCCCTACATTGGGGGCCATTTTTTTAAACTGGATAGACTTATCCTTTGTAATAAAAAATATACTTAATATTTTATTTAGTTTAGATTTACTTTAAACTTTTTATTATTAGCCCAGTATATAGATAATTTTAAATAGGTGATAAACAATTTATGCTACTTGCATGAGAAATTTCTTATCTCAGGGTAGAGTTCAAGTATATAAAAATTAAACGGTTTCATTTTTTAATATTAGCGCCAAAATCAATAAATTCTTTATATTTTAAAACAAATTTGTTGATCAAAATATATTATTTACTTAATAATTATGAACTGAATACGGTCCTGCCCTGCTGGAATCAAATCTCTGCACCATTCATTGATGTCAGTTCAAACTTCTACCTATAGAAAATAGATGGAGCGGAAATCACCAGATGAAATGAAAATCTCAACGTACAGTTTTAAATCGTTCTTTAAAAGAAACAAAACGTTGTTTAATGTTGTGATGAAAATAAATACATTACTCTTTTACAAGTGTTCTTGAAGAAATTCAACTATCTAAAATAATGATTCATTCATACAACAGACACACACTCTGGTGAGATATTAATTCTAAGGGTGAATTACAATTATGCAACTTGGTATACAAATAAATTATAGAAGATGGCGAACTATAAACTTTTTAGCGTCCATGTAACATTAAAGTTCAGTTCTTTACACAAATCGGTAAGTTCGTTTAACTTTTTATGTATTAATAAATTGAATTTAAATACCTTGTTCACTATACTGTTTATGTTTATTCACCTCAAAATCAGTTCCTTTAATCTATTTTAGGTTATCTCTCTCTTGGAATAAATCCGTTCTTCCTGTCCATTTCCACCAAATCAGGAATTGACGCTGTAGTTCTTCCAACATCAAAACACTTTGGATGAAATTCCATGATTCAGTGTTTTCTGAAAGGTATTGTCGAGACATTGCTTTCACAATACAACAATTGACCATTTATAAAAGAAAAGTCACGGTTAGTACCACATAATATATAACAATTCATTTTTATATTTTGTAGTTATTAATATTTACTTAATTACTTACATTAACGTATATCTCGTAAGTATAATGTATTTGTTTCTTGAATTCCATAGCCAAAACTGATATTTCTCAAATATTTAAAATAATTTTCTTTACCAAAATAATTTTTCTTCTTCCAAATTTTTGCTACCCCAAAAAGAGACTTCTTAGTGAATAGTCTACATAATCAACAACTTTTTTCATTCAAATTTTTTTTATCATTAGCAACGTAATTGTCGCTGATGTGATTCTTTTAAACGTTTATTTACCAATCAAAATTGACTATCAATTTCATCATTGAAAACCTTCACTTCAAACAGTGAATCGTCCCTCCATCATATCAGGACATTCTATTCTAAATTTTTCAATTGCTTAAACCTCATATATTGTTTTCTCCCAACAATATTTCATAAAAATTTTAACTGACATTTGTTAATCTCTAAGTGTGTATGTAAAATGAAAATTCTTAATATTTTTAGATGACAGCTGTTAACTTCAAATATATGTGCAAAATGAATATTCGTTTTGCATATGTCATGCTTTCTGAAATTCATATTATTATACAGCTTCCTATCTAGTTATGTCTTAAACAGTTACCCTTTCTTATGTTAATATTTCTTTCAACAAATATTGTTTGGTTTCTTCTGACAAATTCATAAGATTATCTTAATTTCACAGAATAAAGAAACATTAGTTTTTTTTTTATCATAAACAAAGTTCTGATACTTATGCCGGTTTCCACAGACTTTCACGTAGGGAAAGAATAGTTAGGACTTGCCTAATTTGGGGATACCTTAAATTTGTAGAATGGTTTCCACCAATGGAATTTATGAATTTCCTAACTAAGTGGAGAAAGAGACTGGCAACATCGCAAAACTTTGGGGATTTTTTATTTCTGTCAAGGTAAGGTAGCTAGCCCGGTAGCAGTTATAAACACAGAAAACTTATTTTGTGGTTATAAACAATAACAATGAAGCAAGAAGACCAGCAAGAACTCAGAAGATCCAACTACAGTATCCAAAAAAAGGGCTCCGAATTACACCAATAATGAAAAAGAGCTGTTGCTTAATATTATAGAGCACCACAAACATATTATTGAGAATAAAAAAACCGATGGAGTTTCAGTTAAGGAAAAAAAAGAAACCTGGCAAAAAATTTGTCAACAATTCAATACTTTATCTCCCAATCTTTATTATAGGCCTGTAGAGTCCCTAAAAAAATTTTACGAAAAAATGAAAGAAGAGTTACGAAAAAAAACAGCGGAAATAAAAAAAGAATTATATAAAACTGGTGGAGGCGGTAGCCCTGGACCACAGAATAACCAGCAAGATGACCTCTTAATGTCAATAATCAACAAAAAATCGGTTTTAGGATTGGGAAGTAAACACGATTCTAATAGCGGGAGACTGATAATTGGAAGTAAATCAAATGATACACAGGTAGTCATTTCTTATTTATTCTTCATTATTTGCTATAACTGTATGTACATACATTGAGAAATATAATTTGTTAATTATAAATTAAACCTCAAAATATATTATATTTATTTTAGGATAGTGTGAAAACCTTTGCTGCTACCACATCTGATGTTGAGGTATTGGAGGTTGAAGATGCCACAGAAGAGGTAAGATTATTGAGTAGTAGGTATATTATTAAAAATTATATATTGTGCCTATTTATAGGATCCCTTGATCCAGCAAGAGGAATCTGAGATATCATTGGATACACCTACATGCAGTTATAGTAATAACAATATTGAAATTGTTTATGAGGAATCTCAAAAGCCTAATGAATGTTTACCATCACACATTTGGAAAAATGGGGCACATTTAAAGAGGCCCATTAGCAATGTTTTAAAGGAAAATGTTAATAAGGTATTTTTATGAATTTAAACGTTAGTTCTTATGTGAAATACTTGTATTTTTATCATATTACAGTGTTTTTACTTTTTATCAATTCTCACAGTGTATGTGCTTCATTGAATTTCTCAATTTTCTTTAATAAACCTTTATTTTTTATTAAATAAAACAATAATACCTAAAAACTTGTTTTTTTTAGACTGTGCAAGGATCAAGAAAAAAATGTGTACCATCACGTAGAAGACCCAATACAGTAGTAACACTAACATCATCCAAATTGGGAGAAAAATATGAAATGTTGGTGAACAAAAAAATTGAATTAGCTGAATGTCTAAAACAAGAGCACAAGTTAAGAATGCAAGCATTGGAGTTGGACATTTTATTAAAAAAACGACAGCTTGCCTCTATAGCTACCAAAGACTCTGATGAGTTATTACTAGAATCGCCAATGCTGTGCTAAAAATTAAGGGCCACTGGTATTTTGTTGGTTGTGAATATTAAGTTTAAGACAACCTGTGATGTTTCAAGAATATTGTTTGTTAAAAAATTTAGTTTGAGAGTTATGCTCTATTATATGCAATATGTTTATTTTCTTTTAAGAGTTTCTATATATGTTTGTAGATTCTTCCAAATTGCAGTTGATGAAGGCCAAATATGAAAAAATTCATTTTTATAGGTTTTAAGCTGAATAATTTTGGTAGAACCTATAGCTAATTATTTGAAGTTTATTTGGAGGTGTTGATTTTTGTTTAATTTTTTTTTAATTTTAAGGCGTTTTCTCTTGTCTAACCAAATTAGGATACATTTTCAAATACCTATCTGTGTATAACTTTTCATTTTTATAGGTTTGAAAAACTTTGGTATTAAAATAAAGACTGACATGAAATTTTTTTTATTTATAAATGAGCAAAATAATTAATTACATCATTTCTAAAAATTTGTCCTTCTGGTGCCTGCGCCTGTTGAATATCAGGAATATTTCCCATTTCGATTAAATAATTTACATTTCTTATATCGCCTTCGGCTGGAGGTTCACCTTCCTTCATTTCTATGGCAACATTATGAAGTACTGCTGTAGCAGGAATTACAGCTAACGTAGTATCAATTTTGAGTCTACAACCATACGCCAATATTGGAAATCTCCTTTTCCAAACCCCTATTAATCTTTCAATTGTATTTTTCGTTCTTATTTGAGCTTCATTATATAGTTGTTGTGGTCGAGTTTGTGGATCAGTCAATGGCGTAAGCAAATAGTTCTTTAGTGCATATCTACTATCTCCTAAAAATATATTATGACACATTTATTTAAGTGCAACAATTTGAAGAATGAAAATTAAGCAATTTTGACTTACCCAGCAGAGCGAAATTTGGAAATTCATTAGCTTCGAACCTAGCGCGTATTCTACTATTTATAAATATTGTTTGATCATGAGTAGATCCTGGCCAATTTGCTACAACATCTCTAATTTTTAGTTCGGCATCTCCAATAACCTGAGTGTTAATGGAGAAATACCCTTTCCTGTTTCTAAATAGTTCTGCATCATTGCCTCCTAATTAGAGATTAAAAAAGCAAATCATTATTGAATGAAAGAATTGCAATTTATTATTTTGTTTATGTCATCAATCCCTACCTGGTGATTGGATGCGGATATGCGTCCCATCAATGCATCCTATAATTCTTGGAAAAGAAGTAATTTGGAAAAACATGTTGCTGGTAGCAACTGCAACCTCTAACCTAGGCATTTCTACATAGAGGGGCCTCAAAGTAGCTATTGCTTCACTTACTTTTTTCACAGTTCGTGAGGCACTACTTACAGATATCCCCATAAAGTCTGCACATGAACTTAAATGTCCACCAGTGGCATAACATCTTAAACAAGTCAATAGCTGATTTACAGGTGATATAGAGTTGTTTCTAAAAATGATATAAAAAGGGATTATCTACATTCTCTAATTAGATACTAATATGGATAAAAACACCCATTGACTTACCTGTCATCTGGATATTCTAACTGATCCTCTATTTGCTCCAAAACATGTAAAACCGTTGGCTTAGTTAATCTGAACCGACGAAAAAACGTTAAATTATCCATATCATCAAAGTGGTTATTTCTATCATATATTCTTCTAGGAAATCCATTTTGAATTAAATCAAGCATTTCAAAGTCGTCGTCAAACATTTCCATTATTATATTTAAGAAAAAAAACGGTATGTGTACAAAAATTATACACAAAAATGATAAAACATGAAATGAAGGGGTCAGAAGCAAAAGGGTTCAAGTGACATTTTTAAAAAAAATGAGATAAGTACATATTTGTGTACTAGAAACTATAAATTTGTTGGTAGTAAAACGACTCAAGCGTTTTTCTGTACTTAGGTGACATCTATTGGTCGGTAGAAAAACCATGTTTTGAAATAGGTACTCTACGTTAGCTGCAAACAGGTTCAAGTGCACTTAAACCCGTTTGCCAGAAATCAGTTACTTAATATTCAGTAATTTGCAAGTTAGCACGTGGATATCTAAGTGTGATATTTTTTGTTTTACATCGTTATTTTGTGCATCTGATGTAGTGAAATGAATGAAGACAGAGAGGCTAAAGGTAAGGTTTGAAGTTTGTGGACTAGTAATAATATTTTTAAGGTTTACAAAATATCTTGCAAATATAACCTAAAATACATTTTTTTATGAAATTTTCAGCTGGATGCAGCCATCACCATCTAAGTTCTAGTGAGTCAGATCCATACCAAACGGATGAGGATAGTGATTACAATCCAGATATTGAAAATATTAATGAACATAGATTAAAGACAAACTTAGAAAGCCCGCAGAATACTGGTGATGCCTCTAGTAGCACAGATAATGAAGTTCATAGTATGTAAAACCATTGGGCTAATTAAACTTACTTATCGTTCTACATAAATGCATATGTTTAAAATAAAATAACGATTATTTTTAGATACTCCTAAACGAACGCGAAAGAGAAGACGAAATCCTGATGAGTGGAAAAGGGAAAAAAATAAAAAATGTAGGGCGAGTGGGTTGGAGTATAAGACCAGTAAAGGAAAAACAATCAAGAAAAAGGAGTTGCAACCATTTGACCATAGATGCAGATATCAATGCAACGAAATATCAGAAGCAGACAGACAAAACTTATTTAGAAAATTTTATGCTTTGAAATCTTATGATTTGCAAAGCAGTTTTATCGGATCATGCATAACAAAAATTGAACCACACCGTACAAAACGTCAGGCTACTTCCCATAAACAATTCACGTCCATAATTAAACTAATGGGTTTACGAGTATGCAAGGCTTTTTTCCTAAAAACGCTAGTTATAAGCACGAGAAGATTCTTAACAGTTTGTAATAAGAAGACCAGTGATGGCTTTGTTGAAACAGATAAACGCGGTAAGCATCAGCCTCCAAATAAAATTGATAATGTTGTCCGGAATGATGTTATTACACACATAAAAAAAATTCCTCGATATAAAAGTCACTACTCAAGAGCTGATAACATCGGTTGTAGATACCTGCCACAACATTTAAATATAAACAAATTGTACGAACTTTACACAGAATGGTGTACAGAAAATCAGAAACCAATGGTAAAAAAATCATACTACAGACATATTTTCTGTACAGAATTTAACTTAAAATTTCATAAGCCACATTCCGATACCTGCCATATATGTGATAAGTTGAACAATTTGATACGATATAGCACCGATGATGACATTAAGAAAAAGAGCGAACGTGACCTGGAAGTACACCAAAAAAAAGTAGACAGTGTAACAATATCTAAAAAAAACGATGAGGAGTATGGTAAAAACAATCCAGATAAAGTAAGAGTAGTATGCTTTGATTTGCAAAAAACCCTGCCTACACCAGTATTAACCACAAACAAGGTATATTACTTACGACAACTTTGGACATACAATTTTTGTATCTCTGACATTGTTTCTGGTAAATCTAACATGTATATTTGGAATGAAACCATCGCATCAAGAGGCTCCAAGGAAATTGGTTCTGCCCTATTAAAGGTAAGATATTAACAAAAACTATAATTTTTTTGATTATACCGCATTTATTTTTTTCAGTATATCAAAGGATTACCGGAAAGTGTGGAACATCTTATCTGCTATAGTGATTCCTGCGGTGGGCAAAATAAAAACAAAAATATTGCAAAGCTTTTTATGTTTTTAGTGCAAAGCACCAGTGTCAAAACTATAGACCACAAGTTTTTTCAGCCTGGGCACTCCTACATGGAGTGTGATCGAGCATTTGGGCTCATTGAAAAACAGAAGAAACGGTCTATTAATGTTTTTATTCCTGACCATTGGACAGATGTGATTCGAAAAACATCGAAAAATTTTAACATCATCAACATGACACCTGCTGACTTTGTTTCTTTTGACTATTTGGATAGCATAATAATGGATCCAAAAAAGCAGGAAGATAAAAAAATCTCGTTAAAGTGGCATGACATGGTATGGTTTCGTTACCGAAAGGAAGACTTTTTTTCGTTTTCATTTAAACACACCAGACATGCAGATTGGCCTTTTACTCAAACACAAAAGTGTTCCACTCTACAGAAAGGAAGACCAAATTTGAAAATATCTGCTCTAAATAAAAATTTATATGGCGGCAGCCTGCCCATAACGGATATAAAGTGGAATAATTTAAATGAACTTTTACCTTTTGTACCTCCTATTTATCATGAATATTATAGGACTCTACCACTTGCAAATAAAGAGACTATTAAAAAATTGAAAGACCCGCCAAAGAAAAGTAAACAAGCAGAAACTGACGATACCGTTACTCCAGATGGTGATATTGATTTCGACACCTCAAGGGTCGAATTAGAATCAGATTATGATGAATAAAACATACCTATTTAGGATTGGGCAGCTTATTTTTTATATTTTTTGTTAATTATATTGAGGTTTTTGTTTTTATTTTAGAGCAATAAATAAAAAAATTTGTCTAAACTGAAACAAGTACATTTTTTTAATTTTTTTTTTGGTGGAAAAAGGGTTTAAGTTCCTCATATTTACAAAAATATTATGTTTATTATGTTTTGAAATAATAAGATTAAATTTTGGGTATATTACAATACTGTTGAAAAAAACACTCTTTTGCTTTTGGTACTCTGGATTTTATAAGGAGGTGTTAACTTTAGAAGGCATTTTCTCCAGTTTTATAAATTTGCACTTGAACCCTTTTGCTTCTGACCCCTTCAAATATACTCAACAAAATACTAAAAAAATGAGGTTAGAATTCACCATTCCCTTACTAGGTGACTATTTAGGTGGAGAAATTTGGACCCCTAAATGTAGGGCTGCCTTAGACCGGTTTAGGTGAAGATTTGACTTGGTGGAAATGAAATCGACCCCTAACCTAAAGATATTCTGTACCTAGCGTTAAGTAAACCCTAAAAATGTTGGTGGAATCGGGC
This sequence comes from Galeruca laticollis, assembly GCA_963921935.1. Taxonomy (NCBI): domain Eukaryota; kingdom Metazoa; phylum Arthropoda; class Insecta; order Coleoptera; family Chrysomelidae; genus Galeruca; species Galeruca laticollis. Next base: position 9,410,319 of record OY998180.1, on the reverse strand, counting down.
ATTAATCTTTTGAATAAAAATTGTGTTATTTTGTTTCACATAATTTGTTTCTCGCACCTATTCACAATTTTCCCTACGATTATACGGTCTGTCTTGTGTATGCCTTCTCTATCAAATAGTGTATCATACAGATTGTCTCCATTCAAATGATAAAAAAAATTCAGACTTAAAAAAATTCTTCTAAATTACAATGCACAATCTTTAATTTTTATTATTTAATATACAGGGTGTTTCACTCTATAATAATATATAAATATATATATATATATATATATATATATATATATATATATATATATATATATATATATATATATATATATATATATATATATATATGTACGGTAAATTATGGTAAGTCAAATAAATTGGTTAGGCTAATGGAACCATTAGGATCCGCAGTCAATATCACAACCACACACACATCTTCGAATCCCTATTTATTTATGATATCATTAAGTTTCTAATACTAATTAAAGATAATGTTACATGCGTAATAAAATACGTTTATAGAATTTAAATAAGTATTTCATAATATTTTGATTATCCTCGTTTTTTTTGTCTTTTGTGTACATCTCAAATCGCGATTGGTATATTTGAGGCTGTAGAATATTTTAAGCCTAATAAATAAGGTTTTTAATCAAATTATTTTGAAAATTGGGACAAAAATGAACGTTCTCTATTTTCTCTTAAAAGTTTATTGAAAATACCAGGTTCAGTGTATATAACAATATATTTCTACTTACCCCTCAGAAAAAGACAGCCCTTTGCCTGATTTAGATCGGCATTCACGAAAAGCACAAAAATATCCTTTCATCATATTTCCACTTCTTTTATCACTAGATACAATACTAAGATAATAATGCAAGCTCAAATTGTTGATATTAAATCAATATTAACAACTAGACAGCCGAATTTTGTGAAATGAAAACAGGGAGGTACCCGTGGGTTGCTCCAAAAAGTGTACTTTTTATTGGTACAAAGAATTCTTGTTGCAATCGTATTATTGGTTATAGCCCGTGGTTGCTCCAAAATGTGTACTTTTTATTGGTACAAAGAATTCTTGTTGCAATCGTATTATTGGTTATAGCAAGTGTGGACGATCAAGATTATTTTCCTTATTAAAGGAGTTGTTGGATATTAGAATTTATTTTTGTTTTTTTTTAATTCATTTTGTCGACCTATCGGCAATACAGTAATAATTCCTTTCCTCAAAAATAAAAAGTTCCCGCCGCCTATGTCCTATTTTTTGCCTAGCAAAAATAGACAATCACTTTCGATATTCGATATGAAGCATTGTCAATTGAAGACTCGTCGTGACATACCTATATATTTCTTGACTCAAACTTTCGGAAACCGGAATTGTAAATTGTTAAGTGCATTAAGCATTCTATCCTAAATTTATATGAACTAGTCGAACAGACGTAATAACGTAAAATAATTTTGAGACCATATATTGTTTAGGGAAATTAATTAAATGTAAAAGATATTTTCATCGATTTTCGTAATTTCACATTGAGAATTAGATATTTCCATACGCCGAGGTTACACATATATACATTTTATTGCAGTGTACTTTTCTCTGTATATTATGTTGTGCCATTCCCACCTAAAAAAATTACGCGCCAGTGGATTGTCCCCTCTCTTTGGTTAGTAGGTCCTTTGATGGTGCTCTGTCTGATAACCAAGAGGACCTGAGTTCAAACCCAGATTCGGTTAACATCAAAATTGAAAATTCGGCGTGCCACCTCTCGAAAAGCAGACGCAAACCACTGACAGTATTCTGCCTAGAACAGCCTCTCAACATAGACGTTCGTATCCGTCCTTAATCTGTGGGTCCCTTATATCCACGGACTTAGGATCCATGGACTACTAATTGTATATTCGGTTTGACTCCTCTACGGTGGTCGCCATGCTGGGCTAATTTTAAGTTGGCCGGTCTGAGTCACGTGATTCGTACAGTACCGGTTTAAACAATAAATCAGAAATCATTTATAAGATAGGAAAATACGAAACGGTGAGATAAAAAAGTATACCTACTTTAATATTTATACTAGCTACTGCGTATTGTGTATCTACCTAAGTTGGGATTATTGAAAACTTTTTCATAAATATTAAGAAGTGTTTATTTATAAATTATATTATTATATATTCTTATTCAAATTCAATTAATCAGGAAATAAATAAAATAACTGTTAATTTTAATTTAATTTAATCACGGTCAAGCCCAATTCACATTAATACAATATGGAAATATAAAAAAATGCTACAATAACAAAAAAAGAAAAATATGTAAAACTAGAACAAGATAGAACAATTGACACATGCACTAAACTTATCTATAAAACAAAAGGAAAACCCTAAAGTATAGTATAAATCACAAGAAAAAAGCAAATAAAGTAAGGAGTAATAACACATCAAACCAGCAATAAAAGATGTACGCTCTAAAGCAAATGTTTTTTAAACTTGAAAGTGGACACATCAAAAATTAAAATTCCATCGACAGAATTTGCTAATCTAAGTGTCCTAGGTAGAAAACTATTCATTGCATAGTTGTACCTATGAAATGCGACATGAAACGTTTGTACCTGCCCTTGAAAGACGAGAAGGGACAAATAAATATATTTTAGAGAGAAGCTTGGGACTATCACAAATACCATTTACTATGTTGAACAGCTGTATCAGGTCCCTTTGCCTTCAGCGAACTTCCAGAGTAGGAATTTTTTAAAAACGTTTTAATAAATCATAACAAAGGTAAATGTGCATCTTAAAAAATTGTGCTGAACAGCTTCATGTAATATAATGAGGAGACCATACTGGTAAACAATAATCAAGATAAGTTCTGACCAGTGAGCAATATAGAGATCTAATAGCAGTGATGTTAGTAAAATCAGAAGTAGTTCTCTTTATAAAACCCAACATCTTCATAGATTTTTGAACAACAGCGGAAACATGAGACTTATAATTAAGTGTGGAGTCCAATATAACACCCAAGCCCTTAGTTTGAGAAGCACATTTTTAGAGTTTCATTATTATATTTCATTATAATCAAAAGCTATTGGGTGGTGTATTCCATGAAAACGCATTACATGACATTTGGATGCATTTAGATTCACACCATTAAGTGTACACCAATTTGATAGACTATCTAAATCAGATTGTAATATTATAGCATCATCCATGCCACTAATCACACTAAAACATGTCAGGTGGTCATCAGCAAATAACAAGGCTTTGCTACCTTGAAAACAATACATTATATCATTAATAAATATGTTAAATAATAATGGTCCTGAATGAGACCCTTGGGGAACTCCAGAGGTTACTGGAAAAGTATGAGAATATTCATGAGTAACTCTGACCATTTGTAAACTATTCGTAAGATAATCACTTTGTAATACAAGACCGTCAACACCATAATGAAAAAGTTTATGTAGCAAGAGCTCATGATTAACCCTGTCAAAAGCTTTAGAGAAATCAGTGTACACAGAATCAATCTGCAGACCCCCTTCCAAACCATCAGACAAAAAGTCAACATATGTGAGTAAACCCAATTCTGCAGACCTTTTAGAAGTGAAGCCAAATTGTTGTGATGTTATAATACTCGAACAGTCATAGGTGAGATAATCTAAAATAATACTCTCAAATACTTTGGGAATTATACTAAGGATTGATATAGGACGATAGTTTGAGATGTCTGATTTTCTACCCAATTTATACACTGAAGTGACGTATGAAGTTTTCCAATTATCTGGAAATTCGCCTGTAACAAGAGACTTATATATGAAAGAGTGGACGAGATAAAAGAAAACTAAATTCCCTAAGAATGGAAGGTATTCCGGCAGGAGCGGGGCGTTTTTTAATACCAAGTTTAGATAACTTTGCATAGATGTTCGAAGCCAGATGTTGATTTGAATAAACTGATGAAAAATGTTTAGCAAATAGATTTGCAATATCATTCCCGTAACCAGCAGTTAGGTCCCCCAGAGTCATTTCAGAAGGTATAGTGTTATTCAGCCTCCTACTGTTTACAAACTTCCAAAAAACTTAACATTATCTGTAACACAATTTCAGTATATTTTACATAATTTCGGTAGCACTCTCGTGATAAAAGTTTACACTGAGCCCTTAATCTACTAAACTCCATTTAGTTTACAGGACACCTAGTAATTTTGTGAGCCACCTATTTCTCGCACAAATGCCTCTTCAACTCCGGAGTATACCAACATGGAAACCTTTTCTTGCAAACCTTTTTCAGCGGAACAAAGCAATTTATTATAGTGTACATTATATCGTAAAATATGGACACCATCTCAGTCAATTGATTCCAAGGAAAGGCACATTGCTTCATAATTTGTATGATTAGAATCGTACTTTTCGCCTCCTGCTTGTTTTTCTGCAAATTTTTAGTTTTTTCTGCATACTCTTAATTGCCTCTTCAAAAAGCGAATCTTCTCTCTCAATTTTACATTGGTATCTTCTGTGGAATGTTTGCTGAAAATAGAACATTTCTTTAGACTAGTTAAACTTTGGTAATAAGGCATTATATAAATGCTACGTAAAATTTATATAAATAAAATACATATTACATTTTGATTTTAAAGAAAATTTGATATTAAACTTACCTATACGGATGAAAGAATTGTACCATCCGTACTATATCAGAAGAATGAGCAGATGGAGACGAGTCTGAATCACTCCGTTTTATTGGAGAAAGTTTTGTCGGCGATTTTGGTGAACTACTTTGAGGTGAATCGACACTTTCCAGCTTGCTGCTACGATTAAAAAATATTTTTTGATTCTTTGTGAGTACTAAGTGAAAATTAACATACCATGTAGGTGGAGGTGAGCTAGGCAAATAACTTTTCTCCATGTGATCTACTTCAAAACATTGAGGTAGGTTTAGGGTTGGAATTGACCCTATTCTTAAACGTTTCCGTTCGCTTGCCACTTCAAAATTGGTTTGTCCAAAATGTTCGGAGCACACCCTTTCATAGGTATTATAAGCTGGATCTTTTCCAAGTGCTACCAACCAAGACCTTTTAAGCGTATTGTCACTGGGAAATCTACAAATTGGAGAAAAAGGAAAATGTAAATAAACTTACATACAAAAAAAATCATATATAACTTACTTATGAAATGTTACACCCTCTTTCAAACGAGAAATGTAAGTAGCGTTAGAGCAACCTCGTACAAAACAGGAAGGCATTTTAGCATTTTGTAGCTAGTCTCCTACAGTTCTAGATCTTTTAAGGCGGGTTTATACAACATTTACATAGTCATAATCATAATCACAGTCAGAATCATAATCATAACTCTGAAAGGCGTTTATACAATTTTAATAGTCACAGTCATAAGTATAAAATTCATATAAATGAAATTTGCCAAAAAGTCAAATCAATGAAGTTAACCCTTAACTGGTCCGGTATCGTCTGACAGACTACTTGACGTTGATAACAGTGTTGCCAATGGATGAGAATGAAAATATCCTCTTCTGAACTCGAAATTATCCGATTTTGTCCGAAATTATCCGATATGTTGAAAACAATCAAAAATAGTAAATCACTACTATATATTCAGGTTTCGTACCCAAATAGAAGGCAGGAATGGCTATTTTGTAGAAATAATGAAAAAAATTAGTTATTTCATATTTATTTATATAAAAAGGAACATTTTACCGAAAATATTTCTATTCAAACTAAAAAATCTTTGGTATCATTGGAATACACTAAAAAATATTGAAAAAAATTACATTTACCTAAAATACTTCTATTCAAACTAAAAAATCTTTGGTAGCATTAAAATACAAAAAAAAGGTTTAAGAAACAAAAAAGTTACGTGTACCAATTTTGTAATTTCATATTTATACCTTAATAGAAAAAAGATACATTTTCTTGATATACTTCAATTAAAACTAAAAAATCTTTGATTAAAATACATTGAAAAATAATAACCGGAAAACACGAAAGTTACACGTACCTAATTTGTTATTTTATATTTATTTTTTCATAGAAAAAAGGAACATTTTACCTAAAATACTTATTTGTGTTCAAACTAAAAAAGCATCTGTAACTGTAATGAAAAAATAATATTAACCTAACCAACTTGAAATGTTTTTCTTTCAACTATTGCTTATCTTGCCAAATCTTACACTCCAACATTTGTTTTGTTGGTTGAAATTTAACGCAACCCCCACTGTTATCTACTCCTTGTTTAGTAGCTAAAATTGCCCTTAGAGTAGAAGTGTTTAATAGGTTTCTTTTGTCTGTTTTTATATTAAAAACATTACTGAAAATTCGTTCAACACTCGCGTTAGAAAATGGCAACACAAGCAGTAATGATAAGGTTTTTTTTTAAATTAGGAAATAATAAAACGTCGGCATTATTTTTCAAGTTAAAAATTTCTGACCAATATTGCTCACAATCTTTTATGTTTATGTGGAGATCTTCAAAATGTAATAAAGCATGTTTTTTCCACTCATTGTCCAAAGCCTGAGGATCAACGTGGTCTTTCAAAACTGGAAATGAGTCAATGATATGTTTTAAAGACTTTGTCTTAAAAGATTGTGCAACTTTTGGATCTAATATATCTATAATATCGAAAATTGGTTCTTTAAAATTGAATGTTTCTTTTATATTTTTTGCAAGATCAGTATAAAACGATAAAATTGACGTTGAAAATTTAACAATATCGTTTCTTTGAATGTTGGGATTTTTATTTAAGTCTGCAAAGGATTCTGTTGCTGCCATCCCCAAATAAATATTTTCTAAAGGTAGGAAAAAATCCGGATTTTCATGATTCAGTTTGAAAATATCTTTGGCTTTTTTTTATATGTGATAGCTCAAGAAAATTAGCATATAACGTTTCTAATAATACTATCGTTTCTGGCTTAACTCTGTAGAGCAAAGGCTTTTCAGACTGAAACAGCATGTTAAAATCAGTCATAAGCCCCAAAGAATACGACATGAATTCCAGATAAACTCTGGTAAATGGATTCTTCATTGCTTCTAACATACTGTCAGTTGTGTGTGATGGGTCCTCAAGCACCGATTCCATTAAATAGTGTTTTAGTGGCTCATATTGTTCAAGCACTCTGTCAATACATGCTTTTATCGACAACCACCTTGTTACGGCTGGGGAGAGTATTTTATGTATTTCTACTTGAAAAAAATGTTGAAACTCTTCAAATTTTTTTCTACGCAAGTAGCTCCTGTTAAAATGACTGCCTACATTACGAAGTAGGTCTTCCACCTGCCTTCGTAGTTTTAAACAGGCTTTCGAAATTGCCAAATGTGCCATATGACAGGAGCACCTGATACATATTATTTGAGGCAACTCTTTTTTCAGAAGAGCAAAAACAGAATTGTGCTCTCCGACCATAACATTAGTGGTATCCGAAGAAAACCCTACCAAATTTTTTAATGGAATTTTCTTCGATATCAAGCAATTTTTTAAAATGTTGAATAAATCAACAGCTGTGGAACCATTAGCTTCAACCAGATCAAAAAAATTTGTTTTAATCATATTTACATTGTTATCGTAATATATGATTGAAAAAGCACACTGCTTTTTGACAGAAATATCTGTCGTTTCATCCATGATTAATGAGAAGAAGAATCCTGACTCTCTTAATTTATTGTGAAAATCTATTAGAAAATTGATTCCCAAACTATTGCATACAATAGCAGTGGCCTTGGTTCTTTTTACACTCAGTTTTTGTGCAATTTTTGAATCATGAAAAATAGTTCTTAAAAGTGGGCACAAAGTATCCATCAACAAAAAAGGTAATTGATTTGTAGCTAACAGGGCACAAAGTTTTATTTCCGCGATTCTTACGGCAATGTCTTCACTCTTTTCTGTGAAAAGTTCTGTTATCTTGGTGCTAGTTGACACTTTTTGCCAATTTAATTTGTGTTTTTCACTATTCGAGTGTTTAATAAGGACAGTTTTATGAGCTACCACATCCATATTGCATACGTTACAAAAGGCAAACGCTGTTCCTCGACCTGCTGGTTTTGAAGACTTTTCCAACCAACCCTTGAATTTGGGATTATTGATCCAAGAAAGTACAAAGCCAGTCTTCTTTTCCCTTTTTCCAGGAGTTCCAATTTTTTTCGTTTTTTTTTCTGGTTGAGAAATTGCAGCCTAAAATAATCGAATGTAATACTAAATTATCTATTCCAAATTTGTTTGTTTTATTAAACAGTAGATTATTTGTACCTTTATGAGAAAATACTCACAAAATCATTTCCACAGGATTGTTCTGTCTCTGTCGCAAAGGACGTCGAAGATTCCTTCCATTTATCGTCACCCCTAGGTGTATCACACGTTGTGGTAGCAATGTTACTGCAACCTGGTTTCTCTTGATCATTTGCTTTTGGCTTTCCTTTCCCGATCACAACATCTGAAGACGGCTTAATTATTACTTCTGGTATCCGTTTTTCCTTTTTCTAAAATCCACATCAAAAAATAGTATATTAGCATATTATAAAACCCTTGATACCAATTTTTTTTAATACTTCTATGTTATCTGCGAACTTTTAAAGTTTTACCTTATAATCAATAAGCCACTTGTCCATTTTTTTATTTCTTTAGGATGTGCAAATTAAGCAACCAGCAATTCTTTTATTTAGAAAAACTTATATTCACTATTCACTTCAAAACATTAAACAACCAAAACAATAATCAATTGCGTAGGTAAATATTATGAAAGTGGACTTCAATGTGGGGAGAACCTACAGTGACTATATAGTCACTGTAGGAGAACCGCTCTACTCGCGACATCTGATAGTGAATAGCGGAATCTCTCGCGTGACAGACAATGCGATGGGATAACATGTACTCATCATGTACTACAGAATTGTACTTTTCATGGAATAAAGGAAATTCGACAATAGAAATCTTCGTTACACAGAATATCAACCCTATGTTTCAACGCCTTCAACACGAAATATCGCTGCTGTCAAGTCTATAATGAAATCTTGCATTTCCAACTATTGCTCGTAATTTTAGCATTCAGTCGGATCCTAATTATCCGATTTTCGACAGGGTGAGAAAAATATCCGGCAACCCTTCAAATTATCCGCAAATCGGATAATTATCCGCCAATCGGCAACACTGGTTGATAATTTGTTCTTATTGGTTACATCTACCGCCTACATAAGAACCACGCCACCTATTCTTTCTTTTATTGGATAATAGTACATAGCTATAGTTTCGATGTGATAGGTTTAGTTTGAAAAAAGAAATAACAGCAAATAGTTCTACCGTAGTCTCTCAGACGACGCCATACCGTTTGTGTAACTTTTTTTAGTATTGTAGTTGTTAAGGAATATGGCCGGTCCATCAAAAAGGGTACGTATTGGTGACCGTAATTACGAGGAAATTCTTCAAAAATGGTTCGACGAAGATAATGACAGTGGTAGTGATATAGACGATGTGTCACAAGAATATAATATTGAGTCTGATCATGATTAGAACTCGGAAATTTCGGAATCCGAGTGCTCGGACGAAATCAATGAAGTTGACGTTACTGATGACATCAAATTTTATAAATATAGGAAAAATAGATACAGATGGTGTACATCAGAAGTACGTCCATCATCAAAAACACGAAAACATAACATAGTTATGAAATTACCCACTCTCAAAACCAAAGCAAAGGCACTCGGCGAAATTGCGAATCCGTTATCTGTTTGGAGTTTGTTCTTTAGTGCTGATATATTAGAGCAAATTATTCAAAACACAAACAAGAAATTGAATGCAATGCGCGTCAGGTATTCAGCCGATTCCCAACGTCATCTTAGAGATACAGACAGTCTTGAATTGAATGCATTTTTAGGACTTCTAGTGTACACAGCCATATTCAATTCCAGTCATGAAAATATTTACCGTTTATTTGCAACAGACGGAACGGGGAGAGAAATATTTAGGTCGGTCATGAGCCAGAAGAGATTTGCTGTTCTTTTAGCCGCCATACGATTTGATAATTCAGATAACAGAGAGGAGAGAAAAAAGGACGATTCAATTGCAGCTATATATTTGTGTTTAATTCTTTTATAAACAATTGTCAAAGTGTTTATGGACTTGGTCAATCGGTCATAATAGATGAGATGCTTGTGAGTTTCCGTGGCAGATGTCGGTTCAAGATGTACATACCGAATAAACCGGCAAAATATGGGCTCAAAATACAATGCATGACGGATGCGCGAAATAGCTATTTATATAATGCATACATCTATAGTGGTAAATATTCTGATGGATTGGGTGTCAATGATGAATACAAAAAACTTCAAAAACCTACTCAAGCCGTTTTACGCATAGCAAAACCGATTTTTAACAGCAATCGTAACATTACAGCTGATAATTGGTATACTTCTATTCAGCTATTGGACGTTCTGAGAGCCAACGGTTTGACTTATGTTGGTACCATGAAAAAAAATAAAGCCGAAATACCACCGTCTTTTCTACCAAACAAAACCAGAGCTGCAGGATCCACGCTTTATGGATTTAGGGAAGAGTATACTCTAATTTCTCATGTTAATAAGCCTGGGAAAGCTACAATCCTAGTATCATCTATGCATGACAGACGGTACACTGATCCTCTAACGAACAAACCGGAAATAATTACCTACTATAATGAAAATAAAGGGGGTGTTGATTCTCTCGACGAAAAATGTTCCAAAAGCACCTCAAGCCGCCGTACTCGGAGATGGAGATGGCAATGTTTTAAAAATAATCCAACAATAAGAGAAAAAAGTATTTTTGCACTTGAGTTAGCCATGCAATTGGTGCAAGATCATATGAAAAGGCGTTTAGCACTTACAAATATTCCTCGGGAACTACGCTATACTATAAGACGAATACTTCGAGTTCCAGAAGAAAAAGAAGACGCCAACAATAAAGCTTTAATTCTGGAAAAACGTAAGATTTGCCATTTCTGTCCAAGTAGAATGACAAGATATTTGTGCCTGCTATGTAAACAGCCAGTTTGCTTAGAATGCACGAACCCACTATGTAATAATTGCTCTTAGGCGCAACAAGTTCTTTTGATGTTGGAGAGAAACTGCTATAGATTTTTTATGTTTTAAACATTTATTTTGTTTACTTACCTTTTTAAAAACCTAATTGTAAAATACATTAGTATTTTCAACGTTTTTTAAATTCACAAATTTATATTTAAAAAATAACTGTTTTCTTTTATTTAGTTTTCTGCATTATACATATTTTAATTTCCAATTCAAGATGGTGTTGTTTAACTACGTTAATTTTAATAAATTTTGATTAAGATATGTTTACACAATCCGTTTTTGATAACATATTTGTTTCATTTCCGTTTCTTAGTTTTTATAAGCCGCCTAAAAATAGGTCGTCCATCAGACTACGCCGGACCGTTTGCGTCCCAAATCTGGTGCCGGACCAGTTAAGGGTTAATATAAACAATGATTGACGGAGCACAGAAATACCTCCAAAAAAGGGCCAATAAAATTAATTCTTCAACCAAGACGCCTTTTTGTCATCATTGCTCATCGCGTGTTGGTTACGACACATGCGCATTTCAATTCTCATAATCATAAAGTTAAAAGTTAGGAACTTCAAGGTCAGTAAAATTATGCTTCTGATTGTGATGTGACAATTGTATAAACGGTGTTATAAGAAATCATTAGTTTAACTTTTATGATTGTGACTGTGATTATGACTATGTAAATGTTGTATAAACCCGCCTTTACAAATAACACTATACTAAAATAACACTACTTATAAAATGTAATTAACCACTATTAATTTGTAATAAACACGAATATAATCCAAAAGTTAACACACAAATAACAAACTTGCGCTTAATCTCAATAAAATACAATGCGAAAATTGCGAAATGTGACCTGATGCCACTCACAGATCATATAACCATACCCTGGGAAACTTAAATGAGAATGACAGTTCTTTCTAAAATAGTTGATCCTCCAGCTGTAAGTGGCGCTGACTCAAATTGGCAAGTGACAAGTTTCTGTATTTGTCATTAGTGTTGGGAACTTTCGATACTTTTGCGGATTCGTTCCTTTCGATTTCGATCCGCAAGTGGATCGAGTCCGACGGATTCGTTCCTCGGAACGATATACCTTCTGATCTGATGAATGAAGTTTCACTTAGGGTTCTAGGTAAGGCAGCCGCGGCACTGCACGCAAACTAAATATAGATTCGTTGTGCTGGTTATTAATAATATAGGATTGGGCAGTTGGATTTAAATTAGAGAAAATTTGCATTAAATGATATTCAACTATTGGCAAGCCAACGTGTTTAATATATTAAAGGTACCTAATTGAAAACAAAGATTCTTCTTATTAAATAAGTATATATATAAAAGAATAACAAAAATTGGAATTTCTTTAGGAGAAAACTAATGACAGAATATTTCAACAACAAAAAACTTTTTATTTCTATACATAATACATACAACTAAAAAATATATATTACTTTTTACATTTTACACAAAATAATACTGAAAACTCTGGAAAGGCAGAATAAAATAACATAGCTACGTTTTTAAGTTTAAGGGTTTAAAACATGTAAATTGGAACTTATAAATACTGTTTTTTCGACTTTCTCAGCTGACGCTCATTACAAATTTGACCAGTTTTTGAGAATATCCTTTCTGAAGGCACAGATGTGGCAGGTACACAGAGGCGACTTTTCATGACTTCATACAGATTGTGAAAGGCAAATTTTCTTTCTTCCCACCATGTTAGTGGATCGCTGTTCCTTGCTAATATTCGCTCTTCCAAATATTTGTCCATTTCAATAATCGCAATGGCTTGAGGACTAGTATCTATTTGTAATTCATTTTTATTTATCTGAAAATCAAAATTTCATATATTGTATATTAATAAAATCATAAAGCTACTGCCACTCATACCTCGCTATCAAAATCACTCCACAAGTCCACATTAGTTTTCTCATTAATTTTAGAAACATTTTCAGACGGCGTGTTTGGGAGAATATCTTGGTTTTTTCTCTGTTTTCGTGAAATGGCTGCAGTTATTTTTCTTACAATTCGGTCGTATGCATTATTGTAAGCAGATTCCTTTTTAAATCCGTATTTTTTAAATCGGGGGTCTAGCAACGTAGAATCGGCCCAGATTATGTTGTCTTCCGCATTTTGAAATCTATTAAGCAGTTCCCTTGAAATTTTTACACACATGTTATATACCTCAATCTCTATCACATTCTCACTCGAAAGTCTTACTTTCAAATCTGACTCTATCTTTGAAATATGGTTTAGTAATAATCTGCTAAATAATATTACTTTCGAAATAGTTACTCCTTTTTCTAAGCTCAATTCTTCGGTAACGTCTTTAAACGGTTTTAAAATTTTACAACACCAATCAAATATCTCGAAATCTTGGGAAGTCAGGGTCTGAGTACAATTCGTAACTGCAATAGCTGATAGTAAAGGATCCTTTATTTTTGTTATCCGTTCCAACATATCGTACGTTGAATTCCACCTTGTGACTACGTCATTCTTCAGCTTTAGCTCAGGATATTCCATTTGTTTCTGTAAACTTTTTAGTTTAGCGGCTGCAATAGGACTACGTCTAAAAAATTCTACTACAGATTTAGCTTTATTTCGAGCAATGTTTATTTCTTGTAGACCAGTTTGTAATACTAAATTTAAGCTGTGAGCAAAGCATCCGCTGTGGCACCATGTAGAAGATATGTTGCGAATAGCAGCTTTAATATTTGCAGCATTATCCGTAACTACCCCACATATTTTTTCTAAAATCTGCCATTCTGTCAATAGATTTTTAATTAATATCGCCAAATTTACTGCTGTATGTGCCTCATCAGTTTTATAACAGCCTAATACAAAAAATGCTAGTTTACCATCGAAATCAATGAAATGGGCTGTTAATGACTGATAAGATTCATTATTTAACGATGTCCACCCATCTGAGGTAAACGCAATGTAATTTGCCATAGTCAGACGTCCCTCTACAGCTTCTCTTATTTTAGTGTATAATTGTGGTATAAGCACATTTGACACCGTTTTTCGCGATGGTAGGGAATAATTAGGATTTAGCATATTTACAAAAATGCGAAACTGTTTATCTTCCACCAAACTAAATGGTTGATATTCTGCTGCAATCATAATTGTTAATTGCTCATCCAATTTTTTTGAAATTTGTAAAGGCAATGGTCGCTTCATGAAGTTAGATAATGTTAATTGGCATTTCCTTTTTGGGTTTGGAATGTCTTCTATGTTATTATCATAGCTGGCAGTGTTTTTAGTAGAAGTCGTGTAAGCGGTAGACTCACCGTCAATAACGTTAATTTCATTGGCAGATGTAGAGTCACTAGTCGTAGACGTTGCTGAAGTGGATGGACCTATTAATGATGTTGGATGTTTTCTCTTTAAATGTCTAGTTAAATTAGCTGTTGCGCCATTTTTGTATGAAAAAGTACCACTACAAAAAGAGCATTTTGCACTGCTTTCATTCGCCACATTGAAGTAGTTCCAAATATCACTACGCTTTCTATTCATTATTTAAGAAACAATATTGCAGACTTCAACTGTACAGTAAAAACACACAAAAAAATCTCAATAGTGAACTCAAAATCAGAGTGAAAACCACAGCAAATTCAATTTAAACGGGCCCTGAACACCGAAGTACTAAAATTTAATTCAAAATCCTAGGACCAGAAGTTCGGCGAATTGTAAATGCAATAAACATATATCTGAAAAGTTTTTTACTTGTCCCAAAAAAGATGAAGAGATAAGAGATACCGAAATGTCGAACCAATACCAAAAAAAGCGGCTTGTAACAACAAAACAAAAAATAAGTAATAAAGTGCCGCCTTCCACCAGCACCTCTGAATCGGCGCATTGCCGACGTGCAATCTTACCAGTGTTGCCAGCCGTTAACCAAACTCAACTGACCCGTGATCTGCCTCGTGTATTCGTTCCTCGGAACGACTCTCATTGAATTATTGGATTCGATCCAAATCGATCCTACCCCGGATTCGTTCCTTTGTACCGAGTCCGGCCGGAACGACACATCACTATTTGTCATAATGTTCTCTTATCTATATTTGTTTACAACGACTTCCAATATATTTTAATTTTTGTTATTTGTATTGAATAAATTTCCAATAAAAATGGTGTTTGTGAGCTGTGTTAAAGACTGTTTTAACTCTACTACAAAAGGATTTGAGATGCATCGTTTCCCGAATAATCAGGAAGTAAGTTAACCTTAAAAATTTCACTAATGTTAATTGTTATATTATGAATATCAAAATACACATATTTCAAACTAAATTTGTATATCTCTAGCTAAAAACGTTGGTTTTATAGAAAAGGTTTACATTGTGTACTGTTTTTGAGGATATTTTGTTACAATATTATAAAAGTAATTGAATAAGCTTGAGCAAACGGAATTTATTTTATAATTTTAGATGTGCAATATTTGGTTGTCTGCAATTGGACGTTTGGATATGAAGGAAAACCCTCTTGAAAGAATTCGTGAATTCTATAGAGTTTGTGACATACATTTATTTGGACCAGAAGCTGTTTATGTTGGTAGCAGATATAGATCAACAATAAAAGCTGATGCTGTGCCCACTCTATTGGGCAATTCCATTGAAATATGTAAGTTTTTTTAATGAAATATTAAAGATGAATGATTAACTTATTTTTGTATTATTTTGTGGAGATGAAGGAAAAGTAATTATACATTTATTTTTTAGTTCAATTTAAACCAAGTTGATGAGCAACAATATAAATGCTGTTCCTCATTTTCTGTTGTTTGAAGAAGACAGTACCAACATAGTGCGTGTTGAATAATATTGTCAATTAGTCACCTGATGGAAAAGCTTCACCTGTTTCTGCAGTATTTCCTTGCGTTAGTTGTTTTTTTTAATTGTATTTGTAATATTTTTTAATGGATTTTTAATTTTTTTTAATTTTATAATATGTAATATACTTGTTATTGTGTTCAAATTGTGTTTTATTGAAGTTGATTGAAATTGTCGAGTGAACTCAAATATGGGTAAATTTGATTCGACAATATTCGAGGTCACTTGATAATTTCATTCGATTTTTAGAATCGGGGCTCTTATTAAATAATTCAAAACGAAAAATTGTAGATCCAAAAGACCTGCCGCGCCAAATTTTATTGATCCTCCAGCCGTAAGGGGCGCTACCGGTTCTCTGGGAACTCTAGTTTTAACGTATGATTCCGATCTATGCGTGTATAATTGGTGCGTTCTTTTTGACTGAGATCTCAGATCACTTCAGTTAAGGTGAAACACGATTTCAGACTGGGTGATGCTCCCTAGTTACACAACATACTACTAGAATATCTCGAAAACAAAAATTATTAGAGCCACTGTTCAAATGTCATTCAATTATTGACATGAGTGTTTAATACTGTTGATCTACGCTCATTACATTATGACAATCTTATAACACTTATTTGAATATTATTACAAGCGCTTTTACCGTTCTCAGTACGCTAAAATACTATGCGCAATCATTTTGAACCAATAACAAAGCAGAATTCATGGTGAAAATACAATATACTTAAAATTTATTGGTGCGTTCAAATGTGTCACTATAAGGTGCGTTCTTTTCGACTGAGATCTCAGATCACTTCAGTTAAGGTGATCTGAGATAAAGTGATGTGAGTAAGCACCAAAAAGAACGACATCTCAATTGAATCGCGCGATCTGTCCATAGATTTAAACTATACGACAGATTCGTCTCAGCATCTAATAATGTTATTTAATGTATCCATAATTTGTAACAAAAGAAAAATAGATTATGTGTGTTTATTGTTTATATGTCAATGGTTAAAACTACAAATAAACCAAGCAAATCAAATATTTCTTCATCCCCTCCACTTTATTTCCGACTCAATTCCAACTGAAACCCCCTTACAACACATTCAGCATCGGTGAAGGGGGAGGAAAAATCTCAGCTTGTTATTTACATTACACATTACTGATGTGAGCTGAGATTAACTGAGATCTCAGTCAAAAAGAACGCACCTAATATTGTCTTATCTATGCATATAACTACTATTAAAAAACGCCGTGACTAGAAGTACAGGGCGCGTATTCTGTATCGTCTCGTAGAAAGAAATTTCTTTCTATTTCGTGAACCTATTCTGTACGACTCTTTCTATATCTATTCGGTAATGCTCGGCTATAGAGAACTGATAATTATTGGATGTAAAAACATTGACCTGTTTTTAGTGGAATTTGGGATATCTCTTGATTAAGTCGGCAACAATAGCAACATTTGTTTGTTTATTTCTCAGGAGGATAATAATAGTTACGAGAATTATTTCATATTTCATTGTGGGAGTCAATTATTATTATAACTGTTATTATAGTGTGTGGTGTAAATATTTTATAAACTATAGCATAGCATATTATCTGTTGTTAGTTTTCGTTTTTTAATCTTTATTGCGAGTACATTATAAAGTTTGGAAACAATTCATTTGCTACAAGTAGAAGATGAAGTAGGTACGACAAAACCAATTACGTTTAGAGAGAAGAATTTATTAATCCTTAAAATCGCCAATGTTAAATATATTGAACTTCTTAAGAATTGGATTAATGACAAAAATTAAGAAGTTTAGTATTTAATTTTACACAACGTTCAACACAGAAATATTTCACATTTACAGGTAACACCGTAAATGGCCATAAATACGTATTATTTAGGTACCCTTTGCAGTTGTTTACATATTAAATTGCAATAATATTAATAATACGTAATTATCCAAAAATTATTTTTCCAGCATATAAAAACTTGTATATATATACCACAAAACACCATAATCATAACATAACGATATGCACCTTTCCTTTGAAAAATGTAAACATGCCAACAAAGATAAATCTAAATGATTGTGTGTTAAAAAGAGACAGGTATCATAGAAAGACCTAAAATGGTCTTTCTATACCTTTCTACCGAACGAAGCGTTCGTGAAGCACGACCACTGCCGATGTTGCTTACAGAATAAGGTAAAGTGGTATAGAGAATTATAGAAAGAAATTTCCTCTCTATGACGATACAGAATACGCGCTCAGTACGAACATAGATAAGATAATATAATATACAAGTACGAATTTATTTTGTACATCGGTTGTACGAATTTATTTTGTACATCGGATGTACGAAATTATTTTGTACATCGGCCTTGTGGTTGGTTGGTCGAAGGATAATATACTTTAAATAGTTGTCTCTGACTTTAAATATAAATTGTGTTTATTGTGTGATATTTATAAGTTTCTATGTTTTGTGATCTATGTACTTTATTAGAAATAAAAATGAAAGTAGGGGCGATATTCAACAGTGAGAAAGAATTTGTCACGGAATTAAAAAAATGGGAAGATGAAACAAAAGAAGTAGTACAAATCTGAAGACCGCAATAAATAAAGGTGCTCATAGTCATATTAATCCCAGAAAACCCTATCAACTTTTATTTTGTTGCATACATGGTGGAAAAACAAACCACAGATAACACTCGCAACGCAAAGTAAGATACTTTTTCTCTTTCTAGGACCTTTCAAAAAAATTGTCCAGCAAATATCAGATTAATTGTTTCTGAAGATTGTAATAATCTAACAATAGCTAATACCAATTTTAATCATAATCATAAAACAACAGAGGTAAGTGTGGGAACTTGTTGCAATGTTTAGAATGTAACTTTAAATTTAATTTTTACTTTTGTTATAATCTTTTTATAAACATTTACCACAAAAACGCAAGTCAAACCCAGATGAAAAATATAAGGTTGAAGAATTTCTTAAAGCTGGTGGTAATAAAAAGAAAATAAAACATAATGGAATGTGAAACAAAGAAAATGATTTTATTAAAATACTTACGGAATTTGGAATATAGTAGATAATTTAAAGTAATCATACTTATTTACATATATTTATTTTTTTAATAATGTTTGTATTGAAAAATGTTAGGCACATATTTTCTGTTCGAGAAAAAGAAAATATGTCTTTATTTGAACCATAATTATGTAATACTGCATGTGAGGAAACATCAACGGGTATTTCAAAACTGCAATTTACAACCAATTGAAACACAACTTATAGGAAAGCAACTTTTATAACCGATATGGCTTATACTGAAAAGGACACAGAAAGGAAATTAACTCTGAAATTAAATAAATTTGGAAAATATAAAAAGTCTATGTTGGTGCTACGAGATATTGCCAGTTTGATAAATGAACAATCGGGAGATGTTTTCAATTTATCAATGCAAAGTATGTTAAAGTAAAAAAAAATGTTGTTAGATGGTAAACTTGTAGAAGTGTAGTAGTAGTGTAAGTAATTGAATTGAAACAGTGGTTTTTGAAAATAAAGGCAATCAAAATGACGAAAGTGAAAAACTCAGCCATATCATCATGAGTGATCATAGCTATAGTAAAAGTAATAACACATCTGATTTAAAAAATAGTCTTGATAGGGTAATAATTCCAAAAGTAGCCAAAATGAGAGATATACCTAAAGGATGCGGTAAAACTGCTAGTGGGTTACCTAAGGTTAAATGCTTCTCTTTAAAGAAAAAACTTTTTGCCAAAAGAAACTGCAAGTGAGAAAAAACTGTTTATATTGAATCTTGTTTCACCATCTTTGAAAGATGTTCCCAAACAGCACTGTACATATTAAATACGTACATATTAGGTCTTATATACGTTCTGTACGTACAGTACCTGAAATGTACGTATTTAATACGTACATTATGATTCCTAAACGGTACGTACTTTTAGGCACGTACCATGTACGTACTCAATACGTATTTTCTGATACGTATAATGTACGTACTTAATACGAATCTGCTGTGCGTACTTAATACGTATCATATGTACGTATTTTCTGATACGTGTTATGTACGTACTTAATACGTACCAGCTTATCTATTTTTTTATACGAAAAAATTGTGTAGGTAGACACATTTTTATAATATATTATAGAGGTATATTCATTTCAAAAATAACTTATATGTTGTTAGCGATGGTTTGTTCATCAATAATGATATTTTTAAACAGGTATACATTTTGTCGCAAAATTAGCACAAAATTCGAGAAACACGTGTTTTTTATTTTATACCTACATCTATACAAAAACATTCCAAATTTTTTCTCTAAGTTCAATTTGTTGGGCCAATAAATAAGTAGTAAGTTTAGACTGTGACAGGACTTGTGCACTTGTCATCGGCCCTATTGCGTTCATCTACCACACTTGCAGAATAAAGAGTGACATGTTAGGCGGGAATTGTAAATTTTCAATATTCTAAGACGTATTCTGTAAGAAGATTGTTTTCCTGTTACTAATTTTAATTTTTTGACAATGTTTAGATTTCTTATGAAATATTTTTGTCATCGTGCATCGGACATAATCGATCGAGATTCGAAAATATACAGCCTCCGGATGAATAAAATTTAAAATTCGCGCGTATAAGTGTTACTCAACTTCGTGAATTGTCAGAAATGTCTTTTGTAGTTGTGTCCTCTTGTGTCAGTTGTGTGTAAAGAAACAAACAAATCAACCAACTCTTTATAATTTTTAAACATGTGTTTTGATGTTATGTTAACGGTTAACCAGATGTCTAGGGTATCTGAATAGAAATTATATATAAATTCTAGAGGTATCTGTAGCATTGGTGTTTTTATTTAGTTTAGAGAGTGCAATAGAGAAATATTTGGTGGTATTTATCTCAATATTCCACACATACCGATTGTGCTTGTTACTTTTGTGTATGCCCATGATTAATTGGTAAGCTATTAACTAATTTCTATAACATCAACTTTTAATTTTATTTAAGGTGGGATTATACAGCAAATAAAATAAGGATTAAAATAAATTTAAATAATAGAGATGAACATACGCATCTCTATGAAAGCGTTTATACAAGAAATAAGGTAAAATAGAAAATAAGAATTAGTACAAAAGATGGCCAACTTTTATCTTTTTGTCTTATTTTATTTTAATTTGTTTGGAAACCTATAATGCGCATGACCCAGATATTTCTGTTCTAAATGTTCTGAGTTTCCAATTATTGTTATCTAACATGTAACTTAAAAATATTATATTTATTTGTTTACTTTGATTGAAATTTTCTTGCGATAGAGACGGATGATAGAAATATTAACCCTGCAGTGGTCGCTAACGGACTCACACTCCGAACGATTGATTGTTTTACGATCAGCGTTGCCACTTCGATTTTTAAAATCGTACTGAATTTTTTTTGAAATGGT
Source organism: Galeruca laticollis (assembly GCA_963921935.1). Taxonomy (NCBI): domain Eukaryota; kingdom Metazoa; phylum Arthropoda; class Insecta; order Coleoptera; family Chrysomelidae; genus Galeruca; species Galeruca laticollis. The sequence goes on along the minus strand of OY998180.1, from coordinate 9,389,040 downwards.
ACTGAATTGGGAAAAAACGTACTGAATATAAAATATTTGAAAAAAAAATAGTGAAAAAAATTAAAAATCAAACAAAACACTTCTAAACACGTTTATTTAACATAAAAAACAAACATTTTTAAACATAGTACATAAACAACACAAAAAATGTAAAGAAACAAAAGTTAACTGGGATAATAGGTAATAAATATAAAAAATAAACATACGGTTACTTTTATTTAAAATTAATTAATTGCTCATTAGGTTCCCATGAAACGCACGTGTCATTTTTTAAAAATTCTTTACTAAATAACAAACTCTCCACCGTTTCAGTTTTAAGTTTGTTTCTATATTTGGTTTTTATAAGGCTTAATTTAGAAAATATCCGTTCAGCAGCGGCGCTTCCATGGGGTAAGCTAATGATTGCTTTAAACAAAATTAATAAATTCTTAAAAATGTGTTCCCCAGAAGAATTCTTAAGTTTATGCAAATGATCAATAACTTCCTCTAAACTATTAATTTCATCCATTTCCATTTTGTATTCGTTTAAAAGCCTCCATTCAAGACTTAAGTCTTCAAGAGAATTATCTAGGTCAATTATATTTGGAAACTTTACTGCTAAAAGGGCTATTGAAGGTTTATTGGCTTTAAAAATATTAGACACATTTAAAATATTTGAAATTTCATTTAGAATTTTGTCAGAAAAATCAACTCGTGTTCTTATTTCTGTACATAATTTTACATAAAAATTAAGGCAGTTTAGACGCACTTGATGTAGTTCCCCTTTTGATAAGAGATTTCTACTTTTTTCTAAGGCTACCTCAAAACCTGCACCAAAGTAAATATTTTCGATATTTTGAAAATAATCTGGGTTTTTGGGATTTATTTTTTCCACTTCTAGCTTATCGACAATATCGTGCTTCATATAAAATTTCAAAATCATTTTATAATTAGACGTTATTGTAGGAAGCAAAATATGAATTTTTGGATGTTCGCTTTGAAATTCCAAATTCATCTTGTTTACAATTTTTAATATGTGAGATAAAAAGTAAAAATAAAGTTTTATTTCTTTATTTCCCAACGCATCTAAAATCTCTCTTGCCCCATATACATTTTCAAGAAGAGATTCAGTTTGAAAATATAAGGTCAAAGCATCCCATTGTTGCAAAATCCTATTGACAGCTGCTTCTAAGGATAACCATCTCGTTTGAGAAGGACGCAACAATTTGTGGGGTTCTGCATGGACAAACTGTTGATATTCTTTGAATTCATGTTGCCTCTTAGCACTGTGTGCAAAGTAATTATACACATTTCTGGTAAAATCTTCAACACAATTTGGCAAGAGAGTACAGGCGTTGCAAGCACATAGATGTAACGAGTGTGCTAAACATCCAATAACAAAAATATTGGGTAATATTTCTTTAAATTTGGCTTTTACCCCATTAAATTGTCCCATCATTACTGACGCATTATCAGAAGCGAATCCAATGATATTCTGTAATGGAATATCGTGTTTTGTAATGCTATTTATTACAGCTTTAAATATCGCATCCGCATTAGCTTCTTTTAATTCTATTAAACAAAAAAAAGAATCCACAACTTTCTTGTTTTTGTCACAAAAATACCTAACAACAATAACCAAACATTTATTTGTTGATACGTCAGTTGTTTCATCGATAATAACGCTGAAAAAAGAATTTTTCAAAATATTAGCTATCAAAATTTGAGCAAAGGGTCCTAATTTATTATTTATTAAACCGGTTGCTTTGGTGCGGGAGCACTTTACTAATTTTAAAATATCTTTATTTGGTAGTGAGCAAATGAATTTTGGCAAATGATCAAATATTAAAAAGGGCAAATTGTGTTCAACAAGAAACATACATAATTTTAAATCTGCAGATTTGACTTGATCCTGCATTCTTCTGCCAGGAGTATCCAACAGAGCTCTGTCTATTTCGACTGTACCTTGAGTTTTCCTCACAGCTTTTTTATGAAATTCTGTTTCCTCGTGGCGCTTTAAGTGTTTTTTACCACCTGCGAGAGATTTGTTGCATGAAACACAAAAGGCTTTACCAGATTTCTCTCTTAACCATTTAAAGGTCTGAAATGAAAATGTTGTTATTGTAAAAATATGGGGTATATGTAGTGGATTATCTCGTGAGCACTGCAACACCGCAAAATTTGACGTTCCGTCCATATAAGAGCGTATGAAGAACTGTCAAATTTTTGCGGTGTTTCAGTGTTCACGAGATAATCCACTACCTATACCGGCTATACCTATGTGATTTCGTATTAATCTTACCATCTGCCAATTCTGGCTATATTTCACATCATATATTTTCCGTTTCTTGGCAGGAACTATAATATTTGTTTCTGTCTCCAAATCAGGAACGATATTTTTTTCACTCTCCAAATCATCATCATCATCATCATCATCACTATTTATGGATTTTTCATAATCTGAATCAATTGGAGTGTACAAAGTTGATGTAGGGGTAGAAACTGAAATTAATGATTTGGGGTTGGACAAATGTGAAGTTGAAGTAGATGGCTGAGGCTCATTAATCTCAGATATATCTGTGGCCTTAGAACTATCAGATTCAGGTTTAGACGTTTTACGTATTAGGAACCTAAAATTAAAATAAAATGTTTAGCTGGTCGTTTGATGTTTAATAATATAACCTATTCTAAAATTAATTTTTAAATTCTCCACCGTTACCCATAATGAAATATTTTATGGTAGTAAGCCAATGTGTTGCTCCAATATTTTAATTTAGTTTTTCTCAAAATAGTTAATTTTCTTACAAAAAACAGGCCTTATATTTATTAACAGTAAATTATTACTTACCTGTCCATTTTAATATTTTATTCAGAACACAATAAACGCTTAAATAACTAAATAACAAAACCGAAGCGATTACAAATTGCAACAATTGCAACTCAAATACTGGAAACACACTGGAAACGGGTGAACCCCAACGAGCTCGAACGTACAACATTTATTTCGGTAATTCCCAGTGAACCACTGGTAATTTCCCTATAATTTCCCTGTAATGTCAAGCCAATCTATTTTGTTAAAACTTAAAACTGCTTACTAATAGATGGCAGTACATGCACTTTTAATAATTTACAGTATACAGTTTAAAAAGATTTCTTAGTTTTAATTATTAGTTAATAGATGGCGTCACACGTTTATAGAATCTCCTGTATATAGTCACTGTAATAGAATCTATCAAAAATACTAACATGAAAAAAAATTATAGCAATAATTTGTTCATTCAATCATTCAAACGCTAAAAAATTTTTCCCGATTTTTGCATTTCGTACTGAATTTCGTCGTTTTTTAAAAAGTTGTACTGACGTACTGAATCTAATCGTTTCGTACTGAATTCAGTACAATTGTACCGAAACGGCAACACTGTTTACGATTGTGAGTGTATGAATTAGCCCGCCGCTGTCATATTCTAGGTACCTTTCGGCTACACCATGATACTATAACTGAGAAGATAAACCCACGCGCATGGATAATTTCATCTCTCTCTCACGCCTGACGTCACTTGGTGACAAATTTCGCGGGAACAGCCAGTTTTATAATAGCGTTTTACGGTTTTAGTTTGTGTTTTATTTGATATTTGGTTTGTTTACAGATAAATGTGAGTAAAGCTTAATAAATTATAGTTAGAAACATTGAATTAAACATTTCTTATCATGGTGTACTGTGCAGAGGTCGGTTGTTCAAGCAACAACGACAAAAAAAGTGCATGTTCGAGAGCTTGAGTGGAAATGGGGAGTCTTTAAAATTGACCAAAAATTATTTAAAAACCCTAATGGATTTATCCGAATCTCTTAATTTAAGTACAGAGGCCAAGCATCTTTTCTTTAGATGGAAAATGTATTTCAAAAATTCGAATGTTGAATAGAGATATTAAAAAAAAAATCCAAAGTAAAGAAGAGAAAAATGACAAAAATTGAAAAATAAGTTAATAAAACTTGGGTTTCTTGTGTAAATTTGTAAATTGTGTGAATAATATGTATCTACTGAATAAATTAAACAAAATTGTTTATAATTAGAAATTTTTTAACACTCCCCATCAAAAAAAATGTTATCTAGTTATTACTTTGTGCATAAAAATAATTAAAACAATTTTTTTAACAAAAATCCGAAAACCACATACTACACTGTAAAAATTTTAATCTCCAATCCAAGTGTGCATCATCTGGGAATATTTTATCGATAGTTTATCAGAAAAGTTTATTTATGATAAAGGTTGGTGCATGATGCGAAGCCTATTTTAAAAATATCCAATCTGGTCCATTTTATACAGGGTTTTCAAAAGATAAGAAAAGTTGGTTCAGAAAACCAAAAATGTAGGATTAACAAAAAATTTGCTACAGCAAAAATGGAGTTTCTAGTTAGCCGAAAACAAAAATATGTACATTTTTTTGGAAAATTTTCCGTTTCAGAGAAAAGTAAGTGTCGAAAAAGATTAAGTTTTTTGCGTTTTTTTGTTTTTGTTCTCGGTAAACTTTCGAAAAAATATTTGTTTTTGTTTCACTAGGAACTTCATTTTTGTTGTAGTAAGTTTTTTATATTCCTTCGTAGATTTTTGATTTTCTTACATTTATATTTAATATTTTTAAAATAGGTTTGGCATTCGTCATAGTATCGAGGTACCTACTTTATTTAAATGCTTTTTAACCTAGTATGAATCCTAAATACTACATTAAATTATTAAGGCAATATCTTATATACTATTATGATAATCAAACAAAACTTGACATATCAAAATTATAAGACGCAGTAAGAAAACATACTAAAAATTAATAAAAACCGCATTAAAATAATGCTTCTTCAACCGACAAACAGAATTGTTGTCTCTGAGTGACGTCATGCGCAACGCCGTACGAAATTGAATCGACAAGTGGGTTTATCTTCTCAGTTATAGTATCATGGGCTACACCATCGCAATGAATCAGTGCTGCTTTATCGCCTGATAGGCAAACGTGTGCGTCTGCAAATTTAGTTTTCGGAGTGACAATCCGTAGCGACTACTGGTGTTATAAAATAATTCAGAGAATTTTGAGGTAAGTTTCCATTTTTATTTTATAATAAACTATATTTATATTTTAATACTATGTACACAAGTACTTTTATCGTGAATTTAACGTTATAGTTCACATAAATTGCAAATATCTGTTGATTATTACTTTTTTCCTCTATTGCAGTTACAAAAATGTCGTCTTATAAAAAAGATCAAGAGCGTCTCCGAGACTTGATGGAAGAATGTCTAAATTCTGATAATGAATCCGCAATTTTTGAAGACGATGAAGATGATGAAGGAGAAGACCAATTAAGTACAGAACTTCTAGGAACAGATACGGAGCAAGAAATATCTGATGAGGTAGATGCGGATGTTGAAGAAATTGTTGCTACCCCATATTTTTTGGGTAAAGATAAAGCAACGAAATGGAATAAACATGTGCCATCTAAAAGTGTTAGGACCCGATCAGAGAACTTGGTAACTCATTTACCAGGTCCGAAAGCAACGACAAGGAATTTGAAAAACCCGTTAGAAATTTGGAGCTATTTTTTTAGTGATGAAATATTGGAGTTAATTGTGCAAAATACGAACAAAAGGATTGATTCAATGAAACATAATTATTCCAGGGAACGAGATGCACAACCCACTGATATAACCGAAATAAAGGCGCTAGTAGGGTTACTGTACTTAGCTGGTGTCAAAAAATGTGCTCGGACAAATGCTGAAGAACTATGGAAAACCGATGGCAGCGGTATAGAATTGTTTAGACTTACCATGTCATGTTCAAGATTAAGATTTCTAGTTAGATATATAAGATTTGATGATAGCGAGAGACGTGAAGAACGAAGGGCCACTGACAAGCTAGCCGCAATAAGAAGTGTGTTTGATGGATTTGTAGAAAAGGCTAAGACTGCATATACTCCATTTGAGTATGTCACGATAGACGAAAAGCTTGAGGCTTTTAGAGGACGTTGTGGCTGGCGCCAATATATTCCAAGCAAACCCAATAAATATGGCTTGAAAGTGTTTGCCCTTTGCGATTCGAAAACTTACTGTACCGTAAATCTCGAAGTATACGTCGGAAAACAGCCTGCAGTACCATACGAAGTAAACAATTCTCCTGGAGCCGTGGTGGAAAGGCTGTCCGAGCCAATTAGAGGTACTGGTAGAAATGTAACAGTGGACAATTGGTTCACCAGTATGGAACTTATTGCTAATTTAAAACAAAACTATAGGCTCACCTTGTTAGGGACAATAAGAAAAAATAAAAGGGAAATTCCAGTTGAATTTGCAAACCCATCAACTCGACCTGAAAAATCATCAATGTTTGCATTTCATCCAAACTGCACATTAGTTTCGTATATTCCGAAAAAGAAAAAAAATGTGTTACTTGTTTCAAGCATGCACAGAGACGACGTTTTGGATGAAAATACAGGCAAACCAGAAATGATAATGTCATATAATCGAACAAAAGGAGGTGTTGACATGGTGGACAAGCTTTGTTCTGTATACAATTGTGCGAGGAATACCCGCAGGTGGACGATGGTAATTTTTTATTCGTTGCTGAATATAGGCGGTATCAATTCATATGCAATCTTTGTCGCAAATAACATTAACTCGAATATTCCAAGGAGGGAGTTCATATATCAACTTAGTTTTTCCCTGGTTGAAGACCATTTGAAAGCAAGAGTAATGATAAGAAACATACCTGTAACGCTAAAAACTCGCATTCGAGAGCTTCTTAGATTGGAAAACATCCCAATATGAGTAGCTGAGGAGCGTCGAGGGAGATGCGCCCTTTGTGATAGTAAGAAAAATAGACCGACGAGATACTACTGTAGGAAATGTAATAAACTCTTATGTTTAGGTCATTCCATTATTATATGTAATGAATGCCTTCAAAGCGCCACTTGGTAAAAAAAATGAGTCTGTTATTTCGCAATATTACTGTTTTTTTCTTTATTATTAATAATTTAATGTCATAATAAACTTTCAAAAATGTAAAAGGTGTTTACTTAACATATTTGTTTTAAAATTTATTATTATATCTCCATATATAATAATCAGAGTATCAGTCCGTAGCGGCCACTCGTGTCGCAAAAATTATAGCGACCACTGTAGGGTTAAGCTGGGGATGATGCTGTTGTTGATGGCAGGCACTGCGGCTGTAGCTTTATTACATAGAAAAAAATTGACGTTTCAAAGTTCGACCCATGAATACGGACAAAAAATTTAATGTGAGCAATTTTTTAAATATACCAGAATGTCTCCAGAGATGTTTGACCATTCGGCAAAACCATGTAGCCAAAACAAAAAGTGAAAAAGCTTGCACAAAACACAAAGTCATTGTCAAAAAAGCTGCAATTTGATTGGCTTACTCTTACTTCTTATTTTACTTTAGTCATCTGTATAACCAATGTTTTTTGTCCTTATTTCTTAACTTATTTTAATTAGTTCCTTATTTTATTTTATTTGCTGTATAATCCCACCTTTTTGTCTGTAGTGTTTATTTAATTTATATTTTTTAAAGTAACAGTTAGACTAGTATAAAGTAATATCAGGTACTTTCCATAGTTGTTTTATTATAGTTTGTAGTGTTGGGACCTTTTGTAAGCAGTTTTTTTGTTACAACCTGTCTATTTGCAGTTTATAAAGACAAGTATACCCACTTATTATTTATTATTACATTAATCTACTAGTAAAAGATATCTTATAAAATTAGTAAACATTACAAAAAAGCAACACTATATTCATTTTGGATTAGATAAATGTTTGCAAAAGGTACTTTCACAAAATCCTAAATTAAGTGACGATAGTGTTATTGAAATTTTAATTAACATTGATGGACTTCCACTAACAAAAAGCTCTACAAGTCAGTTCTATCCAGTTTAATGAAGTATATATCAAAACCGGGGATTTGTTGAGATTGTGGGTGTATATTATGGCTGTGCAAAACCCAATGAACCTAAATTATTTTTGTCAGATTTTGTTGAAGATGCCACTAATATTATAAATAATCTGATTCAGTGCAAAGGCTCCAATTTTATGCTGTTAAAATAGAAAGATTTGTGCCTGATACTCCAGCAAAAGCTTATATTACATATACTAAAGGTTATATGGCACGCTCTAAGTGTCATGCAGAGGGATCTTATGATAATTGAGTTTACTTTCATGGTACATCAAACCTTCATTTACCTACTGATATTGATTTCAGAGCAGACTCCAAAACAACACCATCTACGTACTTACTTTAAGTCTAGATATGGACAAATCTTTCCCTCTTGATTACATGCATCTTGATTGTTTAGGGGTTGTAAAAAAGTTACTAGTATGTTTGTGGTTAACTGGAAAGCCTTCAGCAAAAAATCCATATAGTAAAATAGAAACATTATCAAAATGTTTAATTGAACAGTCTTGTAACATTCCAACAGAATTCAATCGAAAACCCCGTAGTGTTAGTGAAAGTAAAAAAGGTGGAAAGCAGCATATTTCAGGCAATTTCTGCACTATACAGGGCCAGTTGTTTTAGTTAATTATTATCAAAGGAAAAATTTGAACATGTCATTGTTTTATACTATGCAATAACAATATTATCGTACCTACATATTTTGTAGAAATGTTTATTTTAATTCATGGTGAAAATTATGCCTCCGATAAAATACATAATCTACTACATTTAGCTGAAGATGTTAGAATATTTGGACATCTTAATAGTTATAGTGCTTTTGTTTTTGAAAATGATATGCAAACAATAAAGAAGTTGCTTAGAAAACAAGACAGAACTAGATAATACTAAACAAAGTGCATATTGAACAAAGTGAATATTCTCAAAATTTTCCGATACTCCACAAACCTCACTACAATGGGCCTGTGCTAAAAAATTATCCAATAACAGATACATTTAAACAAGTGAATGCATTTGATTTCTTGCCTAAAGAACCTGATAGTTGTTATTGTCTATCCGGTCGAGAAATAATAGCAATCAGTAATTTTATAGTGGAAGATAATGGGCAAATCCTAATTTTCGGATAGAATATAGAGAAAAAGAAATTGTTTACCTTAGGCCATGCGAGTCATCAATATTAAATATATTTTTAGTTGGAAAAATGACTAGTGAATTAAAAGCATGGAAAATACAAAATGTTTCATTTAAATGGCATGTCATGTTAACATTCACTAACAAATTTGTTACTCTTCCGTTGTTACATAGTTTTTGGTATTTATTATATGTAATCTAACAATATATTAAGAGTTGGCTGTGTGCTGAATATATCAAACAACTTGCTTCGAGAGATGTTCAATATATTTACCCATTTTTTAGTGATAGACTTTTTGAAACAAGTTTTTAAGTCGCTGTAAATATATTGACAATTAAATACTCCATTAAAAAAATCATGTATTTATATTTTTTTTGGATTCAACTTTTCAGAAAAAATTGAAAATAATAATATTCGTGAGTTTTCTGAAAAGACTTGGATACAAATGCAGTTTATCAATGACACGTCGGTAGTAGTGGTGCCCATCCACAAGATGATTTAATGTAGACAATTGTTTGTGACCACCAGAGAAACTTATCGCTGCTATAAGGTCACATCAATTAAATTCGTGTTGGCCTTCACTTAAGGTGAAGTTGTTTAGGGATGGGACTTACGGTAATATCTACAAATTCTGTATAAATTGCAAACTAAATATGAATATTCATTTCTAGATTCATATGAAACTGCTCGTCTGAAGTGCAGAAAGGCGGAGGTGGAGATCTCAATACCATATATCCAAAAATAAGGAAATTTAAAACAAGGTTCCATTCTTCTTCAAAGTCCGACAGTGAGGTTAAAGAACTTGTAAGGCAAAAGAAGGGGTCTAGACTGCCATCACCACTAAATGCAGCTCGCACAACCATATGTAATTGATATTATAAAAATAATGGTTTTTGACCTTCCCCAGTAATATTTCTTTGTTTTGTGAGTTTTTTAATTAAAACTATTATTTAATGTCCACTATTGAAAAATATTACCTTGGTGTAAAAAATTGTAGACCAAAAATTAAGGTACTTGATCACTGTGTTAATTTTTTAGATACTGCACAGCCCGAAATGAGCCACGTGTAACAAAGCCGAGAGGCAGTTTTCGGTACTGAAGAATGTGAGCCTTCAGCTAGGTCGAGGCGTCAAATTTAGTTTTTTGTTGAAACTTATAAATTTGTAATTTGAAATTATTGGAAAAGAGATTCAAGGACCAACAATAAACCACAGACATGGGATATTTGCAGTTTTTCATTTTAAAACATACCTAAAAAACCTTTTTAAGTGTGGAAGAAGTGTATTAACCCTCTAAGGAGTTGGGTGTGAGTTTGAAGGAGTCTTGGGTGCTTGCCTAAATTTCTACGGTGCCTTATTTTGAATTCTAAATAAATATTGAAAAATCCACCGCTTCTTCAACTTTAACCTAGTCTGGCGAGCACAGATTGTTCTACAGGGGAATCTGACATCTAAACGAGTACAGGAGGTAGGTATTGTGAATAGGAGAAGTCTCGTTATAAATAAATAATAAATACCTACTCATTATTATATTATATTTTCCTAACTAGTTAATAGTCAAAAGTAACTTTAAATAAATTTACTTTCAAGTTGTTTTTAAAGTTCTAATATTTTAATCTAATCTAGTGTGGGCTTTCTAATGTGTACTTCAATTAATAAGACCATACATTTGAACCCACAATTAAGTGATAAGGAACTTTATTCTAGCAACGTTATTAACATTCTGACAGGTAAACTCAAATTACCTTCAAAATTTTAATAATAAAGCTTCTTGGAACTACATTGTGAGCTTTCAGCTCTGTAGTCTGTTTACAAAGTACGTACTATCGATACATATCATGTACATACCAAGTACGTATAAACGATACGTACAAACGGTACGTACCAAGTATGTACAAACGGTATGTACCAAGTACATACAGATGGTACGTACCAAGTACGTACAAGCGGTACGTACATTTTATTGGAAAATGTACGTATTTAATATGTACCATGTACGTACTACGTACATAATACATACCTTACGTCTCATGAGTACGTATTAAATACGTATTATGTACATACTCGTGTGTCTGGGTTTATGTAAAAAAGAAAAAAATTGAAATCGAACATTTATATGCAGACTTACCATATTCATTGCTGCATAAAAATATAAACTTTAATTTAATTAGAGAATTTTGCTCCGAAGCCTCGTGGAACAAAATCACAACAATACTTAGTGGTATGAAAAATATCCCCTGTCCTTGCGCACAGTGTAACTGTACATTAGATGATCCACCAATTATATGTGCATCATGTTTAAAATCATATCACTTATTTTGTGTGGCATTGAAACAAGTCCCAAAAAAAAGAAACTGGATGTGTAGATATTGTTCAGAGTAAAGATACATACCCACAAGATGTAATTCATTTCTGTAAATTTTATAGCTTAAATATATGTAGTTATTATTTGCTTTTAAATGTTAATAAAAGTTTTTTACTACTTTTTTCCTAAAAACCTTTATTCATAATCATCAAGTTTTGAAGAAAAAACAGAAAGTCGTAATCCTGCAAATATTTTAAAAAGGGAGATTCAAATTCGGGGAAAATTCAAATTTAGGAAAATCCAGCTTCTTTAACTTTATTAAATGTTTTCCGACGTTTTTGGTTCAGATAATAAAAGTAGGTATATGTATTTTTGGCACATTTTATACTCTAGTGATAATTGCTGATAAATTTTAATAAGTTTGTCCCGTAATTGTGTATAACCTGTTAGAAAATGAAAAAAAAATTATTTACAAAGAAAAAAATCAAAATAACCCTCTCAAAGTTAGGTATATCTTATTTTCTGGATCCCATAAGTTCATCATTCTGATGTACGAATCAAATATCGCCCTTTAATTTTTATTTCTAATGAGATACCAAACCTACATTAATATATGTATTACACATTAAACACACAAACCATACAAAATACAAGCTTCTTTAGGTTATTATTTGAATATGCGCGCTTCGATCAACGCACAAGGCCGATCAAAATAAATTTGTACATCCGATGTACTGCTAGTCACGGCGATTAAAAAAATATGCCACTCCTGACGCTGTCACAAATCAGTCGAATCGCATTGCAATAACGGAACAAAGGTAACAGAAATTATTGACAGAACGAAAATGGCGCGTCAGTTCATCCAGCTAAATTCTAATTGGTTAATTAATTCTATTATGCTGTCAATTATTTCGCGCAACCAACCAACGTTCCATCTTCAATATCAAGAAAACGCATATGAACTGTAGCTTCTTAATACCAACTTAAAATTAGCACAACATGGCGGCCATGTGTAGTCAAAAAGAGGGGTCATTTCGGATGTATGGGAAACATATACTATTAGAAGTCCATGGATCCTAAGTCCGTGCTGATATTTGATAACTAGACAGCACAAGACAGGTAGAAGTGAGAGGTCCTCTACGTCCGATCACTATAAGATAAATTCTGAATGCAAGTGATTGACGAGATGTTACCCACTAATCTTAGTTGACGAGGTGCCACACTTTACTTACACTTATACTTCGGGAAATACAATTATATTTTCTCAGTAATATATATATATATATATATATATATATATATATATATATATATATATATATATATATATATATATTTAAAAAAATGAATATACTTATTACTTTGTTACATATCAATTGAAATAAAGAGAGGGGACGGTGATTCAATGTTTTTTTAATAAACAGCTGTAACTCCTAAAGGTGATATCAGACAGTTGACTTTTTATTCATTTCTGTTGTTCATTCGGCACCTTTCATTAAGAATGACACGTCTAGATATTAAATGAATTCATTAATCAACCAATCCAGCGATGTTGGATTTCGGCATTCAGAATCAATCACTCGCATTCCGAAAGAACGAAAAATTTAACATATGAATACATAGAGAACGTTCGGTCAATAGCTAGTTGCAGTATGAACGGGGCTGCCACATGCACCTGATCAAATATCCGTAGATTGGTTCGGAAATTTCCGTAGATCCTGGGCGCGTATTCTGTATCGTCTCGTAGAAAGAAATTTCTTTTTATGAGTATAGAGAGGAAATTTCTTTCTATTTCGTGAACCTATTCTGTACGATTCTTTCTATATCTATTCGGTAATGCTCGGCTATAGAGAACTGATAATTATTGGATGTAAAAACATTGACCTGTTTTTAGGGGAATTTGGGATATCTCTTGATTAAGTCGGCAACAATAGCAACATTTGTTTGTTTATTTCTCAGTAGGATAATAATAGTTACGAGAATTATTTCATATTTCATTGTGGGAGTCAATTATTATTATAACTGTTATTATAGTGTGTGGTGTAAATATTATAAACTATAGCATAGCATATTATCTGTTGTTAGTTTTCGTTTTTTAATCTTTATTGTGAGTACATTATAAAGTTTGGTAACAATTCATTTTCTAGTAAAAGATGAAGTAGGTACGACAAAACCAATTACGTTTAGAGAGAAGAATTTATTAATCCTTAAAATCGCCAATGTTAAATATATTTTTCTTCTTAAGAATTGGATTAATGACAAAAATTAAGAAGTTTAGTATTTAATTTTACACAACGTTCAACACAGAAATATTTCACATTTACAGGTAACACCGTAAATGGCCATAAACACGTATTATTTAGGTACCCTTTGCAGTTGTTTACATATTAAATTGCAATAATATTAATAATACGTAATTATCCAAAAATTATTTTTCGAGCATATATAAACTTGTATATATAAAGCACAAAACACCATAATAATAACATAACGATATGCACCTTTCCTTTGAAAAATGTAAACATGCCAACAAAGATAAATCTAAATGATTGTGTGTTAAAAAGAGACAGGTATCATAGAAAGACCTAGAATGGTCTTTCTATACCTTTCTACCGAACGAAGCGTTCGTGAAGCACGACTACTGCCGATTTTGCTTACAGAATAAGGTAAAGTGGTATAGAGAATTTATAGAAAGAAATTTCCTCTCTATGACGATACAGAATACGCGCTCAGAATACAGTATGGGGTTATCTGAACTTATGAACATCTGATCCTTAATGACCTTGAACGCTCAAGTAGCGTGCCTGTGTGAATTTTGAATTTGTTTATTGGACGATATACAATTTTTCAGCTTCAAAGTTATGGCAACTGTAATTGTTTTTAATTTTTTTTTGCATGGAGTAGTCGACTCTGGGTAGGTATTGGTAATCAATGAGTTTCTGGTGCTAGTTTTGTTTATATTTTTTGAAGAAAAAATTCTTTCTACTGTTGCAGAAATATGAGAAAGAATTCTAATGTGATTTGTTAATTTTACTAATAAAGGAAATGTTAGTTCATCATTTGCATTTTTAAAAACTGATACTTTGGGCCAGGAGTTTTCAAAACTATCCGAGAAATTTAATTCACATTCTCACTTATTACTATAGGAAAATCGGTAGCCGAAGCTGCAATAAATGGATTTCTTTTGATTTATATTTGTGGGAATTAAATAATGAGGATTTTTAAGTTTTTCGTCTGTTTTTGGTTATGGTTATATTCATGTAAGTTAAACAACCACAAAATACAGATTGGTATGGGTCAGGTTATCTACTCTCCGCACTTTTCGTTTTCGTAGTAAGTATTTTGTTAGTGGGTAATATTTTCAGAAATAATTTACTCAGAGAACTCAGAGCAAACAGTACATAGTAATTATTATCATTGTTATTGAAAATTCCGTAGATTTTCGAGACTTTTCGGAGATTCCGTAGACATCTTCTGAATTCCGTAGATCTACGGAAAATTCCGTAGATGTGGCAGGCCTGAGTATGAATCAGGATCTTCATCCGCTAACTCTTTTAACAATAGGTGCGTTCTTTTTGACTGAGATCTCAGTTAATCTCAGCTCACATCAGCAATGTGAGCGTTCTTTTTGTTTTACTCACTTTAAGTGAGCTGAGATTTTTCCTCCCCCTTCACCGATGCTGAATGTGTTGTAAGGGGGTATCAGTTGGAATTGAGTCGGAAATAAAGTGGAGGGGATGAAGAAATATTTGATTTGCTTGGTTTATATGTAGTTTTAACCAAGGTTATCAAGGTTTTAACCATTGACATATAAATAATAAACACACATAACCTATTTTTATTTTGTTACAAATTATGGATACATTAATTAACATTATTAGATGCTGATACGAATCTGTCGTATAGTTTAAATCTATCAACAGATCGCTCGCTTCAATTGAGATGTCGTTCTTTTTGGTGCTTACTCACATCACTTTATCTCAGATCACCTTAACTGAAGTGATCTGAGATCTCAGTCAAAAAGAACGCACCTAATGAACCCATGATCGCACCAACCAACTTCGACGTTTTCTTTGCTTCTTTTTTTCCAATTCTTCAATCAAATAATCGCAAATTAACCAAGTTCCACAGCGAACAACTTCGCTTGGCGATATATTTGAGATAATGAGCGAATTCATTTGTTTGTCATTTTTTATGTGTCGTGCAATGAGATGTAACTTCATATCACTGGTGACTTGTGACTTGTGTTGTCTGAGCGTCAAATGAAAAAAAAAGAACATTCACTAGTAGTAGTAGTAGTAGTATTTATTTAAATAGGAATCCTAATTTATAATACATAATTTATACATCAGTTTACAATTACACATCAGTTTTTTTCTTTTTACAATAATTTCAATTTTCATCACAATCTGGTAGGCCATTGTAATGGATGAATCCTTTAAAAAACAAACTCTTTACATTATAGGAATGATTTTGCCTCGATACATATAAGCTGTTCTGGCTCCTCGTATTGTAGGTATGAATTTCATTGGTAAATGTAATATACTTACAAAAATACGTTGGCAAAAGATTATTTATCATTTTATAAATATAAGTCATAACTAAATAATATAATCGCCTCTCTACCTTGAGTAATTCCAAAGTTTGAAGCATCATAGAGATAGGAGTCATTCTGTTGCATCGTAGTATAATTCTCATTGCACGATTTTGCAGTTTTTGTAATTGAGATATCTTATTTAAATCAAAGAAGTATAGTAGTGTCGGGCAATACTCAAAATGGGGCTGAATAATGGTCTTATAAACGGTTATTCTGGAATTTAGACTTAAGTGTTGAGACACTCTGGAGAAAAAATAAAGTTTTTTCAAAATTTTCTTTTTTATGTACTCAAAATGGCCACTAAATAATAAATGATTATCCAACATGAATCCTAAATATTTGATTTCTTTGACAATTTCAATTTGTTCATTATTTATTTCTATACTTATTTGATCATTGCTTATTTGATTGTATTTATGAGGTGTTGTAATTATCATAGCCTTGCTTTTATTTACATTTAGCTTTAGTTTATTCATTTTTAAATATTTATTCAAACTTCTTAACACACTATTTATTTTAAACAATACTCTATCTAAATTCTCATCACTTACAGATATTAATGTATCATCTGCAAAGATATGAATGTAGTCACAATCAACAAATTTATCTATATCATTTATGTAAATCAAGAACAAGATAGGTCCTAGAATACTTCACTTGAGTGGTCGATCATTCATCTGGGTGAACCGTCTAATATCACCTTTAACCACTGAACAAATTTTAACAAACTTGCTTCATCAAACCCATATCTTATCTGTGATATGTCTAGTTCTTATTGATGCTGCTAGAGCGCGTTTTTTGATATTGTCGGTTTCGTGGAATAGTGCCAAACACAATTTAAAATATTAAGCACTATAAGCAAATTTACTAGATTTTGAATGATTACTGAATGCTATCAATCTTGATTTTTCTAAGTAATATATTATATAGCTCCATAAATGGCCAACTGATGACACCCAAATTAGTAACTAGGTGGCCCCATTGTGTGAGATTTAATTACTTAATCCTTCAATTTTAAGATGTTACATTATTCAAGTAAAAACTGATTGGTTTCGGTGAAATAATCTATGACACAAAGTATTTGTTTTTGCAGAAATGTTTTATTAAAAGTAAAAGTTTAAACTTAGGTAATTTATTATTAACTATGGTAAAATATTATTATTTTATTCTGTCAAAGAACTTTTAAACTGTTATCATTATTGTACTATAAACTGTTATAAAATTCAGATTCATCGCATTTTACTCCAACAAGTCTCTTTTCTTAAGAATAGGAATTCCAGGTTTGCCAGTGAATGCTTTTCTCATGACAATGTTATTAGATTAACCACTTGAAGAACTTCGAGTGATGAGACATTCTTTGTATGACGTTTTTACAAACAGTGATGAGGGAGATTTCTTCTCCGCCTTAACAACTTTTATATCTGCAATTTTGACTGGCAGGTTACCGTCTAAAATTCTAAGCTGAAATCTCATTTGGTTGTTTGGGTCATGAAGATCAATAAAATCATCCCAAAACTTTACCACCACTTTATAGGGATCACCCCTTTTTTTTAGCTGCTCGAAATCAGTACGTCATAGAGTACATCGGTCCACTTCTTAATTGTTTTTTGATCTTCCTTTCAATTGTGGAGCGGACAGACTCGCCCTCATTTTAGGTAAGCCATTGTATTAAAAATTTATGAGTAATTGACGAAATGTTTACTGTACAGCATACAGATACATGTAAAACATGTATTGATTCTTTAGTTGCCCGAATAAAAAATAATTTCACCATCGCGTGCTACATCTTCAAGATATTTGTAAACGCATATGTACCTAGCTCATTTACACCTCTTTTGCCAAACCCCTCATGCCAGACAAAACAAGTGGCATTTTTTGTTAACATATTGTAAATACTTAAATTTAACACAATTTTGATTTGTAAAAAAATATGGAAACATTTCCTTTAGGGCATTGAAAAGCCGATGCCAAGTCAAATACTGCAAGAACATTAGAAGCTTTCGCTCGATTTTTTCTTTTGGAGTGGAGTTTACAAATGTGACATATTCATTGCCCTGATCGTTTTTTGGAATAAATGGATGAATATTGACCTCTTCTGTGAAAATTTCATAAACATTCCGTATTTACAAGAAGGAGAGTTGTTACTTTTACATTGGTCCTCAAACTTTCTATGCAGGTCAGCAATAAATTTATTCCCTTCCACGTGATGCCGTTCGGACTCCGAACGCTGATAATGACTTTCCACCTTTGGATATTTTTTAATGAAGGTGCGAACCTTAGAGTAATAATAAACATAGAGAGTGCTATTCATCCATAAACACGTTTATTTTTGCGGCCAACAATTCTAAACGCCAGTAGTGAAATAATGAATGAATTACAAAAAGTGGGGATGGTATTGTAGATACATGGCCCTGGTAATTTCGGTTGGTTTTCTGACAAACTTGGCACCGACGAACCATGATAATCCAAAAACATTAAATTAATTAACTTAAAAGTTTATTTTGTCACTTAAAGTCTTGAAAAACACATCAAAACGAAAGAACTAAATGTTTACAATTTAGTCGTAATGACGCTCGTATATACAAACCACGTTTGACATTATGTACTACAATACTACAGCGTGTTTAAAATTATCGTCGATCACACTCTGACGATATTTGCATCTCTCTTTATATGGTAATTAAACAAGGATAAAACTATTAAATTGAATACTATTGACACATTAAGCAGGTACTGAAATTTTGAGCAATGTTGCCACTTTTAGTCATAACCATAAAGGTATCTAAGGATACAACAAATATTTGTTTAAAATTTATATGAGAATATGCCTTTATTAAATAAAATTCAAGTATTATTAATTAATTTTAAAAGCAGCGACTCAAATGCAGAAATTAGTATGACTTTCTCATTTGCATAACTTTTTAACAAATTTTCAATTAAACTTCTATTTTCTTTTTTCCCGCAACTAAGGAGGATTTGAAAATATGGCAAAGCAGTGGAAGTGTCCGCAAGTGAGCTTAGAATGTGACTCAATGTTTGGGGCAGGAAAAAGTCAAAACAAACATATCTATTTTATTTGTTAATCTGAGGTGCGAACGTATTTATTCTATTTTCGTCAATTTTAAATTGCTTTCCATGTCCTCCTCTAAGGTCCACCATCGAAGCAACTTGACTTCGTTTCCTTTTTTTCGTTACTGTTGTTATAACACTATCATTGATGTCTAGAGTATTTAAGAAACACCTTGCACACCTTTATTTTTTGGTTTCTGATGGAAAAGTAGTAAGCGTTATTTGTGTCTCTATGGCTTCCTTCTCTTATGTATCTGTATTTGGGTTTTATTGAATCAGTTGCATTGCTTATAAAATGCCTTTGTTTTGTTAAGTCTCCCAGGTTCCAATAACAATTAACTCTGTCATCCTCATTTATTTTGAGAGCACATTTCTGTTTACATATGTCTCCATAAGGTGGTTGCAATTGACGTGGTCTAGCCTTATTCTTGGTTTTTGAGTTTTTTTCATAAGCTTTTTCAGAGTTTCTCAACCGTTTATTAGGCACGTTCTTCTTCCAGTTTTCTTTATCACATATTCTTTCTTCCTCCCTTCTTTTTTTCTTCGGCGCTGGTTGAAGGATCACTCTGATCAGCAGTGTCAGGGTTTTCATCTTCACGCGGAACAACAGTCTCAAAGTCGTCTTCTATTACGTTTTGATTACTGTTGCTAGAGTTCTCTACTTGAATGTTAAAAGTAGGGTCAGCAATGTTGTCATCAATGTCAAAGTCTGAAACCGAATAGGGTCAAAATAGATTAAAACTGATAAAAAAACAAAAAGATTGATTGAATTAAATAATCCTGTATTATATTTTTTTTCTTAATTCCTATTACCAGTTGCTCAATTGTCTTGGCTGCCACTTGTAGAGGAGAATGATAATTTCGGAGAAGGCATCTCTGTTGGAGGCACCAATGTTCAATTTAAACTGGTTGACGTGTTTCACTAACACAGTAGCTTTCTCAAAACGAATGAAGGTATAATATAAAAATGTTTCAAGATATACAGTACATAAATACAGAATTCTATTATACTAATGTTAAAAAAGGTATTGAAAGCAATTACCTGGAAATTCGTTCAATACAAACATTCCTAAGCTAACTTATAGGTAAAAAGGTTTAATAAAGGAGAGTGATTGATATCTATTTGGTCGTTAAGAAGGTTACCTGAATATTTATTTTTGTTTATCTCAAGAGCCTCTAATAAATTTAAACTAAAGGATAGAAAGAATATCTAAGGAAGGAAGGTTCAGGCAATGAGAGTATTAAAAATCAGGGAGCTTGGTCCTCTCTGACAAGATACATCTCATTAGCGAATCTTCCTAGTGACGAAATGATCAGGAAAGTAAGTATCGAAAAGAATTTCACCACGATGCTAAATACGAGGAGAGACTGGGAAAGGGAATACACCACCCAAACTCTCAAAGAAAACACCATTAGATGGTATACGGATGGTTCATAAACCAGCATTGGAGCAGGCGCTGGAGTATTTGGGCCAGGCACCAGATACTCATTATCGTTAGGCTCATTTCCGAGCGTCTTTCAGGCAGAAATACTTGCGATTGAAAGATGCGTGGAAATGAACCTAGAAAGAAACTACCAGAAATGTGACATATCGATCCATTCTGATAGTCAAGCAGCTATCAAAGCACTGAGCTCCCATGTCATTGACTCAAAGTTGGCGTGGAAGTGCCGAAGAAAACTTGATGAATTAGGCAAGAATAACAGGGTCTCTTTAGTCTGGGTTCCTGGCCACTCGGGAATCACAGGAAATATACCCAATACACTTGCCAGGAAAGGAGCACAAATGCCCATTCTTGGCCCGGAGCCTTTCTGTGGTGTAGCAAAATGCTCATACAAGAAAGAGTTTCGGAAGACAGAGGAAACCGAAAGAGAAGCAATCTGGCGGTGCCTTCCCAGGTTGGAACATTCCAAAAAGTTCCTGTGGAACTTTGACACTGCTAGATCCAAATATATTTGGACCTCAGTAAAGATAAGCTACATCTTCTCACGGGCTTTCTTACAGAACACTGCCGCCTTAGGAAGCACTTAATGAGAATAGGTCTAGCAGAGATTGACGAGTGTAGATTCTGTGAGGAGGAGGATGAAACTCCGGATCACCTAGTTCTGGAATGCCTCGCCATTGCAAGAAATGCTTCGGACAAGAAACTTGTAAGAGTGAGGACCTAACCTCCTTGAAGCCGTCCCAAATACTAGAGTTTATTATAACTGGAAGGCGAGCTGTAGTAGTAGCGAGAACAGCTCTGATAGGGGGGGCACAATAAACCTTTGGTTTAAGTGCACTGTAACCCCGTTAAAATCTAATCTAATCTAGAATCTAATTTTTTGTTCTCATAGCTACGTTTGTGTTCCAAAATTCTAGTTTTAAAAGTTCTACCGTTATAAATTTTATCACAGTTGTCATTACCACATTTTAATTTATAAACTCCTGATTTGTTTCTAAAGATGATTTAATTTTTAAGGATGGTGTTCCAAAGTATGCAAGCTTTTAAATTGTTGATTATTATTTTTATCAGAAGGGAATACTTGTTCTATAGTCTGTTTTTGTATCTTTTTATTTATGATATTGTCAATTAAATTTGGATCGTATTTATTATTTACTGCTATTTGTTTTATGATATTTAATTCTTTGTTATAATTATTAGTATTTAATGTGACTGTTAATAGTCTGTGTATCATACTATTGAAAGCAACTAGTTTATGACTGAATGGGTGGACCGAACTATTATGAATTGTAATATCTGGATGTGATGGTTTATGAAATATAGAAAAATCATGTTTATTATTTATATTTGAAATTGAAAGGTCTAAAAAGTTTATAGACTTATTTTGTTCAAGCTCTACGGTAAATTTGATATTATTGTGAATTGAGTTTATGTAAGTAATGAAGCTGTATAATTGTCTATTTGTACCAGTGAAGCTAGCTAAAATGTCGTTCACATATCGGTGCCAGTACATAAATTTTTTACTAAGGGAGTGTTTTATTTTCATCGTTTTGATTTATTTCTTTACAAGGATTTAATGGCGGACCTATAACAGAAAATTTGGCAAATTAATTGTGTTTCCTACCAGGAATAAACTAATTAAATAATCCTATATTACATTTAGTTCATTTTATTTGTTAATCCTTATTAACACTTGCGGAGTTATCTTTACTGCCACTTGTTGAATGATTCTCTGTTGAAGGCGTCTCTGTTAAAGTCACCTCTGTTAAAGGCACCTCTGTTGAAGGCACTTGATGATGTTGAATAAGGTTTTGATTTTCACAAGACTTTGGCGGCGAACCTGTAAGAGAAAATTTAGCAAATTAATTGTGTTTCCTATCAGGAATCAAATAAGTTTATTTTATTTATTAATTCTTATTACCAGTTGCAGAGTTACTTTCACTGCCACTTTTTGAAGACGCCTCAGTTGAAAACACCTTTGTTGAAGGCACCTCTATTGAAGGCACTTGATGTTGAATAAGTTTTTGATTTGTTTCTTGACAACTTTGGTGGCGGACCTGTAAGAGAAATTTTAGCAAGTTAATTGTGTTTCCTATCAGGAATCAACTACTGAGATGGCTCATAATAGTGCAGCAGCTTAATTTTCTACAATAATAATTCATTTATCTCACCGTTTTCTTCAACATGTTTCTCTCTTGCTTCGGTAGCAAGTTGCAGGAGAATTTTCCCTCGACTAATTGCCTAGAATAGATAAAAAAGTTACGTAATATTTTTGCAAAGTTTGCCTTAAATAATTAAGATAATGTCAAAATAAATGACTCGTTAGCAACTAAGACTTCACAAATGTTATAAAGAATAAAAAAATAAACAGAAGTAACAGAAAAAAATGTTTACAATCTAGACATACTCAATTTAGTTAGAGTGTAGATTAGATTAGATTTTAACGGGGTTACAGTGCACTGAAACCAAAGGTTTATTGTGCCCCCCCTATCAGAGCTGTTCTCGCTACTACTACAGCTCGCCTCTTCCAGTTCCAAGGTTCTAATGAACTCTAGTATTTGGAACGGCTTCAGCGAGGTTAGGTCCTCACTCTTGCAAGTTTCTTGTCCGAAGCATTTCTTGCGTTGGCTTGCAGTGGCGAGGCATTCCAGAATTAGGTGATCCGGAGTTTCATCCTCCTCCCCCCATCATCTACACTCGTCAATTTCTTCTAGACATATTCTCATTAAGTGCTTCCTAAGGCGGCAGTGTCCTGTAAGAAAGCCCGTGAGGAGATGTAGCTTATCTTTACTGAGGTCCAAATATTTTTTGGATCTAGCAGTGTCAAAGTTCCACAGGAACTTTTTGGAATGTTCCAACCCGGGAAGGCACCGCCAGAGTGCTTCTCTTTCGGTTTCCTCTTTCTTGTAGGAGCATTTTTCTACACCACAGAAAGGCTCCGGTCCAATAAAGGGCATTTGTGCTCCTTTCCTGGCAAATGTATTGGCCTCTTCAATACCCGTGATTCCCGAGCGGCCAGGAACCCAGACTAAAGAGACCCTGTTATTCTTGCCTAATTCATCAAGTTTTCTTCGGCACTCCCATGCCAACTTTGAGTCAATGACATGGGAGCTCAGTGCTTTGATAGCTACTTGACTATCAGAATGGATCGATATGTCACATTTCTGGTAGTTTATTTCTAGGTTCATTTCCACGCATCTTTCGATCGCAAGTATTTCTGCCTGAAAGACGCTCGGGAAGGAGCGTAACGATAATGAGTATCTGGTGCCAGGCCCAAATACTCCGGCGCCTGCTCCAATGGTGGTTTTTGAACCAACCGTATACAATCTATTGAGGAGTCGCAGGTATTTCCGCACCCCTGCTCCACTGAGGCCTTTTCTCAGTGGGTCGTCTATGCCACCCCGTTCTCCCGATTTTGGGAGGTCGAACGGCATACGACCGTTTGGCCTTTTTTCCCTCTGTGAGGTGCCCGGATGAAGAGGTGGAGGCATTCTCCTTTACTTTTCCGGTGAAAGTCTTACTTTTTCTTTCCAGAGTGGTCCCACGAGAAGCTAGGGTCATTACGGTCCACCGCTGCAGAGTCCCGCATGCAGAGGTAAGGGGTTCAATACAATGGAGTTCCCCCCGGTGCTCAAAGGTCGAAACCAGTAAGAACTATTCTTTTATATAGCCACGCATTCTTCGGCCTGGTTTCTCACCTTGACTTTAGGTTTTTAATGAGGTTGTCTCCTCTTGGTCCGGGCAGTAAAGCCAAGAACCCCCCATCCCACTGGCCCGCGAGACTCGACCACAGGCAGCCAGGAGACATTGGTATAACAGGTGATTTCGAGGTAAGCTCGAAATTTCACCCGGCATCGTAACCCTGTGTGCAATCCCTTAGCCACGATACTACAGCTGGGACAGGTAAAGTAGGTCCGCGGCAGGGTATTCGAGGGCTGCCAGTTTAGTTTTTAGACACAACGAGCCCCAGGTATTCCCCGCAGACCTCCTCCTCATATACAATCATCTCAGAGGCCTTTTTCCTATCCGCCACCTGGAGACGCGCCGGGTTGGTACTTCACCCCCTCCACATCAATAAATACCCCGACGAACTACGTACATATCTACTGATGTGGACCCAGTAGTTAGAGTGTAATAATTAGAAAAAAATTTAACAAATTCAATAGTATTTTGTGGAATAGTACCACAAGTACATAATTAACATTCTCGAGTTATCTATATTTTTTTAAAATATTGTATCAATTCAAAATGATACGCCCTTGGACAAAATATTTGGATACTTATTTTACTTACCATTTTATTGAAGACTCGCAACTTGAAATAATACAGTATTCTTCTATAAATTGCACTGTCACGTGAGTTTTCCCCGGCCTGGGATTCTGCTCAGGTTGTGGAATTCGGTCTTAGTTACACTATTTTTTCATTACCTTAACTGGGATAAGGTGAATCAGTAACAAACATTTCGGGAAAAATGGATTTATTCAACACAAAAATAAATTCACATAAACAATATATTCACAATACAATACGTATAAAAATCAGTCTAAGAATAAAAATGTCCAACTCAAGATTTTATATATATCGAAAATAAGTTAAGTACTTATCTTGGAGAGACTTGGGATGTACAGCTCTCGGCGATATCAGCGATTTTCTTGAGCCATCGGTGATCTGCATTCTGGAAGGTAGCGACTTCTTGTACAAGAGCGGATGCAGAGGTCCACTTGCGAGCTGCGGAGCTGTAGACAAAAAAGAAGGAAGGAGAAACAGTAGGAAGTAAGAATTGAAAATTGAAAAGAAGGAATAAGATGAACAGATTAGGAGCTTATACTCCAATACATATAAAAATTGAATTGAATTTTCAAAATACAACCACAGAAATATGTTCATTTTTATTCGTCTTGTTCCCAGATTTAGAAAATGCAAATTTAAATTATAGAAAAATAAACAGAAATAATCTGTTAAAAATTTGCCTCACAAAATAAAGTTGGACGCCACCTAGTTTTTTTAAAAAAATAATAAAGGTGAAAAAACTGGAAACACCCAACAAACAACTTTTCCAAATAATCGAAATATCTTAACAAAATAAAAGTTTTAAAAATTGGAATATTGATTTGTAAGCACACAACTACAATTTGAAAAGAAATAGAAAAACTTACCAGCAAAACAGAATATCACCACGCACAAAATATATTTGCAGACTGAAGAGATAGCTTTAACTTTTTAGTGAAGGATGTTAACGAAAGAGACCGTTCAATTGGGATTTGCCGTTTAAATAGAAAACTTGTGAATGTAAAACTATCATTCCAGTTTTTTTTAAATACCGAAGTTAATAATTTCGAATTTGAGGTGGGAGTAACTGAAGAATAAGTAACGCTCCGAAATAACTAAAGAAAAATTCATAACATGTCGCGATCGATATGTTACAAAATTGAAAATAATAATTATTGTTAAAGTACAATAACAACAAATAACACAATATTACGGAAATAAGGTTGAACGCTAAATGTATCAACACAATGTTTAATAAAATCAACGACAACATTACACCACCGCAGACAGATATTTACTGATGAGATTGTGTTGAAGAAAACACAACATGCAACATACAAAAAACTGTCGCAACTGCATTCTAGCGGCAATATTTGTAAGCTAACTTATGATAGTCTTCCAGGTAAAAGAATATGAGCTTTAGATTTCTTTTTTACGAATATCTCTAAATCAATGATTTTTTGGAATGTTACACCATTCTACGAAACCGACGATATAATAACAAAATTGCGAAATTCTTTAAAAAATTAAATGCAGCAGTATGAGTTTTTTTACAAAAACACAGTAAAATGAATAGGCTAGTGAAAACCGTATCTCGATATCTTATTTTTAATTTAATTGTTTTAAAAAGACGCTATTACACAGGTATTTACTGGTCCTTTCAAGATTCAGTGACAAAACTTCATAATTTTATGGTTTTTAAATAAAAGTATTCTTAGTTCAAAAAAAGTGTAGAGGCATAATATGAGAAAAGGATATATTTTTAAATAAAACCAATGCCTCCTTAAATGTTCGAACTATTTTTAATCACACTGAATGCATCGTTGGATCCGCTCATGCGTGGACATTACAACAGCTTCAATTTCTGCTCTTGACACGATACGAATGGCCTCTTTAATTCGTATTTTCATGTCGTCTCTCGTTGTTAGTGGAATTTGGTAAACAATATCTATTGACCGACCCTCTATATAGAAGTCCAAATAGAAGAGATCTGGGCGGCCAAGGAAATACATAATTCCATTGTTCTAGTCGAGTATATTCGCACTGTACAGTATTGAAAAACATTCAAAATAGCCATATCTACATAGAAAGGTTGATTCAAGCAAACTTCCGGATTTCTAAATTGTACAGCTATGAAAGTATTTTCAAAAAGTATTCGATTATTTAACTTAAAACTTGAAATCACGTAATTGGCGCCAAATCTCACTTCAACTTTTTTAAAATTCAACTACTCTATTCTTTCCACGGTTTGTGTTCAAACAATGCATTATTCGTCAACTTGTAAAGGTATTGCTGAAAGCAGCGCTAAAACCTGTATTCAGTTTGATCTAAGACTGCACTCACCTTAACTGTTTATATTTACTTTATAAGAATTATCATGCAATTTAGTCAATTTCGGTAATTTTGATCTTGGAGATATGTGGCAGCAAATGGATAATCTTTTGTTAGTGAAATAAAATGAAGATTCAAATTATCACCCAAAAGGCAAGCCTGCATTTTTTAATATAAGTTGATTTTAGCATACATTTAACGGATTTATAGTTAAAAAATGCTGAATTTCATTTGGAGGGTAGAAAATAATTAAAAGCTACCCCAAAAATAACTTTTTTGAAAATAGCTCAAATATATGAAAAAAAGTTTCATACAAAAAATGTGGAGATTCAAATTTTGACGTATTTGCAATAATCGATTAAAATTGACAGCTCACCCGTGCGGAATATAAAAAATCGAATAATGAATCGTTCACCTTTTTTAATCATATCTACAAAGTCTAACTGCTCTCAGAGATGTATTTTTTTTTATTAATTCGTTTAAGTTATCAACATTTATATTTAAAAAAAATTTCAATCAAAATTAAAAAAAAAATTATCTACATTTTTTAACATTTAACGCGATATTTGTATCCCCATAAAAGTATTCATTTACTTGAGATTTTACCTGTCCTGTTCATATATTGTCAGCTTCATCATTGTATACAATGGTTTCATATTATTAATAAAACAAATTACATTTCTGAAATTGTTCGTTGGACTTTGTAGACATGATTAAAAATAAAATGTTGAAAAATTCACATTTTTCGATTTTTAATATTCCGCACGGTTGAGCTATAAATTCTAATCGTGTATTGCAAATACATCAAAATTTTAATCACAACATTTTTGTTTGATACTTTTTTCATATCTTTTATGTTTTTGAGATATTTTGAAACAAGTGATTTTTCGGGTAGTTTTTATTCCATTATAAATTATTTACATCTAGGTTTATTGAATATTTTGTTATTAGCCATGTATTTATTGTTTGCTTCTCAAAAATCTTCTACTGCTAACTGAAATTCCTTTCTCTATAACTATGAGCATATCAACTTCGTGAAGCAATTTCTATTTTAATTCGCAAATTTCCGCAGTGCATCCCACGTGTCTGATGCCATGAGAATCTAGATAATAAGTATCTTTGCATTTTCAAAATTGTTAATTTTAGCAGATGCATTTGAACATGTCAGAACTATAATATCTGAATATTCTTCCAAATTTTCGAATTGCTTTAAAACTTCTTGACAATGAGAATATTTTTCTTCACTAAATGCAGTCTTTAATTTATTATAAAATCAGGCAATACCAGTTAATGGAGATCCGTTCAAAGTATCTAATTATTGATGAATTCATAACAAAAATCGACTTTACTCGCTAATAATTTGCACTTTTCGTCAGTTAAACTACTAAACGTTCTCTGCAAATTTTTTAATTCAGTTAATTCTAAAATAAAAGCTAATTCATCCAAAGATGTACCTAAGAATCTAAATGTATTTTGTATATTTTGTGTTTGGCTATTTATATATTTGCAATTATGTTGTAAACTCCTATATTTTATTTTGTCTAATGACAACAGTGACATCTTCAATACTTTCCACATTTTTTTTCGTTTATCTCAGGTCAACTTCAGTGTTATTATATTCCCCAATTCCTTCCGCACATACAATTGCTAATTTTGCGTTAGTTTTTTTAAATTGGACATTACTTCCATAATATATGAGTTAAGTTTGGTATATTCCTGCATATGTCAGATTAAATCCCATCCAACGGCGATATAAATCAGGGTTCAAAATACTAGAAACCTAAATGTTTTACCTCTAATAACCAAACCAGAGGGTATCTTCTTTGTACATTTTTTTAAAGTGCTTCCTTATAACAAGACTCGAAAGAAGCAATGTTGGTGGCCAATTAAAAATATTATGATATAAAAATAAAAATAAAATATGAATGATTCAATAAGTAAAAAATATATTTATTCAACAACATTTAAAACAAAAAATGTATGTGGGGAAGAAGGCTCAAAGTAACATTTTCCAAATTCCAAAACAATTGTTTCTGGCTGACAGATTATCCTGAAAAAAATTACCTGCACGAGAATATAATTCTCTTCAAATGATCCATATAAAAATCGGAGAAAAGGGATTGAAATGTACTGTGATCATTCTTTCAGAATTTGTAAAACTGCTGTTCTGTTAAATTATAGAGAATCTCGAAATTTACAATATTCGAGCATTGATATGATTTTTGTATATAAATCAAATACATGCAAATAACTTAAAAAGTATAACAACTTAATCACTGTCTTCAGATAATTCAGCATCTTCTTTGGGCAAAACTATTTTTTTCTTTCTTTTTGAAACATATCCAGGACCTTTTCTTGATCTTCTAAATACCTCTATTGCTTTCATTTTATTTCTAAGTAAATTAGACTTATCTCGCAATCTTTGATGTATTACATCTGTTTTATGAAAGCTTGTATTGGGGGCAACTTTTTTAGTTGGTGTTACTTCAAGAGCCTTCAGGGCTTCCGTTGTAATTTCCTGAACTTTTTGATTAGATTGAGAAGCTGTAGCAATCAACATTTGGATTTCTACATCTCCTTCCAATTCTTTTGGTATCTCTTCCAAGACCGAAGGAAGTAACGGCGCAACTTTTGGTTTTTTCATTGAGGGATCCCCCGTTTTTAATTTCAGTAACTCATTTCTTCTTTTTCTTCTTGTTTTTAATTCCATTGCAATATTTTCATAATCTTTCAACTCACTAACTTGTTCTAATGGTAGAGTTTTTGATTTTGATTCTGGTAGTGTACCTTTAGTCGGTTCTTTTCTTTTATTTGATTTTGATTTGAACATACTACTATTCACAGGTTCATTATCTTTTTTCTCCTTTATATTATTTCTTTTCTGTATTCGGCTCGTTACAACCTGATTTTTTGTGTCCGTTTTCTCTTCTATATTATTTCTAGAAATACTACTCTGATCTTTTACAATTTCACTTGAATTAATTTCAGTTTCCCCTTCATCTGTTTTATTCCTTATCTTTTTTGAATGTTTACTTACTTTTGAAGATTTTTTTCCATTAACTTTATCTTTTGCTTTATCTAACTCAATCATTTCTTCAGCGATCAATTCATCATGACTTTTTCCAATTCTACTAATAGCGCTCTTCACTCTTTTGCTAACTTTACCATCTATGATGTTCTTGGCATCAACTTTAAGTTTTGTTTTGAAATAATCTTTAATACATGTTTGAGATCTGTTCTCTTCTATTTTTTTTAGTACCGGATTTAGTATATCTTCTATCTTTTTCATTGTCCAACCAAATTTTTCTTTGGCAAAAACTGTAAGACCAGTTATATCAGGTTTACTCCAAGAAAATGGAGTTCGACTAGTTTCAATTTTTGGATCTAAGTAAGCCTCAACAACTTGGCAACTTGGGAAATTATCTACAAAGGTTAAATTTTTTAATTTATTTTTTAAAGTTGACCTACTGGAGCCTCCCGTTTTGCCCTTTAAATACCAAGATTTAAATTCTTTT
Organism: Galeruca laticollis; assembly: GCA_963921935.1. Lineage (NCBI taxonomy): Eukaryota > Metazoa > Arthropoda > Insecta > Coleoptera > Chrysomelidae > Galeruca > Galeruca laticollis. The sequence continues at coordinate 9,358,455 of OY998180.1, read as the reverse complement.
AACCCAGATAACAGTTGTTGATTGGAGAGGGTATATTCTTGAGTCTGGTTTGGAGGAAAGATTGAAAGTATTTCTAGAGCAGTAACAGGGCCTACTCCTTGAAGCCCTGTTGTATAATCACTTCCCACTAATAATGCCAGTAAAATCATTTGTTGTCGATTTAGTTTGAAATGGTAATCAATGTTTTCAGATCTAAATTCCATGACATATTTACTTTGATTAAAAAAATTTTTATATACGGTTCTACCCCCAAACAACCAGATATCACTGTCATCAGTAATGGTTCCATTAGTCATTTCAATTTCATCTAAAAATGCACATTGTGCTTCGGCTTCCATTGGTGCTACAATATATGGCACACCAAATAATTCCAGCAATTCCTGAAAACCAATAAAATTTAATCAGCATTAATGGAATTACTTCAAGCTAAAATTAGAGAAACCGAAATGTTTGAAAAGTATAAAGTTAGAATGCTTCAAAGATTATTTATTTATATGTTCAGGTTTCATAAAATTTGTTACCAATGTATTTTAACTACTCATTTGATCAACATTTTTCTTCTAAAACCATTTGCAAAATTTCATAGTTAAAAATGTTGTAATGTACCACAGTCAAAAATTCTCTCATTTTTTGACAGAAGATTAAAATAAAGTAAATGCTTAGGGAAATATAAGATATAAACTATTTTGGGATAAAAACGGCGTCCACTGTACTGTGAACTCCTCAAATTCAACTTAAGTCACGAGATTGGAAAGTGCAATTTTCTTTAATCATACTTTACTTGTAGATTGAATAGCTTTTTGGTTAACACATTGGGATGCTATAAAAGTCTGTGATAATATTTAGGCGATGTTTTTCTAGGATTACACTCATTACATTTTTAGAGCTCCTGTTTAGTTTATATATCATATATTCCATGTTCCTATTCTGTTAAATTTATTTTTTCCTTTGTTTTTATTCAGATCAGGGCTGTCCAACTGAAGTGTTCCAAAGGCCGCTTTATAATAATATGCGGTTTGGAGGGCCGCATTAAAAAATACTTCGTATGCAACTTTATCAGTGAGTTTTAATATGTATATAAAGAAAAAACGCGTTTGTATTATTATTTTAATTTATTCAAAAAATATCAAGTTACAAAAAAATTAGTGGGAAGTTTGAAGACGTTGGTTTTCACTAACTAATGCATCAATATTAACGTTAATATTTGTTATTGATAATCGAAGCAAGCAACTGAGTACGTGACTTATCAGAGAGGGACATCTATATTTTGATTTTATAAATTTCATGTTGGAAAAGCCGCTTTCGCAGAGATACGTGCTTCCAGCATTGAGCCCAGTGTAAGTCCTAAGTTTTGCAAGTTGGGGTATCGCTCGTCTTGCAGCAACTTGAAAAAGTCCAATCTAGTTTCAGTTCTTCCTTGGTAAAAAGGATCTGATTGCAAATCACACAATTCCAGTTCTACTCTGCTTACATTCTCAACTGAAATTGTAAGGGACTGAGTAAAAACTGACATCTCTCTTTAAATTTTTTTAAGTCGCCAAATCTACGATATTTTCGAATTCTTCTGCAATTGTGTCAATGTATTTTATGTGAGGTAATTTTAAAACTTCCGCCAAATCCTTCATTTCTTCAAAATGCTGTTTACAACTTGGAAAAAATGAAAAATCATTTGTTTCTAACAAAGACTTGAAAAGCTTAATTTTACTTTTAAATCCATTTATGTCTCCCAATGAGCAATATTCTGCTGTTTTCCTTGTAGCTTCAAATTCAGTTCGTTAAGGTGAGATGTCAGATCAGTTAAAAATGCAAGGTCTGCTAAAAATTGTGCATCTACCATTTGATTTTCCAGTTCCGTAGTGTTAGACTTAACTTTATCTTTAAGAAAAATAGGTATTTCCTGCAAATCCAATTTCAGTTCCTACCATAGCTCTGGCTCCATCAGTCACAATACAGGAACATTTATCGAATCCCCCATAGTCTGAAATCACCTTATTTACAGCTTCAAAAATATCCGTACCCTTGGTTGTACCATGGAGAGGAATAATATCAAGCATCTCTTCAGCTACACTGAAGCCGTTTTGAATAGTTCGGATAAAAATTACAAGCTGGCTAATGTCGGACAGATCAGTGCTTTCATCCAGACATCGCGAAAAATATTTACATTTGTCAACTGTGTCATGCCGTTTTTTGGATACATATTGATTAATATGCTCCACCCGTCTTGCAATCGTTTGATGCGACACTGAGACTGTTTCGAATTTTTCGACAATTTTTGATTCATTGAATTGTTTTGCCATTTTGATTGCACAATTTTTAATAAGCACACCATCACTAAAAGGTTTCTTCGCTTTGACAATTTCCAGCGCTACTTCATAAGCAGCGACAATACTTGGTATTAGCGTCAGACTTTTTAAAAAACGTTATCAGTTGTTTTAGTTATGATAGCCTTCCTTGACTACCCTGTATATTGCTGAAACGTTTTCTCGTGTAACGTAGTGTAATGTTTTTATTATTATATTCTTTGGGAACTGATAGTACTTGCATACAAACAATGCACTGAAATTTATTATTGTTGTTCGTGATTAAATAGTCTGATTCCCAACGGCCATTATAAACTCGATGTTCGTTCGTTATTTTTCTTTTCTGCGAAGACATATTTCACCGAGTATTTCACTTAAAAAAGTTTTAGAATTGGTGCGTACCGCGCACAAGAACAAATATTAACTAACCCTGCCCTCTGTCCGTCCCGCTTGACCTTCTAATATACGTGCGCGCGGCTTCTCGAATATTCGAGGGTGATCGAGTAAGATCGGTGCAATTTCCAGTAACATCGCCGCGATCTTCTATCCGTCGCCAGTGGCGTCACACGTTATTTAATTTGTATTTGTATTTTATCGTTAATGTAAGAATTGTGCATATTTCGAATTTGAGAGCAATTCATACATTTTGAGATCCGCTCCGCGGGCCGCAAAAAATAACGTCGCGGGCCTCATGTTGGACAGCCCTGATCCAGATAACACGACTCTGCATTAAATTTGACTAGAAATACTGAGAAACACAATCAAATAATTTGGGTGTGTTGAGTATTGAAGACATATTCACAGGAATGTTCAACACAGACGACTACAGGGAACTTCTACAACTATAAGATTTATTTACTTCGAAATTGTTATAGTCTATTGTTCAATTATCTTGATTTTGCAGATTTTTATATTATTTGTTTCTATTTATGAACATAAAATTATTTTTGTACCGTCGAGTACCCCGCTTTTAAAGTTCATTAAAAAATTTTGTAGCAGTTTTCATAAGACAATCAAACTAAAGGACACAAAAGGTGTCAGAAATTATGGGAATACAGTAACTGTATTTTCGTAGGCCAGTATTAAAGTATAATAGTAGATTATTAGTATATAAAGTATTTTACCTGAGCTTCCTGGTACATTTGATCAGTAATATTATTCGCTAATCTCTCCTTATTTGATTTTTCTTTTAAAATATCTATTTTTTCGTGGAGTAGATTATTTTTCAATTCTTGCATTTCCTGTATTGTTAACTTTGGTGCTGCAGGTACCAACGAGGTTTGATCGCTGCTTAAATTTATTTTTTCTCTATTTTCAAATACTTGATCATTTTCTTTAGCTGTTTCTTCATTATTTACCTCGGCTGTTATAATTTTGGTATTACCACAATCTCTACTAATACTATTTAGTTCTTTGACAATAGAAGATTGCTTTTCATTTTTCACATCAACCAATTTCTTTTCCTGAAGCAGAGAAGAAGTATCTTTAAAATGATCATCTTTATGATTAGATTCAATAAAAATTTCTTTATTTTGAAGATTTTCTTTTGATAACAGATCAGCGTGGAAATCTTTTACAGTTTTTGCTTCAAATATATCTCCAAATAGATCATCAGCTTCAAACTTATTCGGATCAATAACAATTTCAATTATTTGACTTTTATTTTGGATCTTTTCTTTTAATAACAAATCCTCCTCAGTATCTTTTACATATTTTTCTTCAAATATATTTTCTAAAATATCAGCTTCAATTTTATTAGGATTGATTAATATATCTACAGGTTTTTTAGGAGCATCAATAGCACAGAAATCTTCATCATCTGTCTCACTGTTTGACAATAGTTCAATGCTACCTTCAACAGTTTTATCTTGTTTGAGAATCTGTTCACTATTTTTCATATTTGCATTTTCTTTATTTTTGTCTTCAGATTTTCTTTGTATGTATGTATCTTGGCTTTTTTCTTTTACTTTTGTTTGTTCTTGATCTTTTGCTTGTTTGAACTCTCTAATTGAATTAGCATTTAATTCATTTAATTTGGTATTCTTAAAACTTTTATATGTACTTATTAAATCTACATTTTTATTATCCACAATGATTTTTTCAATTTCAACAGGAGTTAATCCACTATATTCCATCATATAATTTTGAGCAGAAGACATTTGCTTTACAGAGGGTTTATTAAATTTTGGGGTAGGATCTTCGAAATCTTCATCTGATTCTGACTGAAAGTCTCCATCATTGAAACTTTCCAAAAATGAAAATGACGGTTTTGGTTCTTTTGGCAATGGGTCTTTTCCTAGAGACAACTGAATAGCTCTTTGTAGTTCTTCTTCTTCTTCCAAGTCAGCTTTGTTTTTTGTTTTTAAATCCACGAATTCAAATGTAGAAGTAGATGGAGTTTCTTCGAGAGACAGTTGAATAGCTTCTTTTAATTCTGCAGAAATATATATGATTATATTTCTATACTTATTCAGGAGTGTTTTTCTTAACTATGAAATGGAAATACCGAATAAAAAGAAACTCAACAAGCAAAACTAAATTATGATAACAAATTAAAGCTTCTTCAAGTAACTATCTAACAATTTTGACATCTGTCAATTATATGTTATAAAAGACATGGTTTATAACTAAATCAACTAGCGGATAACACAGGTCTGCAAAAAGGTGTTCTATTATTGAAAAAAATAGAATTCAGTTTAAAGTAATTTTCTGCACATAACTCAAATTGGGTCCCAGAATTGTTCTATCACATAAAGTTGAGTTTTTTTGCAATACAAGTACATAATTAGTATTAATCTAGATTGAAAATTCTTAGTCATGTGCTTGTAAAGAAAATCTGCATTATAATGCCATTTCAACCTGTCATTTCATATACATCAATATACACTATGAGTGATCATGTAACACATTTTAGTCAGCCGCAGCTATTTCTTTCGCTAGGCACTGAAGTAATTAAGTAGTATGATTGCATTATATATTTTAAATAATATTGATAGTTACGCAAAAAATGAAATATAAGACTGATGGACTATAAAAAATCTTGTCTAGGAACTTTTAAATTTTTACATGCTATATTGACAAATATTATTTCTTAATTAGCATTCATTGACAAAGATGAATATATTTAATAAAGCAACATACACGTTTTTTTCGAATATAGATTTTGAAGATGGTCTAAACTGACATTTTACTCAAAATTTTAGGCTTTCATCAGATAAAGGTATTGTTTTAAACTCACCTTCTTCCTCTTTTGTATTAGATACAATATTTTTCTTGGCCTCTTCTGCCTTTTCTGCTTCCTTAATTTCTTTCTGAATATCTTTTATGTACAAATATCTTGTATTATTATCAGAAGCTATTCGTTTCCCGAAAGAATCATTGGTAGTTTTTATTCCTTGATCATTGAGAAGAGATTCTAATTCAGCTAAGGATAAAGACATTCCACCCATTTCTTTGGAAACATTATCTAAGGCTGTTTGAACTTCTTGCCTTTTTAAAAGTCTCTTCATCTGATAATTAGAAAAATCATCACTTTGCTTGGGAAGTTGGTGAAGTTTGCCCCACGAATTCTGTTTTCTTGTATCTTTTAAATCTGTCAATATTTCATGCTTGACTTCTAAAGGTAAGGATTTAAAATAATAACTGGTGGTATCAATTGAATGCAAGTCCCATTGTTTTGTGGGACTCGAATCTGTGGCACTGGAGCTACCAGTGACTTCTTCATCTGAAGAATCTAGAGAATCAAACTCTGCTGAAGGTGGATCATAGAGAGTATCATACTTTGCACTAGATTTCTTTGGAAGTGGTAAGCTTGCTTTTGTTTTTTCTGATAGAACTTTACTTATTGCTGTATGTTTCAAAAGGGTACTAATAAGTTGCCTTTGTAGCCTCTCTGCATCAGAAGTGTTTTTCGATCTATACAGGTTCCGTTTGGCCTGAAAACCAATAATAAATTATACAAATAAAAAGGTAATAGTATTAAGTGTTTGAAAGGAAAAGTATATATTACTAGATAATAGTAGAAACACTAAATTCATTGATATAATATATTTAAATTGAAAGTATACTATAAAAATTTATAGTGTATTTTTAAAGTTATTTTCAGGTACAATATAGTTCTTTAACAAAATATAACTAATTGAGAACTCAACTCAATTGATGCAGTCGATATTTAAAAAAAAAAAATTTCTTTCTCATTTTTGTTTGATATTGGAACACTATTTACTTTTAATGTCAACCACAAATTTCCGATTGCTTGCAAATCTGGTGACTGGACTAGTGTTTTAGTGACATCAGTTATAAACTTGTGTGCTTTCCATTGTTATAGTGATAAAGCCGATAATTATCAGCATATTCAAATTTTAGCACTCATAACAAGATGTTGTTTTATTATATACAAATACATGTACTGAAAATAAGAAGAGGGCTGAATAGGCGGAGTAGTCACAGTCACCTGTCAAGGCGACAGTCTAGAATTTTCAAGATTTTGCTATTGTGTTCCATATTGACGTACCTAGTATGTTATAGAATATTCTAGTCCTTTCTGGAAAGTTCTTTCTATATATAAATAGAGATCAGTTGTGGGAGTGTCAGTCCAATAGTTAGATGTGTTAATAAGTTGAATTGTTAAGAGTAGTATTGCATTTTGCCAAGTATTGAAAAAAGTTGTGAAAATAATAACAGTGGTGACAGCGGTAAAAGTAATTTATGGTCAATACTAGAAGTACAAATTACGACACCGATATGGAAGCTAATAGAGGAGCACCAGCATGGTTTCTTCAGATAATGGAGCAAGAAAAACAAGAAAAGGAGGAAGAGGAACAAAAAAGAAAGCAAGAAAAGGAGGAAGAGGAAAACCGTAGAAAACAAGAAAAGGAAGAAGAGGAACACAGGAGGAACGTGGAGAAGGAGGAAAGGAAGCAAATATTAGAAGTACTGTCCGATTTTAGTTCTACCTTTAAAAGTAAAATAGCGACCTTAGATAACAAAATAGATACAATGGAAGAAGGCCTAAAAACAGACATAAAAACAGTTAAGGAAGATTTGGCTACAGTAGAAAAAGATTTAAAAACAGTAGAGAAATATTTAAAAACGACAGAGAAATATTTAAAAACAGACCAGCTTTACGTAAGACAAAAAATAGATGCATTAGTAAAGAAAATAGAAGCTAAGCCCAATTATGGCAGTTTCATTAGTGATAGTGCCAGAATTGAAATAATAAATTTGAGACACAACCAGGTTATCAAGCCACCTACATATGATGGCCAATCATCTTGGGAGACAAATCGACGCCAATTTGAAGCAGCAGCTAGTGGGTGGAATGATCAAAAGAAAGCCACCTCCCTTAAGATTGCTCTTCATAGACGAGCCGCATGCATTCTGCAATTATTACCCCAAGGAAACCCTAGCTATGACGTCATTATCCAATCTTTGGAGAACAGGTATGGACAGCAACATTTAAAACAAGTTTTCTAGAGTCAATTGAAGGTGCGCATGCAAAAATTGGACAAGAGCCTCCAAGAATATGGAAGTGACATAGAAAGACTATGGAGTTTAGCCTATCCACAGGCACCTAAAGAATCTTTAGAACAATTTGGCGTTCAAGCATTCGTTGATGGTTGCTCAAGAATTCGAAGCTGCTACAACCATTTCCAAACCCGGACGTCCAAAATTACGAGCAATACACTTCGAGGAGGAGAATTTAATCGAAGTTATGGCTAGAACCGAAAACCTACTGAAAGACACGCTACAAAGTCGTACACCAATTCAAGAATCCCGGAAATGTTTCAACTGCGGAAGAATTGGACATCTGCAGAGAACATGTAGAGTTCCATCAATATCTCGAAGCCAAGTTAAGGACTCGGGTAACCAGACAACATCAAGACAACGTACATCCTCGCAGAGCCCAGTTAAAAACAGAGCTCATAGCCCCACAAGAAACAACCCTAGAAGATCATCTCCATACCAAAGTCGATCACCAACACCTAATCGGCGCTCCAATACCAGTAACCAGGAAAACTACTAAAAGTCGACTATTCGGGGCGGTCGTCGACTAAAACCATTCAAAGCCCCACAATTAGCATATATTCTTTGTTTAAAAATGGTCGAAATTTAACTAACAACTAGAAAATCACGATTGAAAATTTATCGTCGACACTGGGGCAACTAGATCATTTGTACGCCCAGATATGTTGACACAGAAATACGCAAGAACACCTAAAGGCCTTGTGCTGGAAACCGCAACTGGTCATACTACTCCGATTTTGGGACAAGTAACAGCATCCATTCGAATTGGAAACGCGGCCATAGTTCACTTATTTTTGGTAGCAAACATTACGAATGAATGTGTTTTGGGTTTTGAAATTATGTAAGACAAATTTGTAATAGATTTGAAAAATAAAATTTTATCCATCGGCAACGAAGAAGTAATCCTCAGTGGTGAAAATGATCAATTGCACAAAATGAAAGTTGATGAAGATATAAGAATTCCGGCAAATTCAGAAAGCATTGTCATGGCTCATCTTAAAGAAAAATCTAAAGATCTGACTATTGGGTTTATTGATCCACGTGAACCGACAGAAGATGGAGTAATGGTAGCCAAATGTCTGGTAAAAATAGAACAGCAAGTTCCTGTTCGCGTTGCCAATACATCTAGGAGACCAGTTGAACTAAAGAAAAATCACGAGTTGGGATATTGAGAACCTGTGAAGAGCATAGTGAATTTACGAGATAATCCCAAACCCGAAAAAGAGCCGCAAAATAAAGTCGGCGACCAACTTATAGAGACAATCATCAAAGACTTTGACAAACTAACACCCGAAGAGGCGAGCAAGGCAAAGAAATTTGTCTTGAATCACCTTAACCTTTTCAAAACCGGAAAATCTACAGAGCGAACCAACTTGGTCCACCGTAGAATTAATACAAGAGATGAGGTATTTAAGCCCGGTGCAGTTTGGTTGACTAGCCCAGAAGAAAGAAAGGGTTAACTCCGAAACTTCAACGAAATTGGGAAGGTCCCTACCGGGTGGTCAAGAAAATCAACTACCTAATTTATCGCATTCATCTGGCACCAAAAAGTAAACCTAAGGTCGTTCATATCGAGAAATTGGCTCGCTATTACGGTGATGACACACCCAATTGGTTTCAAGAAGAGATCGAAGTCCTTGTTATTCTAGGCCAATAACTTGAAGAGGGGAAGCAATGTTGCACCTGTTCTATGAATGCCAGAATGACAGCTTGGACTGAATTTAAGAAGAGGGCTGAATAGGCGGAGTACTCACAGTCACCTGACAAGGTGACAGTCTAGAATTTTCTATTGTGTTTCATATTGACGTACTAGTATATTATAGAACATTCTAGTCCTTTCTGGAAAGTTCTTTCTATATATAAATAGAGATCAGTTGTGACAGAGTCAGTCAGTCAATAGTTTGATGTGTAATAAGTTGAATTGTTAAAAAGTAGTACTGTATTTTGCCAAGTATTGAATAAAGTTGTGAAAGTTATAACAGTATATTACCCACTACTGCAAACAAAATACAACCAGATAACCCCTCCCCTTGCTTTACCATAGCTTTTATACTTCTTATCTTCAGTTCTTCATTGACCTTTCTCCAGATTTTTGCATTGAACTCAAATTTGCTTATTTTTATTTCATTAGCAAATATTACTTGGTTACAAAAGTTTATCACTATGTTCTCTGGTGAACTCCAGACCTACATGACAATTTCTTTAGCTAATAAAAGGATGATTTTGGAATTCCTTAGGGATTGATTTCTTTTATAATCCATCTTTTCACATGATTGTTGCATAATTTATTTGGAGCCAACGCTGACTTATTGAGGACACCATCATAATTTTGATAATGTTCAATGATATATTGAACAGTAGATGAACATTTACTTGTCATTTTGTGAATATCAGTTATTGTATTGAATTACCTCAATGCTTCGCATTCAAAACTCCAAACCAGCAGTTAGTTGTTAATATTGTCTTGAATAAAAGTAGTAATTTTTTTACATCTTTGTAAAACCGAAATAATTTTTTTTAAAAACAAAACTCAGTGCCCGAGACAGTTGATTGGCGCAGTCAACAAACCAATTTCATATTAACAATTAGCACGATATCGAACCGTATAAACGATCAGTAGCGGTGTCGCGTTGAAAAGTGAATCGGTAAGTTAACAAATTTGGGAATTGGAATCATACCGTCTGCTTCTGCGAGGGGCCAGAGTTTCGAAGAAGACAAAATTGCTGAATCGGACCTATATCTCATAATTGGAATACAGAAAGTCATTTATTTATCGCAAGTACAATTTATGTCTGATTTACTTGAATTTTTAACGGATAGTTTTCAAAATTTGTCTATTGTTAACTCTTCTGTAACGAATACGAACTCAAATGTAGTAATATTGACAACCAAAGCAATAAAATGGCAGAAAATTTCTAACCTGAATACTTGAAATGTATTCCACAATTTGATGGAAATTCGAATGATTTAAATCAATTTTTATCAGTTTGTGATAGTGTTTTATCAACTTTAATTATAGGTAGAACCCAAACAATTTTCATAATGTACACTTGTTGAAGTCTATAGTCTAAGCATATTAATAGGGACTGCAAGAACTATTGTTAATATTCAAAATGTCGGTACTTGGGATTAGTTGACAACTCTTAAGATGAAATTACGCAGATCAATGAGATGAGACTTGTTTAAATAGACTTAGTAGTAATGGGGCCAATACCAAATGAAAAATCCTAACATTTGTATGGTAGAATTTTAAATATATTGAATTTATTACGCAGTTATGCACTACAACACGATGTATGCGGCCTGAAAATTTGTCGGCGGCATTACAATTTGTAACTAAGGAAGAAAACACTCACTATTTTCAAAATTCAACTAGTAAAAATCAATTTTAATCAAACAATACATCAAACAGATCATTCTAGCAAAGTCTTCTAAATCGTATCACAAAATAGAAAATAAACAGGAATTGAGATGTTTGTTTTGTTAATTAACTGTTTGTTTATGATTAATGTTCTGACTGGTTCGTTTTAACCTGGTTCTGTTGAGTTTTTGACATAATTTGTAGGAGGAAATGAAATCAAACTGTTTTTCTCACATCATTCACTTTATTGTGTTAAAGAAAATATATATTGCTGTGTGCACTGTAGAGGATAGAAGAGGGCGGGGACCGGGGAAGGTGTTTTCTGGTATTTATAGGTGATAAGTTTGGGAGAAGAGTGCGGGCTCTCATAGAATTATCTAGAATTAATTGTGTATGTTGTGTGTTTTAAAGGCAACCGTGTTGCCAAGTAGAATGATGTGTGTATGGGGTTGCATAATTGATAGGATAATTTCGCAGGTCGGATTTTAAATCCCAATAATCAGTTCTCAACAGATCCAGTTGCAATCCAATCTAGACAAAATGTTCCAAAACAAAATGTTTCTTTTAATGCAGAAACTTTTCAGAGCCCATCAGTAGGAAATGCGTTGAAACCAAAACCAAATAGAACATTCCCAAAACAGGCACCAATGTCAACATCAACAGAAGAATAAATAATAATTATAATCACAATAATCAATCTTTCGGTAATCAAAATACAAGTAATCACTTAAATAAATGTAATAACCTGCAAAAGAATAATCAGAGTGATTATTAAAAAGTTAAATTCCCAGTCTGAGTCGACGGTAGACACTGTCAGATTTCTCTAAAATATTTCCATTTGTTAGGTGAAATTACTTTAAAACACTATGGATGTAAGAGGTGATAAGAAAACGAGGATTAAAAATAATGACTGGTCATTTTTATTATGTTCATATCATAGTATCCGGTAGGTGTCAGTGTAGGACAGTAGGTATAACTTTTAGTGATGTTTTGATCTATTTCCTACACCATTAACGGGCCCAATTTCTTCAAAATATTTTGTTTCCGTTCTACAGTAATGCCACGGAGATAGTGTAACATTATGAAACTATGAAGTTATTTTTGGTTTTTTTTGCTATAACTGACTGGTTTTATAAAATAGGAATTTGGCACCTCGCCTCGCTTTCAGAATACAAATAATAATAATTTGACGACAAATCAGGTACTGCCCAAAATTATTCGCCCGCATTTCTTTCATGCAAACATTTTTGAACTGCATGATTTCACCATATTAACAAAATCCGTAAAACCTTACACTTAAGTCTGTTTTCTCAATCATTTTTCTATTAAATGGTGGAAACTATCTGCCGGCATGAATGTACGCGATGGCTCAAAATATTGTAATGATATGGTTTTGGCACATATTTCTTCAGAGGTGATGATGTAAACCAAGTAGAAAAGTAGGCACCAGTTTTTAATCTGAGCCGCACAGTTATCCAGCCAAACTGTTACGTCTTTATAGTCGCGAGCTTGCAAAAAAGCATTAAATGTGCTTACATCTTCTTTTTTCGTTCCCGAAATCGCTTCTTGTCACACAGCTGCAAAAAGGCCAAAATTATGTTTTTTCTCTAATTTTCCTACGGATACAAATGTTTTGTTAAAAACTATTAGTCTAGGACAAAACGTTACTTGATTAAACATATCAAGCCTCTGAATCAATATGATTTTCTGCACGTCTCCAGAGAACCTCAAAACTCTACTGACTTTGCTGTCATTAGCCAATTCCGCGACGTCTTTTTTGTAGGCTTCTCTAGCACTTATTTTGGCCACATTGATTTCTGGTTTTCGCAAGACAAACAATCTTCACATTTCGACTCGTCACGAAATATGTCCCCTCTTTCTTTTTGAGTTAACCCATTCATGGTAGTATATTTGGCTACATTATTCTGTAATGAAATACTAATATTTATCATGCTTTCATTGTTATTAAACTCATTGTTGATTAAGATCATATCATTTTAATTATTGCCATTGCAGCAATATTATGCCCCCTTGACAATCGATCCGTAACTATAAACTAAGGACAAAAAATTAATTATATTTTCCATCTTAAATTAGTATTACCCCAAAGTAGAGGTCTATAGCATGGGATGATGAGACTCAGTCAGGACCGGTAAGTCAATGAAAAAGCACATTCGAAAATTGCTAAACCCTTTCTTTTTGCAACTTTTTTTCTATAATAATTGTATTTTAATGCAAGGCTGTAATTATTCGTTATAAATTTAAATATTTACTTACCAGTAAGTGGGAATCGATCTTTACATGTACAAATATCAAGCGTAAATGACACGTAAAATCCAATTTTACCATTTGTACAGTTAAAGTGTATAGAGAAAAACGTCGCATGTAATTCCCACCTAATTATAATCCTAAAGAAAGATTTCGCAAGTAAGTCGGCATGAAAACAAAAAGCAGCATGTGCCACAAAGGGCAGGATTTTTGGTAGCCTAAAATACTGCAAGTTATATTATTGCAAATCAAAATACCGCATGTGATGCAAAATTATCCAAATCCTTGACAGAAATTTATTTAGCAAATTAGTCATTGTGTATGGACATAGTCTTATTGGTTAATAAAAAATGTAGTTATGGTATTTATTCTAGGGAATTGGATAAGGAAAATGAATATGACAACATATGGTGTTTTTTTGAAATGCTTGTTTTTCACTTAATACTTGCATATAGGACAAATTTACTAAGTAATTCGATTAAAAATGACCTTGATGGTAAGATACTGGTAACTCCATATCGCCAAAAATTGCACATACAGTGTTTTGAATTAGCATGGCAGATCTGAACAGAGAAAATAAGGATGCAATTTCCGATATTATGTATAGAGAAATAAACTGTTTGAATAGGGAAATGCTTCTAAAAAAACTAGAACGATATGGAGTTAGAGGAAATGTTATATTTATATGTGGTTCAAATAGACATTCAAGGGTTAAAATTGTTAAAAATAAGAAAACTTTTAACTCTGACATAAATGTAAACTGTATAGATGTACCAGAATGACCTATGTAAAATTGTTGATAATGTCAATGTAGGTATAACTAATTTTGCTGACGGTACTAATTTATTTGTTTTTTTCTAATGGCATAGACCTTGGTCATTCAGCCAGTCCCAATTTATTCGTTGGAGTGTTTTATCTTGAGGACTGATCAATAGATGCGTGAGGCGAAAGATTGGTTTTCAAAACACAAATTGATTTTAAATGAAAAAAACATCGTTATATTTCAAACAATAAGTTCATCAACAGTAATACTAAATTTCATTAATTTAATTGATCAAGATTTTTCCATTAATTGATACACTAAATTTCTGGGAGTAAATATTCATTGGTTTTTGAAGTGGGACAAGCATATAGAATATATAAGGGCCAGGCTAAGCAGCATATGTTTTAGTTTTAGAATTATCTAAAAGTATAAGAATGAAAAGACTATTAGGGTGTTATACCATGAAATGAAATACAAAGAGTCTTGTCGAGGGGTCTTCAAAGAAAAAAGATGGATAATATTTACTTTATATGCACTATATATATTTGAATGTCTTATGTTTCTTCACAAAAATAAAGAATTACTTCTACAAAACAATACAAATTTTAGGTACGATACGAGAACACAAGATATACATTTTCCTTACCGTAGATTGACAATGACTGAAAAGAATGTGGTTTATACTTGTTTTTTTAATAAACTACCTAACAACATTAAAAATATAGAACATTGCAGTGTGTTTAGGAGTAAGGTGACAAAACTGTTATTAGATTTGGAACCTTATTGCCTGGATGCTTATATGTAAAGGACAATATAAATTTTCTTGTTTTGACAACATTTCATTTCTATATTAGTACAAGAGCTGGATAGGGCACGACCTTCAGCTATCTGTTAACCACATGAAACGTGTTTTTTATAATGTTTCAATAACAGATACGCCTAAAATGGCTTGCTATTGAAATCCTGACCAGGCTATTTTAAAATTAACTAATTAAAATTAATTTAATTTATAATTATTAATGATATTACTTATATTGATAATTATTTTAATATACATAGTGGCCCACAGTAAACAGTCCACCCCAATATTTGGCAGTATTTATTAGATTGTAAGGAAATGCTGAAAGAAGTCGATTTTGGTTCTAAGGCGGACACATTTCAATGGTGAAAACATCTGTCATTTGTCAACCCCCTCCATTCCACTTCCCCAACCCCTTATTTTTAAAAAGGGAATATACCATGTGTAGCGCATCATTAGAAAGGCATTTGCAAAAAAAGTCTTATTAATTTAAAGTACAACTCTTAAAAATGAAACGCAACGTCTATGCTTTGCTGATGTGTTATTTTTTCTTTGCATCGAAAGTAAATTAAAACAAATTTGGCAAAAAATTAGTAATTATATATATATATATATATATATATATATATATATATATATACATATATATATATATATATATATATATATATATATATATATATATATATATATATATACCTATATGTTCATCCAGAACTGGGTGCAGCAGTCAACAGTGGGCCTGGTGAGAAATCAAACAATTTTATTATTCATCAAGCTTTCAACCCTTGTTTGGGGTCTTCCTCAGGATGACTACAAATATTATATATTTAAAGACAATATGTTACAAAACATAGTCGTACTTACTAAAATGGATTGTGAGATCGACTATACCATAAAAGTTGGAAACAATAAAAACTCCATAAACAATATACACATTTAAAAGTAACATAAAAACCGTTACAACTAATAACATTGTACTGATTTGGAATTATTATCCGATTAAACACACAATGATTATTACATTTTAAGATGTTATGAATAAACTGATAAAACTCCAAATGAAAACAAATGGTAAAAGTGACAATTAGCGTGGAACAACACGGTGAGCACGGAACAACACAAAATGGCCTTTAACTAAAATGCAAACCAGTGAAAACTACATTAACGAAGATGTTATGCATTGTTAGTGTGCTGTGTTAGGGGAAATATTTTAGGAATTTTGTTCTTATTATTTTCATACTCCAAAATGTAATTATAGATGAGACTCAGATTTTGAGTGTCTGATCTAGTGTTGAGGGGTCTTTCAATTTTATTAATAAACACCATCTCCAAGAAAACCCTTTTATGGTAGTTATTTTCTCCAATTAAAACTTCAACTCCTTCGAAATCCATATCATGTTGTGATTCGATAACATGGGTCGATAGAGCGCAAGATGGCCTTCCCAATCTGCAATCGCTTTTGTGAGATGTTATTCTACCCTGCAAAAGCCTCGAGGTTTGTCCAATGTATGCTTTATGAGAATCCTTGCAATTGATCTTATACACAACATTGGAACTTCTAACGATTTGTCTTTAGTTTTAGTGCGGGTAAACAGGGAACCTACAGTTTTCACATTCCTCGTTGAAATCTTAATATGTGGAATGTCTTTCAAAACAGAAATAAGTTTGGGAGTCAGATCATTGATATAAGGTAAGGAAACAAATTTCATATCTGTTTCACATATATCATCAACATTAGAACTCTTAACTATAGCCAACCGACATTGGATTGGAAAAGAAGAACTGAAAATAATGTTGTTGAGAAGTTTAGGAAGGATAAGAATTATCAATAAATATATTGTAAAGCATTTTCAAATCACAATTTCTGTATTGAGGATGAGACAATTGGCATACGCGGCTTTTCATAGTATGAATTAAATCAACTTTTTTATTACTTGCCATGGGTTTACGGTACCAAGATGTGTGTAATACTCCTTGATCGTCTCTATGGACCTTCATGTCAAGAAAAGGAATGTAATGATCTGTTTCTGTTTCAACACTGAACTGGATGTCTTCATCAAAACTATTGAAAGCATCCAGTGCAATTTGTATATTGTTATGAGGTACGGCAAGTATCAAATCATCAATGTACCTCTTTACGAAAGGAATAACATCTAGCACTCTCTCAATCAATAAATCCAAAACAAAATTACAAAGTATATGCGAAATCTTAGAGCCCATAGGGATGCCAAATTCTTGTTTATAGTGTATAAATGTGTATATTGTTTATGGAGTTTTTATTGTTTCCAACTTTTATGGTATAGTCGATCTCACAATCCATTTTAGTAAGTACGACTATGTTTTGTACATATTGTTTTTAAATATATAATATTTGTAGTCATCCCTAGGAAGACCCCAAACAAGGGTTGAAAACTTGATGAATTTTAAAATTGTTTGATTTCTCACCGGCCCCACTGTTGACTGCTGCACCCAGTTCTGGATGAACATATTTTGTTAAAATTCTTCAGTCAAACGTACCAATAGTTATATATATATATATATATATATATATATATATATATATATATATTATATATATATTTCATTTATATTTCTTGGGAATTTGTGGTCCTGAATTAATTAAAACATTAGATGGTTTTTAAATTCATAATATATTTCATTGACGTTTCGGTCGTTTTTGACCTTCATCAGAATATAAAACACTAAAAGAGAATTTGTTCTTAATATCCTAGTGTATATAACGTAAAACTATGACATACCTGTGGATTATATTCCAGTGAGTGCCACATCACATATTAAAATAAACTAAAATAAAATGAACTTCAACAATACATTTAAAAACATTTTACAAGTAACGGTATGCGTACGTCGACTTTCATAGTAGTTCTGGTGTCTAAGTTGGAAGACCTGGAAGAAACCATTCTAAAATGTTTAAATTTTCACATTCCTTTTTTCTTTCGCTATATAGATGATTGTGTCACTGCCATACCAAAAAATAAAACTCAAACCATCCTAGATAAATTTAACAGTTACCACAACAAACTTCAATTCACAATAGAAATAGAAAAACAAAACAAAATTTCTTTTTTGGACTTAACACTCCATCACAAAAACAATAGTATAAAAACAGAGTGGTATACGAAAGAAACCTGATCATCCAGATACCTCAATTTCAATTCACAACACCCCATGTCCCAAAAAAAGTCGGTAATTATTGGTCTCGGCGATCGTGCAATTAAATTGTCTTGCCCAGAATTCCGGGAAAATTCTATAAAAAAAGCAAAAAAAGCCCTTAAAATCAATAACTACCCAGAAAAACTGATAAACAACATTTTTAAAAAACGTATTCATAACTTCCATAATCAAAACCTCCAGAAAAACAAAACAAACAAACCAAAGTTCCTTTCCTTGCCTTACATACCAGGACCATCCGAAAAATTCAGCAACATTTTAAAAAACCATAACATTACAATTGCACATAAAGGGTACAACCTCTCAAAATCCAACTTCAGTGAATTAAAGTCAAGAATTCCTGATCAAAAGAAAAGCAATATAGTTTATCAAATTCCATGCGGGGACTGCGACAGTGTCTATATCGGGCAAACTAGCCAATATTTAAAAAATCGATTAAATGGTCACAAGTACGATAAGAAAAATAAAACTGCTTTAACAACACATATGCAAGAAAACAAGCATAGTTTTTATTTTGAAAACACAAAAATTTAAAAAAATGAAAGTCACACCGGAAAAAGAGAAATTTATGAAACGATAGAAATACAGAGAAATAAAAAAAACCTAAATTACAAAACCGACACAAAATGTTTAAGCAAGATTTACAACAATATAATAAAATAGAATAATAAATTAAACAACTATTTCATGTAGGTAACTCAACAAAAACCATAACAACTATTTATTAAAAAGAGATAAATGCGTATAGGGTGAAAAACAACATTCTCAAATAATACCATTAGACTTAGACACCAGAACTACTATGAAAGTAGACGTACGCACACCGTTACTTGTAAAATGTTTTCAAATGTATCGTTGAAGTTCATTTTATTTTAGTTTATTTTAATATGTGATGTGGCACTCGCTGGAATATAATCCACAGGTATGTCATAGTTTTACGTTGTATACACTGGGATATTAAGAACCAATTCTCTTTTAGTGTTTTATATTCTGATGAAGGTCAAAAACGACCGAAGCGTCAATGAAATACATTATAAATTTAAAAACCATCTAATGTTTTAATTAATCCAGGACCAAAAATTCCCAAGAAATATAAATGAAAAAAACTTAAGGTCCAAGAAAAAATATTATATATATATATATATATATATATATATATATATATATATATATAATAAGCAACAAAGAAATTAGTGGGTATTGCACGCAAATAGAATAAGGGGCTACTGAAAAGAGTGGTAACCACAGACATGCATGTTTCTGGCTCATTAGCCGTCCTCAGTACGGTACAACCAAGAAAGGGTATGAAACCTGGGAGCAAAGGTGTTGAATGAAACATGAGAAAATATAACAGAATTCAACAGGATAGTCAAACACAACATTTGTGTCATTAATATTAGAAGATCTCGAATATTCGAGACAACAACCAACATAGACACAGAGGCGCATATAACACTCCCGTCTGAAACTTCCGACCCAGATTAATGGAATAACAACAAGATGTATGAATAGTGCGTGACATATGAACAATAAGCAACAAAGAAATTAGTGGGTATTGCACGCAAATAGAATAAGGGGCTACTGAAAAAAGTGGTAACCGCAGACATGTATGTTTCTGGCTCATTAGCCGTCCTCAGTACGGTACAACCAAGAAAGGGTGTGAAACCTGGGAGCAAAGGTGTTTGTTTGTTTAGAGATTTCTTTTTTATTGATAAATTTTTGGTTCATTGCATAATAGTTTTATTGTTTTATCTATGCTCTCATTAATTTCAATATCTTGTTTTTCATTTTGTGCTAAAGTTACTACTAAATATTTAAATTATTTTACTTGTTCTATTTGAATATTATCTAGTTTGATTTTAATTTCAATATTTTGATCTCCTATTATCAATATTTTGGGTTTATGTATATTTATTCTCAATCCTTCTTCGTCCATTGCTTCTTTCCAAATAATTAAGTTTTCTTGTAGTTTTTTCTCGTTTCCTGCCACTAATACCACATCATCAGCAAAGACTCCTTCAGATATTACAACTCTTTCTAAATTTTTATAACCCACAACCATGGCTTTGGTTTTACTTTCACATTTCTTAATTATAGTATCCATGTGTACATTAAATAGGGTTGGGCTTAGTCCTCCATCTTGTCTTAATCCCGTCTCTGTTTTGGATCCATCTGATTTTTTATTACATAGTTAGCGTTTGTTTTATATAAATCTTGGATAACTCTTATTATGTTGCTATTTACGCCTCTTTCTTTCAAGCCTTTCCATACTTTTGTTCTAGGGATTGTGTCGAATGCTTTTCCCAGATCTATGAAAGCTAGATATATATTTTTATTTTGTGGTAGTCTTCTTTCAATTATTTGTTTGGTTCTAAAGATATTATCTTGAGTGCTTCTACCAGGTCTAAATCCACTCTGTGGTTCCGACAATTGTGTTTCTAATATTGGTTTTAATCTGTTGTTTATGTTTGGGTAATAGTCAATAAAAATCACTTATGGAAATATTGTTTTTAACTCACCGTTAAGCCTTATACATTACAACACTTTAGTTATATAAGTTAATAATTGAAAATCTCTGTATTCAAATTTTCGAGTTCAGGAGTCAATTCAATTACTATTCACTCACTTAACGCCATTTTCATAGAGCCTCTGCCAATAAAATGATTTCAATAGAGCCTCTGCCAATAAAATGATTTCAAAATGTCTATAGATCAACTATCTCCCAATATAATTATATATATATATATATATATATATATATATATATATATATATATATATATATATATAAGGAGGACAGCCTATGCTGACTAGTTAGGAATAAAACTAGTGAATATTGGGGAATTGCAGCAAGAAAATGGAAAAGTTATACTCTTAGCGGAAAATGTCCAAGCTTTCGAGGATGATTGTCCTCATCAACAGGGAGACTCCGAAGTGAGGTTAGACTCCATCAAGTTGTAAAATAGTAAACTACAGATTGTAAATTGTGAAATGTTTTACAGGAATTGAGTCAACGGAAGGTCAACCAACCGCATTACAACACCAAGTGAAAATGTCGCAACATTTTATAAAATGCGTTACTAT
Organism: Galeruca laticollis; assembly: GCA_963921935.1. Classification (NCBI taxonomy): domain Eukaryota; kingdom Metazoa; phylum Arthropoda; class Insecta; order Coleoptera; family Chrysomelidae; genus Galeruca; species Galeruca laticollis. The sequence goes on along the minus strand of OY998180.1, from coordinate 9,337,159 downwards.
GTTATTTCATTTTATAAAATGTTGCGACATTTTCACTTGGTGTTGTAATGCGGTTGGTTGACCTTCCGTTGACTCAATGCCTGTAAAACATTTCACAATTTACAATCTGTAGTTTACCATATATATATATTTATATATATATATATATATATATATATATATATATTTAGAATTATATCTTCTTGGGTTCAAAGGTTGTGGAATGAAACATATATATTAGTTAAAATATATTTTCGAATAAAGACTTATCAAACTTGACGTTTCGCTCTTATTTTAGGAGCATTTTCAAAAGAATATGTATAAATATTAAAATTGAATTACATAAAATACAGTTATTGTAAAAATTATTTTTCAAAATAATTTTTACAATAACTGTATTTTATGTAATTCAATTTTAATATTTATACATATTCTTTTGAAAATGCTCCTAAAATAAGAGCGAAACGTCAAGTTTGATAAGTCTTTATTCGAAAATATATTTTAACTAATATATATGTTTCATTCCACAACCTTTGAACCCAAGAAGATATAATTCTAAATATTATCGGAAGGTTGAAGAACCTAAGTGAATTATATATATATATATATATATATATATATATATATATATATATATATATATAGGGTGTCCCGGGACTAATATGAAAAAGTCAGGAGCGTATAACCGGAACCAAAATAATGTTAGTACTTCATATAAACTTTTTCTATGCAGGCCCTCGTTTTCAAGTTATAGGCCTCCAAAGTTTTAATGTTGAATTTGGTTTTTATTTTTTGTACTACTTATTTGATCTTCATAAAATTTACGGCAAAGCTATAATGTACGCGTATGTTTATTTTGGAAAGGTAAGCAGATTTACAGTAGTGCCTTGAAGCCAGGGACAGACTACTCACAATGGTTAGTGATCCAAAAAATTTACAGGGATGGCACACCCTATATGAAATTATCGAAATTGACTACCCCACACATTAAGCTAACGAAAAGGTACGCTTGTTGGAATTCGATAAAATAAGCTGTTTTCATAAATTCAAAATTAAAACTTTGGAGGCCTATAACTCGGAAACGCGGGCCTGCATAGAAAAAGTTTATATGAACTACTAACATTATTTTGGCTCATTTTATACGCTCCCGACTTTTTTCCCATTAGTCCCAGGACACCCTGTATATACATATATATATAGAGAGAGAGAGAGATAAGAAATAACGCGTGGAATATAAAACAAAACAGAATTGCCCGCTAATTCGGTTTTTGTTATATATATATATATATATATATATATATATATATATATATATATATATATATATATATATATATATATATATATATATAGCAGCAAAAGTATCGCATAATTCTAATAGTTGTTGTAATTCGTCTAAAAACAGATATAATCAAATAATTATGATATTACCCTGTATCATGAGAAATAAAATAAATGAAACCAAATCTTTTTTTAATTGATTATTTTTTTGTCCACTTATTTTTTACAAAATAAAAAGTCAGCGATTTCTGTATTATTTCTTCAGTATAGTAAAATATTGTATAACAATATTTTATATTGCTACAGGAGATTGTCTCAAAAATAAATATTCAAATCCATTCTATTCAATATTTCAAAAAAAAAATCAAAACTTTCCTATAGCAATAAACCAATATAAACCGCATAAAAACAAAATACGAATGTGCTTTTTATATTCAAAAAATAATTCTCTAAATAACTTTTTCGTGTTGAGGACAGAAAACAAAAATTCTTCCCCTTCTCTGGTAACATCACAAGTGAATGGTCGATATTTGATTTTTGCATTGTGTCTTCCAGAATTTTGGAAAAGATATAAAAAATTGAGTGTAGTCTTTATTTTATTGTCTACAATTTTGTATTGAATGATTTAGCCGTTTTAGTCATGTAATTAGATTTATAAATTCAGTGAAATAAATTCGTAAGTATTGCATTTATTAATTACTATTTCTGTGGTTTGCTTTGATATTTCTCATGAATCTTGAATAAATTGTTCGAGCGATTTGAAACCAAATACTTTCATTGATTATTTTTGGTGGTTTCTTGTTTCGAAGAATTTTGTTTTTGATTTGTAGAATGAATTAATGCACTGCTAATTGATTCATTGAATTTTGCAAGGAACTTACACGAATTTTGATTTATTTCAAGTTCATAGTAATTTTAATTTAATGAAAGTGTTGGGTTAAAATCATTTTGTTTAAAAATTTTGGGTTTTCTTTTCTTCAACTTATCATTTTCAGACTACATACAAATTTTGGCGTTTTAATTTTTATTGATTTAATTCTTGATACAATTGTAATAAAAATTACACTTAGAGAGACATCGTTGAGAAGACGATTTTGGCAGAATTTGTTAGAAATTTATTTTGCGTTACAATAATTTCCACAAAATAACTTGTTTGATGGAATTTGCTATTTTTATTGTAAACCATTTTTCATTTTTATGTATATATTGTATTTAGTTGATTTTGAATGTATGTATCTTGAGCACTCCTAAAGACATTGACATTGAAGGCTTCGTGAAAGTAATCTGACTCCTCATCAAGCCGCAACAGTACCATTACTAACTGCAAATCATAGGAGGGAAAGATTACAGTTTGCTAGAGATCATGTAAATCGGGCCAGAGTTCTCTTCTCTGACAAATCCAGGTTTTCTTTATTCAATAATGATTGAGGAGTAAGAGTATATAAATGTGAAGGAGAGTGATATGCCCAGTGTAACATACTTCCTAGAGTGATCTATGGATCAGTAATTGTGTGGGGAGGAATTTCTACGGGTGCACGTACGGAGTTGGTACTTTTTCAAAATAGAGCTCTCACTGCTCAAAGGTATATATAGTCAGTTTTATAACCTCATGTTATGACATATGCCCCTTTTATTGGAGAAAATTTTCTGTTTACGCAGGATAATGTATGGCCCCACATTGCTATAATTGTACAGGAGCATTTTGAAGAGGTCTGAATCGATACCATCGCATGGCCAGCTAGAAGCATAGAACTCATATGGGATAATATGGGCAGAATTTAAACCTGTCAAAACCATCTGAGTAACCTGGATGACCTTAGCACTACCCTGCTTGATATGCGGGAGACAATATGACAATACATACATATATATATATATATATATATATACGTCCTGCTATTCATCCGACGTCCCTTTCATAGGCACGCATCGGACTTCCTCCCCAAAACACGGGATATTTTATACTTTTTTGCAAGTATACAGTTTTAAATGCTATCCTTACCTATATATTTGTGTTATATTCTTGATAAAATTAGTTTTAATTTTTTGTCAAAATTTGATAATTAGGGAATATGATGTCCTTTCAAAAATGAGCTATTGGACATCGAAATGTATAAAAATTGTACGTACTGCAGTCATTGGGGTACCTACAGCGTTGCCACATTTTCATGAACTGGATACTACAGTTATATACTAATCTTGAATTGTAAAGCCTGATATAACAATTTAATAAAATATTTTTACTCTACTAGAAGATAGGAAACCATATCAGAATCACTAACTAGATACATTTAAAAATTGTTTACTTTCAGGTACTACTCAATTTTTATTAATTTTTTTAATCTATTGTTTGTATATAAATAAATACATATATAGATAATTGAATAAATTTCTCAATTCTACTCTCAAATTTGTCCCCTTGCCTTTTTTGTAACTCCAGAAATCTAACATAACACATTCTTTTTTATTTTATTCATTCAACTTGCTTTAATATTCTTTTTAAATTCAGTGGTGTTTTTTGTAACACTTAATTATTTTACACTAATGCGGAAGGTTTAATAAAACACGGTAAATTTTTTTGTTAATGTTTATTTAAAAATGCAATGATGCACTACATAAAATAGTTTGTTAATTATTTTAGTCAAAATAGCACCTACAAATAATAAAAATAACAAAAAAATACAAGTATTATGTCTAACATGGAATATATATATCCTTAAATTTACTTTCGTAGACATTTTGTACGAAAACTTTAATTTTTAACCAATTTTTGTTTTCGAGAAGTTTTCCAGTCAGAAAAATTAATTCTTCACATGCCCTTTGTTTAGGTCGCTTCTTCTTTTTGATGTGATTTAAAAAAATCACTTAATTTTGTCGTTCTTGCATCCAAGGTTCTCTCTTTATTTGTTTTTTATTTTTTTTTAACTCATTTAATGGCACTGGCTACCGCCAACTGACCAAAAGTTCGTATCTTGTAAAGTATACTCAAGATAGTCTTTATTAGCTTATGGTTTGTCAATTTTCCCAGTGTGGAAGAATAAACTATATGAATTGATTAACTGTTTTTATGTTACAATTTTTTTTTCAACTTTTTTCTGCACAATTTTTTTTTATTTTTAATATATTTTTTTTAATTCATTATTTTTTTTCACATACATAGGCACTTTCAATGTGTTAGATGCTTCTATAGCCTTTTTTTAATTTAATATTTTTTTTCTTCTTTTTTAAAATAATCTTTTGTTATTTTTAATCTTCTTTTAATTCTTTTTTTTAATCTTCTTTTGATTTTTTTATTATATTATTATTTTTTTGAGACAGGGACACTTTTTGTTATTTTTAATCTTCTTTTAATTCTTTTTTTTTAATCTTCTTTTGATATTTTTTTATTATATTATTTTTTTTTGAGACAGGGACACTTGTTGGGAAAATTTAATTGCCGGAGGACCTCCCGGACAGGTGTAGACTTACACAGGTGTTCCTTGGATGGGTAAACATAAGAGTGGGAAACAGACTTATTCTATATTTACAATTTTATACCCGCGTCATTTATATATTGATGTAATGCAGTGAAACATTCCTGATTGATTAATAGATATTCAAGATTAATGGGTAATGGGATGTTTTTTTGGACTAACTGATGAAAGAGCTTGTTGATCTGTAAGGTATTATTGCGACACTCTAGGATGACATGTTTTAGATTTCCTATGCTACCACATGTACAGTCTGGACTATTTACTAGTCCAATTTTAAATTGATACTCAGGATACATGGCATAGTTGCTCCTCATTCTGTTTATATTTGTAATGATTTTCCTGTTTTGGTATGCTTTAAACCATACTTCATTTGGGATATTTGGTTGTATTGTTTTATAAAAGCGACCTTTGATGCTTTCTTGGAAACCTGTGTTCCATTTTTCTTTTGTTCGTTTTCTGAGTATCGAAAAATAGTCTGTAAATGGGTTTTTAAATCCTACTAGTTTTTGTCCGTTTTCTGCAGCAGATTTTGCTAACAGATCTACTTTTTCATTGCCCGTAATACCTACATGTGCTTTAATCCATACTAAAGAAATATGTTTATTGTCAAGTTTTATCTGGCGGTGAAGAGTCAGTATATCAATTATTATGTGATTTTTAACTGATGTAATTGTTGTGGTTTTTATTTTTTCCAGTGAGCTTTTGCTATCAGTGAAAATGACGAAGTTAGTCTTACGTGAGCTTAGGCACATTTTTAATGCTTCTCTTATTGCAGTGAGTTCCGCTGTGAATATTGAAGAGTGCTCTGGTAGTTTGAATGCCTCATTTCTATTTATGTTTTTGTAATATACAGCGCATACCTTTATGTTTTCAAGTTAAAACTTTACTTTTTTAAAAATTATTTCATTACAATAATTACACTTTATTAATATTTATTGAAGTTAACAATATAAAGTCTATAATCATTCTGAATATAAAATATGTATAATGAAGATATGCGGTGTCCAGTAGTGCAATTCAGCATTATGACGTAGTCGATCGTCCGATGATGGTTCGATGTAACAATGCCATATAAGGTCACGAATTCAGCTGACGGGACATCTATCGTTTCATAACTCCTCCATCGCCAAAGAAAACTCAAGGGTGAAGCGAGGGTGGAACCACTTGAGTTGGATCGATGTTGGTAGGCTTCTTTTTATACTGAAAAACCTTTCTCATAAGGTTTCTATATTTAAATAGGAAATAACAGATTAGAAGTATGCAGATTATGGTACTTGAACTGATAGTAATTCGAGAAAAGGCCACAGGCATCTTGAGTTCATCAAGCGGATTTGCATTGTTTTCTTGAAGTTGCAGTTTATGAAGTTTGTCTAAGTTGATTTTCTTTAGCTGAATTTCTTGGATATTCAAAATTGGAAGTGGTACTTCTTGGATTCCTTCGAGAGCTATAGGATGTCCTTCGATGATATCTTTTTCGTTTTTGTATGTGTATTTTGTAGTAGCTATAGAGCATCTTGGCGGGATTGTTAATAAATAGCTTCCTTGTAAGACTGAGACTCCTGATTCTTCACAATCTGTTTGTATTTTCTGTGATTCTGGGAATATTACAATGTAATGGCTTTCGTTAATTTCTTCTATTATTGGTTCGGAGACTTTTACAGCGATTTGTTGGCAATTCTCTGGCGATGATATGACTGAGAGGAGAGATGTGATGCAGTCTTTTGTTTCTCTGGTTACTTGTAGCCTGTTGGTTTTACAGTAGTAGACGGATTGGAGATCGATGCATTCTTCTTCTTGATACTGATATTGGTTGTTGCTCATAATTAGGTAAGTAGAAGGAGGAATAAGGACAGAGTTATTTATATTAGGTACGGAATATAAGTGGTAGTAGGTAAATACATCTGGATGGACCAGTGGAAATTCTAGTGAAAATATGATTTTATCTTTATCATAATAAACTTTAGTATTAACAATAGCATAATATTTTAATATTTGGTTTTCATTGAATAATAATTGATCATATGTGTATGTGTTATATAAAATTTGGACTATTTCTTTAAGATCCTCACGGGAGATTACGCTTTGATGCAAAACACCTAAACTGGCAAAACTTACTGCATTTTCAATGTCATTAAGAAAGCTGGACATAGAGTCCAGATTGATTTTTATTTGACTAAAAATTTCTTGAAATTCTATGTAGTGTGAATAATCATAAGATGTTTCGTTGAGTGCTTTTCCTAATTCATTAATTTTGTTGGATATTAGAAGCTGATTATTTGAAATTATTGATATTGATTCATTAACGCTATCCATAAGATTTTTGTTAAGAGTTATTTGTGAATTTACTTCTCTAATGATTTTATTTTGATCATTTTGCAGTTCGCTAATACTTGCGTATATTTTGTTGGCATCTTCTTGGTCCATATTGCCAGTAACGAGTTTCACTAGCGAGCCAAGAGGGTTGATTATTCCTCTTTTAATTCGATTAGATGGAAATATGGAGTTCATTTTAACATTTATACTATTAACTTCAAATTGCAATTGTTTATAAACATTTCTCAAAGAATGTTCATGAATATGGTTCGTCTTATTAAATAAGTTGTTTAATGAGTAATATTGTAAACTTAGATTTGTAATTTGATTTCGGATGGGGTTTGTAGGGATATAGTGTAAAAATGTATGGGAAGCGATTTTTACCCTAGCTGGTCCTAGTTCGAAAGATAGGATGCCAGGATTACTTTTCAAGGATTTAACCTGTATCTTCTGGTTCGTCACTGTCTGAAGAGTCAACGTCCTGTGAAGTTACATTAATTAGTTTTCTTACAGGTTTAAATAGTTGTTTATGATAGTTGTTTTTGTAAGTCGTTACTGTAATATCTTTTGATGTCAAAATGTGTTCGGGTTTATATGGAGGTTTAGTTTTAGATTGTCGTTCCGATTGTTTCTTGTAAAGGGTAGTGCCAGGGGGAATGTCTGGGGGATCTGTACGTTTTTCGTTTAATTTTTCAATATTTTTTTGTTTTTTGTTACTAGTGTCGGTATGTATTCTGTCATATAATTGTTTCATAGTTTCTTTATGTTCATTTAACTGAATGTTATCTGGTTGAGCTTCGTCGTCGATTTCGATGGGATCTTTTAGGTGAAGATGTCCTAGAAGAAGGTCAATAGGCTTATGTTTGGTGACAGAGTGAATTGAGTTATTGTATCCCAAAATGGACAATCTCAATTTTTCGAATGGGTTTAATTTTGGATTCGTTAGGGATAATGTTCTCATGTGTTCTAATATTGTAGAATGAAATCTTTCTACGATTGCATTGCTATTAGGATTATGTGGAAGAGTATAATGCCAGTTAATACCATATAATTTAGCAAAGCCTTTGAGAGTGGATTGAGTAAATTCTGTGCCATTATCAGATACAATGTTTTCTGGAATTTTATACGTAGAAATGAATTGTAATAATGACTGATAGATGTGAATCGCAGATAATGTTGGAAGTATGTAAGCTTGTCCAAATCTACTAAAACTGTCACATACTGTCATCGTAATTGTATTGTCAAATTTAAAAGTGTCTATGTGTAACGTTTCGAGTGGTTTTCTTGGAGTTGGGGTTAGCTGAAGTTTTATTAGAGGCGGGTGTCTCTCATATTTAACTTGTTGACAAATGGAACAGTTATTGATAAAATCTTTTACGTCGTTATTTAGTTTTGGCAATAAAATTTGGTTTTTAAATGGTTAGCAGTCTCGTGAATTCCCCTGTGATTTGTAATGCCTTCGTGTTGTTGTTTTATAAGTTTTTGTTGTTGGGATTCGATTTTAACGTCATGTAGTATAATATTTGATTTGATTAAGATAGATGCAGAGCTTTTAAAGGTCTGGGGAACTATTCTACACATGGTTTTGAAAAGAGTTTCATCGATATCGTTCTGAAAATAAAAGGCATACCGTTTCTTCGGAACAGCATAGTCTTTTAAGAATTGAATAATTTGGTTTTCAAAAGAATTTTCACTCACTTGTAAGAACCATCTGGTTCTTGCAGGGCTATCGAATAATTTTTTAATTTCTTGATGAGGATTTTGATCAGTTTTGATTATTACTATTTGATTTAAAAATACATTTAATGGTTTCTCGGTTATTTCGATTCCATGTATTGGGTTTTCTAAACTAGTGTGTATTGTTTGATCGTCATTTGAATCTACTTCGGGAACGAGAGATTGAGAGTCTGATTTGGTTGTAGCGTTAGTTTCATTAAATTCTTTCATATATTGAAAAATTGGCGGTAGATCAGAGCCGGAACTATTTTCGTTATCTATTGGATAAATTTCTATACGGGAAAGGGCATCCGCATTCGTGTTGCAAGAACCTTTTTTATATACGATTTCGTAGTCAAATTCCTCTAACTTCAGTCTCCAACGGACAAGTCGGGAATTTGGTTCCTTTAGAGACATTAGCCATTGTAGAGGTTTATGATCGGTGACGATTTTGAATTTATTGCCGAAAAGATATGGCCGGAATTGTTTTGTACCCCAAACTATTGCTAACAACTCTTTTTCAATTGTTGAATAATTTTGTTCAGCAGCGTTAAGTGTACGAGAAGCATATGCTATGGCTTTGTCTCCACCGATTGGTCCTTGGGAGAGGCCTGCTCCTATTGCGAAATTACTTGCATCTGTGGTCAAAATGAATTCTTTGGTGTAGATGAGAATGGGTTCATTGATTAGAAGAGATTTGCAATCTTCGAATGTCTTTATGTAAATCGGGTCAAGTATATTGATGTGAGCGCCTTTTTTTAAACAGCTTGTAAAGGGTTTGGTTAATTTGGCAAAATTTTTTATAAACTTTCTGTAGTACCCGAGAAGGCCTAAGAAAGCTTTTATGTCTTTCGTGGTTTTCGGTAAGGGGTAGTTGGTAATAGCTTTTACTTTATCAGGATTGGGTTTGATGCCTTGATGGGTGATAATATGACCTAGAAATGATACTTCTTTTCTAAGAAATTCGGATTTGTCGAGTTGAACCTTGAGGTTACTCTCACGAAGCTTTTGGAAAACACTTTTTAAATTATTAATATGTTCTTGGAGTGAGCTTGAAAAGACAATTATGTCGTCCATATAGACGAAACAAATTTTATTACGGAGTTCTTTTAGTACATTATCCATGACCCTCTGAAATGTTGCAGGGGCGTTCTTTAAACCGAAAGGCATTCTGACGTATTCGAAATGACCATTTTCAACGTTAAAAGCTGTTTTCTTAATATCGTCGGGATGCATTTCAATTTGATGAAATCCACTGGCTAAATCTAAGGTGGTGAAATAATAACAGCGTCCAAGTTTGTCAAGTATGTCAGTTATGTTTGGAATGGGATAACGGTCGTCAATGGTCTTTTCATTGATTTTTCGGTAATCAACGACGATGCGCCATTTCTTTCTTCCAGATGCATCAGCTTTTTTGGGAACAATCCATATAGGAGATGACCAGGGTGAGTCGCTAGGCCTAATAATCCCTTTTTCTAGCATGTCGTTAATTTGACGTTCGACTTCAGGTTTATGGATGTAGGGGTATCGATATGACTTAGTATACACTGGAAGTTCGTCTGTTGTTTTAATTTTATGTTTGACTTGGTTGGTGAAAGATAGGGGTGAATTTTCTTTATGGAATATGTCACGAAATTGTTTACAGAGTTTTCGATTTCGAATTTTTCTTCTGAATTTAAATGAGAAGTTCGAATGCATTGGGCAGTGTCGAAATTATAGGGATGATCGTCGGCAGGGCTTTGAACAGAAATTTGGAAGATTTCGTAATTGTCTTCAAAAGGTTCTACAACTATTGGTTTGTATAGAAAGACAACATTTTCGGAGGTATTTATAATATCAACTGAGGCATACCCATTTTTTGAGAAAGTGACACCTTCTTTGATACTACAACTAGATAGTTCAGTGTATGGAATTCTAACAGTACCATTTGGTATATTGACAGGTATTTTTGCGGTTTCTATGGAATTGGGTTCAACATGAGCGAAAAATAAAAGTTTGCCTTTAGAAGAGTAGTGAGATAATGGTAGGTTAGCGTTTTGTGTTTTTAAAAGTGAATTTTTTAGATCGATATGTACTTCTAAATCCTTCAAAGTTTCGTAACCTATCAAGCCGTCAAAGAAATGATGGAATTTCATGATTTTATTTGAGTTGAATTCGCGAAAAGCTGGAATTTTAGCGCAAAAATCTCTAGTAGTTGTTTGGAAGACTGAGCTGATGGTAATTGGTTCTTTATAGATATAATTTGGGAAATAATTTTCAGCAATTTCGGGGTTTATAAATGACTTTGAAGCTCCGGTATCTATCAATAATTTTAAGGGAGGATCAGAAATTATTATGTATGGAAGATCTTTCTTGTCATAAATTGAAAAAATTTCTACGTCTGATTTGTTGGTTCGGGAGCGTCTTGAAAATTTTGTTCGTCGCTGCTTTGTGTTTCTGGATTGTCAGATATTGAGTTTGTGGTGTCTACATAGTCATTAAATTCATAGGGAGAAATACAATTTTGGTCGTAAACGTTATCTTGGTCGAGCATGTTATTTTCATAAGGGTAGTAAGGAATGTTTGATTGATAATAGTCATAATATTGCGTTTGGTCGACATTGTGCAGTTCTTCAGAAGTAAATCTGGGTTGTGATGGTTGGTATTGTTGTGGAGGTGGAAGTGCAAATCGATTTTGGTTTCGATTAAAGTTGGATCTGTTAAATGTATTTGACGAGATGCCACTCATAGGAGTTGGTTTGGGCTGACGGAAATTTGAATTAGGTTTCCACACATTACTCGGTGCTCTTGAAGGTTGTTGAGGACCGAAAACTTGTCTATTAGTCGGGAATCTATGTGGGATGAATCTGGGTTGAACATTGATTGGTCCACGAGGAAATGGATTTGAAAAATTTTGTATTGGCATTAAATTGTGACCGAAGTTAGGGATATTATAATTAGTTTGATTTTGATAGTTTTGATTAAATTTTGGATATGGTTTATTCTTAAAAGTTTCGTTATTTGATTTTTGAAGGTGACGGATATTATTTTCTGCAATAATAAATTGTCTAGCTGTTGCAAGAGTATCGGGTTTCATAGCTCGAATTGTGGAGCCCATAGGTTCTTTCAAACCGGCCAGAAATATTTTTAAAGCATGTGTATTGTAAAAATTTTTCTTTACGGTTGCACCAGCTTGACTAGTTTCATGACAATCAACGTAATTATGAAGAGCACTCAAATTAGACATTACTCTAGTGTAAAAATTAAGAGCAGGTTCGTTAGAATTTTGTCTCAACTGATCTAAATCAAAGAGTAATCCGTTTTCGTCTCTCTGGTCGCCGAAGTGAGCTACCAGAGTGCTTTTAACTGTTTCCCAATCTTTGTTTATGCAAATACTGTAAACTTCTCTCGCGTTTCCAACTAATTTTCCATATATTCCGAAAATTAAACTAATGTTTTGAACGCAATTGACATTTGCGGGATTTGGATCCCAATAAGTTTTGATTAAAGTGTTACTCGTCTCTAAGAAAGATGCTAATTCAAGCGGATTACCATCAAATTTTGGTACGATTTCTAATAATTTAATTTCAAATTTGGGAACAGACATTGTTGAACTTAATTGACTATTATTAGATTTAATATTTTCTTCAATGCTTAAACTATTTAAAAGAGAACTAACTTCTAATATTGAACTTTCTTTTTCTTCGTCAGAAGAATTAAAATTTGATTCAATACTAATATTAAGCTCACTGTCGCTTTCCACTATGGAATCTTCAGATGAGGAGAATGACATAGGCTAAGAAAGATAATAGGATGAATAATATGAGCAACTTACAGTAAAATTGCGATGATTTCCATTCACCCTCAATGGACTGCACTCTCTGGATTGGCACCGTAATCTTCTCAAACGTTTATTTGCACTTTTCGGATTGTTCAAAATTTGGAAAATTTCGCGATGAAGGTTCTTCCAAATAAACAGTAGAAACTGAAGGATAATACACGATGAGAATCCTTTTGGATCCTACTGACTGCGCCACTTTATGTTTTCAAGTTAAAACTTTACTTTTTTAAAAATTATTTAATTACAATAATTACACTGTATTAATATTTATTGAAGTTAACAAAATAAAGTCTACAATCATTCTGAATATAAAATATGTATAATGAAGCTATGCGGTGTCCAGTAGTGCAATTCAGCATTATGACGTAGTCGATCGTCCGATGATGGTTCGATGTAACAATGCCATAAGGTCACGAATTCAGCTGACGGGACATCTATCGTTTCATAACTATCCTGTATTACCTTGACTGACTGATCCATATGTGTATATTTGTTCATAATTTGTCCATTTACAATTATATACCCAAGAATTTGACATTTGTTTCATATTTAATATTGAACGATGACAGTTTAATGTAACGTGGTGGATTGTACCTTTTTCTTGTAAAAGTACAAACGTTGGATTTCTGTTCTGATATTTTTAAGCCAACTTCCTCGATCCATTTTTTAATAATTGCAATATTCTGTGAAAGGGTGTTATTACAGCTGTCTATTTGTTTTGATTCTGCATAGACACATATATCGTCAGCAAATTGTAATATTTTAGTGTCTGTTGTTAATAAATTTTCTAATTCCTGTGTGTATATTATATAAAGGAGTGGGCTTAAGATGCTTCCTTGGGGTAGACCTACCTGTGTCTGTCGCATGTCAGTGAGGCCTCTACTCGTTCTGATATATAGCCGACGTGTTGAATATATCTTTAAAATATTTATTATAATTGTTTTTAGTATGCCGAGAGCCATCATTTTTGTATATAAGATATCCAGGTTTACATTGTCGTATGCTCCTTCTATGTCTAGAAAAATAGCAGAAATTGAGTTGTTTTTAGTGAAAGCTATTTGAATATCAGTGACCAAATTGGTTAAACTTTATTGTGTAGATCGTTCCCGTCTGAAACCATATTGTGATTTAGGTAATAATTGATTTTTTTCTAACCAAAATTCTAAGCGATTTTTTATTAGCCGTTCATATGTCTTCAAAACACAAGATGCTAACGATATGGGTCTATATGATTGGTAATTATCAGGTGGTTTGTCCTTTTTTAATATTGGTATTATTATGTAATCTTTCCAGTCTTGAGGTATTGGGGATTGGTGGGTCCAAATATTATTAAACTGCCTGAGGATTTGTTCTTGAGAGTTTCTGCTCAGATTGGCTAACATTGGGTAGTGTATTTGGTCTTTTCCTGGAGACGAGTTGTTACTAATCTTAAGAGCTATAAGTAGTTCGTTTATCGTGAATGGTCTATGCAGAAAATCATTTGGTGCTTCAGGTAATTCCATATCAGCTTCCGTTTGTGGTACCCAATCTGGAGCCAGTTTACTATGAAACTTGGGAATCCACTCATCATCTAAGTCAATAGTTTGATAATTTTCCTGCCTTCTACCTCTTATATCTATTTATTCGCTGCCACACTTCTTTAATAGGGGTACTGCTATTCATAGAGTTGCAGTAATTCTTCCAAGATTGTCTTTTCGTTGCTTTTGTTATTTTTTTAACCATAGCATCACTGTGTTTGAATATAACCTAACCAATATATTTTCAAGGTTAGAATTCTCTCTATATTTGTTATACGCGAGTTTCCTTTTCTGGACTGCTTCTTCACATTTGTCATTCCACCACTGCTTTCCTCTTGATTTGATTGTTTTGACTGTTTGTTGGGGTATCGTTGTTGATGCTATTTTATTGATAGAATTAACTACGTCTTCATATGTTGGTTCCTCATTGATGATTGAGAATATTTCTTCACTGGTTTCTGTATATTTACTCCAGTCTGTTTTTAATATCTTCCATTTTATGCTGTTGTTGAAACTGAAACTATTTGTCTTAATGAAGCAGTCAATTATAATTGGTAAATGATCAGAACCACAAGGATCATCATGTGTTTTCCATTGGAATAAGTGTGATATATGTGGACTAGTAACTGTTAAGTCAATGGCACTGGCTCTTGAGTGTAGATTGTATTGGATTAAAGTGGAAGATCCATCATTTAGACAGATGAGATTGTTGTCTTCTAAACAGCTTAAAAGTGTGTTCCCATAAACGTCATTCCACTCACATCCCCACGCCTGTTTATGAGAATTAAAGTCCCCTCCAATAACAAACGGAGAAGGTATAGATGAAAAAAAGGAATTCCATACATTTACATCAATATATGTAGCAGGTTTTATATACAAGGATACAAAAGTAATATTAAATGAATCACAACTAATAGTTACCCATTTATTTGGTATATCAGGAAAAACAGGTAAAAATACTTCTCTAAATTTTATATATTTTTTATTAGTATAGCTACCCCACCCCTTCCGTCTAGACGGTCGGAACGAAGGATATTATAAAAGGGAAAATCGACGAAGACCTCTGGTCTAAACCAAGTTTCTGATAGTAATGCTATGTCTGCATTAGTCTCACTCAAAAGATTTAATAAATTCTCTTTATTAGAAATTGCAGATCTGCAATTCCATTGGCAGATCTTCAGTTCTGTTATTGATAGGCCCATTATAGGTTCGTTCTTTTACGTTTTTGAGTATACTAAACAAATCTAATTCTTGTATATCGTATGTATTTTTGGCTTCAAGTTTTTCAGCTATTGTTTTGATTATTTCCAAGAATTGTGGTGTATTTATTAATTCCTTTACTTCTTCATCCATTTCTTGATGTTGTGATCTGAGATTAGAACAATATGTAGCTGATTGGGAGATTCCCCCAGAAGTGGAGGGTAGATTGCATGGAGCTATAATTTTATTATGTGCTTCTAATGTGAGATTTGGTGAACTGGGTCTGATTCTTTTGGGAGTTTTTATGATTGTTTGAGTATAATAGGATGACCTTTTTGGAGGAGATGGCTCAGTCGATGTAACTGTTGCAAATGTTCTTTTTGGAGTTTGATTGTCAGCATCTTTGTATGATACATTTTTTTCAGACATTAATTTTTTAATTTCTTTTTGTCATTTGAATTCGGGACATTCGTTAGTAGCATTGGTATAGTGTGTCCCGTTACAGTGGAAACAATTAGGGGTTATTATTTCTGTGCAACTATCTGTAGGATGATTACCTTTACACTTTAAACATCTCATCGATCCTTTACAGTGTTTACCCAAATGACCATATCTAAAACAATTATAACACAAAACCACTTTCTCAACATATGCTTCAACTTCACATATTACGTGATTAATTTCAATATATTTAGGAAGAGTTTGCGATTTAAATGTGACTAGTATCATTCCAGTTGGGACATACTTGACATTTTGATCCGGCAATATCACTTTTCTGGATAACCTTTTTGTTGATTCTACTTTGAGCCTACAATGCAAATCGTGTTCTTTGATATTATTTTGAATGTATTCATCTGAATATTCTAGTTCAACTTGTCTAATTAGGCCTCTTCTGTGCAACATGAATCTTGGGATGTACGCAACTAAATTGCTCTTTGGCAGTTCTGAAGATTTTACTAATGTATTGGCACTGTTAAAATCTTTACAATTTATTCTGATTCTATTTTTACCTATGGATTCTATTGACTTTATTTGGTTGTTAATTTCTTTGTGATATTTGTAAATTATTTCTCCAATTTTCATAGCACTTAATTTTCCAGTGAAATTTTCTGAAATGTTTTCAATATATAATGAATACGGGCCTGTGTCTGTAGATTTAAATAAGTATATTTCTCTTTTTTGTGTCTTACTAATTATTGTATTGGAATTAGTTTCATGGTTGGGTTTTTTGCTTTTGTTTACTTTGTTTTTACTATCATTTGGATGTTTTGTAATACTTTCAAAAAATGTACTAATTTGTTTAAAGTTGAGTTATTTTTTTTTACATTACCATTCGAAGAATTATCAATATCCATAGCATCATTATTTTGTTGTTCATTTTGACCAAAACCTGAAAATGCGTCCTGAATTCCAGGATTGGGGGGATCTCCGTCCGACTGGTTACTCATTATTTTTATTCACTAACTAAAATTACTTCAACTTATTTATTTTAAATGTAAATTGGGTTTATTGTTCAAGACTACTTTTTATCGCACTCCGTAAAACACATCTGTGTACTACAAAATGTAGAATTATACTGTCTTTATTTGTTTTTTGTTTAGGTAATATTCCCTGTTCTCCTCCAGTCCTTTCTTGAATTTCGTTAACTTGAACATTACTATTTTCAGTAAATTCAGTAATTATCCAAACGTTTTCCTTTAAATGCTGCATCACCTCGCAGATTGATATACATCATCAGGCAAACGATAGTGACTCTTATGTGTTTGATAAACACGTCCCATAAAAGTAGACAGTTGTTCCAAATCAGTGTCAGTCATACTTAAAATTTGGGAAAGAGTAGCTAAATGTTTTCTTACCCTTGTAGAAGTTAAATCAACACTATCGCGATGGGGGTAGGGACATGTAGCCGTTTTTCTCTATTTTCAACCGTTTGGTTACTCCAGCTTTCTAAACTCAAAAAAATGTGATTTTCAGTTGGTTGTAGATCCTTTACTATACATAACAGACATAAAGTATAATACATCGTTCAAATAAGCTCGTCGAGAGAATTGAAAAATGTAAAAATATACAGGGTGCCCCATTTAAAATGAATATAACTTGGATATTTAACTATTTTTGGGACGACCCATTTAATTGAAAATAATTTTAAATTATGGCTTTTTTGAGTATGCACAAAATAGTCGGTACTTATGAAATGTTCATAAAATGGGGCGTTATTGACTGTCTCTTATATGGTGAGATACCCTGTATATGAATGAATGCACGAACTAGATAGAATACTGGTTTATACATTTCTACGATAATACGACTACTGTCTCAGTTAATAAGAAAAGAGTGTTACTTACTTCAGATGAAATAATTTTTCCTTCTGTTACAGGAACGTTACAGAAGTCTAAAGTTTTTTGTCGGAAGTGTTATCTAAAAATAATATTTAAGTATAAATTCTGTTGACTTCAAATTTTAACATGATTTAATAATACTCGCAATAATGTTATAATAATTTCTAGTCAAAAATAATAAATTGATCAACTAAAACAAAGTTCCATATTGTAGTTTATACCATTATTCCATTATTGGTATTGGTAATACCGAAAATCTAGCCCGGCTTGTTTTCTCATTGTTAAATAAAGTAAATGGAACACAATTGTTTCTGGCCGGAAAATTCTATTGCGTAAATTAAGCAGCGCATTTTACTTCAGAAACAATTTTATGTTTCATTTGTTTTAACATGGGAAAACTGAGACGCGCTAAAAATCAGCAAGTCTGGCGGAATTTCCTCCAAATTGTGGGACTGGCATTAGAATAGCGGCCTATGAGGGAAATTGCCGTACAACGGAAATTCGGCCAAACCTGGCGCTAGACTAATTATCCATATAATGTAAATAAAACGTGTTGTTGCCGCGTGAAAAAAGGACCAACAAACTAGTAACAAGTCGAATTGCAACCTTGACAGCTGTACAAATGTTTTGAAATAACTCTAACGGTTTGTTTTCCCCTTAAAAAAAAAAGATCCGTGTCGTATATTAAAATTTATAGAAACTGACTTTAGAATACTTAAAAACATACCTATCATTGAAATTGTGAATCATCTCTTGTATGATGCTTTCGACTGCATATAGTATAAATTTAAAATAAAAATAAATAATTTGTTTTGAAATAAATATATATTATACCGTTCTAGTACCGTACAATCTCAGTAACGCAGCAAATTTGATGTAAAGTACACAGACTTATTATATTCACTAATCAGCAGGTCAACTGGGTTTGTATCGTAATTGTAAGGTTTTTGTGTTGGTTGGAACAGACCTAGTATTGTTAGATATTTACTTCAAAAGTGTACCACCTTTTTCTTTAAAATTTGCCTAAGAATGATAGGTACATAATTTAAAATCAATTAAATATTATTTTCATATAAAATGTATTTTAGTGGGAGCAGAATGTATAGTATTTCTGAATGCTAATAAGAAATGTATAGAGGTTAGTCATATAATAGTAATTAAACTTATTAACTAAATAAGTAATATAAAGAAGGCAATTTAAAAAAATATTGAAATATGGATAACTTTAAAATCTATAAACAAAGTGCATACTTACTATAAGCAGCTAGCAGCAATAATTTCTGTGACCTCTTCGTTGTTTAAGATGCACAAATGAAGAAAACAGAACTAAGTTGCGAAAGCGATAGAGCGTTGTTGCCAAATCGAGGGACGTCCGATAACTTTAAGGTAAAAGTAACAACGGAATGTATATTTATATACAAAGTGATGTAAAATCGATAGTCGCGCTTCAAGCAGTAAATCGGTGAACTAAGATATACGATTTAGTTCATAATACGATTTTTGGACGTCCCCCTTGATATAGGTATGGTTCGACTCCATTTTTTGTTCAGATTACGAAAAAAATCAAAAGTATGGTTATGCTATCGGACGTCCGATACAAAACAGACGTCCGATTGATAGTAAAAGCGTAATGTATGGACGTCTGATGGCTGGATGATATATATATATATATATATATATATACACACATATATATATATATATATATATATATATATATATATATATATATATATATATATATAATAAGCAACGAAGAGATTAGTGGGTATTGCACGCAAATAGAATAAGGGGCTACTGAACAGAGTGGTAACCGCAGACATGCATGTTTCTGGCTCATTAGCCGTCCTTGGTACAGTACAACCAAGAAAAGATGTGAAACATGGGAGCAAAGGTGTTGAATGAAACATGAGAAAATATAACAGAATTCAGCAGGATAGTCAAACACAACATTTGTGTCAGTAATATTATTATTTGCGTGCAATACCCACTAATCTCTTTGTTGCTTATTATTCATATGTCTAGCACTATTCGTACATCTTGTTGTTATATATAATATATATATATATATATATATATATATATATATATATATATATATATGAAAGAAAGAAATTTATTCATCATTGAAAATTCTACAAATGCATTACATACATTTATAAAATTTTATCAGACTAGTCAAGGATACTAACCTATGTACAGACACAAACAGTTGAAAATATATGTAAAATTTGATTATTGTTAGTATTATTGTTTTTTTTTATAATTATTTAATTTTTCTATGGTATATACACCCAACAAACAGTAAAAACAAAACGTATACGTGAGTACTCACAAAGATACCACTAAGGATATGTACAAAATACAATTAAACAGATAAAGTATTCCAGGAGACACAATGCTTACACTGGAAAAGACTTATTTCAAATATATACATAAGGAATATAAACTTTTTTTTGGAACCACCATTTATTTATGTAGATAAATCAGAAAGTCATTATGATAATAGAAATTCCTCAACAGAGTAAAAAGCATTTTGGATGAGATGATTGTATGAAGCTGACTTGAAGCTTACTAAGCTACATGTGTGTCCAAATAATTTGAGTGCATGGTTGTAGCAGATGATACCTTGATAACTAGCACAGAGTCTTGTCCCAGAGCCAGACGAGAGTAGGGTAGTCGTAGTTCATTACCTCTTCTAGTATTATAGTTGTGAATCAAATTATTTTTGGTTTAGTGTGTTTCATTTTTTTTACATTCATGGTTATTATGTAAATGTATAAGCTGGGTAAAGTCAATATGGTTAACTCAGTGAATGTGATCTTACAAGATTCTTTATAATGTAGTCCTGCTAGACATCTTATCACTTTTTTTTGTTGCTTAAAAACTTTTATTGTATGGACTGAGTTCCCCCAGAAAGGTAGTCCATAAGATAGGATGGATTGTACAAGTCCATCGTAGATCAGCTTAAGCACATGTAGTGAGACTGTTCCATGTATTTGCTTTATTACAAAACACATACAGCTCATTTTTGTAACGAGGTTTTCTATGTGTGCCTCCCATATTAATTTTTGATCTATAGTCAGGCCTAGATACTTGAACATATTCACTTGTTCTATTGATTTGTTTTTAACCCTTATTAGGGGGCAATAGTCATAAGAAATGTTTTTTTGTTGGAAGACCATGAAGACTGTTTAACTGATGTTAATTGCTAAACCACTATTTTCACACCATCTGGCGAATTCCTCTGCAGCTGATTTGCTGTTTTTATAGAGAGCGGAAGCTTATTCTGTGCCACTATTTTGCTAGTATCATCTGCATAGATGATCGTTTTCTGCTGAACCACACTTGAGAGTTCTATGTCACTCATAAATATTATGAAGAAAAGTGGAGCCAAAGTTGAACCCTGAGGAACCCCCATTGAAACAGAAGCAGGCAGCGATTTCACAAAGTCAATAACGACTATCTGAGATCTGTTTTTTAGGTATTATGCCACCCAATCATTTGCAACTCCTCTAATTCCAATTCGGTACAGCTTTTCCAGCAGTAAATTTTGGTTCATTGTATCGAACGCTCTGCTTAGGTCAAAAAACAGAACAACTGGAAATTGTTTGTTGTTAAGGTGCAAATATATGTCTTCATAGAGTTCATTTATTGCAGTTGAAGTTGATCTTTTTTGTCTGAAGCCGTGTTGGCAGATAGGAATAAGTTTGTGATATTCAACAAAATTAACCAGCCTCAGATAATAGCTAAAATCGATAATTTTCGCAACCTGAGATTGTAAGCATACATTACGGTAGTTGGCCACTTCGTTTTTAGATCCCTTTTTTTATATATAGGTACTGATTTTGATATTTTTAGAGGTTTCGGGTATGTTCCATCGACAAACGACTTATCTATTATGTGAGATAGTGGATAGCATATCACATCATGGACAGTTCTTAGAGCCTTACCGTGGATTTCATCTACACCAGGTGATGTGGTTTTTGTTGTTTTGGTAATGATATCCTGAACTTCTATATAAGTTGTTGGGTACAAGAATAGTGTGGTATTTGATAAGGGGGATAACTTCAGATTATCTGTTATTGGATCTATTTTTTCGATTCCCATGAAAAAATCATTGAAGTGGTTGCCAATGTCATATTTATCTGTGGTATGATTATTATTGATAGTGAGCTCAATTTTGTTATTAGTTTTTGCATTATTCCTTGTTTCATTAATAATTTTCCAACTCTCCTTGCTTATATTATTTGCATTCAATATTCTTTCGTTGTTGTATTCTGCTTTAGTTTTTTTCACCAGTTCTTCATAAATATATTTGAGTTGCTTATATCTGTTTTTTATTATCTCGTTTGCTGAATATTTTGCTATTTTATACATATCACATACCATTTGATGCAATTCCTTGATTTCTTTATTAATCCACCGTTTCTCCCTATTACTTCTACTTGTTTTTATTTTTTTCAGTGGAAAAGCAATGTTGTAATGGTACAGTAGGGTTGTATTGAAAATATTATATCCTTCATTCACATCATCAGCTGTATATACATCCTCCCATTTTTCATTCATCAACAGTTCTCTGAAAGTTATCAAGTTATCATCTGAGTAGTTACGTTTATAAATAGTTTCTACACTACAATTATGTGCTGTTGGTAATGCAAATGTACAAGGTTGAAATTTATGATCTGAAAGATGTGTATCTTCAACATAACAATCAGTTGGCTGGAGATTTGTGTACACCGCATCTATACTTCTATTAATACGTGTAGGCTAAGTTATAGTATTTTTCATGTCAAATTCATTCTACTATTTGTCTATTTTGATGTACTGTAGGTGCTCTATCTCGAGAAATTAAAAAAATGAATCTAACCAAGTTCAAATCGTCAATAAAACGCATATTGTTGCAAGGGGCTTATTATAATCTGAACGAGTACTATGAATCTAG
Organism: Galeruca laticollis; assembly: GCA_963921935.1. NCBI lineage: Eukaryota > Metazoa > Arthropoda > Insecta > Coleoptera > Chrysomelidae > Galeruca > Galeruca laticollis. The sequence goes on along the minus strand of OY998180.1, from coordinate 9,314,576 downwards.
CTTTCTATAACGGCATAGCATGTTCACCCCAAATTGTATATTGGGGTTCATTTACTCAAATTATCAGCTCATAGTCTTTTACCTAGCGTGTAAATGTTATTCAGTTTATTTATGTGTAAATCTTAATATGTAAATGCGAATGTTATACTATGTATCTTTATGTATAAATCTTAATTTTAAATGTCTTAGCTTATGCTGCATACTCGAATAACTTTTAAAATTAAAACTGACGTGTATATCCATCTGTGGATGGCTGCTGTATGCAAATACGAATAAATATTATTATTATTATTATTACGTGATTTAGATGGGCTGTAGGGAGGTTTCCTGAAAATCCTCAGATCGCTGATTATATCTGTGGAATTTCCTGAAGTCAAACCTCTTGAATGTAACATACTTTGGCCAAGTGGAAGGTTTATAGATTTCATCTTTCAGCTCAAAGTCCACCCCACACATGAAACATTTGTTTTTATTTTCACTTGTAGGCAGTTCATTTACTATGATGTTGGAATTTTTGAAAGCTTCTTGATCCTTCAGGTATTTAGTTATCTTGTCAGCTGTAATATGACGGTTTACCCTATATAGATACAACCAGGCTATCCTCTGAACACCGAAGTCCTTATCATCATCATTTTCACCAAAGTTTTTTTCCCTTTGTGGTCTCCTCTTTCTAGAATCGACTTTTGTGAAGCCATCATCAATATCGTGAGTTATACTCTCTTGATTGAGGTTTATAATATGGTTCATGGTAGTTTTTTGTGTTTCTTCAAGTTTAGACATTTTTGAGAGACTTGGCAACATGGGGGATTCCTTGTTTATATTAACTGTTTACAGCTGATTTAATTTGGACTGATTCCATGGCTTTGTTGATGTTAGGAATTCAACGCTGCCTATAACCTTTTCCCTAATAGGAACATATTGTTTATTTTCTTTTTTTTTTGTAATTGAAATTTAGAAATAAATCTAAATTTAGCGCGCCTATGACCATTTTAATGAATTATTCCTCACTATTAAATGCACAGATGGAAAAGGACAGAGCGAAAACCTGTAATCTCCCATAAAAAGCGGAAGCAATTAATGAACCAAATGACTTGCCGGTAAATATTCGTCGTGTTCGCATCGAAAGTTACAAATAGTGCGAATGCATTGTTTTCACCTTTGTTTTGTAAAGAAAATCAAAATTGCTTGTAATCTTAGTGAACGTAGCACATCGGAGCATCTGGGGCCCCAAGGAAGCAGTAGAGGATCAACAGGTGAGCTCATTTTCCATTCTTCCTGTGCTATACATAAGATAAAATTTTGATTGATATATGTTTTCATATTTTCCGCATTCAGTTGACTTGTTTTTCACTCACAATACTGATAATGGGTTTTTTGTTAGTTTCAGTTTTTGTTTGGAGTAGATTAACTTTTTCTTCTAGAAATTTATTGTTTTGCTTTAGCAATAATGAGTTTTCTATTGATAGAACATATTTTTCTTCTTTTTCTTTCAAAATTTGTTTCAATAGTTTGATTTCCATTTTCAAGTCATAAGATTGATTATTTGCCTTTGGCGCATTTTGGTTGCCTATTTCTATAAGGCTAGTTGGTTCACAACACGCGATTCTGGTATCACATACTTTCACACATTCAAGTTTATTTTCCATTGCACAAGACATGTGAAAGACATTTCCACAGTTGACACACACTAGGATGTTGGTTGTCTTTGTCCTGCAGCATTTATATAGTTTTTTAACAAAGTTATTGTAATTTATAACAGACAGCACATTTTTACACGTCTGCTCATTATCCGCCATCTTGTAATGAAATATATATATATATATATATATATATATATATATATGACAAAGATATTCATGGGTAATTCACGCAAAATAAAGGGCTACTGAAATAGAGTGGTAACCGTGAATTACCCATGAATATCTTTGTTGTTGTTGTTAACATATCACGCGATATTCCTACATCTTCTTTGTTATATATATATATATATATATATATATATATATATATATATATATATATAATCTAATTTATAGTTGCCCCACGTTTGGGTGACAAATTATTATATATCTGTGTTGTTATTTTATAGTTTTAATAGTTATATGTTAATGGATATATGAATATAACAATATTATTTGTCAACGTTTTCACAATTTGTGATTGTAGAGACTCTATTGCACACGCACCTTTAGCAGCGTATGTAACCTAATTTACTTTTGACAGTAGTTGTCAAACAATGCCCGGCTAAGATAAATATTAATTTTTGTACTTTGAAAGATAAAGTAATTCACTATTGACTTAATCACTCTTGTCTCAGGATGGGTACAAAAAATTTTAAATAACAATAATTCAAATTTTATAATTTTCAAGTATTATCCAAATCAAATATTATTCTATATTCAGAATCTCGAGTAACTGTTTATTCAATATAATAAAAGGCACTTGAATTATCTTATGACATTTACAATTTTACTGTCACTGGAAATTAAGCAAATGTCACTGATTAGATCAAAATTTCTATAGAATGCAAAATGTTAAATACGATGAAAATAGATACTGAATGAATACCACAGTGAGTTGGAATCAAAATTATATATTATACGATCAGATAACAAAATTACAAAAGTATTTATTGTTTCCCAAAAATATTATAAACGAAACAAAGATAATATTTTCTACCAACCTTAATATTAGTACAACCTATTCTAGAAATCAACTAATTAAAATTTTTAAGCAAAAGTTCAACTGGTCTAATATACACTTGACGTGTATCAATGTCAAATAACGCAATTTTCCGTTCAAATTGTCTATTCAAAAATTTTTCACTTGATGTAAAATGTTACGTTAATTTGGTTTAGCTCAAATTATGATATAGATGCATCTATTTTCGAAATGTATTTAAAAAGGCCTGTTAATTCTCGAGAAATAATTTTAAAACTGGAGTGGACTCACCAAATAGGACAGGAAAACTCGTACGTATTCTAAATGTGTTTAGAATTCTGCAAAACTTTCTAAATATCTGATTTAGAAACTGGAACCACTTACACTTGATACGATTCAATTCTTCTACGAATTATGCACGCACTGGCTTTACAATGTATGGCTTTATGATCTGATTGAATAGTTATACAATTTCTATTAAATTCAAAAAAAATTGAGACAACTCTTATTACGATGTTGTCTCGTGGGGGTTTCAAATTCAACTGCCTAAACTTTGTTCAAATAAATAAATCTCTTCTCCTGTGGTTACGAAAAATTCCTTTTTTTAAAAAAAATACTAATTTATGTTTCCGTATAACAAAGAGAGATTTGAATTATTTTATTACAATTGTAATTCTGCTAGCAGAGACATCTGTATTTTAAAATTTCAAATATATTCTCCAAATCGTAATATAATCTATCTATCATTAGATATATTCTACCTAAATGTCATCAGAAATTAAATGTCAAATTTGATTTGTATACCGAATCTTTCAAAATTATTGATTATACATATAATACAGTGTGTATCGAAAGTATTGCATACACATATAAATAATTTTCCTTAATTTAATGTTTCTTTTAAATTTTAAATAGAGGAACTGTATAAATATATATATATATATATATATATATATATATATATATATATATATATTGCGAAACCCACAATAGAAAGAGGGAAATTTTTGAATCAATGGAAATTTTAAGAGGAATCAATATGTGGTGAATGACAAAAAGAATGTGAACAACTTAAATAAAATAACTTTTACAATAATAATAATAATAATTAAAAACTAAAAATAAAATTGATAAAAAAAAAATAATAGTTCATATGCGCAACAGAACCAACAATAAAACCAAAGCACCTCTTGACTGTAAATCGTTTCAGTCTGATAAATACACAGTTCCTGTGTGAGTGTATGTAAACAATATGTATAACTTCTCAGATTGTTATTCCACAAATGTCGTCGTTAATTGATTTTTAAATGTGTAGTGTTCAATGTTTTTATCAATTTGTAACACACAACATGGTGTATTTGGATATTCTCATTACGTTTCAGGGTGAGTTTATTTATCTTTTAATATGAAAAAACATTTTTGTGATTTGGGTTTTTAGAATATTATGGTATGAAAAAGACTAGGGGAACCAGTCGAAACGTCCCGTTTTTATATATTTCTAAATAAAAAACATGACTATTTAAAGTCTGTTTTCTAATTTAAACCGAACCAAATACCAAGAAAAACTTTTTTGTACTATATATATATTTCGATTTTCTACTACTGTTTTAGTCGAAATTTCAATAATTTTGACGTATTGGCCTGACCGTTCTCCGAAGGGAAAAACAACTACATTCCTGGCTAATACCACCCAGAATATTGAATTACATCCCCTTCGAAAACCGTGACGTCGATCGGCCATTTTGCCGATACGGACATCTGTGGTGATTCGCAACTGATAGCGGAAGAGCATAGTACACTGACGCGTTTTGACCTTCTTTGGTCTCTTCAAGAGTGTCGTCGTAATGCCTTCCAGTTCAGAGTCTCTAATCTGAACTAAAGATTACGTGCTCCGACAACTTCTCCTTGGCTCGTGTAGTTACACAAGCGAGAAGTAGTCAGTTGGCGCCATCTTCACTTTCAGTTGCGAACCAACACGTCAGATAAATGCGACCTTATTAGTCGTATGACATGAATATAATTTCATAAAATACGAGGTGTCTATATGAAATATAAATTTCGATTTTCTACTACACCTGTTTTAGACGAAATTTCAATAATTTCGACAATATTACTGTCCAAACCCTAATAATGGGAGTAATAGCCATCATAGTCTACAATACTTCTCTCAAAAAATTGTTCAAATTCCAGCCCATGTACTCAAATTACAGTAGTCCAACTCCTTCGCCTACCCTCATGAGTTGGATCTTTGGGGTGAGGAATTACCTCAAATTTTCTCCACAACATTGGATTAAGAACGCCAAGTAGTAATTTTTGTATATCTTTGTAAAACCAAAATAAAGTTTTTTAAAATCAGAACTCTGTGCTCGAGACAGTTGATTAGATAGATGAATTACTTTCAGTAAGTGTACTTTGACCTAGTTTCAAGCTCTCAAATGCCCCAACCATATATCAAGCAGAAATACATGCTATAGAAATTTGTGCCCAGGAGTGCCTCAACTCAAAAGGGATACCCGTAGGGCAGAAATCTATATACTATTAGGTATCCTGGCAGCATTGAAAGCTCTGAAGTCATACACTTGTTAGTCTAAGCTGACTTGGGACTGTAAACAATCCCTAAGACAACTGGCAACAACCAACCATGTCACTCTGATTTGGATTCCAGGTCAAAAGGGCGATATAGGCAATAAGGAAGCACAGCCTTGGCCTGGAACCATTCTGTGGACTTTCTAAAGCCTACTTAAAAACAGAGTTTTGGTGCTGGAAAATGAGCTAATAAAATCTCACTGTGAAATAAAGTACCAGGACAAAGACAAGCGAAAAGGCTAGTGAGCCCTTCCCCAAGGAAAGCTGAACTGCTTCTCGAGTTACACAAAAAAGATTTGAAATTGGTAACGGGACTCCTCACTGGACACTGCCATCTGAGGTGTCACCTCAAAAAAATGGGCAAATCAGAGAGTGAACATTTGGTTTGCGAATACCCCGCACTTTTCTGAATAAGGCAGAAGTTCATAGGATGAGGCTTCCTAACGCCCTCTGATATCAGGAACTTTGCTCTCAACAAACTGATAAACTTCGTAAAAAGTCTTAGAATACTAGGTCTCGAATAGATTTAGGGTTATGCTCTAAATATGTTATAGGTCGAAGTGTTTGATTGGCTGCAGAGCTGTTACAACCCCCATTACAATCTACAAGTGTACGTCGATGACACACTTTTTAACAATGTTCCACTGAGCTAAACACATTTTCTAAACTCAAATTAAACAAACAACAACTGCAATAAAGTATTCAGTATTGATTAACTTTGACTAGGTAGTTTTGCATTATATAAGCTGTGATATAGAAATCCTATTATTATAAATATTTATTATTCTTTACATATAATATAATAAAAGCAAAAAAACTAATTTAGAGGCTTTTAAAAGACTTACTTACATTAACTTAATTTTGGTATATCATTTTTTAAAAACAAATAATGATCCACTGGGAGAAATAATTCTTTTTAATATTAACTATATCATGTAAGCATTGCATCACTGTAAATAAAAAGAGAATAATTTCTTTAAAAATATGATCTTCTCATATAACTCTAAATGAACATCAACTAATTTGCGGTGTTTCAAGGAACAATATTAGATGATATAATGCTGACTTCCCATCTTTGGAATAAATTTACGATAGCTTGCAGTCCAATTCTAATCTTTATATTTTATTTACCTTAAAAACATCTATTTTGCTTTTACTCAATGTTTTTTACTTTAAAGTGGTTCCCTAAAAGGGGATATCCCTTTTATAAAAATTAATACTGATACAATCACTAGTTTTGACCAATTAGTAAATACTATTTATATTTAATTGAATAATAAACTTACAATGGTTTGTCTCTTAAGGGTAGGTACTCCTCCATCGAAAACAAAGATTGGTTTAATTTTAAAATATAATAATTTGCAAACCCTGTGATATATTCCCAGTAAATGAGCATTTGCAATAGGTGCCCCTTTATTGTCCTGAAAGCCTTTAATTGATTGATGCAGCCAAATCGAAACATCTGAAGAAAACAACAAATTAGTATTATTATAAAGAACATTAGTTATTTTATGTACCTACTGCTAAAACTTTATTTTCAAGTGTCTCTAATGGTACAGGTTTTCCAGACGATTCAATTAATTTCCAGAGTCCGTGAACACCCATATTAAATACAAAAACTGTTGAAGTAAAAAGTCAAAATTGAAATTTTTCGAAGGTGAATGAAAGATTCTGCTAATTTTCATCAATCACGGTTCATAAATTCTCGTATTCACAAATCACAACACTAGATTTTAAAGATGGATGTAATTTCTTTTTAAATTGCTGTTGTATCAAATCAAATCAAATAAATGTCTCTTTCCCACAAGGTATTTTTTCACGCACATGATAACGTATATTATCTTATCTATGATGATAACTATCAAAAGAACCACGTAGCCGCGTTCGTTATTTGCGTCTGATCAATCTTTTTTGTCTGAATCGTTCGTTTATTACATCTAGAGGTAGGCTATGGAGTGTAGAACCAAAGATGGTGTATTCTTTGGTAGAACTAAGGACCAACTCAGTGTATGAAAAAGTGTCCGCTGACAGGGACCAAATTAAGGTGGCGCCACAGTAGCAAGTGGAAAGATTTTAAAAACAGCGCCATAAATTATTAGAGTAGGATAGGGATCGAGACTGAACTATTGGCGATTTCGACCACCGTTGAGGGCGCTGCAAGACGTAAACAAATATGGAGGATTATGAGTAATCTCTATGTTTATGGCGTTAGTTTTTATACGGATTTCATGGTTGATTCGTATGTTTTAGCAAAGAATACACCAACAACAAGAAGCGAAAGCCGGCATAAATCGTTTGATGTTCTGGGGGCAAAATTGAAATTGACAGAAACCTAATATTTTACACTGAGAAAAAGGTTATAAAATTCTGAAGGTATACCTACTTTACAGGCAGAAAAAATGTTAATCAAACATTCCAAAAAAATAATTGTTTACTAATGTATTTTCAAAACATTATTCCGAGAAAGTATTAATTGTCAATGAAAGATTTAAGCATAAAAAACCTGTAATATGGGCTTGTTAGCACGATACAGCCTCTGGAGCGCAAATTTTATGATTGAATATTGTTCGGGACATCTCACAGAAGAACCCTATTGATTTTCAGCTCACCAGAGTCAGTACAACGGGTGCTATGGTACTTGCAGTACCACACTTTTGAAATTTTTAAAGAAATTTCAAGTTGTTAGCACGATACATCCTCCGGAGTGTATACAAGTGACCAATTTTATGATTGGATGTTGTTCAGGGCGTCTCACAGATGAACTCTGTTAATTTTCAGCTTACTAGAGCCAGTACAACGGGTGCTATGATACTTGAAGTAGCAAATTTTAGTAATTTTCAATTTGTTAGCATGATACAGCTTCTGGAGTGTCTATAAGTGATCAATTTTATGATTGGATATTGTTCAGGGCATATAATAGATGAACGCTGTTGATTTTCAGCTCACTGGAGCTAGTATAGCTGATGATATGGCATTGGAGAAATTTCGGTTTGTTAGTACAATACAGCCTCCAAAGTGTATATAAGTGACAATTTTATGATAGGGTATTGTTCAGGGTGGCTCACAGATGCGGAAAAGTTTTGATCTTTACAACCGTTTATTTATTAAATAGAACGCGTGCCGTTAAACTTAATTTGTCGATTGATAAAGTTAATTTAACGACACGCTTGGGCTTAACAAATATTGTGAAAAATATGCTTTAATATTTCTTTATACACAAAGTTTTAGTTTCTGTTTTTGAAGAACCATTTATTACTTAAAATAACATGCTATATCAAATGATTCTTATTTTTGTATATTGATATTAGAATTCATTATGTGTAAATATGTATTTAAGTAACAGTATGTAGGAAAGGGTATATATTAAAACCAATGCGGTAATATAGATTATATATTTAGAATACCAGATTACAACAGGAAAAAATTCAATATACATGATGGTATAAAATTTGTATAATTCCGGTGATAAATATAACAATTACACTCTACCAGATTCAGAATTTAATACTTTACACCTAGAGAAAATATTTTAATATCTGCAACATAATGTGTAGAAATTAAAAATATATTTTAAATAATACCTGACATCTATAACTGTATAGGACAGGTATATAAGTAAAATAGAAAGTAACTTTTAGGTATACAAAATAAAACAAAACAAGGAAAGTAAGTCAATTTGAATATGTGCGGCTGTTGAAATTAGCTGACACAGTAATTAACATTTTTGTACCACTTCTAATATTAGGTTTTTTTTTATTTTGGCATCTTTTAGTAGTTTTATTCCTTTGGAAATGTGATGATTAATGAATATAGACCTATCAGAGATAAAGTCATCTATTACTTTATTTATACTTGTACAATATTTCTTGCGGTACTAGCTTAATTTTTTGTGATGGCTTCTAAACGAGGATTGGTTTCGTATGTCGTGGATGTTCCTCCAAAACTGAACAAAGATGATAAATAGATAAACCAAAACAAACTATACATTCAGTAGAATACAAACAGTTTGCCTACTTTTTGGGACCACGGGAGCACACATTTATGAGTAAATTCTTCATTAAATCGGATATTCTAAATGACTAAGTAGTAGTTACATTGATTTAACCACTGGTCTGAACATTTTTTCAATCTATTTACTAAACTAAAATAATGATTGATTTGACATCCATGCCTTTATGTGAAACACATCTGAATCTAATTTAGTAGTATGGCAAGTTGTCTTAGAAGTTATATAATGTTAATGATTGAATGCAAATAATACATGCTATGTCTTCCAACAGAAAGAAGCCTGCAAAGAATTGCCCAAAAACTTGTCTGCAAGCCTGGTTTAGATAACGATGCAATATTTAAAACTCTAGAAATAAAGCCGATGAATACAAAGATTGTACCACATGCATTGATGATATGGCACTAAAAAGTCATCTCTTCTATAGTACTGCACGAGATGAAGTAATTGGATTCATCGACATTGGGACTGGATAAAAAGAACTTTTTTCTGCAAAAAATACACTTCTAATTATGATAGGAGGGGGCTGTATGTGAACTGGAAGCAACCAATTGCACATTTTTTTGTGGGTACCAAATTAGCAGTAAAAAAAGCTTCATCCTATCATTAGACATGCATACTAAAATTGGAGAGCTTAGGTTTGTATGTAAATGTTCTTGCAAGTGATGTGGGATCTAATTTCATTGAACTCGCCAATTCCCTTGTAGTAGCTCCGGATAATCCAGTATTCGCAGTAGATAACAAGATTATTTACTTTTTTGATCCTTGTCATTTAATTAAAGCTACAAGCAATAATTTAATAAGAAATACATTTTGTTTATATGGCACACACACATCCTGGTCATTTTTAGAGTCTTTTTAAATTCAAGACAAACAGACGTTTTATAGATGTAAATCAAAATTAACAAACAGGCATATTTTTCCGTCAAATTTTGACAAAATGAGAGTACAATTAGCTATTCAAGCTCTAAGTAATATCGTACCAAGTGGTATGAATACATATATAAGCTTGGGGACATTTCCTAATGATGCTGTTGGAACCATTGAAGTAATTGAGAAAGTTTACAGACTTTTTTACTTATTTAATTCCACAAAACAAAAAAACGAAAACAAATGTCAAAATGAATTTGTAGCAGATTACCAAATACAATTTATGGATGAAAGATTACTCTTTTTAAAAAATTTAAATATCAAAAATAAAATGGTAGAAGATATGACTTCCAAATTAAGGATGAAGAAATTCTAGAGTATCACAATAAATGGTTTAAAAAAGTTGTGGAAGAAATTGGAATATGTTGTTAATAAATATTTACAAATCTGCAGAATTAATACAGATTGTCTTGAAAATTTCTTCAGAAGTGTGAGGCAGCAAGGGGGCAATTGTGTTAACCTCAATCCTGTCCATTTTGAATGTGTCTTTAGAAAATTGTTTTGCCAAAAATTTCTTCATTCTAATTAAATGAACTGTACTGATGACCTTGACAATTTATTAATCAGGTTGAATTCCACTGTTTGTAATATTCTTGAAACTGACCAAGCAGCAGTTCAGAATGTAGCAATAACATTACCAGATTACGATTATAGAAACAAAAAACTTTAAATGCATTCAATTATGTTAGTGGGTATTTGATGAAGAAAGCATTGTTTTTTCAAAGGTGTGAAACGTGTATAAAATTTTCTGGATACAAATCAGTTATCGACATATTTTAAAGCATATGATACATACAAAAGTATTTATGGATATACCATTTGTTCAGCCCTGTCCTGAATTTCCTTTGTCATATGTTGTAAAATTATTCATTAGAATGAAAACAGTTCACTGCATGAAATATGCAAATAACGTACAGTGACTGAGAAATACAAAAATCGAAAACTATGTATATTATTTCATGTGTAATTTTTTTAGGCGGTTGCATTACTAATTATAGTTTCCTAGTCTTAGTTCTGATTATTCTTATACACTGTTATTAAAAAATTATACAGATCAATAATTGAATGAATTACTTACTCCTTACTTTCTTTTGTTGTCCTTTACACTTTTGCGCTACCGGTTTCTCGAAGTAAAACTTTACATAATGTACAGAAAAAATCTTTAAATGTATGTAATGTAAACTGTGTAAATCAAAACTTTTATTTCAAAGTGATATAATTATTTGGACTTAAGTATATATACAATATTAAACAATATTTATTATCCAGTAAAATCGTACTACTTTATAGTTTACAGTGAGACCAATGCCAAGGTTTACTAACTTTACAATGTATAAAAGAGCGTTGTGTTAAACAGGCTTACTAGCTGCTAGGAATACAGTGCTCTCATCCTATAGATGGGATAAAATCATTATTTTGGGATGTTCTTTCTGTTTATTATTCTTTTTAAATTATTGTTGCAATATTTAAGAGTATAAAAGATTTTTAATCTAATGAACAATTTAATAACATATTCCAATGGGAAAATATCACATGGATGTTTAAATTCAATTTTTTGCATCTTTAAATATAATTGATGTGAAATATGATTCCCGGTTGAAATATTTTCAAAAGATGCGGTAAATAATTTTTCCAACTTATATATATATTCCACAAATCTTTCACTTGGAGCTTTCAAACTTCCGAAAGTACCAAAATCATTGTTGTATGCCTTAAAATATGTTAATAAATGACCAATATCCAAATCTGTTACTTCACGAGAATAATTAATGCAGATATTACAACTATGAACATTAATGCATTTTTTAATCAAATATCCACATACATAATTAAAAGAATTTTGTATAATTGCTGGCTCTTGACGGTAATCTGTATCTGGAAGAGATATTGCTTTTAATAAAATATTGGATTTAGATTGTTGTGGTTGTTTCTTGTTGGGTTGTACAGATGTTAAATTTAATAATAATTTATCCATGTCATTAACGCAATTCATATTATTTGAATGAAGGTATGTTTGACAGAATAATTTTTTGAAAGCTCTCTGAAACTGTATGGGAGTTGGATTAATTGAATTACCACCTTGTTGTCTGATAGAACCAAAGAAGCTTTCAAGACAATCCTGATTGATTCTTCTACAACGTAGATATTTGAAATTGTCCGAGGAGAGTCGTCTCCAAAGAATTTTTAAAGAATTTATTGTTATAACAACAATTTTTGCATTTGGATCTGGCGGTAACATCCACATCTTTTTTATCAAATATCTTCAATTTTGTGATAAATTCCACCATTTCATCCAAATATTTTAATTGAAAAGCTGTGCCTTCAAATACAATTTTGTAAGGATTGCAATTCTTTAAGTCCGCAGAATTGAGCATATCAAAAAGCTTATCAAACTTTTCAATAAATTCTATGGTCCCTATGGCACTTTGTGGAAGTATTCCTAAACTTACACATGTATTCATTGAACTTGCCACAGTATTGCTTAATACCTGAGTTGCAAGCTTAACACGCATTTTTTCAAAACTTGTTGGATATATGTGAGAGTTTGTAAGTTTCGGAGCACATCTGAAAAATTGTTTCTTATCATGTTCATAAAAAGATTTTACAAATAACCAAGACGTTTTTTTATCATCAAAAGAAAAAACATTATTGATTAAATTATTTCTAAATGCTTTAATCAAGTGACAGGGATCAAATACATATACAATATTTTTATTACATATTTGGAATTCTGGATTAGTTTTAGAAACGCCCAAAAGTTTGCTTAGTTTCACAAAATTGGATCCCATGTCACTTACTAAACAATCCACAGTTAAGCCACAGTCAAACAATTTGCATAAACATTTTGTAATTATAGGTAGTAATTTTTCAGCCTCAAATTCAGATTCAACAAAAAAATAAGAAATTGGTAATTTCCAATTGGTATACAGTCCTCTTACCATCATGACTAAAGCATGTTTTGCCACCAATTTTTCCTTTTTTTCAGTTCCAAAATCACATAAACCAATTATTTCATCTTTTCCAGTATCGAAATACAAAAATGATTTTAAAGACATCTCATCAATAACTAAACTGCAATGTTTGTCTTGTGGTAACATTGTGCTCGTTTTCATTTTGATTGCTTCAAAAACTTCTTCATTATTTAAACCTGCTTGAGAAACTAAACCCTTCGTCATGTTTTGCAAGGTTCTTGGAGTTGGCAGACTTATTATTTTTCTAAGAAATCTGTATGCTCTAGGTCCTAAAAAATACAAAGTGAGGGCAACCTTCTTTAATTCGTCAGTATAACGCCTGCCAAGTGATTTTCTATTTTTTAAATTCATTTGGGTTTTGACAATGTCTGCCAATGGTTTGCTCAAAAAATGATCACACATATCTTTAAAAAGTGCAGGGCTATATTTTGCTGGTGTAGGTTGTATATGACATGATTTGTGTAACTTTTTCTTCATCATTTTTAATTTAAACCTTAATTTTTGTTTTCGTGGTGTGCCAAAAGTCATACTTTGTGGTGTTTGAGTTGAAGTTGATTCTAAAGGCACAGGTCCCAACTCAGTATCTTCCCCCTAACGTCCATTTTAAAAGTTTGATTATCTGAAAAGAAAAATACAGGAAGACTATATTAATGGACACAGAAGTGTATGTGTAGGTTTTATTATAAACAATGTGTTGTTTTATTCATCCGACACTTTGATTTTCTAGTATCTATTTTCTGAACACCATTAGAAGAATTCTCTTACATTAATAGCATATCAGAGACTGATAGTTAATACTGCCACAAAGTGAACTTGAAATAAATAAAAAAAACATTTCCCTATCTTAACAAAATCATAAAAAAAACTCTTTTATAACAAAACCAAGATTCTTTTCAATAAGACACAGGAAGGCTAAACATTGTAGGTGAGACTTTTGCCTAGTTAAATTCACAGTTGCAAACACTTAATTTTTCACCAACTTATCTAGTTATAAGAAAGCCATATATATGATGCATATTTACTTAGAGAGGTGAATCTAAATAAATATTATATTTACCAAGCAGCGGAGAAGCACCATGGTCCCTAGTATGTATTGCAGCGGCCTGAGAGGTATGTCCTGGTTGCTGTAATTGTGCGGGATCTGCAATTATGAAAGTAATTGTAGTAATCATTTGTAGAAATTTTACCAATTTATCTAGTTAGAAGAAAGCCATATGTTTTGGTGCATATTTACTTACAGAGGTGAATCTAAATAATGATTATATTTACCAAGCAGTAGAGAAGCATCACGGTCACTAGTACGTATTGCAGCAGCCTGAGATGAATGTCCCGGTTGCTGTAATGGTGTGGTATCTGCAATTGTAAAAGTAATTGTAGTAATCATTTGTGGAAATTTTACCAACTTATCTAGTTAAAAGAATGCGAAAAGCCATATGTTTTGATGCATATTTACTTACAGAGGTGAATCTAAATAATGATTATATTTACCAAGCAGTGGAGAAGCATCACGGTCACTAGTACGTATTGCAGCAGCCTGAGATGAATGTCCCGGTTGCTGTAATGGTGTGGTATCTGCCATTGTAAAAGTAATTGTGGTAATCATTTGTGGAAATTTTACCAACTTATCTAGTTAGAAGAAATCCATATGTTTTGATGCATATTTACTTACAGAGGTGAATCTAAATAATGATTATATTTACCAAGCAGTGGAGAAGCATCACGGTCACTAGTACGTATTGCAGCAGCCTGAGATGAATGTCCCGGTTGCTGTAATGGTGTGGTATCTGCAATTGTAAAAGTAATTGTAGTAATCATTTGTAGAAATTTTACCAACCTATCTAGTTAAAAGAATGCAAAAAGCCATATGTTTTGATGCATATTTACTTACAGAAGTGAATCTAAATAATGATTATATTTACCAAGCAGTGGAGAAGCATCACAGTCACTAGTACGTATTGCAGCAGCCTGAGATGAATGTCCCGGTTACTGTAATGGTGTGGTATCTGCAATTGTAAAAGTAATTGTGGTAATCATTTGTGGAAATTTGACCAACTTATCTAGTTAGAAGAAAGCCATATGTTTTGGTGCATATTTACTTACAGAGGTGAATCTAAATAAATATTATATTTACCAAGCAGTGGAGAAGCATCATGGTCACTAGTATGTATTGCAGCGGCCTGAGAGGAACGTCCCTGTTGCTTTAATGGTGTGGTATCTGCAATTATAAAAGTAATTGTAGTAATCATTCCCTGAGAAACATTCCAAGAATGTATTAATTAATCCTGTCAGAAAGTATTAATCAATCCCGCGGCCAGGTGACGAAAAATAAATATCAATAACAGCTGATTGTAATGTCTACTTAAATTTAATATTTACCAGATTGAATAACTATTTTTGTTGGTGGATCATTCAATAGAATATGACCCTTGCGTTTTAACCATGGAAATATGGTAGGGACAGCTAGCTGAAATAAATGCTTGGAATCTCCTCCTTTGGAAAAAAATTTTTCTTCAAAGTGAAGTTCACACAATTTATAATTCTTTTGTGAAACATCTGTAGTCTTTCCAAACAAATCTTTACGGTTACAAGCTTCCAACCATAACTGTACCCTAAAAAGTAAATAAAGGTAGGTATATTTTTATATTATCACATGTCTATAAAAGAAATCAACTATTAATTTATATTGAATATTATGTATTATTATTCAACATATTTTTTTGCTAAACAGGGCTCTTCAGCAGAAAGCTTATTGTAGTACATATTAAAACATATGTTGTTAAAGGTAGAAGGACAGATCAATAACAATCAAAAACAGAATTACACAACTTACAAATAGGTACATGTAAAGTAGAATGTAAAATATTGAAAAATGACTATATAGCTATAATATATTGCATATAGAAACAACTTCTCTTACCTCACAGGGTCTTTGGGAAGACCAAACATAGTTATCTTTTCTCCGGATCTCGAGTGACATCCACGAACTACACAACTTATTCGCCCCATAACAAATGCAACAATTTCTCACTAAGAGTTCCCTAGTCACTTTCACTAAACGGTATTGTTCAAATTCAAAATATATATTAACAAATAAAAAGCGTATTATTGTTTAACAACAAAGCGTATTCTTTGGTTAACAATGAAATATGACATTGCCGTAAAACACGTATAAGAAAATGGCGTCCATCACACATGCGCATTCAGAAAATGAATTGTCAAAACGCGGAAGCTTCGCTTCTTGTTGTTGGTATAATCTTTGGTTTTAGTTGTTTGCGAACTATAAAAAAGTGTTTTTTTTTGGATTTTTGTGTGTGTTTTGGACAATTGATTATAGTGTGTGAAAGAAAATAACAAACTGTGAGGTAATATAACGTTTTGCAATGGTTTAAAATAGGTATCAAATCAGATCCTTTTCAGTTAGCAACAGTCATGGAAAACTAGGAGGTATATTTGAGTTTGACTACTGTATTTGCATATTTGGATGCAACACATGACAGAAGGTGCTTCGTGGAGGGCGAACAAGTCCTAAACAGTAGGCATTTGATTCTTTGTGGCATTTACGATCCCAAATGCAATGAAGATGGTGTAGATGTGTAGACATGTCAGAAATAATTTTCAGTTGCTGTAGTGGAAGTGAAGGTTGGAAAATTCATCGGAAGTATAGGTTAACGGGTATAAATATTTCATAAAAATATCAAAAGTAGAGATGATAAAAGGTGTTTTTCAGGTTCCCGGTTCACTTATAGACAAATGGATTGGAATCAAAAGAGCTTGAACTACTTCTTTCCAAAAGGGTTCACGAATAAATTTGTACAGCATGGTATCAAACATGAGAAAGAAGCTCTTAACAAATACAAGGAAAATTTGGGAGCGAATGTAATTGAACCTGGGTTCATTATTTGCCAGCTATATCCATGGTTAGGGTACTCACTTGATGGTATTGTTATGGAAGAAGGAAAACCATCTAGGCTGTTTGAAATTAAATGTCCTTTAGTTGGTAATATGATCACTCATAATAATAATAATGAACTTGAATAAATGTCTTTCGTTTGTAGGCAAAACAAAAGGTGCCATACACTTTGTAAACGAATGCAGCTACCTGGAAATTTCAACCAATGGAGTTAGGCTGAAGAAGCAGCACGCCTATTATGGACAAGTACAATTGGGCATGGCCCTGTTGAACTTGACCCAATATGATTGCATATTATATTCAACATATTCAAGGCCTTTCCTAAATATAATTGTACCATTTGATGAAGATTTTACCAGGCAGTTAATAGAAACAATTTCTATGAATTATTTTAACCACATGATCCATGTTATATGTGAAAATAAACAGGAGCTAGAGTATTTTCGAGTTTTTTTTGGAAAAAGTATCCCATACATGAAAACATTCATTACTATTATGAAAATGTGGTCTTAAAGACTCCATTTTATATCAATTTCATTAATATATTAATTTTGCAATGTAGATGATACAAGTGAAGATTTGTGAAAAAAAGACAAAACTAAAGTATTTGGATTTATTTAGTTAAAATTTATCACTCGCCACCACATACATATGAGAAAAATAATAATTTGCTTATAATTATAAGGAACTAGATTAAATATCAAAAAGCTAATAATAATAATATGTATTTGTAATATTACATTTACATAACAAATTATTTTGCAAGATGTGTATACATATACAGTATGTCAGATATTTACAATATTGCAAAAGATTATTAGGAATATTTTGTCGACTTCAATTTCAACTTAAATTTCGCAAATTTTAGTTGTGAAACACGTCAACTTTTATCTTATTTAAACTCAACACACCTCAAATGTTGATTTGAAATATTTTAGCAATGAACTTTAATCAGTAATAAATTAGTAATACCAAAAACAGAATAATGTATTTATTTTCTACTAGAATACACAAAAATAAGCAAAATAATTTAAAATGTAGACGACTCTGACAATATTTCTTTCCGAAAGTCCGTCTAGTAAAAGCTTTCGAGAAATCAATAATACATTCCATTTAGTTAGTGTGTCTATTTGAGATAATTCTTAAGAGAAAGTCAAAGTTCATAAATTTTGCAATGAGGTAATGAGTGAAGTAATCAGTAATTGCACTTAAACGTAATTTGTAATTCCTATCAACACTTTAAAATTACATTGAATATATTGAGAACAATTTGTAAAAATAACATAATTTTTTTAAGTAGTATGTTCTAATTGCATATTAAAACATAATTTTCTATTTCGAATAAGTTTTAATAATTAATGTTTTCGATATTGTAAAAAATAAAGGTACTTTAAACTTGTATCAAATTCATATTGTTTGACAAACCTCGTATACGATTTAAAAAATTAACATCAGATGTGCGCGTTTTACTTTATGGACCATGCTGAACTTTTTATAAAGAATAACTTTTTTTCATAACATTACTAATAAAAAAGTTTTTCATATGTTACCAACTTTTTCAGACATACTATATATACATATATAAAATTACATATAAATTCCAATTATCCACTCTCCAATACAAACACTAAACACCACAAAGCCAAAGGCTGTCTGTGGTCATTAGGTGTGGTAGTATTTATGCCGTTATTTTGAATTTTTTCACTCAAATAGGTAATCTTGAAATTACAATCACAAAACACAATATTACAACAATAAAAAACAATGCAAAATTACCATAATAAAATGCAACACAATATTACAACAAATAAAAACAATAGACAAAATAACAATATATTTAGAAAACAACCCCAATCATTTTGTGTTTCATTTATTCTATACAATACATTCCAATATATATTTCTTAGTTTATTCTTTAGATGTGTGTAATTAATAACGTTTTTAGAGCTAACATACGTTATATGGTGTAGTTGATAAGGGAAGTATACTAGGATGATCAGTGATATTGGTGTCTAATAATACACAAATGTTTTCGAGATTTTTATCTTTAAATTTTACTTGTGCATGATCTATACAAGCTACAAAAGTATATTAGAAAATGTCATCAAACAAATTAATACTGTAATATGAACTCAACTCACAACTAAAATAATAATTGATCAATTGAAAGAAGATGAAAAAATGCATGGTATTTGTGCTTGACATCATCTAATATAGGGGTTTGCAGGTTCACCATGGCACTTATGACTGTAATTATGTCATCCACATCTTTGAGCAAAGTGCATGGCAAAGGAGCTCTCAATATTTCAAAAATCTTCATTCGCTGGTTTGCTCTTTCAATATGTACTCGAGAGTTAGATATAGCAACGTTCATATCAGCTTCCTGTTCTGTAAATTGTTTTTTATGTCGTAAGAAAAAAAGACAGAGGTTGAGACGCATCAGTTGCTTTATTTTTTAATTTTCGCCCACTTGGACAACTTTTCACTGAACAAAGCTTTCCCATTGTTTCTATTTTTTTTCCTCTTTGAATTTACAACAAATTCGTAATAATAATAAAAAATGTATCTACTAAAGTTTATAACAATCGAATCACTATCCACGTTAGTTCAGCAGTTTTATATGTTATATCATGCTATGCTCACTCCCACCACAGATTAGAGAAAGAACAGATACGAAAGCTTGACAGAGAACAGTAAAAAGAGAGAGAGATGGGTAGACATACCCATTTAAATGTCCATCGTCAGCGCTTTTCGGAAACTATGATCGGGTTAACCCGTTCATGATCTGAACGTTCGGAAAGTAATCCGGATCACGTTCACTCACGTTCGGAAACTGAACGAGCTGAGCGGATCATAATCATATGTTGGGATCCTTTCTACCCTAGTACCTCGGTGGGTAAATGCGATCAGCTGACGGATTGTTTCGTTTGTTTTTGTTTTCTTCAAGCTAAAATGTTATTAATTATTTAAGCCTAGTAGTGGGCAGGCTGCAGAGGCTTGCGGTTTTTGTACTTTTTGACTTTTCAATATAAAAAATAGCTTATTGATATTAACATTTTCTTTTTGTTTTCTTTAAATAAAAAGTTATTAAGTGTTCTAAACCACGTAGTTAACAAATTGCTCAGACTTGCGGTATTTATAATTTTTGGCTTTTCGATATAAAAAATAGCTTGTTGATATTAAAATTTAGTGTCAACGATGAGTGAAAACAAATTAAAGCTTTACAAGATGAGTATGGAGAGAAGTACATGAAAAATCAACCCACGAAACTAAAGTAATAAAAATAAAAAGTTTTTGTTAAGTATTAAATTTTACATTTCCACACAAACCAGAACGCGTCGTTCGGAAACTCTGATAAAAATCTCGTTCTGGGTTAGAATCCACAATCAGCTGATAAGTGATCTATCTGATCTAAGATTACCGTTTCCGAAAAGCCCTGTCGTATGTCGACTCCCTTCGGGTCGCTGCGCGAAATTTTTCAACAGGGTTGTCAATTTGCATAATATTTCCTTCAATTTACGATCATTGGTCAAATATTTTATAAGCATTATTGTTAAGTGTGATAGTTATACAGATACAAATATTCGACAATCACTTGTTTTAAATCAATTTTATTAACATCAAAAGAATATACTTTTTTTCACAAATCATATCTTTGGCAACCATGCACAATAACGGAAACGGCTTCAGATACAGTCACACTTATTTCACATGCTGACAAATTGTTTGATATTTTCAATTCTTCTTCATTGAACAATGTCAAACTATATAACAGAAAATTTTCCGGGGAAATACACCAAATTGATTTTTTAAATGATTCAAATAAAATATTAAATAACATGAGTGTTATGAGCATTGCAGGGAGAAATATTACAAACCATTGCAAATTTATTAAAGGGTGGAAAATTACAATTAATTCCTTGTTAGAAATATGGGCATATTTAAAATCAAAAAATTTTAAATTTATTTTAACAAGACGTCTAAATCAAGACTGTCTTGAAAACTTTTTAGTAGTAGTATTAGACAACAAAGTGGAAATGCTACCAACCCTACCCCCATTCAGTTTTCACGTGCATTTAAAAAATTATTTTTTATCAACTTTTTCAATTCATCTTTCATGAATTGTGAAGATCAGTTTGAAAATTTATTATGTTGTTTGGCGCAGACCAACACTAATACATCTATGATTATTAAAACTCCTATTGCCATTAACCAATTTTCCGCAAATTTCAGAGTCACTAATTGTGATTATCATCGAAATCCATTGCCAGAACAAAACGCATTTAAATATGTGGTTGGATATCTTATTGGTAAGTGTCTAAAAATTCATTCATGTGATGTTTGTCAACAATTTTCTACAAATACGCAAGTTTTGGACTTCGCCAATATGTTTATTCATTATAAAGCATATGACAAGAACTTAGTATTTGGAAAGCTCAAAACACCCGAGGACTCGTTTTGTCAATATATTTATAATTTAGAATGCCTTTTTTTCACAAACATAGAGAAATATTTGCCGAACCCTTCAGTTGGAAATAATTTATATATGATATCAACAGCTACAGAATTTACACATCCTTGTGAACGCTTCCCTCACGAATATTTAAAAAAATTGTTCATCCGATTAAGGATTTTTTATTTGCTGAAATTTAGCAATAGAGATTTTAAGTTCCAGCCAAAGAAAAATAGAAAACTGTCTATTTTACTCAATTTATAATCAATAAATCAATTTTTATGTAAAATTGTTAATACTCTTGTTGATTCCAACGAGATTGCCTGCCTCGTTAAATTTAATATTTTTAAAGTTTTTGATATTAACTTTAGTGCTACAAATTATTATCAAAATTCTCCCTTGCGTAGGTGTTGTAAATCCTTCTACTCAGTCTATAACCATGTTGATATTGATATATTCCATGACAAATTCTGTACATTTTGTAATAAGCTAAAAAAGCTGTATCTTAATAACAAAATTATGTTTTAATTTCGTACTATTTAGTTTCAATAATTACAATTACCAATTTATACTGTATACTTGATATGTTATTGAATACCGTATTTGGCTCATCCCGTTTGTATTTCCTTTGATAAATGATAAATTGAGAATTATTTGGAATTTGATGAATTTTTGTACTGATTTGTGTTATCTAAAAATGTATTTATTAATTAATCTCCCAAGAGTAATGACTATTTATAACAAATCATAAGAATGTACACATAGGTATTAAATAAATACATGAATATATATTCGGTTATGGTTATTGTTTTAATTCATGGCCCAATTTTAAAGATTTAGTGGAAATTTCCAAAAAAAACTAGATCCGGCACTGGAAATTGTTATTGTCCCCGAGTCAACATTGCAATTTGGTTAGAAATTCAGAAAATATTTTAAACTGGCAACATCGCGGCCATACCGAGTTAAAGGTCCGAGGTCATTGAAGACGGAGTTGAAAATCGTTTGATGTTTTACCGGGATTCGTATCTGTTCTTTCTCTAATCTGTGGTTTAGTCTCCTCCTTTCTAGACTCCATGGGTGTAGTTATGAGGTGCGTTCTTTTTGACTGAGATCTCAGATCACTTCAGTTAAGGTGATCTGAGATAAAGTGATGTGAGTAAGCACCTAAAAGAACGACATCTCAGTTGAAGCTCGCGATCTGTCAACGCATGCGTGAATAAGAAACAAAACATATAATAATAATAATAATGTTATTGTATCCATAATTTGTAACAAAAGAAAAATAGATTATGTGTGTTTATATGTCAATGGTTAAAACTATAGATAACCTTGGTAAAACTACAAATAACCCAAGCAAATCAAATATTTGTTCATCCCCTCCACTTTTTTTCCGACTCAAGTCCAACTGATTCCCCCTTACAACACATTCAGCATCGGCGAAGGGGGAGGAAAAATCTCAGCTCACTTAAAGTGAGGAAAACAAAAAGAACGCTCACATTACTGATGTGAGCTGAGATTTACTGAGATATCAGTCAAAAAGAACGCACCTATTGTTAACATTAGGTGCGTTCTTTTTGACTGAGATCTCAGATCACTTCAGTTAAGGTGATCTGAGATAAAGTGATGTGAGTAAGCAACAAAAAATCGACATCTCAATTGAAGCGCGCGATCTGTCGACGCATGCGTGAGTAAAAAACAAAACATATAATAATAATAATGACGTTATTGTATCCATAATTTGTAACAAAAGAAAAATAGATTATGTGTGTTTATATGTCAATGGTTAAAACTATAGATAACCTTGGTTAAAATACAAATAACCCAAGTAAATCAAATATTTGTTCATCCCCTCCACTTTATTTCCGACTCAAGTCCAACTGATTCCCCCTTACAACACATTCAGCATCGGTGAAGGGGGAGGAAAAATCTCAGCTCACTTAAAGTGAGTTAAACAAAAAGAATGCTCACATTACTGATGTGAGCTGAAATTAACTGAGATCTCAGTCAAAAAGAACGCACCTTTTATCAACTATAACGATTACATTGAACAAGAAAAGGTGTTTTTTTTTTAGGTGATTCTCGTGTGAGCTCTTGAAGGAAGAATACGTCTTTTTGGGTGAAGCGAGGTTTTTTGAATTGGAAGATATCCAGGTATTTATAAGGCTTTACTAACAAATTCCTTTGTGTAATCGAACCTTTCTCTTAATTTTTTAAAGTGAATAGTTAAACAAATTAAGTAGTTTCTCTTTTTTATTTCTCTTTTCTTTTGGAGTTTTCATATTTGGAAAAAAACAGGTAAAAAAATAAAAAAAGGGAGTTAGATGGGGGATAATACAGGGGGGGCGGACCCCCCTAATGAGAATGCCTTTAATTTAAATCAAAACGACATAGATATGAATAGTTTACCATCGAGTAATACAGATAAACAACAAACAAAAAACGATATTAATGTAAATGAGACAAAAAATGTAAATAAAAAGTATTCAAATATTAGAGAAATTTATACCTATACGGATAAAGGCCCCTATGAAGTATATGTTGAGGCTAAAGAGGAAAACAAAAATATTGGGAATTACAATTATTTAGCTGTTGCGAGAGAGTTGTATGACTTAAAGATTAATAATGTAAAAACAATCAATAAAAAAGGTAAAAATAGAATTGGTGTAGTATTTGCAGGGTACAAAGATGCTAATAACTTTTTAAAGAATAGGGAATTAAATGCAAAAGGGTATGCCTTGTTCATACCTTCCAAAAATATATCATGTAAGGGTATTGTGAAAAACATAGATAAAACTTTTACAGACGACATGCTTTTGAAATATTCTGAAACTAACAATGAAAATATTAAGATTAGTGAGGCAAAGAGATTCATGAGAAAGATTAACCAACAAGTAGAGGGTGAGACGGGGGCGAGCTCAGTTGACAAACTAGTGTCGACTGGGACGGTCCGGTTTACCTTTACAGGAACTTTTTTACCAAGAAGTGTTAAAATATGCGGTATAGAACATAGAGTATTGCCATATATCATGCCCGTATTTCAATGTTATAACTGTCTAAATTTTGGGCATATTAAAAAAATGTGCAAAACAAAAGTAAGTAAATGCATAAAATGTGGCGAAGTACATGAGAATGATAAATTTTGTCTAATGAAATGTATTCACTGTAAATCAACCGAGCATACGAGTACAGCTAAGATGTGTCCTGAATACAAAAGGCAAAATTTAATTAGAGAATCCATGTCATTGGACAATATATATCATTCTTTGAGGCATCCGAAAAATTCCCTAAAGTATTAAATAATAATGTAGAATTTTCACGTCACTCTAATGATTTCCCCCCCCTACCTAGTAAAGAAAATACAGATAGTAACCTCATCACGATTGACAGTAGAAGAACAGCGCATATTCAGCAAACCCCTTTGAGCAATAAATTCTCGCAGGTAGTGGGAACAAAAAAACGGAAAACGGATAACGGGATAGGGTATGATAAAAAAGTACACAATAATCTATTAATAAATCCTAGTGGGAGATCACCAGGATCCACTGGAACATATTATATTCCCCCTTCAATAGATGGAGAGAGCGAACTCACATTTAATACCCCATTGAGTATGAATAGAAATGAGAAGGAATCTCATGTACTTCACCACATTATGAATATAGCTAGTAAACTTAATACTTATGATAGAGAACATGTTCTTAATTTTATGGATCAGTTATTGAGGGTATCGGCCCCTGAGATTTTTAAACCAAATAGTAATGGCTCAACAAGTCAAGATAAGTGAATCAGTTGGAACAGGCTATAATGTAAATAATCTTAGTAAAAATAAAGATATAAATAATTATTCAAAAGTAAAGGATACAGTTTGTGATAATAACTTTAATAAACATAAATTAAAAATTTGTCAGTGGAATATCCGAAGTGTGAGATCTAATTATAATCAACTAAAAAACTTATTAGAGGAAATAAATCCAGATATAGCATTAATAAATGAGACATGGTTAAACAACACATATTATTTTAAAATAAAAAATTATAATACATACAGACAGGATAGGAGCGATGGGTTTGGGGGTATAATTACATTGGTAAAAAATAAAATCCAACACCAGTTCATCAACAACGGGGACAACTTCCTAACGCCTATGCAGACATTGGTAGTTAAAATAAATTCCTTAAATTTGCATGTAATAAATGTGTATAATCCGTCAGGTAATAGAATTAATAGAAATCAATGGAATTCATTATTAAATACAACGCCAAAACCGTATATTTTAATGGGAGACATCAACGCTCATGATCAATTATGGGGTTGTATAGATAGTGATTATAATGGGAAAATTGTCAAAGGTTCTATTGAGGATGAGGGGTTAATTATACTGAATGATGGTAGCCCCACAAGGGTGGGGTTGCCAAATCAAAATAAATCAGCAGTTGATTTAACAATAGTATCGGAAGAATTAGGTACGGATTGTCACTGGTATGTATATGATGACACTGGGGGTAGCGATCACTACCCTACAATATGCGAGATCCTCAATAATAAAGAAATTGTTAACGTAGTTAGGAAAAGAAATTTTAAAAAAGCAGATTGGGAACAATTTGCAAATAATATAGAAGCAAACATGAATACGTTGAGTGAAGAATTAGACTATTCAAATTGGTATAACATAATCAATAATGCTGCAGAAGAAAGCATACCCTATTTTAGTAATAATAGTAAATGTAAATTTAACAGTTGGTGGGATAAGGAGTGTTCAGAATTAGTTAATAAAAGAAAACGAGCTATACATAAATACAAATCAGAAATGAATACACAAAATTTCATTGAATATAAAAGAGTGCAAGCACTTGTTAAACGTAAATTAAAAATTAAAAAGAAAATCTCCTTCAGAGAATTCTGTGGTACCCTAAATAGAGATACCCCAATAAAAAAAGTATGGAAAGTTGTCAAGGGTTTCAAATCATATTTAACTAATAATAATACAAATTTCCCAAACAAAGAAATCTCTAGAAACTTGCTAGAATCACTATCCAGCTGTGATATAGACCCTGAATTTCAGTTAATAAACAACAATATAGAGGTAAATCCGTTTTCCTATAATGAGTTCTGTAATGTGGTAGAGGGTAAAAAGGATAAAGCAACTGGTATAGATAACGTATCATTTTCTATGTTAAGAAACCTAACTCATGTGGCACAACTAAAATTATTACAAATTTATAATAATAGTTTGGATACAAGCAGTGTACCCATGCAATGGAGAGAGAGCATAGTAGTACCTATATTAAAGGAAGGGAAAGACCGGGATCAATATGAAAGCTACAGACCAATCTCATTAACTTCATGTGTGGGGAAAATATTAGAGAACATGATTAAGGTCCGG
This sequence comes from Galeruca laticollis, assembly GCA_963921935.1. NCBI lineage: Eukaryota > Metazoa > Arthropoda > Insecta > Coleoptera > Chrysomelidae > Galeruca > Galeruca laticollis. Next base: position 9,287,674 of record OY998180.1, on the reverse strand, counting down.
CTGGAATGGCTCCTGGAACATAACAACAAATTTCCAAAATTTCAAATAGGTTTTAGAAGGGAAAAGGGTTGTAGTGATGCGATTTCAATTCTGACCCATTCGGTATTACAAGCTTTTAGTGAAAAAAAGTACCTAATTGCGGTATTTATAGACCTCAAAGCTGCATATGATAATGTAGACATTCATATCCTCTATAAAAAAATGATTGACCTTAATATTTCATCAACGTACACTAATCTATTATTTAATTTACTGAATTGTAAGGTGATATATGTAAGAGATTTCAATTATGAATTAATTGGCCCAGGATGCACCAGTAAAGGTCTTGCGCAGGGTTCACCATTGAGTCCCCTTCTCTTCAATATATATATGATTTCACTACATGAAATACTCCCAGAAAATGTAAAATTGATACAATATGCTGATGATTTGGTTTTTATGATAGAAGGGGATAAAATGGAGAACATGAGCAAAGAATTAAACGATGCGCTAGATAAAGTAGCTGAATGGTTAGAAAGTCATAAACTCAAAATCTCAACACATAAATCACATGCAATAATATTTAATAATACCCGAAGAAAACTAACAAACCCTAGTATCAAGATAAAAGGTAGTACAATTGAAATTAAGGAAAATATTAAATATTTAGGCATAACTATAAATAGTAGATTAAACTGGAATAGGTATATACAAGATATTGAAAACAAAACCCAAAAAGGGCTTAATATAATGAGAGCAGTAAGAGGTATTCATTGGGGTGCAGATCCATCTACAATGCTTATGATATACAAAGGTATCATAAGATCTCATTTGGATTATGCTAGTTTTGTACTTAAACCATGTAACAAAAAAATATTAAATGTGCTAGACAGAATTCAATATAAAAGCTTGAGGTTAGTTACAGGCGTAATGAAATCAACACCTATTAATTGCCTACTGGCAGAATCTGGGGAAATATCACTAGAGTATAGAAGACAGGTACTGGCCATAAAATTCTATTTAAAAATCGCAGCAGATAATAAAAACCCTCTTAATGAAATATTAAATGCATTGAAAAACAAGTGTTTAGATAGAATAGGTTATTGGAGAACTAAAGATCCTCCATATCTGATTGAGGCTAAATTAAGAGCTGATCAAGTAATTAGTAACTTACTTAAAACAGATGTTAACCCGTGTTTTCAAATAGAAGTAGATGATCAAGTTAACAGAATTAAAACATATTGTTCAACAACAACCAAAAGTGCTATATATAGTAATCAATGCTTTTTAAATGAGTTTGCAGATAAATTTGGGACATATACATGGGTATACACAGATGGTTCATTAAATCCAATAAATCAAAGCGTAGGATGTGCGGTTCACATTCCAGAAATTGAATATAATTTTTCAACGAGATTATTCGACCATACACAGATATGTTCAGCCGAAATCATTGCTATTAATAAAGCTGTAGGGGTATGCATTGAAAAAAACCTAATGAAATGTATAATATTTACAGATTCACTGAGTGCTATTAATAAGATAGAAAACACAAAGTATGGTAACAATAACTATAATGCATTAAAAACCAAAAGATTAATTTTAGATGCCAGTAAAGCCAATTTTGAATTTATCCTAGCATGGATTCCCGGACATAAGGGTGTAATGGGAAATAAACAAGTAGATACACTAGCCAATGTAGGTAGGATATTAAAAGTGCCAGCAGACATTAAAATTGAGAAATATGACTACTACCCATTTTTTAAAAAGCAAATTTTAAACTTACATAATAATAACTGGGCCGAGTCCTTTAAGGTAAAAGGGAAATGGTATCCTAACCTGGATAGTTTCCCTCATGAACCTTGGTTTTTGAAATTCCCTTATACAGATCGGAGACATATAACAACAATAATAAGGCTCAAAACAGGGCATACCCTTAGTAAAGCTCATCTTTTTAAAATCAGAGTTATTGAGGATGAATATTGTGAATGTGGGCAAACTGAGGATCTACATCATATATTTTTCGAATGTCCTTTGAATCAAACCGCAAATTTTGATACATACAAAGAATTAATAAAAATAGGCTGTCCAACCCCCATTTCACTTCCTAGTATACTAAACCAAATTAACGTAAAAATAATTAAAGTAATTATGAAATTTATTAATACTTTCCAAATTAAAATTTAGACAATTAGGAAAAAAAAAAATAAAAAAAAATAAATTAGTCGTTACATCCTGACAAACCCTATCTGTTGATCCTGGGCTCCTTATCCTAAATCCGAGGCAACATTCTGGGGTTGTGTAATGCTCGGCAGTTGCCCCCGAGCGAGAAAAGTTTTTTACCTATGTTGTTTTGTTTATAATATGTCTAGCCTTATACAGAAGAATTCATCAAAGGGAAGATGGACAGTTCCAGACATTCCGAAAGGAGTATTCCCGAAAATATATAAATGAAACCTGCGCTGGCTAAATACCTAATGGGTGGAGGCCAAAAAACTGAAATAAGAAGAAGAAGGTGTTTTTTAAGCTTAATACTCACTTAGGCGAAATTCGCGATTTTTTGACATAATGTGTCAAATCCAGATTTAAAAATATTCGCGGCGGAAAATTTTAACTATTCTGCGATTTTTACACGTATCGTTTGTCGCAAATCAAGAGAAGTAAAATAACCTAGAATTTTTATTATTATTTGTTTGTGTTTGGCGAATTTTTATAAAAAGAAAACAGTCATGGATGCTTGTCATTACGACAATAATTTACGAAGATAATTGATTGCCGACTGTGTGTTTTTGACTAATTACAGGGGTGGTCGTAGGTAAAAAATTTTATATGTTCATAACATCAGAAATTTTTTAATTCTATTAATAATGCTCATTATCAACATAGATGCTAATTTTAGAGTTTCTACATGTGCTAACAATAAATGATATGATAATATCTCTCAAGATTAAATTTATGAACTGCACAAACCATCAAAATATGACACTATAAATGACAGAAAATCGCAAAATAGTTAAAATCATTTCAACTTTTTTGCAGCTATTTTTAGTTGGACCTCTCATAACAAAACAGAACGCAGTGAGGGAGCCCATTTCTGATGCTGCACAAAACTTCTAATAATTCTACGGTAATTTTATAGATTCCACATTGATTGCAGACATTAAACTAAATACAATTTTTCAACAGATATTTAACTACAGGTGACTGTTTCACATCCATGTCGTACCACAGTATCTGGTAGAGACGACAACAGCGAGCATAATTGCAGAAATGTGCAGAACACTTTGGAGTTGTCTCAAAAAGAAAGTTCTACTTTTAATTTATGTTAAATTTTAAACGTTTGCTCATCTCCTGATAATATGTATAAATAAATATATGTAAATTTTCTAATTTTTAGGCTTATTTCAGAATGAAATAGGGCTATTGTAGAGAGTAGCATGACGCGACTTCGGAAAAATTTCAATGCAGTTTTTCGTTTTGGTGTTCCTAGATGCCAAAATCACCCTCCGTTCCAAAGGTTATATATATATATATATATATATATATATATATATAAATAAATATATATATATATATATATATATATATATATATATATATATATATTAATGTCTCAGACTTAATTCACAATAAATATTCTTATAACTACGTTGTTGCATTATTTTCTGGATAAACTACCTTCATTTTTGATCAATTTCAACAACAATAGTTTCTTCATTTTTATTTATACAAATATTATGTATTTCGACAACAAAATTATTTTTCATCATGCAGTATGCATCAGCACATGAATAGCTGCTAATGCAAAAAGTTAAATTTTTATACAACATTTTTTTGTACTGTTTTACTACTAAAAAATTGATAGTAGGCCCATCATTATCTTTTCCAAAAGATAAATTACTCTTGTACTAAATACTGGCTTTAAATAAACAAAATTTCTCTCACTTAATCTACGATAAATCTGTTGTAAAGGATGATGAGGAGATCGAATAAAACCTTTTATAACACCTAAAAAATTTTCAAATGGAAACGCAGAGAAACAATCCAGAGTACCAAACTGCTCAGCTTCCTGAGCCAAGTGACACAAGACATGTGTGTTATATACATAAAATTCAGATCCATAAATAAACTCACAGTGCTTTATGAAAGTTTTCAATAAGTTGTCAGCATTCTTAGTACCTAAATCTGACAAATGATTTGGCGAGACTAGCAATGAGATGCCAACATGCAATAATAAAAAATGTTCAATTACTGAAATATCAATATTGTCCTTCAAAACAAATGGTCCAAAATACAATAGAAAGTTACGGAATTCAGTAGCTTTCCAATACGATAATTCTTGTAGGCTTCGAGGTTTCCGATTAAGTTCAGATGGAATATAAGGTCTCAGAAATAACATATGTTCACTAAAAATATCAATATTTGCAGCTCTTAACCTAACATGTAAGCCACCCGAGATCCAACACATAAGAAGTTTTTTCATGACTCCTAAACATTCAGCATGCATGTAATCAATTGTGAAAGATGAAACTAGGCCTATATTTAAGTCGAGCAAAGGTGAATTTCCTTTATGATGTTCATCGTCCAATCCTAACCTAAACTGCTCATATGTTCTCAAAGAACTAGTTATACCATTTAAAATTACTTTTCCTGATCTATTGTGCCATACACCAGACTCCCAGCATTTGTCACATGAAGAGTAGCCTCCATGAGATTTTATGCACTTTAAATATGCCTTGGCCGGTGCATCACAAATTAAATTAACTATTTCCACGAAATAAACTCTACCATGTAATGTGAATCCAGTTTCTTTTAAATAATTCATTTCTTTTAAAAAATCTTCCAGGTATAAATATAAAGGACACGGTTTAGATTTCCCGCAGAATATGCCTATAGCAAAAGGAAAACTCTCAAAATTTCTTAACATGCCAAAAATTGGCCAGAATTGCAAATTTGTACTAGAGTACTAGAAAATAAGGGTAATCCAATATTAATACTACATTTTAATTTTTCATCAACACAATTGTAAGGAATAATTTGTTTAAGGACATGTTCAATATCAAAGTGACAGTATTCACCATTATCCAATTTTTTTAAATTGACTGATCTCTGAGTTTTTAGTAATGTTCTACTATCTAATAGAATCTCAGGATGATATGGTGCCAAAATTTTTAATAAAGCCGTTACAGAGTGATGAGGCACATTCAACCTGATTGCCCAATTTCGTAGGTCAGAAACTAAGTCAACAGGATTAGAGCATGCTTTAAATTAATTTAACTGTACTGTTGGAAGATAAGTATCATATGACTTTGAATTGTCCTCAACATTTTCCAAAAAGTCAGTCTGTAAATTTTCTTCAAAAATTTCAGGTTCATGTGTTTCAAGTTGAACTTTATTCTCATAAATATGTGCATTAACAGAATCATGATCAGTTTGACATAACTCATTAATCGTATCATTTGGATTGCTACATGAATCACCAGTTTCAGAATATTCAACGTTATTGACAGTTTTCGACTTAAAATTGTTGTTTGTATGTAAATTTGCAAATACTTTTTTATTTTCTTCTGCTACTCTACGATAGAATTGACTTTTCCTTACAACAGGCTGTAAATATTTTCGTTTGTACATAATTGAAAATTAATACTAAAAATTTATAATTGTACATCCTATACAAATTTTATTTAGTGAATATTTAACAAATCTTTTTATACCGTTGTATCTGATTTTCTCATATTTCTGGATTTGATCCTATCCGGCGCGTGTTTTATCCAAAGCTTAATTGTTTCTTCAACCTCTGTTCTGTTAATATGCTTGGACTGAACTGCTTCTAAAGAGGAAAACATAGTAGTATTGAAAAAAACATGCATACAATATTTTTTAAATAGTATTAGAATGTGTAAAACAGTTCACTGATTCCCAAACTCTAAATTTTTTTACTAGAAAACAAACACTTCAACTTCAATAACATTGTAACAAGTATCTATACATTAGACCAAATGATTTGTGACTTACTTATTATAGCTTCATTAACACATAATATGTAGAATGGTTCTTTTCCCCTCTTTCCATAATAGCTAAATAAGGATGCTACTTCATCTGTTAAAAGTCTTCTTAATAGAATATTATGGATGATCAATTTATTGTTTTTCCCTCCGAGTGAATTAAAGTGGAGAATCTGAAATTAAAAAAATAGCACTTTTTAAAATACACTGAAATTTAATTAAAATCAGAATATATACCTGCTACATTCATAACACACATCATCCAAGAAATGCGCTCATAGGAATGTTATAAATTTTAATATTTCTGTTATTTAATTACTTAGTGTTTTTATATGATTTCAGGTACATGTAGTAATTATCAACATGTAGAAACTCTTGAACTATTTTTTGTTTCTATGACCAAATGAAAAAATAAGTGAAAATATTATTCACAAAACAACTCACCAACTGTTCCACATGTCTCTTTTCCTTTAGATGATCTTCGAAGATTTTTAGATCATCCTTTGTTTTCAAAGGGAGATCCGTTGGCAATCAAATCTCTGTAACATTTGCCAGGTCAATTTCACTTCCATTTCCCAACTTTTTTTCAATATCTTCCAGCTTTGACCATATTTGTTTATTTTGTTCTTTAAGTTGATTGAGCAAGTTTACTAAGGTCTTGAAAGCTACAAGAAAAAATATGCATTTTGTATTCATGACTGGAGCCCACGCCACAATAATATATTCGTTTCCTAGGACTCCCGAACGGCGAGTCCAGTATATACAAGCACCGTGTCATTTTACCCCACTATCTCATTTTGTACACCTTTCTCCTACTTCAGAAAGTCATTGTGACACAAGTTTCACACAATATTACATAATCCCTGTTTTTAAACTAGGAGGAGTGGTTTGAATTTAAGTTGACAATTCTGTAGATTCCTGATTGGTCAGATCACAGATGGTTTTATTCAGCACTTTTGAAATATTCGAATAATAGTACTTTTCATCACTTGACAAGCGCATGCACAGACGCCATTTTGAAAGAGTGGTAGTTTAAAAGTTTCGTACTGTTTTGTGCAATAAAATAGCTGGGAATGCAATATTATCTCCACAACCAAATCCATCATTAATACAAATTATTGATGGTGCGGTACTTGTTGCGAAACCAGTTGAAGCGGTATGATTGTAAACGACTAAAATGTGGTTATAAAGTGTTATGGGCGTTCTCAAAAAGGCAAAAGAAGTCTGCTAGTTGAGAGGTTAGCTGTCAATACAATCTATTATCTAAATGAACTTATGTAAATAATAATCTAGATACAATTAGGTAAATAATACTTGCTTTCCTTTCGACACGAATATCAGATCACATCACTTCACTTCAGTTGGTACCACAAGTTGACGTGTTCCTTTCGCCCTCTGCAAAGTGATGAGTCTACCTCCCCCTCACCGATGCTGCACGTCCTCTGAAGCATATGCAGTTACTGATTATTTTACATCACTTGTGAAAGTGAGGTTAAATTGGTATTTTGACTGATATTTTCATAACATATTCTGGATTTTCCGTTAATGTAATAGGAAAATCGTGGTCTCGTCTTGAAGGAGGCAAGATCGCTGCTAGAGCATGAACTAAAATACTAAAATTTATATGTGTAACCTACCGCATTGCGTATAAACATACTAACATGTACTTACTTCCATAAACATTTCTATTTGCGTAACAAGTTCTGTTACAAATGACTGATTACATAAAGTTTTCAGGATGAATTTATCTGAGGGGCCAGTCAAAGCTTTCAGTCATTCCTTTCAAAAAAAGAATCGATGTGATTATTTTATTTCAAGTAATTTCACTTCATTTCACTTTGTTTGCGAAAGGAAAACACTTAATGTTATACTTATTGTTAGGACATACAGAAACACTCTAAAATTAACACCTGGGTTGATAATGAGTATTATTAATAATATTAAAATAAAAAATTCTGATTTAAACATATTATACTTCTAATCATAGGATTCCGCGTATACATTAAGTACATCTATATATTGCAAGTTAGGTTTAGGTAAATTCAAAAAATAATATATATATTATGCATTGGTTCCAAATAATTTATAACATGTATCACTCTCATTTACACACTCCATAACAACACCGTTTTATTTTTATTTTTCATACAGATAATAAAGTGGACTTGAAAAATTTATTTAACATGCTTATTTACAAAACAGTACGAAAAAGATGGCTGAACTGCACGCATGCGCATAAAAAATAATTGTGAAGAAAAGGTCTATTGTGTAAATTGTAAACAAACTTTCATTTAAGCAAATAGAGGATGATTATTCGTTTAAAAAAGAGCTTCTTCGTATATTCTTGCGATCTATTTATATTATATCATGAACAGAATTATTTCTATATCTCTTCACATAGATTATCTGGTAATTTATCCCAAAAGTCGAACGTTATGTATACCTATATATTGATCCTATACAATATAAAAATAAACAATTGAGAAATCATTGATGAATAAACGTTAGCGTACCTACTTCATTTATTAATATTTTTAATATATAGTTTATTCAAATTTACCTTTAACAACATTAAATATAATAATTTTCTAGCTAGAACGCTAGACCATTTTATAATTTGTTTCAAGGATAAAGTCAAATGTCAAGTGAAAATACATACTACATACAATAACTAACTGTATGACACTAAAAATTACTACACAAGTGTTCAAAGAGATTTCATTGTGATACTGTAAAAAATGTTATAATGAAGTCTCTTTTATGCGGGAATTATAAAAATGCATTTTTATAAGAAAACACATTGAAATTGATCAAAAATGAAGGTAGTTTATCCAGAAAATAATGCAACAACGTAGTTATAAGAATATTTATTGTGAATTAAGTCTGAGACATTAATATATATATATATATATATATATATATATATATATATATGTCGATTGGCAGTTTTGAGGACACATTTTCAGAACTAATGGCAGTTTTAAGGACATTTGGTGGATTTGAGGACGGTCCCCAAAAAAGTATATGTCTATTGGCAGTTTTGAGGACTGTCCTCGAAACTGCCTTGATGGTATAATGGCAGTTTCAGGGACATTTGTGATTTTAGGGACATTTGGTGGTTCGGTCGTTTTGGGGACATTTCGGTTTAATGATTTCAGGGACATTTGGTGGTTCGGTCGTTTTGGGGACATTTCGGTTTAATGATTTCAGGGACATTTGAATCTTACGACGACATTTTATTTCATGCAATTATTATTATTTAACAGCGCCAATTTTATCTCAATTTGAGAAAAATATTTAAAAAGTTATATTTGCAACCATTTCGTAAAAACTCGTCGTTTTGTTCTTAGAAGGTAAGCTATTACACAGAAAATGACAACTTCTGAAGAATGTTCTGGAATATTATGAGCTATTGTGTGGATTCAACCGCAAATGAATTTTCAGCCGAAAACGAAAAAGAAGCTTCGGCTTTAGTCGCGAAAGTTTGTAGGGACGTAAAAACTACTGAATGGATATAAATGAAACTCTACAATAATATAGCTTATACATCATTACATCAGAATAACACATAGGCTACAAAGATATTGTGTGAATTTTTCAAAATATGACGATATGTGTTAAGTAATCCTACTACTGGTCAATGGAGTGGCGCTGTTGTCAATAACGTCGCTTTAATCTGCGACGACAGGTTGATCTCGGCCAATACCTGCCTTATAGAGCCATATACAGTCTGTCAGATTGACCTTTTCTCATACGTCACACTCAACAACTCTACCAAATAAATCAAAAGTTAAGTTAGTCTATTCGAGGAAATGTCTACTGTTACGTTATCGTATGCGTAAATATTTCTACCTAGTTGATTACACATTACATATTATTTCCACTAACATAGTAATATCTACGATAAGACAATAGTTTCCGACGCACGGCAGGTGAGGTGGAGGATGAATTTTTTTGAATGCGACCTAAAAATTATTTATGTGATATTTTTTTATGTTATAATGTTAGTTATTTTCGACGCCACGCTAATATAAGCTACTTGAAATAATAATTCTGAGGAGAGTAAGTCGCGGGTACCAGCTAGTGTGACTATAAAAATAATAGCAGTGTACACAAAGATAATAGTATAGTTTCAGAATTATAATTTTTTTAAAATTTTTATTAAATGTATACTATGTACAATATTTATAATAATTCATGAGATCTAAACAAATTTGTGTATCGAGGTTAACACAAGATGAACCCTGGTTGGTCTCCAATACTTTTATAACCCCGATGCAGCAATTGGTGAAAATGGTTTGAATATAAATATAATTTATACTCAACAATTCCAGCACATATTGCTTGTTCTTAAAAACCTACAGCACAAAAAATGATTTACTGTATGACTCAACGTTTTGATTGAGAACCTCGCTTTATCAATCCAATTTTTTTTCAGTTCAATATATTTTTTAACTATGTTTGTTACAAAATGTTTTACTTACATATGTTCGCATTTAAGCAAAGCAATTTGAGTAAAAAAATTATTTAAACAATTTTCTATTTCCCTTTTATTAGTAACAATATTAGTGCGCTATTTTTGTCAAGGAAACTACAGTCTACTCTTGAGCCAAACAGTTTAAAAAATATTTATTTTGGCCTTTTTCGTTCTTTAATTAGTTATGGTACAGTTTTGTGGGGTAATTCGGCCAACTCTATCAATATTTTTAGGGCGCAAAAACGTGCAATTAGAATTCTATCAAATGTCGGTTGTTTAGAGTACTGTCAGCCCTTATTTAAAAAAGTAGGTGTTTTACCGCTTCCTTGTGTCTACATATTACAACACTTGACAGAAATTCATCATAAAAGGTACATAATTCCAAAAACTGCTGGTACTCATAGTTAAACCGCGTCCAGACATGTATTATATCACCGTATCGTTTCATGATCGTCTATTATCATCGGCCGTAGTATGGACCGGGCATCGTATCGTGTCTGCGTATCAAAATCCCGTCCCCACTACGGCCGATCATAATACACGATCATGATACAATACGGTGATCTGATACATGTCTGGACGCGGCTTTACAATACACGTGCAGCGGCGACAGATGATTTGTGTGTGCCTCACTATAGTTTTGTGAGATCTAAAGTAAATTCCTTGAATTTATTACTGTACAACAAACTTCCTCCTAATATTAGAAGTATGAACAATATGGGTTTTAAACACCATGTGAAGAAAATTCTTTTACATTTGTAGCACCCTTACTTTCGGGTTTAAAATAAACTGGCAACAATAAGCGAAGGTGTTTATTTTTACTTAGTCCTTTTACAGAATATCTTATAACTTACTTTTTCTTTTTATATGCCGGTATATCCTCTTTTCTTTTTTTTTTCTTCTCTTTTTCTTTCGTGTTACCTACCCAACATTCCTTAATTGTAACTGAACTATATCATGAAATTAACGAACTTGAGGGTAGACAACACTTTATACCTATCTAAATAACTATATTGCTTCTAATCTTAAAACTAAACCACACATTATTGTTTTTATTCTGTAGATGATTTCGTACAAACAGAATTTACCTGAACTTTGCGTGTCATTTCATTGTGCCATGTTTTAGTTTTATTTTTATTTTTGTGTAGTCTTGTTTTATATATTTTTATACCTACTTAGTTATATTCATTCTATTTATATTAATGTTTGACTATTATAGTATACAATTTATTTTTAATATGTACACTATAATTTCTTCATTGACCTGCTATAAACCATTGTATTGAGTGATGTAGTTAAATAAATCTAGGCGCGTATTCTGTATCATCTCGTAGAAAGAAATTTCTTTCTATGAGTATAGAGAGGAAATTTCTTTCTATTTCGTGAACCTATTCTGTACGATTCTTTCTATATCTATTCGGTAATGCTCGGCTATAGAGAACTGATAGTTATTGGATGTAAAAACATTGACCTGTTTTTAGGGGAATTTGGGATCATTTGGGATATCTCTTGATTAAGTCGGCAACAATAGCAACATTTGTTTGTTTATTTCTCAGGAGGATAATAATAGTTACGAGAATTATTTCATATTTCATTGTGGGAGTCAATTATTATTATAACTGTTATTATAGTGTGTGGTGTAAATATTATAAACTATAGCATAGCATATTATCTGTTGTTAGTTTTCGTTTTTTAATCTTTATTGCGAGTACATTATAAAGTTTGGAAACAATTCATTTGCTACAAGTGGAAGATGAAGTAGGTACGACAAAACCAATTACGTTTAGAGAGAAGAATTTATTAATCCTTAAAATCGTCAATGTTAAATATATTGAACTTCTTAAGAATTGGATTAATGACAAAAATTAAGAAGTTTAGTATTTAATTTTACACAACGTTCAACACAGAAATATTTCACATTTACAGGTAACACCGTAAATGGCCATAAATACGTATTATTTAGGTACCCTTTGCAGTTGTTTACATATTAAATTGCAATAATATTAATAATACGTAATTATCCAAAAATTATTTTTCCAGCCTATATAAACTTGTATATATAAACCACAAAACACCATAATCATAACATAACGATATGCACCTTTCCTTTGAAAAATGTAAACATGCCAACAAAGATAAATCTAAATGATTGTGTGTTAAAAAGAGACAGGTATCATAGAAAGACCTAAAATGGTCTTTCTATACCTTTCTACCGAACGAAGCGTTCGTGAAGCACGACCACTGCCGATGTTGCTTACAGAATAAGGTAAAGTGGTATAGAGAATTTATAGAAAGAAATTTCCTCTCTATGACGATACAGAATACGCGCTCTATCTATCTATCTATTATTATATTCAATTTTTTGTATACATTCCCTAGTTGTGACACCATTGGACGCTTCATTAATTATATCCCATGTATTTTTATACTTCATTTATGTAATAATTGTTTTGTTGTTTTAATTAGTGTATTTAGCATGTTTCTCAATGGTTTGTATTTTTGTTTATAGTATAGATTGTTTACATTTTTTCACACTTTAATGTATCTCTTTTGCTGATTGACGTTAAAAGATCAGCTGACATCCAGGTTTTAATTTTTCTATAGTTACCATTTATTAATACGTTGGTAATGGATTAATCAATAACTTTACATTTTTTGTAGAATAAATTAAGTGCTTATTGTGAATTAATACAGCAAAAAAATATTTCCAATCTATTTTACTAATTTTATTCTTTGGCCTTTAAAGTATTACATAATATTTTAGTTGAACTATATAAACGGTTATTGATAATGCATATTATAGAATATGTAACGTTAAAACGTTACTCTCGCAAATTTTATACACTGAAGGCACTAAAATTAAGTATTGTTAGTAGTTACTAGGTAAGTAAATAGGATCCCACGTTTTGTACATATTGTGTAACAATTGACAATATCTCTATACACTTTTTAGTTCATAAATGTACAGAAAAACTTAGTGCCTAAGTGCCTGTTTACGAATAAAATTAAGATTATTTTTTTGTTTGTTGGCCGAAACACCTAATTAAAATAATGAAAAAAAATAAACTCTTAAATTCGCAATTATTTGCCTATAATAACCAAACTTCACTGTTTATATTTCTTGAAAGTTATACATTAAATGTCAATACCTCTTTAATTAACAATGACTAATAAAAGAGAAACAGAAAAAAAAACTTTGTGGATAGTTGTCATCTAACATGGACCCGGACCGGACCGAAAAAGAAGTCGAAACCGGACCGGAACCGAAATTATTTGACAAACCGGAACTGTAAGTAATTGGACTTCTATCGGAACCCGAACCGGCACCGTTATTCATTTTTTTTCGGTTTTTTGGGTTCCAATTCGATTCTTCTTTATAAAAATTTACCTGTTGATTAAATGCTATGTCGCCCGCCGCATGTGGGTACAATTTCCCAATATGATGGGCCCCGATCACATTGTAGTCATGTCTTTGTAACAATACTCAAATAAGTATATTCTGATTTCTAATAATTTTGTTTGCATTGATTTAATATTTTTTCTCTTAAATGTGTAGTCCTGTTTCTGTTACAAATATCTCGAGTACAAATAAAAACTTCATGATTTCAATTTGAATTACAAAGATTTATAGTGTTTAATAAAATATCATTTTTTTGTTTTTATTGGATAAATTATGGAACCGAAATGGAACCGGAACTGGATCGTTATTCAATCGAAGAACCGGAAACGAAATTCACAATTTGGGCTGGACCGAAACCGAAATTCACAATTACGGGAAACGGAATGGAACCGAAATTAATTTTGCTTACTAACGGTGTTGAATTTATAAAAAAAATTAACATTACTTAGGTATATCATTTTCAGTAAAACATCTATAAACAATTTCGAAAAACCCCTGGTAATTTAAATTCATAGTTGCTCGTAGCTACGTTAACTTTCTGTATTCGCATGGAGATAAGTCGTTAAATCCTATTTAGTATTAGGGCAAGAAAGAGGCAAAAAAAATGTCAAACTAATTTTCCGTTGATTATTTCTTTTAATTTTAATCAAACAAACAAAAATAAAATGTGTGTGGGTAAAACTTCAAACTAGTATCGACTGTATATTAGTTCCAATAAATTAGTCAGAACAGAATCGTTAATAATTACAGTAAACCATATATAGGTATTTATACTCGCCGCGAAACTAATTTCTTCACTTACCGGTATATCTATACTGGGTCGCTGATATGTATGGAAACAGTCGATTATCTCTTAAAGTAAGATGGCTAGCGAAAAACATTAAAATACAAAAGTTTTAGGTTTTTTTTTTAAAATCCATTATATTAACATTGTTTTGGAGCTGGAGACTTTCAAAGGTACCTTGATGTACGAGTACTATGAATTTAATCGACTAAAACATTTTTGAATAATGTATTAGAAAGTTATTTTCAAAATTCTATATCTCAAAAACGGTTGAATTTAGGAAATAATGTGCTGTATAAATTTTGTTCAGAATTTCGAGCAGAATTGAAATGTGGAATAATATACAAGGTGTCCCATTAGAGAAACAGCAACTTTGTTTTGTCCTGACTTTTTGACTGATCCTGTATATTTAATTTTTCGTTAATATAAAGGATTTTTAAAAACTAAAACTTTTGTATTCTAATATTTTTCGCTAGTTATCTTACTTTAAGAGATAATCGACCGTTTCCATACATATCAGCGACCCTGTATAATGTCGAAATCGTAATTAATTAATTAATTTACAAATACAAATCCGGATTTATAAAAGGTATCTGATTGAATTCGGGATAACAACATACCTATCCGGAAGAGAAAAGAAAATCGTTGAATTTATGGGGATAAAATACTGTTAACAAAAATTGTCATAGTGTACCTAAGTTGAGCGATCAAATTGACTGGACAGCTACTCGTATAATTCATTATTAAAAAAATTAAACAGTAAGGGTAAGGTCTGAGATCAGGACTTGCAACACTTACACTTCCGGCGATCTGAACTCGTCAACCACAAAGAAAAAAAAGACATACAAATACAAATTCAATGAGACGATATGCCCAGTGGCGGGTTTACCTTAGAATGTGCCCTCGGCCCCTACCGATATGCGCGCCCTTTGTTTTATAATAATAATTATTTAAATAAAACATCTAATTCACAAATCATCAAAATATTTTATGTACCGTATTAATTAAAGTATAAAATTGTTAATAAATTTCTTGAAATTAAACAATAAATAATTTTTTTATAATTCATCACACATGGCACAAGTTTCTAGTCTGGCTTTGGCTCGCGCGATAATATAAATAAGATCCTGATAATCATCTTTTTGCACCAATTTTACTTTGATAGACAACAATGTAAATGCATTAAATCTGTCGGACGTAAATAGCTTTTCACCCTGTTTAGGTTATTTCTCCAGAGCAATGTATCGCTGTAATACTTAAATAAATGCGAAAAGCCATCTCTCTATTGGGATAAAATTCGCAAAGGTTACGTAAATGTAAAAAGCAGCTATAGTAGGTACCTACCTACAGAGCAAACGTTTTAATTATACTCTGATAATTGCTTGAGCTGATAATGTAAATAAACGCACTCATTACTTAATGTTTCTTCTAAATCGTTCGAATACTTATGAATAAATAATTATCAATTAAATTGAAGTTTACGTGAAGATTTTTATATAGGTACTTTTAATTTCGTTTAAAAAGCATAATAACGTCGTGTTTAATAAAAAATATTTTTAATACCATTTTTTTGTACATTGACAGATAAACTAAGCTGTTTTTAGTTTTGCCGCCCCTTAAAGTCTGCCGCCCTAGGCCCGGGCCTACGCCTCAATCGAGCACTGACCTTAGGTACAGCACTGCCCGATCAGTGACATTATATTATAAGTGTAGGTATATTGTTTTTCGTTATACATTATGGCAGCATGAACAAAGTGAAATTTATTATGCCAATCGTTTGTAAACAGCGTTGCCAACCGTACTGTAATTATAGTATTTGTAGGATAATTCTAATTTTTTGATTGACTTCACCCCGTTTGACGGTACTTTGCCACGCATTCGACATTCAATAAGGTCGATTCCCGCAAAGCAACACATTAAATTACAGAAGAAAATAATTTAAACGTGTCTAATTCCAAACAACGGCGGAAAACACGGACACTGCAACAACTAAAAGAACGATGCGATGTAGTCCTGAAAAAACGCAATAGATTGATAAATTTCATCAAACAAGCAAACATAGTCTGATGTAGTAGAGTAAGAATCAGGTCTAGATCATTTAAGTATTTTTACCTACGACCACCCCTGTAAGTGGTCAAAAACACACAGTCGGCAATCAATGTAAGACGTCTACTACGCACGGTAAAACAAAACGCACGGCTGTAAAGTAAAACGCACGGCTTTCCTAACAACCACTTAGCAACTGTCAATTGACGTCGCGATTTTATTCAAAATTTATTATTTACGTATTAGACGATGAATTTTATTCTATATATAAATGGTAGATAACATTTATTACATATGAGATTGCATTTAATACTAAGAGTTATTTGGAATTATATGATAATTGGTTCCCTTTCATTCAATCCGCATCTTTTAGCTGTCTGAATGTATCTCATATTAGTAAACAATAGTATATCATACACCAAGCGACTAAAGTGGCCCATTTAATCCCGCGGGTAGTGTTTGATTCCTGAGGGAAGTAATCCACTTAAGGGATTATTGTCACTTTAGTCGAGAGGTGTATACGCATTTTATCCAATTCCGGTAATTCTACATACATTTTTAATAAAAATAAATACTACTTAGGACGGACTTTTACGAAACTTGGCTGGGCATCGAGGGTGAACTTCTAAGATGCTTGGCTGGGCATCGAGGAGCGACTTTTATAAAACTTGGCTGGGCATCGAGAATGTACGTTTTAACTTGTACTTTAAATACCTTAATAAGATTATAAACACAAGTACAAGTGGGTCGTAGATAAAGTATAGTACGTAACTCGTGTTGTAACGCATTTTACGCACTCACGGAATTACGCACTCGCCGCTACGCGGCTTCGTGCGTAACTTTTCCGTTCGTGCGTAAAATGCTTCTTACAACACACGTTACGTAATATACTATTAATCAATTTCAACACATTCATTCACAAATAGAATAATTAGAACAACTGTATACTTCACAATACCGACTTGATAAGTACTAAAAACAATAATTTCACAAAACTCAAGATACTCTCGATAATAAGACCCATTGGGCTCAATTGGCCCATTAATCGTTAAGGCAAAGGTCATATTGCAAAAACTGTGGCAGCTCAAACCAGATTGGAACTAGATGGATCCCACGTCAATAATTTTAGAATTTATTCAGTTATTAAATCGACTACATAGGTATTTTAGGAACTACTAGTCCCTAAGCCACATAACGATTTCCGAACCCAAACGAATTGAAATACATAAGCTTTAGTGATGTATCCACCATAGCATACGGTGTTGTTTATACTTACGAACTATAGATAACTTAGGAATATGTTCCATAATCTGCGCTAAATCAAGATTATCACCTTTGAAGGTCATTACGTTACTACGTTTAGAGCTAAATGCTGCTTTATCAGCAGTCAAGCTTACGGAAACCTGGACTTGCAAATTAACAAATATTTTTTATTATACAGAGACCGCATTATTAAAAACCTTTGTAGCAAACCGAGTAGCAGACATAGGTAGAAAGAATTTAGAAAATTGGCAACATGTTAAATCTGAGTAGAACCCAGCTGATATTATTTCAAGAGGGTCATTGCCTAGTCAGCTGATTGAAAAGGATATTTATGTTTGAATGGTCCGTGTTTTTGTAAACAAACACCGAGGGGCAGCATATCATATACCTTTCGGCATACTTCCACCAATCGTTCTGTTGTAGAATCAAAATTTAATTCCGTACCCGACTCAATAGAAATTATCACTGTTGTAATAAGTAAACCGCACAGTGCAGTGTAGTACGCTCGGAATGTAGGACGGGATAAAATCACCTTACAAATAACCTTCGATCGTAAAAAGGACTAGATAAGTAATATCGTATCCCATAATATTGCATTGTTTGCATCCAATATGAGAATAAGAGGGAATGATTTTAAAAGAAATAGCCATACAACAAAACACTGGATAAAGGGTAAATCTGCCTCCAGCAGCCCCCATAGGTGTGCGAATGATTTTCAAATGAGTCACAATAAATTCGATTTTTCAATAAAACTGTGATATTAAATATTATCTTATTGTAATCCATCATTGAAAATTATTTTGTCAACAGTAATTTATCTTGCCAATTGTAACTCAAAATGTTTCTCGAAAAAATAGACAAAATTGATCTACTTTCGGTCTCGCGATGCTTTTATATCAACTTTTCTCGTAAAACTACTAATTGGCAATATTATTTCATTAAAAAGTAAAATGTATCCGATAAAATTAAAGCCCTAGTGGTTTTACTGTTTATAAAAAAACGATACAATTTTTTGTATCGCCGCCAAAGCGACAAACCTGTCAAAACTACATAAGACATATTTTATGTAGGAATTAATTTATCTAATATAAAATAATAATTTGCTTAATTTTTCTGTTGTATTAAGCTAACAATTATCCATGTGTGCATTTTGATGGGCAATAAAAACGAATAAACCTGACATATTATCTTGTCCATCTTGTCAGTTAGTAAATAGTATAGTAAATGTCGCTAAAAACAAATACAACCAAAGACCAAATTTATAATTTTATTTACATATAGGTACCTATATCATAATAGGTACATGTTTTTGCCGCAATTAAAACAAGACAAAATATTAAACTTGGTTTTACTCAAGTCAATGTACTGAATACTTATAGAACCCTGGCAAATAATGAAGCAGTTTTTACAACTTATATACAAAAAAGTTGAAAAATATGCAACAAATAAGAAAATTCAAAATAAATATATTTATTTCTTCAATCTCTGTAGAATAAATGTTAATATTTACATAACCCAATTATTCCATTTAATTTCTCGTGGTATGTCTATGATACTGTATCTTAACTATAATTTTACAACATAATTTCATTATTGTCCACTCAACGTAGTCAATAATGTATTTCAACGCATTAATTTTATCATAGTTGTATATACAAACAAAATCCCTTCGTCTACGACTATGAACATTTGTATGTGTAATGATACATCACCCATCAAACAACTTTTGTTACATAAAATACACCGTAACATGATTTTTGTCTATGTATCAATAAGATATATTGTTGAAATATTCACAAAATATAAAAAAAAAACTGCTAAAAACAACAATAAAAGTCCACAAACGCTAACCAAAAACACTCAATACCACGCCCTTAACGAATAAACAACGAAATAAACAAGACGTTGCCGTTCTGTTCGTGACTACTTCAAAAGCGCTAATTTCTTTTATGTTATTTAATGTTTTATGTTGCACTTGTTGCATATAAATATTTATTATTCTTCCTAAATTTCTAGGATATTCACTTATTTATGAAGGATTTTAGTTATCCATGTAATAGATAATAAATTTACCAAAATAAAAGCCTTCATTTAAATATTTATATATAACCAATGTGTTCTCAACTCGGAAGTGGCAACACAGATTTAAGTTGGAGGCAAGGATGGATATATTTTTAAGACAGAGAGATTTTGGCTTCATATAACGAATTGTTTAGTTCTATTTCTATGGAGTTCGTTATTCGGAGCAAATAACTACAGCACTTGTACTGTTGTACTACAGCTTTACAGTTAATGCAATTTAATGTTTCAACTAGACTATGGTATAAAACGAATAGCATTGTCAGTGACTCATGTTTTAATTCGCAACAACATAGTGAAAACGGCTTAATACTAATTTATTTATCACCACACAGTTTCGCCTACAAATTGGCATTTTTGCCGCTATTATCTATTATGGCCTGAAATAGACAAAGTAGACTCGCCGCCTTGCCAAATTTCTTATTATTAAGGCACTCTGCGTAATTATAAGATGTTTATCCATATGTCACGGGATGGACAGTGCGTGTTGTTCTTATTCCATTATATATGGCAACGGTGTACTCTTTCGCCAGATAAAACATATAATGGCAACGGCAGTGTTTCATGAGCGTACAGTTCGGAAGTTGGGTTCTTGTGTCTTTTCTTAAAAAAGTTGAAGTGAGCCAATTTGCATTCCATCATTTAATAAAAAAGACAAAAAGCCCTGGTTTTCTGTGAGAGAAAAAGAACTTGTACAGTTTATAAAGTAACTAAGAACACATTGCATACATTTTTAGGAATAGGAGTTCTTAAAAAGTGTTTTCTACTGCAATATTTACACGCCACCATTGAAGTGCACTTCCCGCTCGTCTCAAACCCCGTATCTCTCTATATACTTTTTAAATGAGTCACTGACAATGCTATTGAATTTCAAGTATAGGTTGAAGATGAAAAAAATATAATTTACATCTTAGTTAAACAACTTAAAAATACTTTTTCATGAAGTTATCAAGAATTTTATACAGGCTATAAATTTGTAGCCGCTCTGTATTAGTTGTTTTTCAGTTTATTTAGTAATTTCTCTAACAGTACTTTCATTCATCTTCAACGGTTTTGAATGCGCGGTCAGTTAATGCTTTAATAGTATATGCCCATAGTAGTGATAGAATTTTGAAATCAGCTTATCAAACACAATCGAAAAATATATTCTATTTAATTGATTAGGATTAATTAATGTGTTTAATTAATTATTTTCTTCCATTAAATAGTTATTATGGAGCACTAGCGGATCTAGGATGTTTTCAGGGGGGGGTTGGGCACGAGTTAATGGAAATTTGTAACCAAAGTAATGAAATCCATAGAAATGAATTGAAATATATATTTTTTTATTCAAAACAATTGAAACCAGTGAACAATAATATAAATAAGATGGAACAAAATATGGCGAAACAAATAAAAACACAAATCCACAATTTCTGTAATTATACTGTCGAGCAACTTGGATTCGGTCGATGTCTCATGATTCCAGTGGTTCTGTGTTTGCTCAATTTTGCCCCCAGTTCATCTAGGGATTTTGAATTGAATATCCAGACTCTTAATTGTTCACCCAATATAACTATTCAAAAGTCTAGGAGGGGGGCCATGGCCCCCCCTCAGATCCGCCAGTGTTATGGAGATACATAGACTGAAATATTAAATTTGCACCAAAAAACTAGTGGTACTTAAACATACCATTTTACCAATTTAAGTTTTTTTCAATTCTACCACGATCTGTAAAGTTTTACGCGAGAATAGTTTAAAAACAAGTTTATTGTGTGAAGGAGTAAACAAATAGAACAGAAATTGGAGTATAATTTTATTTGACTCATTTCTAAAACGTGTTAGTTGTAAAACAAAAAACACGTCAAACTTAATAATTAAGAGCAATATAGAAGTCAAGTAAAAAAATGAACATACGTTTTCATTATTATATGAACTATTGCTGGGATAATTCCCAATTTCGTGAATCTATTCCATTTTAGTACCAACCTCAGAATGTTTTAAATATTTATGATTTTTTCAATTATTATAAAGTCAAATAGCAGGGCTTTGAAAAAAATTTTTTTATTTTTTAACCAGTTTGTAGATTAATGATTAATTTTGAAATGATATTAAACAAAGTAATATTAACTGATAAAGATATTAGAGAAAATGAAGAGAACTTTTATCTACAAAATTCTAAAAAAAAACAAAATTGGGGCGTGGTAAAGATAGATTGATAGATTTGTTCACCAATTCAAATTTACAATTAGCAATTATAAATTTATCAGGCTTGTCAAAAATACAAAATAATTCTAATTTGTTAAAAATAGAACATTACAATAACACATAATGGATAGACAACATCAATAAAATATTTTTACATTAAAAATTCTTCTGTGAAATAAAAGGCACCATATAATACTCCAACTGGATATTAATCTCACGAATTAGCTTGATATTTTTAGGTACATTTTTGCTAATATTATGCTAGAAAATGTGTTATAAAAAAAATAGTAAGAAAATAAGAATATATTTTAGTGGAGTTGGTATTAAAATTGAATAATTTTATGAAAATGGTGAAGTTAGATTAGCCATAATTGTCAAAACACTACAAAACTAACCAAAACTGAAAATGAATACAAGTGCGCAAAATTTAAGGAACAAAATTTTTCCTACGAGCTTTACATCAGATTAAGATAGCAAGGAAAATAAAAAACTTATTGAATTATAGAAAAGTAAATTAAGTATTTGTTTATAATATTTAAAACGAAAGAACAATCATTGACATTTTGCAAATTGATTGATCATTTTAATAGCTTTTAACATTTTTTATGATTTGATGAATAGAAAAGTGTCGGTGTTTATATATTCTTGCTGACAGAAACTGAGGAAAATCTGACATCAAATGTCAAAGTTGACAAGTGCACTGTTGGTTGACAATATTTTATAATTTTTTTTGTTTTAAGCTGAAATACAAATATCGGGAAATTCAATTGAGAGGTAAAAGGGAATGCACTTGCAACTTCATAAAGAAGATGATTAGCCTAAGTCATCTTCTTTATGGAGTTATTACTCAATGCTCAGATCTACTATAAGTATCATAAATAATGTCTACATAAGTAAATATGCAAAACTGATGGAATATTTAAAAAGGAAGTCTGTGGGCTACAGAGCTAAGAAATCAAAGGCATTCTCCAAGAATGAGGTTGTAAAATTTGTTACGGCACCAGATGAGGAGTTTTTATTAATGAAGGTACTTAATTGCAATTTTTTTTAAATCTACTTTTAAATAACAGCTTATTTCAGGTGATACTCATTGTTGGTATCGCCGGGGCAGGTCGCCGAGAAGAGTTTGTAAAATGAAAATTGAAGATATTAAGGAATTGTTGTAACTGTCCCGGATACAAAGACTCATGTAGATCGACAGTTCGTGGTTTACGTGGACAGATTTTCATCAGAAATTAATATATAACATTTCAAGAAGTATAGAGGCCTTAGACCCGATCATACTGCCCACACACGGTTATTTATTGCATATAAAAAAGGAAGATGCACTATCCAACCACTGGGTATAAATACTTTTGGAAAAATACTTTCTCAAATTGCATCATATTTAAAGTTGTCTAGTCCCAAAGAATGTACCAGAGATTGTTATCGAAGGACGTCAGCTACATTAGTAGATGCTGGCGGGGATTTTAGTTTTTGTTTTAGTAAATCTGTAAATTTCAATTCTTGTGTCTCATCGCATAGTAAAACACTTCCTTTCATCGATATCGTTTGGAAATGTTACAAATTCTACAATTAATATTAATATTTCTCAATTTATAAGTTTGGATTAGTATAGAAATTCAAATATGTAAGTATTTGTTATACATATAATATAGAAGAGTTTCTTTTAAAAATAAAAAATACACTTGAATAATATAAAAACTTGTCTTTATAGTATGTAATTACTTACAGCACTAGTGCGATAAGTAGTTACTTACCGCACGCTTGTAGATAAACTAAACTTTAGTTTCCTTACATTTCAATATTATGTTTAAATAAAAATACACTTTTATTGGTTGATTTTTATTGACAGTCGTAAAACCTATTTTAATTATTTATTTTATTAATTTTGTTTTTCTTGATTTTATTACTTAACCACGTTTTGATCACTCTTGGGGATCGCCCTTTTAGTTCTGGATTTTCATTTACTAAATGTTGTATTTGTGACAAAGACGGATAATGTTCATCTTCTATATATTTCGAAAAGAGCCTGAAAGCTGTCGAATTTTCTTGTTCTGTCCACCTTTTCTTTGCCTTTACTGAACCGTATGGAGATGCTAAAACAGTTATATCAAATTATTAGGGACATGTGACATGTATTTAATAAAGTTGTAAACTGCATTAGTAACTTTTAGAGTTTCAAGTTTGGAAATTAAAATTTACACTGTAAGTAGTTTTCTCAATATGTCTGCTACTTGAATAACTCGACATTCTTTTCCCTTGGAAACGAACCGTCATAAGTATAATTTCTTTTAAAAAATATATCACTGACAGTTATAATATTATTTGTCACACTTTAATAAAGGTTTATTTATTGCTCTATCCGTCTTTTGTTGTGGCAGTAAGCAAAACTATTAAGAACATCGTAATTGTTTAGTAGGTTTCGTTGGATATAGGTGCAAAAACAACTAGGAAGATGATAAAATAGAAACAAATCTTTTGCGTGAATAAAACAATGTACGCAATTTACAACACACATAGATTCTCCTCACACAAAGAAATCTAAAATTGGACCATTCATTGAAGTGGCAATATAAAAAGGTATTTATTATATCAACATTGCGGAGAATCCCGTATCTATGTTCCTTTTACGGTAATTCAATTCAACTATCTTTAAGCTACAAAAAAAAAAATAAGAACACAAGGAACTACATACTTGATCTCTTCTTGGGGGACTTGCTGTTCTCAATCGAGTTGCTCTTGCGGGTGCTATCGGTATCTGAAATAACATTTTTATATTATCTTAGTATTAAGAGATTTATAATATGTAAATTACACTTGACAATAATTGTTGTAATAAAAATTGTGTAAAGGACAAATCGTTAATAATTTTATGGAAATAAGCTGAGCAAAAATGGTTTATTTTTTAATTATGTTTGAACCTAATATTATTTGTCAATTAAATGTTTTTAACCTACTTGTAGCAGTTTGCAGCTCGCCTGAATCTGATTCTGATGAAGTATCATCCTGGTCCATTCCCTGCGCCTTTTGTAAAACTCGAGACATTCTAACAATCTCTCTAGTAATTATGGGTTGTCTATAATATCTTTTGTGGATATCGTCGCTATGACCCATGAAATTAGCAACGTCTCTAATT
Source organism: Galeruca laticollis (assembly GCA_963921935.1). NCBI lineage: Eukaryota > Metazoa > Arthropoda > Insecta > Coleoptera > Chrysomelidae > Galeruca > Galeruca laticollis. The sequence continues at coordinate 9,262,315 of OY998180.1, read as the reverse complement.
TCGTCTTCAGAGAGATTGAGATTAATGCAGTGTGTTGCAACATGTTTACGTAAAGTTGTGCCACGTAGAGTTAAAGGAAATTCAGCACCACATTCATTAGCATGTTCTCTGAGTAATTTACATGCTCTAAAGTAGGTATATTTGGTTATATTGTGTGGATTCGGTGTACCAAATACATATATGTTTTTACTAGAAACTCCAACAGCTTCCCTGTGCTTTAAAATTAAGTCTATAGAATGAACCATATCCAACGATAATAAAACAGGTACAGTGCGATTTAATTTTCCCCTTATATAAAACCGTACGTAGTTTTTTGCTAGATCTTGAGATTGAGTGGTTAAATTTTTTAAATCCGCGTCAGAAATTGTCTGGTAAGTCCTAAAATCATCGATTAACATTCGTTCGATTTCGCCGGCTCTCCTTCGGTTGAAGAGTTGAATTAAAATCAGTGTAGATTCTGCTAAATTTTTCCAAGCTTCTAAAGAAACTTGCCTACTTAAATCTGCAAAGGCTACTTTTTTTTTATTAGTTAAATACCTATGTAGTGTTTGAATATCATGTTGGGTGGGTAATTTTGTAGTTTTCCTTCTAAAATGTTGTGTCTGGGTTTCTGCAACTGTTTTATTCACATTTATAGCTAGATCTTCGTTTAAAATTTTTAAAAAATCTTCAACTTCATTTTTTTTATCTTTATCTTTTTGCTTAATGCAGTCGGTAATGTATATATATGCTATTTTTTTTATTAAGGATCCAAGGCTGTACGCCGTAGAGGGAGCCCTATAAGTTTGACTAAGATCATCGAATCCTGCGACTGTATTAATCGATATAATGACATCATTGAAAATGTCCGTATCGTATATATCCGAAAATTGCTTGACATTATGGTTTCTTTCTTTTATTGTTATTAAAAATCTTCCTAGGCTTCTGAGATTACTACGTATGAGGTCGTGTTGGTGTTGCAGCCTGTATTTACATGCCATTTTATTTGCATATAAAATAAGTAGGCGATCATATCTTATATTTCGGCTAATATCGTCGTCCCTTAGTACAGGAAATATAATTTTTTTTACAATTTCTGATGCCTCTGGATGTATTCTGGCCTCTAATTTTCTTCCTAACGTCATCAAGGTTCTTTTGTTCTTTCCACTGTAAGAAAAACACTGTGCTGCATGATGTCTAATGTTGTTTTTAGTATAGAAACCTCTACAATTTTGGCATGATTTAAAATCAGTTGATTTCTTTTGCGAAAGTGTGGATGGTCTCCTCGTTACTATCAATTCACCATCATTTACCATATAATTAGTGTTAAAAAAAAACTGACTCTTTTTTCTAATCTTATCTATTATGTTCCGTCTTTCTAAAGATCCCTTTGGCAAATTTTTAAATCTTTTAACCTCTTCAGTATCTTTATGAACTGTTTCTAGATGCCTTGCAAACTTAGTCTGAAATTTATTACAAAACATACAGAAAAGTTTTTTAGACTTATTACTAGAGTTATTAACAAACATTTCTCTGTCATCTACTAAATTAACTTCATTTGTTGTAGAATTATCCAATTTGTCACAATTTTTGTCAGAAAATGATACATTGTTATTGTCCCTTGAACTTTCGTGTTTGGCACTGAAATCTGAATCAGATTCTTCAGGGAAATATTCTGATCCTGAGCTTTGGAAATCGCTAAAGTTCTCTGAAACACATTAATATTTTTATATAAATAAATTTCAATTTATACCTAAACACGTGTAAGAACATCAAAATCTCTAATATAGTTTATACACTTGTCAAAAATAAACATGAACGTCTTCTGAATACGGAACAAGTACTGAACAAAGTTCATCCTTTTATTTGTAATTAAAATTAACATCACTTGCAAACCGAATGGTTTTATTGTATTGCAACTAATCAGTAAAGGAAAAATGTACTCCAAAACGGCGTACCTTTCACGTACATTTTAAAATTGTAGAATTGACGCTATCTCTAATTTTAATTACTAATCAAAATTCAAAACCAGATCGACACTTGTCTTTTTTGGTGCACGTATAATTAAGTTTTCTATTTTTTATAGATGTAACTGAAATTATACTTCTTATTGAAGAACATATATTTATATTTACCAATATTACTGGAGTTTTGTTCTTCGGGCATATAGCTACATGACGCTTCCTCTATAATTTTGTAATCGGTGATATCTGCAATATTTCAAAGAATAAACTATTTAGTTATTCAGAAAAAATACATAATTCCAAATTAATTTTTACTACCTTGAAAAAATTAAAATTGTATAAAATCTACAAGCCAAAATAACTAAGCGAGGGAAAGAAAAATTGAAATACTTTCTACAGGATGAATATACGGTAAGGGTAGGGGTCGCCTAGGTGGTTCTAAAAAACCTATATTTAATGGGTCTACCATTCTTTATAATCATCACACATGGTGATTTATCCATTATGCGCTTTTTTCATTTATTCATTACTTCCGATCCACACCATATATTTTTTTCATATTCACAGCATATACTCTTAATCCTGTATGGTATCGAATACAGAATAATTAAAAATAAAAATCCAGGTACGGACTTGAAAAACAAAAATGGAAAAAATTGAATCAGTTCAAAACAATCCCTGTGTATCAAAATTCTAAAATTTTGTTAGCAGATTTGAAAAGGACAGAAACATTATTAAAGTCAAAATTATTTAAATTTAAAAAACATATTTTCTTCTCTAAATAATAAATTTTTAGTTCTAATCAATAAAATCATCAACAATTTCATAACGTTCTAATTTTTGGATCACAAACCAATTGCAAAATGAGTCGACAGGTACTTATTTTAGGACAAAATGCTAATTTGAATAAATACCTTACATTTACTCAGTATGAACAAATACAATTATGATAATTTTTATTTGTTCATTAAGCAACACTACAATACACAAATAAGAGAATGAGAAAAAATCACATTCTGAAAATAGTACACTTTTATTTTAAGAAACACTAACTGTAAAAATGTGTTAAGTGAAAAGACATGAATTAAAAATCAAAATAAAAAATAAGAAGAATATGACTGGTGATTTCCTGGCCGGTTGTTAACAAATGAGAAGACCTTTTCTAATGTGTTTAGTTAGAAAGCACAGTAAATTTCCAATAGTGGCAGAAAATAAACATCATGAAAGAAATTTCGGTTTGGAACAAGATATTCTGCAAAACGACCCAAAAATCAGCACGAGAAGAATCAGTCATGCCACTAATCCTTAATCTACTGTTTGGCGATGATTAAAAAAAATAATCTGATCGTGATTTTGTTCTAGAACTGAAAAGTTACTATTTAGAGAAGATAATGTATTTTTTCTGCGCCCATGTCAGTAAGTGTCAAAAATCGAACTGTCTACATTCCTTGTGACATTTTTAACAATAACATGCACGTAATGAGATCTCATAACATATACGTGCGTTTTGATAAGAAAACTTAAACTTCTTGGTTTAATCAAATTGATATCAAATGTTTATTTACGTACAACTTTATTTGGTCTATTTGCATAGACTTAGTCAATTGAAAAACATAAAAGCTTTTAGCATTAGCGAAATACATTTTAGATTTTTTAAATTTTATAGAAATCAACGTCATGTCATTTATGTTGTCAATTTTTATCACAAAATATTGTATCCCAACATTTTCTCAACTTTACCTACGAATATGTCTGTTAGTAGTGATGAAACCATTTCGGCAGAATCTAAAATCAAACCTATTACGATTTTTAGTACTCATTTTGTACTAATTTGTACCACAAAAAATAATTTTGTACATTTACCCATTAAAGAAAAAAGCATGGCGCTGCTAGCTTCGTGTTAACCTGGAAAGCCCAAATTAATAATAATTTGAAAAAAATGAAAATTAATACAGGGCATTGAAGAACTGAATTTGTACCACTAAAAATATTAACATCAACCCACTTAAACAACCCTTGCTTTGATAAATTGAATAGCAAGCCCATTATTCTCCGATATTTTCAGAATTTCTTGAAAAAGGGAATATTAAACTCTACTCCATT